>CM057476.1:14550000-15750000 GCA_030035585.1 Dugong dugon
AACCGAAGGTAGCTTATCTACAAGTTCCTTGTTAGCTTTCCCGTTAATTCCAAATCAGAAGCAATTAATGGCCCTTAGTTTCCAGACCTTTTTCTACGTGAACACTCAAAAAAGCAGCCAGGGTACCTGCTTTCCCCGTTTTGCATTTTTCTTTCTTGTCTCCTATGAGTTTGTTTGCACCTTGCCCTGTGGAACTCTCTGGTTGCATTTTCCCTTTGTCATATGGTATAGCCATATCCCTGTACTACCATTAACCTGGAAACAGGAAAGTGAGCAGTAGAACATCTTCTTTAATAAGAGCTCAGTGGTAGCGAGCGTGCCCTGGACTCTGCTGAAATGAAAGCGTCGGATACAGTTCTAATGTATGTAACTGTACACCCCCATATTTTTCTTCCTCCACCAGATCCTGGTGTGCAGCTTGGAAGCAGAACGCTGCATCTCGAAGCTGGGTAATGCGCTTGGTGACTTCACATGTGTCAACCTCCAAGACAGTCCTCCCAATCTCATGATTAGTGGCAACATGGACAGGAGGTAGGTCTGAATAATAAGCAGCATTTTGCAGCATCAAGCAGCTTCTGTGGAGGCCTTGCCACTCAGCCTCACTGTGTGTACTGATTTTCTCTACTGCTTACCCCCTTCAGTGCCCACTCCACAGCTCTGCCCACCTTGAGTTGAGCTCTGATTCCATAAACACTGTCTTTGTGAATCTGGAGAACAAAGTCTTATATTAGGTAATAGTTGGATATAGCTATGTCTTTGCTTCATTTCTGAAGCACCATGGGAAGGTTTTCTTTTAAGCCATTTGGTGGCGCAGTTGGTGGAAGGTCCAGTGAGACCACTTGGAATATTTTTTGCCCCCCTGCTGCAGAATTTGTTTGGCATTTAAAAGCTCACTTTCTAATATTAAGAACAATAACCTAAGGGATGAATCATGTTCAACAAAATAGGGTTGCCTGCCAAATGATGTCAAGAGTATATTTCAGAGCACTGCGGCGTCCCTCTGGTGATGGGGAAAAAAGAGTCTTCACGTGGACAGATTCCAGTTTCTATTTAGCTGATTAGCAGTCTTCTCTTTAACGCATTGGCTTTGGGAGTCGGATTTTCCCGGTACAGGGTCCAGTGCCAGCCACGAATGCTCCAGGAACCATCAGCACGAAAGGATTAAAGTGTTTGAAAAAGACCCTCTGAGTCCAAATTTTAGTTCTTTTCCCCCTCCCTGCTCCCTCTCCCCCTTGTCTTGTCTTGTCTTTTCTTTTGGCTGGTTATCTGCCGTGTCTGATCCAGTGCCCCGAAGAGAAGTAGTGTGGCTGGAGGCCAGGCTCTGCCGGCATCCCCTCCCCTGTGCCTGGCCCTGGGCTGCAGGTGGTGGTCTGCTTGGTAGTGGGTATCAGATTGTGAGGCAGGTATGCCTCTGTGCCAAATCCCAGACCTCTGTCCGGCCAGTGCAGCAACTTGCAAAAATAATTATTTTGTCAAGTAATATTTTCAACTCTCGACTTCCACCTCTCTGGCTACTCTCCCCACTTAGAGCAAAAAGATAATGTGAGTATACTTTATAGAAAATACGTAATCGTTTTTTTTTCTCAAGGCCTCCTAAAATGGCAGATACCCTGATGATTGAGAATTAAACTTCTCGGTGCATGTCCAGGCAGTTTTTCTCTTTGAAAAAAACAAAACAAACTGGACTTGGTGAGTGGCCTCCACATGTGACACAGCAAATGAAAGAAACCAGTTTATAGCTTGATGCTCATGTTTTAGTTTCCAGACAGAGCTATCTATACAAAGGATCCAAGCTTTTCCGATAGATCTCCTCACAGGGGCCCAGTAGCTACTTGTTTTCCCGGAGAGGAAATGCAGAGGGTTCTTTGGGGCATCCAAATGGAAAGGTTTGAGATCATGAATTCTGCTTCAGAGCTAGTTTGCTGCATGAGCATTTAGGTGTTCAAGCACAGCTAGGCTCCCAGGAAACCAAAGCGATGTTCCGGAGGAGAGGGCTTTGCCTTCTCCATCACTTAGCCCAGTTAGCTCTAGAACACTTTCCAGCCGGATGGTGATGACCATTTTCAGCTATACGGTACGTCATCAGTTAGGAGACTGAGGCCTACTCAGTAAAGCAGACTTCTTCCTCTGGAGCAGGGCTGCCTAATTACGTAGCCGCTGCCAGAAAAGGAGCTAAATGCCTAGTAAAAGGGCTCTCTGGTCATTTTGTAAAATATTTTGGTTTTGGTGAACGTTTACACAGTAAATTAGGTTCCAATTTGACAATTTCTATACAAACTGTTCAGTGACATAAGTTACATTTTTCACAGTGTGTCAACATTCTCTTTAATGGTGTTCTGGTTGTTGTGTTTCCAGTACTCTAGTTTCCCTGCCCCTTTATCTTCTCATTCTTGCTTTAGAGTAATTGTTGACCTTTTGGACTCATGTAGATGGTTTGTTAGTAGAGCACTGCAATATCCTTTGTGTGCCACTGTTATTTCGCTAAAAGGTGATCTTGGGATAGTTTTGGTTCATGGTTTAAAAAGTATCTCAAGGCAGTAGTCTCAAGGAGTCCTCTGGTCTCAACTGGTCCACTAAATCTGGGCTTTCTAAGAATTGAGTTCTGTTCAGCATTTTTTCCCCCTTCTATCAGGGTCCATCTGTTGTGGCCCTGATTAGAATGGTCGGCAGTGGTAGCTGGCCACCATGTAGTTCTTCTGGTCTCAGGGTAGAGGTGGCCGTGGCTTGTGTAGGCTGTTAGTCCTACAGACTAGTGTCTTCTCTGAGACTTTGATTTCCTTCTCTGGTCATTCTAAAGTCCAAATATGACCATGTTAAGTCCATTTTATTAGTGAAGCAGTGTTAACGGGTTTTTTAAAAACCCTCTGTCTCTATGAATGAGAAGAACAGACTAGTAATACGGAGTTGGGAGAGGGTTGGGCTGTCCAAAGTGGCATTAATCAGGGCCCATCCTGGGGCTGTGTGCAGCTGTTTGACCACTGCTTTATGAATCATAATAGCAGTGTTAGCAATATGCATTGGAAACACAGATGTTGATCTGCTTTTTTTAAAATAAAAATTGTACATCTGGAAAAAGGAATGAGAAATTGAGACATTTAAATGTGGTGGCGGGAAGTCTTATTTTTTTCCCCCAAAGGCTTAATAACTATGAGTAAGATTGCTTTAGAGATGCGTGCCCGGGCTTGTACAGCTTGTGTTTTATTTCAAAAACGGGAGTAGGGGGTCAAATATTATGAAGAGAACTCTGAAAAGAACTATGTCCTTGGCCTTCCCTTAATGGCTGAGGCAATTTAAAAAAAAAAAAAAAAAAAAGGAACCTCCCTGTTTTATTTAAAAAACTGAATTCCCACTGCATTCCCTTAATAGTGTATAAATAACTTGAGACTGAAATGGACTCTGGAGATACATAAAACTGTCCCAGGTTAAGACACAAATAAAGTAATTTTTCATTAAAGTAAGGAAAGCTTGAGTAGTTTGCAAACATAGGTCGAATTTTGCAAGAAGTTTATTTTTTGGGGAAAAAAACTTAGGCTTAAATTAAAAATGAAAAAAAAAAAAAATCACCTAATCTGTCATCTTTCCAGAAAAAAATCAGAGGATAATGAGAGTTTCATGAAGAATAAAAGAATGAGCAGAATGGAAACTGGGTTATCGTTAGATTGTGGTTTTTCCTTGCTGGGAGGGAAGGATTGTACAGTAGAGGGCAGAGAGAGAGGTAGAGTTTTTGTACAACAGTTTTATCAATATGGATCAATTTGTTTTTCTAAACACATTTTTTTTGTCTTTTCCTTCTGAGACCAAGAAGAGAAATGAGTAATGTTACAGGAGAAGTGATGTACGTTAGGTATTAGGACTGGTTGCTTGTGTCTGTTCTATTTACCAGTGTCTTAGCACAGTGCCTGGTAGCATGCTCGTAAAGCCAGATGCATTTTATTTATTCTAAGATGCCCTTTTTTTTTTTTTTTTTTTTTAACAGTTTCACATCTCTGATTTTGGCATCTTTTAATCATTGGCATCTTAAAATTGTGTTTTTTAATGTTACATAAAATAATGGTGCTTCTTATAAGAGTGTCTTTAAATGAAGTATATATTTGTTCAGTGAAAGCAAAAATGAATTAATAACTTGGATTAGAAGATTTATGAGAAGCTTGAATGAGTTAAGATAAAATTTGCAGGAAATAGACTGCTTTGTTTTGGGGGAGTTCACTGAGTTTCTAGAATCTGTAAATTTATGTCTTCTACCAAATTTGGGATGTTTTCAGCCATTATTTCTTAAAATATTTTCCTGCATGAATCCCTTTCTCCTCCTCTTCTGGGACTCCAATGACAGCAATGTTTGACCTTTTGATATTGTCCCACAGGTCATTTCGATTCTGTTCATTTTCTTCCTCAAACTTAATTTTCTTTCTGTTCTTCAGATTGGATAAATTTCTGTTGATTTACTTTTAGGTTCATTGATACTTTTCCTCTGTCATCTCCATTGTGCTATTAAGCCCATCCAATGAATTTTTTTTTAATTTTGTATTTTTTGGTTCCAAAATGTACCATTCGTTCTTTATTACAGTTTCTGTATCTCTGCTGAAAACATCACTTTTTCCACTCCATTTTACCTTTATGTCGTATAATACAGTTAAAAATAACTGCTTTAAAGTAGCTGGTAAGTCCCTAAATGTGAGTTATCCCACAGTTGACATCTGTTAATTGTCTTTTCCCTTGAGAATGAGTCACATTTTTCTGGGCTTTTTTTTTTTTTTTTTGGTTCTTGTACGTCAAGTAATTTTTGGTTCTATCTTGGACATCATGAATGTATGTTATGTACACTTTGAATCCTGTTATATAATCCTCTGGAGAATTTTGTTTTAAATAAGCAGTCACTCTAGTTAGGTTCAGACTGCAAGTTCTTTCTTGCCTTATGTGGCCAGTAATTCTAAGGTCAGTTCAAGTTTCCAGAGCCTTTGCTATGCTGCTCTATCTCTGTCCCATGCATATGCCCAGGGGTTAGTCTGAGACTTAGCAATGGTTTAAAATTAGTTCAGTTCTCATGGCCTTTGCTATACTGCTTTGGACTGTCCGGCACAGCTCAGAAATGAGTCTGGGATTTGTATGGATTCATACACATTATTATAGGATCTCCTTCTCTGGTTTCCCCCTCTCTGGAAATTCCTATACTTTCCAGCCTGGAGGGGCCCTTTTTCCTGGTCCTCTGGCCAGAAAGAAGGGACTTCTCTCCAAGTTTTACCTGCCGACATTGCTACCACCGTGCAGCTCTGTGACTGGGGCCTGTCCTTTGGGCAAATACAAGAGTGGAGGGGAAAAAACAAAGATATCCCTACACTCTTCGGACTGTGGGGCCCCTTTTCTTGGTTCCTTTGGTCAGAAAGGTGGAGTTTGTTTTGGAGTTTTAACCTTCAGCACCACTACTCAGCTGTGCTACTGGAGCCCATACAAAGCTGGGGGGGGGGGCGCGGGGGAGGAATGAGAAACTCTTCCCCCATACGTGTGACTCTCCTCCACAATCCACCTACTTTACTGTACTTTCACATTCTTCAGGTGTTTGCTTTTTGTATTTTGTCCAAAGGTTTTGGTTGTAATCAACAGAGACAGAGACAGTAGTGGGCTTACTCCATGTTGGCCAGAATAAGAACTTCCACTTTCTTTTAAATGATGTAAATAAACACTGTAGTTGACAATGCAGGGCTGTATTAAAGAGGTCCTTTTTCCTTCTGTCAGTCTCAGTTTTCTCATCTGTGGTCTCATTCTTCAAGGATCTAGTATGGAGAAGCTTATCACTGCTCTGCTAAGAGTTGGTGGTAAAGGGCACATGTCAGGCTGTTACTGGGTTGCCAAGGCAACATTTGTGGAACCAACAAATCCCACACTTTCCCCCCTCCATGTTCTCACATTATTGAATTTTACAGCAGCTTTATTGAGAGATAATTCACATAGCACACAATTCACCGATTTAAATTTACAGTTCGGTGGTTTTAAATAAGTTCACAAGGTTATGCAGCCACCACCACAGTCAGTTTTAGAAGATTTTCATTTCTGCAAAAAAGAAACCCTATATCCATTAGCAGTCACTTTCCATTTCCTCCCAATTCCTCCAACTTCAGGCAACCACTAATCTTTTTATCTCTATGAATTTGCTTATTCTTGACATTTCATACAAGTAGGATCGTACAGTATGTGGTCTTTTGTGACTGGCTTCTTTCACTTAACATAATGTTTTCAAGATTCATCCACTGTAGCACATACCAGTATTTAATTCTTTTTTTATGGCTGAATAATATTCCATTGTATGGATATACTGTATTTTGTTTATCCATTCATTAGTTGATGGACATCTGGTTGTTTTCATTTTTTGGCTATTCTGAATAATGCTGCTATTAACATTCATGTACAAGCTCTTATGTAGACATGTTTTCACTTCTCTTGAGTATATACCTAGGAGTGGAATTGCTAGTCATATGGTAATTCTATGTTTAACCTTTCGAGGATCTGCCAGACTGTTTTCCAAAGCAGCTGTACCATTTTACATCTCCACCAGCAATATATGAGAGTTCCAGTTTCTCTGCCATCACTTGACTGTTGTCTCTGAGTGGGTGTGAGGTAGTATCTCATTGTAGTTTTCATTTGCATTTCCCTGATGGCTAATGTTGAACATTTTTTCATGTGCTTATTGGCCATTTGTATATCTTCTTTGGAGACATGTCTATTCAGAACCTTTGCCCATTTTTTAATTGGGTTATTTGTCTTCTAATTGAGTTGTAAGAGTTTTTATATATGCTGGATACTAATCCCTTATCAGATATATGATTTGCAAATATTTTCTCACATTCTGTGGATTGTCTTTTACTTTCTTGATGCTGTCGTTTGAAGCATAAAAGTTTTTAATTTTGATGAAGTCCAATTTATCTGTTCGTTTCTTTTGTTGTTTGTGCTTTTGATGTCATAGCTAAGAATCCATTTCTTAACCCAAGGTCATAAAGATTCACTCCTGTGTTTTTTCTGTAAAGAGTTTTATGGTTTTAGCTCTTACATCGAGGTTAATGATCCATTTGGTATTAAGTTTTGTATATGGTGTGAGGTCAGGGTTCAACTTCATTCTTTTGCATGTGGATAACCAGTTGTCCTGGCACCATTTGCTGAAAAGACTAGTCTTTCTCCATTGAATTATCTTGCCACCCTTGTTGAAAATCATTTGACCAGAAATTTGAGGGTATATTTTGAACTCTTAGTTCTATTCTTTTAATCTAAATGTCTGTCTTTATGCCAGTACCTCACTGTCTTAATCATCTACAGCTGTTTGATTATATTATCTCACCACTTTTTACTAAGTAAGACACAGTAAGCTTCTAAATGTCAGGCATGTTGAACACTAACATTATATATGAAAGTGAAAAATTTGTATTGGAGTCTTTATGTGCTAAATGGGCATATGGAACATTCAGTAGTTCCAATATGTGGTCATGCCCCTTATTGTTCTGGCATTATGTATACATTCTCATCATTTCCACAGTCAGTATCATAGGGCTGGCTTGTTGTGGACTGCAGAATGTTTGGTGTAGCAGGGATCTCTGAAACCATCCAGTGCTGGCCCAGCTGAGGAAACAGGTCTGGAAAGGTTGACTGACCGGTTTAGGGGGCTTGTTACTTTGGCCATACTGATTTTAGGGGCAATATGTAGAGAACGCTAAACTTCAGAGATACCTCTAGGCTTAGCCTAGTTGGGTTAAATTGGGCAGTTCTACTTGAAAATACATGTTTTTCTAGTTGCTCTGTTTAAAATGAATCATTCACAGAAGACCCTCATCAGTGCTATGTAGATAAAGCTATTGATTTGGGCATAAAGGTTATATTTAAAATCCTCTTTAATAACCCTGGTTCAGTGAAACCAAATGGATCATGTATTGATTTAAAAAAAAAATACTAGTTTTCTTGATTAATTAGGTCATACAAAAGAAAAGCCTATATTTAACACTTTATTGCTTGTTCCCTTTGTTTTCTGCATAGAAATATAGCTGGAGGTCAGGTCCTTCATAATGAAACTCCCAAGCCAGAATCTGAATAGGCTTTAGCTTTGCCATCAAATACAGTTTGCCTTATTATCATATGGGACTATTTAATCCAAACCAATGGGAAGCACACCCTGAGTTGTGACCCCCAATTAAAGAGTCTCAGAGCGTATTTCTTGCCCTGACAGATAGAAAGTTGTGGTGTGCTCATAGTACTGCTCCCTGCTATTAGAGAGGGAGTAAGTGGGGCATAAATGTTGTATTTGCTCCATCTGCAAGTGTTATAATAAGTTATTCAAAGCTCTTAGCACAGGACCAACCAGAGCGTGCCTCCCTCGCGGTTCCAGCACGTTTTCCTGCCCATCAGATGGCTGCTCCTCTGCTGGAGTCTTTGGAAGGTTCTGGTGTCTTTTGTTTTAATTGGCGGGCTAGAGCTGACTCCTATGGTGTGATTTTCATTAGAGAGAGGCTGGAGAGAGGGGAGTGTTGGACTGTCCTCCAAGCCCAATCATGAATATTAAACATGATACAATTACAGCTTTCAGATCAATTATTTTTCTTTTCAGCGGGCAAAGTTGATGAAATATGGGCTAGATAGGGATTTACAAAATCTACCATTGGCTTCTCTTTGTCCCTGGAATCAGTTGACTTGGCATATCTGCCCATTTGCTGGGCTACCTGTTTCCCAGCATCGAGTATTTGATTTGAGTACTGAGGTGACAGGCTTTGCCAAGGTATGCTGCATCGCAGGCTGGTGCTGCACACTGTCAGATGTGTGCACAGATACCGTTTTCTTAACGTGACTTTGAATGGCCAGTGTGGACTTCGCACGCTCTGTGTTGTTTGCAGTTCCTGCCTGTCGACAAGAACCCAGAGTGGTGCCTCTCTAAGGAGATGCACAGAAATGCTTTTCTTTTTTCCTGTGGGGAGAAGTTGTTCAAGTCTTTTTTGGCCCATTTTTGTTTTCCTTACTGATACAATACACTGTTGCTGTATCTTTTGGTGTATTTGTTTATTTTGCTTGGAGCCACCATGCTGGTATCTAAATACAATGGGAAAACAGATGGCAAACTTTGAACTTCTGGACCAAATGTGTGTTTGCCTTTGTCTCCTTAACAGCCAAACTGTAAATTATGGAGTATAAATATTCAACAGAGGAGCTTTTCCTGAAAATCAGCACAGCAAAATAGACTCTTATTAACCAAATATGCACTGAAAAGTATGTGGGCCGCAGATTTGTTTTTTTCCATCCTTTTCAAGTTCCCATTAGTAAGCAGGGCAGTTACAGCCTAGAGGCAGAGTTCCTTTTACTACAGCGTTTCTACTTTTTCTCTCTTTCGTGCCCAAACATCCTTAGTTCTCTTACCCACAGTGCCTAAAGATAGGTGTCTCTAAATGCTGAGGGAGAGACCTGTCTTCATGTTTACTTCATGTTCTCTCTCTGCATCTTTCTAGTCCACGTCCCTCTGTGTAAGTGGGGAATTGGATGGCATTCCATAGCAACAGAGCCCCCATCAGTCAGCACTGCCCAGTCAGTACCATGGCCTAGACAGGAAGCATTACTAGCTCTCTCCTCTGTCTTCTAAGACCAGATCGTTTTAAAACTGGTTTGTTTAACAATGCCTAAGTAGTGGTAGTGGCAACCTGGTGGCATAGTGGTTAAGAGCTACGGCTGCTAACCAAAAGGTCAGCAGTTTGAATCCACTAAGCGCTCCTTGAAAACCCTGTGGGGCAGTTCTACTCTGTCCTGTAGGGTCGCTGTGAGTCGGAATGGACTCGATGGCAACGGGTTAAATAGTAGTAGTGGTAGTAGTAGTAGTTGTTGTTAGCTGCCGTCAAGTTCATTCCAGCTCACGGCGACACCATGTGTGCAGAGTTGACCTGCTCCATAGGGTTTTCAAGGCTGTGACCTTTTGGAAGCAGATCACCAGGCCTGTCATCCGCGGCACCTTTGGGTACATTCAGACTGCCAAAGTAGATGAATATATATTATCTTAAACATTATGAAACAAAGCATGCATATGTGAGTGTCTGTAAGGTATGTGAACACTATAAAGAATAACAGTATCCACCACCCGGCTTACAGAACAGTCCCTTGGAAGGCCCCTGGGTGCCCTCCCGTCACGAAGGAGTTCTTGTCCTTTAAACATTTAAACGACATAGCAGGATACAGAGAAAAAGTAAAAACATTCCTGTATCCCCCTCATTCCTCCCTTGCCATTCCTCTTCTCCAAAGTAACTGCTCTTAACAGTTTATCCTTCCAGAATTTTATCTTTAAAATTTTTCTTAGACACGTAACACGCACATTCAGAATTGAATTTCAGAAGCAGCACAAAGAGGTGTAGAGGGAAGTGCCAGTCTTCTGTGCACCCTGCTTCCGGAGTCTCCCAGCTGGCCTCCACAGTGTTCTCCAGGAGTCATCTGAACATGCACGGTGTGCCCGTGTCCCCCCAAAGACCCGTTCAGTGCTGTGCCCATGCTCTTTGTGTGGAACACAGAGGTCACTGCTCTTCAGTGCATATAGATCTGCCTCATCCCCTAATGACTGCCCCATCCCACTGTGCAGCTGAGTTGTAATTGCTTTAACTAGCACTCAGTCAGCGGGGCTAGTTAATTGGGAAGTCCACATCGAGTCATTCAAATTCACGACAACTTAAATGTTGTATCTAATTTTTCCTGTCAGTCTAATTATCATTCCTTAATAGGTAATGTTTTCTCCTCAGGTTGCTTTTAAGACCTCTTTGTCTTTTCTATTTTCCTATTTTATTATGATAACACTTAGTATTCCTTTTTATTCTGGTTAGCGTTCATTGAGTATGAGTATGCCTGCCTTCCATTTATCTTAGAAAAATCTAAGCTGTTAACTTTCTGAACATTGCCTCTTCACCATATGCTCTACTTTCTCCTTCTGGAACTTCTTTTGGACATATGCTGAACCGCCCTCCTTCTGTCATCCATCTCTTAACTCCTCATTCATATTTGTTCTCTCTTTGTGCTCCATTCTGGGTACTTTCTTCAGACCTACCTAATCACAAATTCTCTTATTTGCTTCTTAGCCTATCTAATGAATGTAATTTCAGGAGTGATATTTACACTTACAGAAGTTTCATATGGCTTTTTTTAAAGCCAGTATCTCAGTATTCCCCTCTCCCCTTTTGGTGGGTCATAGTCTTATTATACTTCTGCTCCAGCATTGAATTAAGATCCAAACCCACTAGTTCCTGGTATTGGTGCCTGCCAGCACCCCTGCCCCAGGCACACACCCATGCAGGCAACTGCAACTCTAGCTGTCCACACTGGTTTTCGGCTCCGGCCCTGAATAAGTTGTTTATTTTGTGAGCTCAGCAATGCATTTAAAAGGATGTTAGTTACATAACGTTATTAAGTGATTTGCAGTGGGAGAATTTTCAGGTTACCTAGTCAACACATTGCCTGAAACAGAATCCCCACCTTTTGCTACCAAAGCAGGGCTGCAGCTAATGGCCTTTTGTGTGTGTACACATGTGTAGATATATGCTAGATAAATTCCAAGAATGGAATAGCTGGATCAAACGTAAAGAATAATTTGTATTTGATTGGATATTGCCAAATCACTCCCCAAAGAGGGATTTGTGCTCATATCAGGAGTATATAAATACCACCATAGACAGTGTTACCAACCTTTATCTTTGCCAGGTAGCTAGGTAACAAGTTCTCATTGTAGTTTTATTTTGTAATTTCTCTTATAACCAGTGAGCTTGATGAACATCTTACACACATTTAAAAATTATTAGTATTTCCATCTCTGCAAATTGTTTCTGTCTAATTGTTTCTGTCTTTCCCCCCTCATTTTCGTATTGGGTTGTCAGTGTTTATTATTAATTCCAAAGAATTGGTTATAAGAAATTAGTTAGCCTTCTCAGTTGCAGTCGTTATTCCCAGTTTATCATTTGCCTTGACTTTTTTGATACCTGATGTGGGAAAAACTTTATAAACAAACACTTTTATATACATTTATCAATCTTCTTTTTTAACTTGTGTGGTTTTTTTTTTTTTTTTTAATTGTTTATGCTTAGAAAGGCCTTCCCTACTCTGAATTTTTTTAAAGATTTGATTATGTTTAACTCTTTGAGCCCTCTGTAATTTATTTTGGCATAATGTATGTGGAAGAGATCCAAGTTGAAAAAATTATTATAGTGTTTTACCGTTAATTGCTATTGTAAGTGGGCTATTTCTCCACTTACATTCTTAAAACTAGTGGTTGTTTGTACATAAGATATTGATGGGTTTTAGAATATAAATATTTGCTTCTGAATTATTACTGATTCTTGGATTGTCATCGCTAACTAATGATAAATTTGCTTCCCATTTTTTAATCTCTCATATTTTTCTTTTGTCTAACTGTATCTGCTGATGTTTTCAGAACAATGTGAAATACGGTGGTGATGGTAGATCACTATTAGGAAATTAGCAATGTTTTCATTAGGAATGAGTGTTGTATTTCATCAGATTTCAGCACCCATGGAGATGACTGTGTAGCCTGTCTCATTTGTGACAGTGATAAAAACCAAACTCGTTGCTGTCCAGTCAATTCTGTGTCATAGTGACCCTTCCTGGTTGGATTCTACTTGTTTGTAGTGTGCTGCTGTGGATTCTGTTAATATTTCCTTGTGGTCTTAGCACTGATGCAGATGTGTGGCTTTCTCTGATTGATTGTCCCCTGTTAGGGTTTGGTTATAGTAGAATGCTGGCTTCCTATCAATCAGGAGTGGGGACGCTCTCCTTGTTCCCTGCACTGTGGGGCAGTTTGCACAGCACTGGAGAGAGCAGTTCTTACAGTTTTGCCAGATTACATGCCCCCCCCCCTTTTTTTTTTTTTTGCGGAGAGTGGTGCTTCTTGGTAGCTCCTCAGTTTGCTCTTTGTTGTTTAATCTATTTCTGTCTCCTAGAAAGCCATTTATTTCATCTAGGCTTTCAAATTTGGAGATTTAAAATACTCAACAACATAGGAAACCTGAATAGATTATAATGACTTAAAAGAAACTGAATTACTTAAGAAACTAGGTCCTTGTAGTTTTGCTTTGCTTTTCAGACAAGTTTTACCAAAACGTTAGTAAATTGTAGCCTTTATTGTTATAAGGTATGATCTTCATCTAATGCTTTTTTGCCCTGAAGGCCACCTTTTCTGATAGTAAAATTGTAGCCTCTCTTCCTTGTCTGTCATTCAGGTGTAGCAAATATTGAGTTATACTTTGTGATTCACTTGAAAGTCTTCCTGTTGGTAGGTGTGTTTGTCCTGTGTGCATCTGTTAACACCAGAGACATGTTAAGGTCTTACTTCTGTGGTCTTGTGCTGTCTTTGTTTTGTACTTCACTGTATGGCCTGAGGGTTGGTATATCCTATTCCTTGTAATATTTTGCTTCAACACTTGGAGAAAGTCTTTCAGAATATCCACAGGTAGCTCACTTTGAGTCCTTTGTGTTAAAATAACCCCCCTCAGAACTCTGAAAGATATAAAGATATGTGTGTGCGCGCTCATACAATGAAAGAGTCTAATACAATGAAAGAGTCTAGGGCATAGAATATATTTCAGAGTTTATGATCAAGTTTAATATATTATCATTGTTTGTCCAGCTCCCCTGCTAGATAGTGGGGTCTTTTCAGGGAAGTGATTGTCTCTTCCTTTTACATTAATCTGCACTTAAATTTTGGTTTCTGATGGGCAAGAGATTTCTGTGCTATTATCTAATTTATTCTTATGTAGAAATACAGCATATACTTGTATAAAAAAAAAGTTTTTAAAGAGATTTTTAAAGAAATTCAGATTATTGCAGGGCAAGTAATTTCAGGACTTTAGGTTCAGGACTTTAGGTCAGTGACTGCGGAGTGTCCACATTTTTTGTTGTTAGGTGCCATGGGGTCACTTCTGACTCATAGCAACCCTGTGTACAACAGAACGCAACACTGCCTGGTCCTGCGCCATCTGCAAAGTCGTCATTATGTTTGAGGCCGTCGTTGCAGCCACTGCGTCAGTCCATCTCGCTGAGGGTCTTCCTCTTTTTCGCTGACCCTCTACTTTACCAAGCATGATGTCCTTCTCCAGGGACTGGTCCCACCTAATAACGTGTCCAAAGTAAGTGAGACAAAGTCTCACTATCCTTGCTTCTACGGAGCATGCTGGCTGTACTTCTTCCGAGACAGATTTGTCCGTTCTTCGGGCAGTCATGGCATATTCAATAGTATTAATAATCTCTTAATCCCAGCTCTTTTGTTAATGCGTGGTCAACTGTAGGAGCATTCCATCTCCAGATTTCAACAAGATGGTGATGAACTTACAAAGTCAAATACCCAAAAGTGTTCTTTTCCCAGCCAGGTAAGGCTGTGAGTTACAGACAAGTAATAGCTGATTTACCTCTTGCCCTGAATAGAATGTACCACTGGCAAAATTACTGTACTTGGCAGAAAACTTACCATTTGAACAGCCTTCGTAGGCTGACTCCCATGAGGAGTCACAGGGCCAGTCAGAGCCAGACGTCCAGCTGAGCAGACTTGCTCCAGGCAGGTCGTCTTTTCCCTGATCCACAGCTACAGTGAGCGTCAGGGCAGCCAGTGTGCTTGTCCTGGGTCTGTCTTATTCCACACACTTTTAAATAGCTGTAGGTACACTCTCAACTCGTTCATTTCTATTGCATCTTAGCCTCCAAGGAAAGTATACTAATATG
Organism: Dugong dugon; assembly: GCA_030035585.1. Classification (NCBI taxonomy): domain Eukaryota; kingdom Metazoa; phylum Chordata; class Mammalia; order Sirenia; family Dugongidae; genus Dugong; species Dugong dugon. The sequence goes on from CM057476.1 coordinate 14,564,719, forward strand.
GAGATTTTAGATGTCTGCAACAGAAGGGGTTTTTTTTGTTGTTAATTGTTGTAGTTAAATGAAGTTTACATTTCGAGTTAGTCTTCCAGACAAAATTTTATCCAGACATTGTTATGTGACCGATTGCTCTCTCCATACTGTGACAGCACACTCCTCCTTTCCGCCCCCGATTCCCCATGTCCATTCAACCAGCTCCTAACCCTCTCTGCCTTCCCATCTCACCTCTGGACAGAAGCAGCCCCTGTGGTCTCTTCTAGTCTCTTCTATCTGCTAGACTAAGAGGCACACTCTTCACGAGTATCACCTTATGTCCCACAGTCCAGTCCTAATCCCTGTCTGAAGAGTTGGCCTCAGAAATTGTTTTAGTTCTGGGCTGAAAGAGAGTCCAGGGGCCATGCTTTCCAGGGTACCTCCAGTCAGACCCTTAAGTCTGGTCTTCTTACTAGAATTTTTGTACCCCATCTTTCTTCTGCTCCATCCGGGACCCTCTGTTGTGTTCCTTGTCAGGGTGGTCGCCAGGCACCATCTAGTTCTTCTGGTCTCAGGCTGATGAAGTCTCTGGTTTATGTGGCCCTTTCTGTCTCTAGGGCTATTACTTTCCTTGTGTCTTTGGTGTTCTTCATTCTCCTTTGGTTGGGACCAATTGATGCATCGTAGATGGATGCTTGCAAGCGTTTAAGACCCCAGACACCACTCACCGAAGTGGGATACAGAACATTTTCTTAATAAGCTTTGTTAAGCTAGTTGACCTAGACGTCCCCTGAAAGCATGGTCCCCAGACCCCTACCCCTGATACTCCTACTCTGTCCCTCAAAGTGTTTGACTGTATTCAGGAAACTTCTTAGCTCTGGTTTAATCCAGTTGTGCTGACTTGCCCTGTAGTGTGTGCTGTCCTTTCCTTTGCCTAAGATCATTCTTATCTAGTTAGTGAATAACCCCGCACCCCTGTAACCATCGAAGAACGTTTTCTTCTGTGTTTAAACCTTTTCTTGAGTAACAGAAGGGGTTTGATATTCTGTTTTCTTAGGAATGCCATGCACAGACCAGCACAGCTGAGGAGGACTCTGTAGTTTCAGACTATAACTCTAACCACACATCCCTTCTCTGTGCTCACCTAGGGTGAGGATCCATGACCTCCGCACTGACAAAATCGCCCTGTCGCTCTCTGCTCACCAACTTGGCGTGTCCTCAGTCCAGATGGATGACTGGAAGATTGTCAGCGGAGGCGAGGAGGGCCTTGTCACCGTGTGGGATTATCGGATGAATCAAAAGCTGTGGGAGGTACATTCCCGGTAAGGTCTTTCCCTCACGTGCTTTTTGTAATAACAGGAATAGTAAGGACAACGTAGTCACCCTGAGCCAGGCACTATGTGCTTTCCATGCATTACCATCTTGCTCCTCACCGTAACCCTACTAGTTAGACTCAGACTCAGAAATGGCCAGCTGGTCATTGCAGACACAGTTCCTCTCTCGTGCAGCCCTGGAATTGACATAATACCCAGCAGTTATGAGTCAGGTCCAAGTTTCTCTAAGAACTCAGAACAAATTTCTCACAAATGTTGTTCTGGTTATTTTAGGATTCTACCATTTTAATAAAGGTAGAATAGGGCTTCAAACCTGTTTCTTCCTGGTTCAAACCCCTGCTGAAAATTTGCATTTCTAACAAGTTCCCAGGCCGTGCTAATGCTGCTGGTTAGGAACCAATTCTGAGAACCACTAGTAGAGCAGTGGTTCCCAAAATTTATTATCCATAAGAGTTACCTGGGGCTCTTGTTAAAATGTAGATCCTGATTCCCTGTATCTAGGGTGCAAATGCAAATTCTCAGCAGGGGGTTTGAACTGGACCGAACTGGTTCTAAGCCCTGGGTAGAAAATAACTGAAAAATGTAGGAAGCCAGCTAGAGACCACAGCTAGACTCCCCCCCGAGATTTCAGGTGAGACGTCAGAGCTGGCCCAGGCCCTCTGTCCTCAACTCCAGAGAGTCGTGACAAGTATACCTGTGAGTCTCTTTCGTTTCTTGTACTTCACTTAAACTGTTTCAAAGGGCACTTTAGATGCTATCCTCAGCACAGGCAGGCAGCCTGGCCTGTGCTGACTGGAGGCCACCCTCCCTTGGCCTCTCACGTACCCCTAGAGGCGAAGTTAAGGGCAGAACTGGTTTCTTCCTTGGAGGGCAGTGTTAGCCAGCGCTGTGGCCAGCAGCTCTTAACAGATGGCCCTTAGGGTCTAGAGCCCTGTGTGACGACTACATTGCCCAACACTATCTGTCCCTTCCTCACTGAGGAAACAGGTACATCTGCCCTTTTTGGTTTCTGTGGTGATGCGCTGAGTTGCCACCAGGTGGTGCCAACAGGCGATTGAAACTGCATTCTTGGTTTAAAGAGCTGGGACAACTCCCACAGCTGTCCAGGGCCCCAGAGAGGACAGTGCAGCCCCTCGTCTTACTTCACCAGGCCTGCACACCAGGAAACCTCACTTTTCTCTCCTTTGAAAAGCTGTGCTCCCTCAGATGGCTCAGGCAGGTGAAGTTGGGGTTAGTGAGGGCTACCGTTTTCACCCAAACAAGGCCAATCCCTCACTTCTGTCTTTACATGGTCTCTTGCCCAGAACCGAGGACTCACTCGTGTCCTTGCCTCCCAGGCCACACCTCCGCTCCTGCTTTCTCTTCTGTGCTCTAGCCTGGCAGTTCTTTGTCCGTTGCGCGTGACTGCCTCACTGTCCTCTTCCGTATTTTCAGCACACCCTCCTCCTTCTGTTGGTGGAACCGCCAGCCAGGTGGTAAGCTGGAGACTGAGTCCTTTTCTCACATCCCTTCCCTGTGGTGTGGGCCCCCATCACCTCCTGCCTTGCTTGGCCCAAGACGAGTTGTCCAAGAATATTTTGGTCAAGTTGGTGCCCAAAACCCTGGATGACAGGGCACAGAGTTGACCCCTTCACTGCTCTGGCCAAGAAGGAAGCCTGTCCCCAGTTACTCCAGGAGCAGCCCCGGCCTCTCCCTCCTACACCATGCTGTAGAAGCACTGCCTGTCTGTGGGGACGTACGTATCTTACCTTCTTCAGTAGTTAGGAGCCTCCTCGACGGCAGGCATCTGTCTTTTTTATTCTGTGGCTCCTGGCTCAGTACTGTGAATACAGCAGGCACTGGATAAATATTTTTAGGACCAGTGAAAGCGTCTGCTAACTAGATTTGAAGTTATTTGGGTCTACAGTGTTCTGAACGCGCCTTCACAGCGCAGAGTGTGATGTCACTTGTAGCCCTCTGACTTTAGGACAGGAGAGGCCTTTACAGGTGCCGTGAGATCCTGCCTCCCTGCCCCTGCAGACGGGGATACTGGCTCCGAGAGCTGGAGTGGCCAGCCCAGGAGGTGGAAGTGGGGCTCTTCTCCACCATGTGGTGCCGAGTTGGCCTGAGTTTGTCCTCTATGTCTAAAACACACCAAGTGGCTGGGGCTTCAAAAAGAAAGAAAGAGCATCCTGACTTTTTACAACGTAGTGCTTGGCGATAAGAGAAGTCTTGCTCAAAGTAGCTTTGGAACGGAGGTGAGACACTGCCCTCTTGGCCCAGTTTCCTCCTCTGTAGGAAAAGCTGGGCTAAGAGGGTTTCTAGAGTTCCCTGTGGCTCCAGCCCCCCGAGGCTGCACCAGCAGATGTAGGATGAGTTCCGGGTCAGTGGGACTCACCCTTAGAAAAGTCTGTCTCCCTCTGCATTCCAGGCACCCCGTTCGTCACATCGCCTTTAATAGCCACAGCCTCATCACGGCCAACGTACCTTATGAGAGGGTGGTGCGCAATGCCGACCTGGACAACTTCACCACTCACAGGAGGTCAGCTGGCTGGTCTGGGGTGGGGGTGCGAGTATGCAGCTACTCAGAAAAGACAAGCATTGTTTGATTTGACTGATACCCAGCCCCGTGCCACATTGTCCCTGGCAGGATATGTGGCAGGATATGCCCTCAGGCACGTGACTCCTTTTGGGAACAGATATGTAGGTGTTGTGGGTGATACTAGCCACATCCAGATGCCTGTTTTAAGTCCCTGCTCCCACAGTTGTCCTTCGGGACAGCTGCTCGGGGAGGTGCCGCGCCTATCTGGCTTTTACAGAGGGAGGGCAGGCCATACGTGCAGGGGGCCTTTGAGACCCGCTTGTGGTTGACTTTATGTCATCACAGTGGCAAAGCCCAGTTCTCAGAGTCCTCATGCTCTGCTGGGTAACTCAGCTGCCAGTCAAAGGGAGACCCTGACTGCAGGTGGCACAGGTGCCTTTTTCTTACTAATTAGACTGCTGGCCTGGCTCTCAGGGTTCCCCCAGTACTCCCCACACTGGGGCAGATGCCTCCCCTCCGAGTGCTTCACACACTCCACCAAACTTGTCCAATTGTCTGTCATCTCTCTAGTCCCAACACTTTGCATGTCTGACACACTGTGGGCACGCAGCACACGTTTGTTAAGTGAGTTGCGATCCTGTCTGAAGGTGCCTGCGGCCCGAGCAGATGCCGTGGGGGCCAGTAACGCAGTCCTGAGCCCTGTTGTCACCTCTCTGCTCTCTCCAGGCACCGGGGGCTGATCCATGCCTACGAGTTTGCAGTGGACCAGCTGGCCTTCCAGAGCACTCTGCCCATCTGCCGCTTGTCCTATGACACCATGGCTGGCTACAACTATGACCTCGCGCTCACCTTTCCCTATGACACTATTAGGGAGTGACCTCAGTTGGGAGCAGGGAGAAAAGGAGAAGAACCAATTTTATGAAGGAATGGGGCACTGGGCTTTAAACGTTGGGGGAAGAAAGCAACCCCAGGGTGACACCACATCTTCCTGCCTTGCCTTCACCTGTCCCCTCTGCCAGGTCATTCTTTACACTGAGTTTGTGTTTCCTCTTACCCTGTTCTCTCTATGCATTCTCTCACTTCTGGCTTTTCTATTTCCTCCTTTCTGCACAACCCCCAAATGTGACCTCTCCTCCTGACCTGGTCTGAGGCAGTGACAGCACCACTGCCCTGCACAAGCTAGTGCTGGGATCACCACACTCCCAGACGCCTCGCATATCTTATCTCCCTGCATCATCCTACACATGACAAGAAGCTACACCTTTTCAGGCAAGGCCAGAATCACCACGGCCCGGCTGGCCATCCTTCCAAACTCCTTTCTCTTTCAGGGTCTCTTGGCCTGCGAGCCACTGGCATCTCCCTGTCCTTTGGATCTCAGCTCAGCTCTTTACTCAGGGTGGCCTTCTTTGACCCCCACCCCCTGTAAATCTGCTACAGCAGTATTTTTAATTCACAGTGATTACCATGGTTTGTAATTACATATTTATATAATTATGTCATTAATGCTTACTCTTGGGTCCATAAGATGTGATACAGTGCAGATACTTTCTAAATATTGGTTGACTAAACCCCATCCTCCACGTGGAATGGATAGTGGTTCGCCAGTAGAGAAGAGGGGAAGTTATAGGGGGGAACCATTATCTGAAACCGCTAACACAGGACAACACGGGAGAACTGTTCAGTTTGGTAAGTAAATGCCACCTCTAAAGTATGACGAGTACAAGCTGCAGCTTCCACATAATAAGCCTTCAGAATATCAAACTACAAAAAAAAAATCCATACTCACAGTGGGTGGTGAACACCTCAAATCAGTAAAAAAAACTTAGGGCTATGCAGGGCTTGCCTAATACATCAACAAGCTTGAACCAACAGATGTGTACAGAATTTTGTATTTCATGTATCTGTAGACCATACACAAATGACCAGGTACAAAGGCCACAAAGACTGATGCCACACTGCCAAATCTAGCAACCCCCAGCCCCGTAAAATTAGAAATCAACAAAAAGCAAAAAAACTGTAATAGGAAAACATACACCTGGAAATTCCAAACACTTCTGAATTAACTTGGGTTTAAAGAGAGAAATAAAAACAAACTATAAACAGCTCGAGACCTGAATGACAGCGTGAGCACAGAATATTACAACCCTTGGCCTGCAGCCAGAATGAGACCTAGAGAAGTCCTGGCTTTAATAGAAACCAGGACAAAGTGAGAATAAAATGAATTGAGCTGCCCCTCCGAAAGCTTAAAAAACCAAGGATAAGACCATGTATTAATGAACTAGAAAACCAACACATAGTAAAAATCTTTACAGCCTTCCGAAAAGACAAAACAGGTAACTCTTGATAAAGAAAAAAGGTGCAAGGGACCATCAGAAACAAAAAAGGAGATAACTGGAGATACAGAGTAAGTGCTTTCAATGTGGGGAATCACGTGCCCACCTGATCCAGGAGAAAAGCTAAGCTTCCCTATGGGAAGGGCTTGCCATTATTCAAAGGCCCAGAACTTTGGAGTTGTGAAGGTTTTTCAGATTGCTTAAGATATTCAGTCTTTGAAAAAGTGCCACCCCATAGCCAACCAGAAAGGAGAATGGGGCCAGATGAAGAGTGGCACCTGGGCAGCAGCATCTCTCAACCCAGAGAGCATGCTTTATTTCAGACAGCCTTCCTTGACAGCTCTGTTTCCTCTCAACCAAATGATTTCCAATGTGAAGCCATTCTTCGGCAAGCAGATGAGATGCTTTACTTACTCTCACCATCATGCGGTGGCCTGACCCCCTGGTGACCTCGCTTTATAAGGCTGTAATCCAGCCCCTGTTATTTTTCTCTTACAGTCCCAATGCAGCCTGCACCTGGACCACTGCCTAACACATTTTTTCTTTTCAAGCAGCAGCCTCTTGCTGTCTTGAGTTCACATTTCCTAGCTTTGCAGCAATTAAAGATAATTTACGGATTTAAAAGAAAGTAGGCTGAGAAAATTTTACCAAAGTAACAAACACCAGAGTCTTAAACTATTGTCATCCACTGCTAACAGCTGGTGCCCTGTAAAAGTGTTACCAGCACAGGCTTTTCCCCCAAGCTGTTGAGGACACATCTCCCATTTGTGAAAACTTGCCTGGGTTTGACAGAGGACAGTTTATTGGACCCAGACTGGGAACTTCGAGCACGCCAGCCTCAGTGTTTGCTGCTGTAGACAGACCTCAGCATCTCGGAAGAACGCACCCTGGTGGGGGAAAGACAAACGCCCCTTCATAATCAGCATTTACCCAGACATTTAAAAATGGCCCATGTCCATCTCCCGCCAGCCACCTTACCTTTACGCCTGCTGGCTCTTGTGAGGCAGCACCTTTGCAAGTTGTAACTGAGTTTTTAGCAGATCTGCTGTCGACTTTTCTTCTTTAGCTCTTCTGCTTCTCAAATTCTTTGACCCACAGTCTCTCCTAAAGACAGAACTGATTCAAATATGCCTCTGGGGAATCTGGAGGCAAAACCCCTGAGATCTTCTGTCTTGTCTTACAACATTGTATGACTTTTGCTTTCTACTTTATAATATATCCACATTTGTTCTGATACTAAAACTCTGCAGTTTATTTATTGCTCAAATTACTCAGCACTGACACAGTGTGCCATGATAAGCCCCTGGGATATCAGTGTGCCAGCCCATGCCACCCACCCTCGTCACATCAGCCTTTAAATCTCACCTTGCATGATTACCTGCTTGACAGTCAACAGTTCAGTCATTTTTTTCCAGAGCTTCCACTACAGGGGTTCTTAAACCAGAATCCAAGAAGCCCACAAAATTACATTTGAGATTGTGCACAAGGGAATTTTTCTCGGCAGAAGTGTGGTATCTTTCATCAGCATCTCCACGGAGACTAGAGGTCCCCTGAGAATTTCATCTCTGCCACTAGACTGTGTTTCTCAATCCCAGCCATAGGCTGCCTTGGTAGCAGCTGTTGCCCAGGCAATGATGTATGTTAAAAGATTCTAGGGAAGGCATCACTTTCCCCAAAGTAGAAATCTCCCCCTGGCTTACTGCTTAGATTTCAGCTGATCAAAGGAAAAACAATTTCCCTAAGACTAGAAATTTTGGTCCTTTCTGAAAGGGAAAGCTGACAGCCCCAAGGTGAAGGCCTCTACCCCGGCACCCCCAACCAAAAACCAAACCCATTGCCATCGAGCCGATTCTGACTGATAGTGACCCTATAGGACAGAGTAGACCTGCCTCATAGGGTTTCCAAGGAGCAGCTGGTGGATTCGAACTGCTGGCCTTTTCTTTGGTCAGCAGCCAAGCTCTTAATCACTTCCCACTACAGCTCCTCCTGGCACCCCCAGGAGGGCTAAAAACCCATTGCTGTTGACTCCGACACATAGCGACCCCATGTATGTCAGAGTCCATGTATGTCAGAGTAGAACTGCTCCTATAGGGTTTTCAGTGGCTGATCTTGGGGAAGCAGAGCTCCAGGTCTTTCTCCTGAGTTGTCACTAGGTGCACTTGAACTGTCAGCCTTTTCAGTCAGCAGCCAGGCACTTAACTGTTAGCGACATCCCCAGGACAAAAACAAACCAAGCCCATTGCTGTCAAGTCAATTCTGACTCTCAGTGACCCTGTAGGACAGAGTAGACCTGCCCCATTGGGTTTCCAAGGAAAGGATGGTGGATCTGAATTACTGACCTTTCGGTTAGTAGCCGAGCCCTTAACCTCTGCACCACCCGGGCTCTGCCTCAGGACAGGAGGCCCCAAATAAGGACAAGATGTTTCCCAGTTTGCATGTGAAATCACAAACACCAGCTGCTGCAAACTGGCTTTCTCCCAGTTGTAGAAAAAGGGCTCTCCCCTGCTGAAGTCACAGCCTCCCAAGTCCTCTCTTGCCATACAACTGTCTGGTGGCCTGCTATTGTGAGATCCTGACGGGGGGCTGTCTCCTTCCTGACTCGGGGCCTCTGCTCTGAGCAGCAGCTGTGGCAGCAGAAAGCTGATGGCGCTGGCCGGCCTGGGCCAAAGCGCTGGGAGCCTCACAGCCCTGCGGTGTCCCCCTGCGTGGCCAGGCCAGATGGTTACCTGGCTGCTGCAGCAGGGCCTGCAGCGATTTGGACGGTGTCTGCCTCTAACGTGGGATGGCAGATCAGCTCTCGCTGGGCTGCAGTGGGTGCCATGTGGGCTCCGTGTGCGCTCGGCCTCTGATGTTGAGTGTGGGCTTCCAGCAGCGGGTCCTCGGCTGCTCTGCACCGAGGCCTTTCTTCTGCAGGAAGGGAGGGAGAATGCCCCGCCCCCAGAGCTGAGCCTGCTGTGTCAGATCTTCCCTTGCACAGTGCTGGGACAAATGCTGCCTGGTCCTTCTGTAAGGTGGAGGAGGCAGCATGCAGCTCCCAGCACACGTCGCTGACCTGAGTACTCCCACTGGAGCCATTCTGGGGCGCCGACACTGTCTCTGTAAAGACCTGAGTTAGGCCCTTGCTGACGGGCTCAGCAGTGGATTAGAAGGCCCAGCAGTCCTCCCAGGGGCAGAGGGCATCCTTCACCATACCCTTGGAGGCATCTGTTCCATGATTCTGGAAGCCCCCAGGGATAGGCGCAGCTCTGTGGAGTCGCCTTGGAAACGCTGGCTCCTCCCACTGGACTCATGTCCCAAGGTCACTGCGTGGGCAGACAGCCTGCAAGGCAGGTGCTTGCGGAATCCCTGCCAAGGCAACTTGTATTTTTAACTCTCCACCAGCCTCGTAATATCACACTGTGCTGCTCCCAGCATGGCAGAGCTGGGGACAGGTTCAACTGCTTAGTGACAAGGATCAGATCCACAGTCGACCTGTCTCCTATTAGCAAAGCACAAAAAGAACTTTCCAGGCCCTTGGACCAGGAAATTATGCAACTGTTTTGTTAAAGTCTGGTAGTAATTCTTTCCCTAAGGCAGTATTTGGCCAAAATTGGAAGCTGTTGTAATCTTACTCTGTTCCCTTATCCATAATTCATGTTTAATGGGGCTGCAGAATGTTCCCCCGAGCTTCTTGTATTAGATTTCCATTACACAGCCCTTTTGTAAACCCACCAAATTAACGTGTTCGTGTCAAATCACCATATTCTTTAACATCCAAAAGCTGAGCTCTGGTCATTTTTTCCCTCGGTAATATGGCAGTATTATAGGACTAGACCCCCTTTCAACCAGCTTGCCGGCAAATGGGTGAAAGAACATGGAAAGAGAAGGGTGCTCGCTGGCAGCCCGAGGACACAGGCCTGCTCAGCCTGTTTCACTCCTTGCCCTCCGAGTCCGTCTTACCACCTTCCTTCAAATATTTGTCTCCGTATTTATTTCTGCCTATTTACTTTTCGTCACCAGTTTCATTTCTGATAGAAGGAAGACTCCTAACAAACGCACTTGTTTTTGTCCCTTGCCGACTTCATAACAAATCCCAGAGCAAACACATCGCCTACTTCAGGCTGCTCTGGACATACAGCTCATGGCCCCATCCAGGCAACAGCAGGCCTGTGCACTCGGGGCAGGTCCGTACAGGCGCTCCCACAAATCCTGTAGGTGGCAAGAGCTGTGTTCGAGCCCCCTGCCCTGTCCTGCTGCACAGACGGCTCTGCCCAGAGGCAGGGCCTTGCTGCAACTCCCGCCTGGAACAGTGGCCTCCCCGCAGCAGCCCTACTAGACCATGGGTCCAGCTTGCCCTGTCCAGAAGCAGGTCTGCACCAACTACTGGATACCCTGACCACCTCCTGAATGACCAGGATATGCAGAACCACCACCTCGTCCACACAGCACATGGTGGCTGGGCAGGCCAGCTCCGGTGAACTCACCAGCTGATGCTCTGGTGGAAATGAGCACCCACCCTGCCAATTAGATGGCACCCTTAGTGATTCTGAACAAATTGGTTTTCTTTTGAGCAGTATGGACTAGGCTCACAGTGAATGAACCTCACTTTAATTAGCTGTTTAGTTAAGCCTTGGCCCAAAGCGTCAGCTACTTGGCTGGCCCTCAGTATCTGAGCAAGTGGAAACGTCTGACATGTGCCCATGGTGACCACATCTCCCAACTGGAACTCGGGGTGCAGGGGCCGGTGGGACATTATTATTTATTTATAAAAGCATTTCACATTAATGAACTGCCTTAGGTGAAGACAACAAAACTGAAGCAAACTGGGGGAGAGTCCCAGAAAACCCGGGGCCCGGGGTGGCCATGCCAGCAACCCCACTGCTCACTGACACCGTGGTCTCAGCGACTCAAGAAAGGGTAGATGCGAGGGGAGGGGAGGGTGGCACCGCTGCATGAGGGGTGCTTTCTGAGACACTTCCCCAACAAGGACTACTAGTCTTCAAGTCCCCCATGCTAGGCTGTCTCAGCGAATTTCTGGACTTCCTCTCTGGGCAGCCAGAAACTAGAGGATCCCCACCCACCTCCCCCTGCAGCACAGCGGGGAGCAGCGAGGCAAGGCCCGGGGAGCAGTGAGGGGCTCACACCCACTTCCTCCCAGGACAACGACTGCACTCTGACTTGTGTTCTGGGGTTTGCCTCTCCCACCACATGCCGGCCCTTAATGGTGGGAAGCAGGCCTCCCCCTCGCCCCTGATCCACTGCTCTGAACAACAGATGTTTGCAGAGTTGACCAGTCTTTAGAAGCAGAGCTTGGGATAGGGCTTTAGAGGGTCTCTCACGTACCCGGAGAGCGTAAACCTGCTGCCTGTAACGGTCCAATTGCCAGGGCGCTAAGGGTGGAGGCTGAGGCCCAGCCTTGAGTGTGTGTGGAGGAGCCTGGGGCAGAGGTGGGGTCTGGGATGGTTCCCACTCCAGTCCAGTCCATTCTGCCATGCGCTTGCTTACAGGAGACCCCGGGCAAGACCCTCTCAGCCTGAGTTTTCTCATCCGTAAGACAAATGTGTAACACCCACCTCAGAGGCTGTGCGTGTCAACCAGGTGACAAAGGTGTCTGATCACCACCACAAGCTTGCTATGCTGTGTACCAATATTTCTCTTACCTCACACCTTGCCGCTGTTTTTTAAATTTAAATACCTACTTTAATCTCATACTAAGCACACGCAGCTATCACCCGTCTGTCAGTGGAGGCTTATGTGTTGCTAAGATGCGAAACAGGTTTCAGCAGCACTTCCAGACTAAGACAGACTAGGAAGAAAGGCCTGGTAATCTACTTCTGAAAATCAGCCACTGAAAAATCACAATAGTCTGATCTGCAGCCAATCACAGGGATAGCACAGGACCAGACAGTGTTTCGTTCTGTTGTACATGGGGTCGCCACGAGTCAGGGGCTGACTCTGTGGCAGATAACAAAGCAACACTCCATGGCCCCACTAATGTGATACAAAGTGATGTTTTCTCTTACACATATTAAAACAAGAATATAACTGTTAGAGTAAATATTTATCCGTGTAACACCTACAAGCACCTCAGGCACCTCACTTTGGGGCAGAAGTGCTGAGAGAGCACACAGGAGAGCATTTTCCAACAGCAGAGCCTTAGAAACGTGCACACGGTGGTGTTTCTGCCCCCTGTGCCTACCGCTGCCCAGCTCTGCTCACCATGGGGGGCAGACAGTGCGGGGGCAGGTGTTGTTCTGGTGGCCCAGGCATCCCTGCACCAGGCAGAGGGATCAGGCTCACAGGAGCTGTTCACACTGCCCCGGGGGTCACCACTGTGAGCAGGCTCACTCACAGCAGCTGTTCACACTGCCCGAGGGTCAGCGCTGCGAGCAGGCTCACTCACAGCAGCTGTTCACACTGCCCAGGGGTCAGCGCTGCAAGCAAGCCCACTCACAGCAGCTGTTCACACTGCCCGAGGGTCGGCGCTGCGAGCAAGCCCACTCACAGCAGCTGTTCACACTGCCCCAGGGGTCAGCCCTGCGAGCAAGCCCACTCACAGCAGCTGTTCACACTGCCCAGGGGTCACCACTGCGAGCAGGCCAGGGCAGCACCAGGGCAGTGGTCGGTGTTCGCACCTACAGTGCCCCCCAACTCACTGTTTTCAGCTGTAACCACAAGTCATTGTGGCTAGAACAGTGTCGGGGAGATTAGGCTTAGGGGCTGCACCAAAATAACCGCTCAAGTAGGAAAGTGGCTCAGGTCAAGCTGCTCCTGGGCCTTTTCCGCTCATCTGAAGTTCCCAGCTGAAACCTACAAAGCAGATGTTTCAAACATAAGCATTTACCACTTATGAAAAAACAAAACAAAACCCATTGCCATCGAGTCGGTTCCAACTCATAGCGACCCTACAGGACAGAGCAGGACTGGCCCGTAGGGTTTCCAAGGAGCAGCTGGTAGACTCGAACTGCCAACCTTTTGGTTAGCAGCCAAGCTCTTAACCACAGCACCACCAGCGCTCCATCCATTTATGAAACGTAGGGAAAAATAAGAACGTTTATGTATATACTTTGCTTACGTATGCATGAAAAAAGATCCTTGGGTGGCTCAAACGGTTTGCACTCAGCTATTAACCAAAAGATTGGCAGTTCCAACCAACTCAGTAGTGCCTCAGAAGAAAAGCCTGGCAAACTACTTCCAAAAGATTTCAGCCAGTGAAAACCCTATGGAGCACAATGGTCTGATCTGGTTGTACACGGGTTTGCCACGAGGAGGGCGGACTTGATGACGGCTGCCAACAACAACATCATCCATATAAAGCAGTTCTCGAACGCATCTACGAAAGGGGTTAATGCAATTGCTTCTGAGAAGGGAGACTGGGTGGCCGCGGGTGGGAGCCAGACAGAGATTCCAAGGTATGCCTTTCTGCGCCTTTGAAATGCTGAACCCAGCGTGTAACCTGTTGTTTTAGAAATAATAAAATGAAACACACACTTATTAAAACTATGAATTACAAATTCAAGACTGCAAATAACAACAGCACTTGCTAGTTATCAAGAGGACGTTCTGGGAAAGCTAGAGTGCTGCCTCCCAGCCAGCGTCAGAAAAAGGAGCCGAGCATACCATAAATGCAACTACCAGAACGCCGCCTAGAAAATACTAGCATCCAGCCATGATGATGGCAACACTGTGTCCACTGAACACCGACTGCCGTCCACCAGCCACACGGGACGGTCAGAAATAACCGTCCAGCAGGTCACCTTAGAAGCTCCATGTGGCTCACCGCCAGTGTTTCAGCTATACCAGCCTCATCAGCATGGGCCCTTGTAGACTCACGGGCCGCATCAACCAAGGTGCACAGCCTGTTTCCTTGCCCCCCCCCCCCCCCCCCCGCCCATCTCTGCTTCAGAAGATGACAAGGGGAGTTGTTGGAGACAGTTACCTGGGCAGACGCTTGGAACTCCGAGTGATGAGCCTCCCCCGCCGTGCTCGGCCTCTACCGCTGCTTTTTATGCTGCAGGCAGACAGATGGCAGAGCCGCGGGCCCTGCTGCAGCCCCATCCTGCCAGAGAGAGTGCCCGAGACCCAGCCGAGCAGACCGCCGTGGTTAGGAGCCAGGGTCCAGAGGCGGCCAGCAGGCCTTGAGTCCCAGCCCCCATTCCCCCATGAGTGAGTGCACAAATCGCTGCGCCTGGTGCAGGATGAGCTTCCTCTTCCCATATTAACACGTGGTCAGAAGAAGCCTCACACCCAGCCTGGCCCCTCCAGGAGGCCCTGTGGTCTGCTGGCCTGGGTGTAGCTGCCGTTCTTTATCTCACTGCTGAGACTAACAAGGCAGATGAACCTCCAGCACTTATGCAAGGAAAGCACCAGACACTCCAAAATAAACCCAAAACACCAGAAATAAACAAAAGAGGGGGACAAATCCTTATCTTCCAAACCAGCCACTGCATGCTCTGCACATGCAGTCGGGCTCCACCAAATAGCCAGGCCACTCACCGGACTGAGGAACAGACAGGGACTCCATGCTCATTAACAAACCCGTATTTTATTAGAGGTAAAAACAGCAGAGTCCCCCCTACCATACCCTACAGGAACACGGCGCAAACCAGCGAGTGGACGAGCAGGTGCTGGTTTACAGGAGCCGCAGCAGAAGGCCGCCCGCCAGCCCGCGGCCACAGCTGCTCAAGGCCACACGGGGAGCATCCCCATTGCAAAGTGCAGTGATCATGGTGGCGGCAGGTCAGTGGCAAAGGGCCATGGTCTCCATGTTCAGGAAGCGGACGTGCATCTTGGTCTCTATGTCAATCCCCTGCCAGATCTGGAACAGGACAGGGTGGCATCAGAGGCCGCCCGCGGCCACCCGCACCTGACCGGGCCCAGGTCCCCAGTTGCCTACCACCACCCATCCTCCTCCCCGAATCACTGGCCAAGACCTTCTGGGCAGGTGAACACCGAGGATTGTGTTACAAGACTGAGCTAGGTGAGGAAGAAACATTTCCACCTGGGTTTTGTTTGCTGGTTACTTTGGCGCTGACATTTGGGTTCTTTGTGAGACTGTCACAGTGAGTTATTAGTAAATACTGAATCTGAGCTCAGAGCTGGAAAAGTCACTGGAACCCCACCAACCACTTCAGGCTCTGTGGTGTTCATGCAAACGATTTGGCCTCGTTAACCAGCCCCCTTTCTATCAGTAAAAAGGGGGAACCCACCACCGGTGCTGCCCACTCCACCCAACGTTGCGCACTCAATGGAATTTCCAGGGGAGGGCTGTGCACATGTGAGGTTCCATTAGGCTGTGGCCATCAACGTAAAGGCTGTGAGGGTTTGGTCTTCGCAACCTCCCTGGGATAAGCAATCACCCCCATTCTAGACAGAAAAGCTCACACCCAGGAAAGGTGATTTCTCCCCAAAGGCCACGTCCATGGCCACGTACCTGGTACTGGTGCAGTCCACCCTGGCCAGGGCCCTAGCGCATAGCTAGGCTACGGGACTCTTCTACCCACATTATGAGACCCCTGTCACTCCCACGACTGTACTATTGCCAGCTTCTTGGCAACAGAGGGCCCAAGACACCACGGAGGGGTTGGGGGGTGGGCAGGAACACTCCGCATGGTGGGTGGTGACTTCACGGTCTCTGCTTAGGCAAGAACTTCAAAGGTTCTAGCTGTCACTCAGTCTCTTGGGACAGCCAGGAGGCTGGAATGAGGGAGTCAGTGTCTCATTGGCACCCAGGTGACAGGAAGGCCTCTGGGCACTTCTTGCCCCATCATGTCATGCTGCTCGCCTGAGGCTCCCAGGCGCTTGCTGGTCTCCTGCACGGGAGCCTCGCTCTGCTGGCTGGGGGACACGAGGAGAGCACGTCTGCTTCCCTTGTTGGGGGGCAGCATGTTCCCAAGGAGATACCTGGACGCCCAGGGCAGCCACCCAGAGCGGTTTCTGCTGAATGCTAGGTGGGCAATACGGCCTCCACGGATGCAGAGTCGGGGGGCTCCAGAGAAGGAGAGGGCATGGGTGGTAGGACCAGGCTTGGGGCACTCAGAACTTCAACACACTGATGGCCGTGGTCGGGGGCCTGAGCCACAGCTCCATCTCCCGCCTCAAGGAGACCCACGGTCATGTCAGCCCTGAGACCGTCAAGGTGCCTGGGCCGGGGAGGGGAAGAGGCATCCCTGGAGACAGGGCACGACTGCCCACATTTGACAAATGAGGAAACTGAGGCTCAGAGGTTAAATGCTTTTCCCAGGTTGCACCATGATAGTGGCAGATTGGGGACTCCAGGTCTGCCTAGAGGGGTGGCAGCGGGAGGCCAGCCTTCCGGGGAAGAAAGCTGGTTCTTGAGGCAAAAAAGCATGCCATCCCATCTCTGGCTTAAAGAAGAAATCCCTTCCTCCTCCGCCTTCCCCAATCTCCTGTCGCCTAATTCTCTTTCCCCAAATGCATCACTTTCCCAGACAGCAGGCCCCACAACAGCCAGAGTGACCTTCTGGTACAAACAGCTTCTCTTTCCTCTCCTTGCCCAGCCCTGAAACAGGGGTGGCTGCATGGGATGAAGGAGGTGGCCCACGTCCTGCCAACAGTCCCGGTCCAGCCTTTCCCTCAGGGCACAGGGTCTACGCCACCCCCTGCCCCCCACCACTCCTTCATCTGTTTGCTGGTGACCTGCCTAGTGATGGTGCCAACTTGAGAGCTCAGCCTGAGCCACTGGGCCTTGACTCCACAGGGCTGTGCCCAGCTGAAGTCCCCGGCCCGCTGTGGGCATGGGCCCACCTGTCCCCCTCCACGGAGGCTGAGTTAGGCCTGATTGCCTGAGTTCCTCAAGCTGGATCGGAACCCACACTCTGTCCTGCTCTCCTGTGGGAACAGCTTTTCCCCAACTTCCTTGTCTTGATCAAGTCCTGACAAGGGCTTGGGGACACTGTTATTGGGACAGCCAGGGCCCAAGTGCCCAGCAGAGAGCAGAGTGGACTCTTGGCCCTCACAGCAGTGGGGAGCGGCCTCATTCCCAAACTTGAGCTGGATCTGTAACAGCAGAGACCCAGACAGTGTCCTCTACTGGGGCCAGATAGTCAGTTGGGGGGCAGGGGAGTGTGTGCAGCCATTTTGAAAATGGACATTCACATCGGGAGACATTAAACGATCCACAAGTCACAGCAAGGGAGGCAAGCAGGGGCAGACTGTGTGTACCAACTGTCGCCCAGGCTGCTCCTGAGAGGGGACCAGGGTGCTGGGTGGGAAAGAAACTGGTTTTCACTGTATAGTTTGTACTACTTCATTTGTTCTAGCCACGTGTTGATATTACCTTTCCAGTAAAAATGACTACAACCAGTTTAAACTGTTTCAAAGGCCATGCTGAAGCTCCAACCCCTTCCCGCCGAGATGCCCATCCCCCTGACCAGAGGTTCCCCCTCAGCCCTGCACCCTTCCCCCTCCCCCCGGGTCACCCACCTTCAGGAAGTCCTCGAAGGTGATCCCCTCGTACACCTGGTCCGGCTCCTGGGGACGAGAGCACAGGACAAAAGTGAGCAACCCCAGGTCCTTGCTGGACGTCAGCCAGACCCACCCCTTCACCCCCTACCCCCCAACACCCAGAGGCAGACGGCTGGGACTCTTCAGGCAGCATCAGAGGGAGGTCATTATGGATTGTTTGCCACCAGCACACAGGTCAGTGGGCTTGAACTCCCATCCTCACTCGCTGGCTAGAGGGTGGACAGAGGGCTGGGTGTGGCCCACCCAGAGCGTCAGCAACATGGAACTCAGGCGCACACCCTCCCCTCACCACACCCCCAGCCTCAACACCCAGCCAGGGTCAGTGGATCAAGGTGGAAAGGGAAGACAGAGGGTGACCAGGGAAGCACAGAGGCTCTCCTTCCCCACACTGCCCGCCACACACTGCCAGTGTCCAGCAGCCTGGCCACCAAAGGCCCCTCCTGCCATTTCCACGATCCTGCCTCGACCCTCCTGCAGTAATAAGAACTACAAGTGAGTCGACTCTGACTCATGGTGACCTCCTGTGTGTCAGAGGAGAACGGTGCTCCACAGGGTTTTCAATGGCTGACTTTTCAGAAGTAGCCTGCCAAGCCTTTCTTCTGAGGTACCTCTGGGTGGACTTGAACCTCCAATCTTCTAGATGGCAGCCAAGCACTTAACCATTTGCACCACCCAGGGACTCTGATAAGAACTAGTTCTAGGCTAATCTAAGCTCTCAGGGTACTGGGGAAAGGGGTGAAAGGATAAAGGGGCTGGCCAGGCCACCCACCCTTCCCAGTCCAGTAAGTCACCAGGATAAGGGCCGGAGTGTGGACACAAGGTGAGCTCGGACTTTCTCAGGAGCCCCTTCCTGCCCAATCTGCTTGGCAGAGCCAGTCTCCAACTCCATCTCTCCTGCTTTGGCACATGGGAACCCTATGTGACGATAAGGGGGGGGTCCCATCCCTTAAACTGCAACTCTCAGGCTCAGGCACAACTAAGTCTTTGAAAATGTCACCCCTGCAAGCACCCCGTGTGACAGTAAAAGCACAGCTGACATCCTAAGTGTCCATCCATAGGAGACGGTCTCAATACATCTTGCTCATTCGTGCTACCGATGACCGCATGGCCCTTAAGGTCGATCCATAGGTGCTGGTATGGAAGAGGCTCCAAGATCTAGGCACAGAATCAAAGACCACGGAGCCGAACGACATCTGCAGGCCCTGTATGCATGTGAGTGTTTCCACATGCTACTCATCACACCACCACCGTCTGCGTGGGGTTGTGGGGTCAGGTACGCAGAAAAGGAAAGGCCACGAGTTAAATCCCATTCTGTTTCAATAAAAAGTAAAAGACATACATTTATATGTACGGGCACGGGTTGGGGAAGGGCAGGGAGAGACTCACTTCTCTTCGGGGACCCCACTGACGTTTTTCACGATGGTCATTTAAGGAAGTAACTGTAGGCGTTCTCCAAGTGTTCACTGTGACAAGCATGTCCAGAGTGCTTTACAAATGTCGTCATTAACATTCAGTGTTACCTCACGCAGACCTCCTAACTGCCCCAGGAGGCGGGTCCTGTTCTTGCTCGCATTTCACAGATGAGGACACTAAGGGGCATTGAAGGTGTCTGTCCAGCTGCTGAGCAGTGGAGTGGCTCCAGGTCTGTGTAGGGATGTGCTGGTGGCAGGATTCTGCACCCTTTTTGGTTTCTTATACTTTTTTTCTTCAACACTTAATCTTATTTTTGGTGAAAATATACACAGCAAGATCTACTCCCATTCCTGTTTCCAAACATGACCAGTGACACTGGTTACATCCTTCACATAGCTGTCAACATCCGTGTTAGTTCTGTTCCAGCTGTTCTACTTCCATTTACTTAAACTCCCTGCTCCCACTCCAACCTTCTCACCTACTTTTTAAAATAGCTATTGACCGTTTGGTCTTACGTAGATCTTTTTTTTTTTTTAATGCAATACTCGAGGGTGACAATCATTCCTTTTAGGGCTAAACTATTACTTAGTTTAAAGGTGACATCAGGGGATAGTTCCAGTTCAAGGTTTGAAAAGCAATTCAGGCCCATAGTCCTAGGGACTCCTCCAGCCTCAATAGGTCCAGCAAGTCTGGATTCTTCAGGAAATTCTGTTCTGTCTCATATATGTTTTTTAAACAGAAAAACCAAACTCCTAATTTTGTTGTTGTTGTTAATAAAAACAGCTAGCTCTTGGATGGCCCAGGCCGGCCCCATCCCAGAGGGCTCCTCTCGCCTTGCTCTTCCCATCTGTGGACACAGGGAGCAATGCCCGCCTGCTCCCTGCTGGGCAACCCCACATTCCCAGGGCAGCCGAGAGAACTAATTATAGACAAGGCCCCACTGGCCCGAAACCAGGGCTGGAGGGGGCCACATGGTGGAAGGAGGAGGGTGGAGGGGACGGGGGTGGGGGGGATGTCCCCCGGCTGAAATCCCAGCAAAGGACCCCTGGCCCTGCCTGTCCTCCAGCAGCAAGACGACGTCCACAGAGAAAGCAGCTAAAAGCTTCCCCGCCCAAGTCAGTAACTGGCTCTGGAGGTCCATTACAGCAGGATGATGGATCGCCTGTCTCTGGCAGGCGGCACAGTCAGCAATGGTAAGTGTCCTCAGAGGCAGGTGGTACTGAACTGCTGTGGCTTCTGGCCCCCTTGCACCCGCTGGGCACTAACCGCGTGCTGTGTTTGTCCGGCCCATGTTTACCCGAGAAAACACCTTAGCGGCACACACAGGACCCACAAGTAAAGAAAGGGGTTCGTGAGCTTTCAGCGTCACAGCTGCTGGCCCCTCTGACTCCGTGGGCCCATCTCAGCTACACGATGTGGAGGTGGATGCAGGGACATACAGGACCCACGTAGGGAGCAAGACACACACCCAGGAAGCCAGGCACTGGCTCCTGAAATACCGCAGCTTCCGAGGTGGTGTGGGTTTTATGGAGATCAGCAGCCGCCAGCTGCCAACGATTTTACTACAGCAAATTAAGAAAATGGTCACCACTTCCAACTGGAGAGGGAAGGGGGGCCATTTAGACAAGAAGCGCTTAATTAAATCAAGCAGGAGTGTGGCTTGGTCGCCCAGCAGGGGATCCCTGCTCTCCCCACTGAGGTCACCGGCCTTCTTCTGCAGCAGTTAATCTGCTGAGTGGGGTGGTCTCACCAAAGCCAGATGCCTCCCCGTGGGCCTAAGAACCAGACAGATAAAATACAGTCAATAAAATGACCACAGCCCCTTGCCTCTGGGGACAGGCCCAGGCCTGCCGTCAGGGCCTGAGTGACGGGCCAGGCACACACAGGTCCCAGCATGAACGCAGCCCTGTTGCAGGCTGCGGTGAACCTCACAAAGCCATAAAGTGCCTGGAGAAGCAGCTAGGTTAAATTCACAGAAGAGGTAGGAGAGTCAGTGAGCAAAGGCCATCGAGATGCCACTGTGGATCCCTGTGGGCTCCGGCCACTGTGTCAGGGCTGGACCTGGCCCTTCAGGGTGAGTCCATCTCGCCCAGGACAGAGAACAAGTCCCTGAAATTCTTCCTGTGCTCTCAGCCTCAGTTTCCCTACCAGTAAAATGAAGATAAAAATCTGTGAAACAGGCACCGTGAAGTGCTTAGCACCTTGCCTGCGTGTTATGTGGTCAGCCCACAGCAGGGGGCACATGGCGACCCTGCCTGCCCGCAGCCTTCTTGGGGATCAACGCAGTAGCCTGGGGCACCCGACCACAGTGCTGGCCTCAGGGCTGTTGTGGGGACCCACCCACAGAAAGCACGGTCTAGTGGCAGCCGCTAATGTGGTCCAAGTGTGAATTATCGCTTACCATTTATTTCTGTGACCCTCTAGTTCAGTGGTTCTTAACCAGGGGTGACTTTGCCCCCTGGGGACAGTGTGCAATGTCTGGGGACTTTCTGGCTGTCACAGCTTGGGGTGTGCTAGTGGAATCAAGTAGGCAGAGGCCAGGGATGCTGCTCAACACCCTACAATGCCCAGGACAGCCCTCCACAACAGAGAACGATCTGGCCCTCGTCTACTTATTCACCAACAAGGCCAAAACTATCATTCTAGGAACTGGCATGGCCATTTCTACACTAATGTGGCCCTGACAAGCCTCAATACATCACTGCATGTCCATGTGTTTCCTGGTCCCGGCCACCCACTGTCCCCACCACGGCTCTACCTCAGGCCTCCTGCCTTGGCCAGTGGTTACACCTTGGAAAAACCCCTCCAGCCCATCTCAGCCTCAGGGTTCTAGCCTGATCCTCACACATCTCTTTTGGGGTCAGCTAGGTGACCTTTCACCCTCCACAGTGTACACAGCCTGAAGGCTGAGCCCCTGTATTCTGGGGCCCCCATACCAGCTCTTGGCCGGGCTCTAGGCCAGGATCTGACCCTGTCCTAGGCCCAAAATCCCCATCTGAGCCACTTGTTAGTAAATAAATTACTTAAATTTAATGTACACTGTACGCTGACCGGATCCGGCACTGTCCTGAGTGCTCTCTGTGAGCTTCTTCCCTAGGCTCTGGGAGGCCTCGCCTAAATGCCAGGGCCCCAACACTGACTCCCTGCTCACATGGCTCCCCTGGGGTTTACTGGCGCCCAGTGGATGGAAAAGCAGCAGAAGAGGTTTCTGCCCCCTGTTCCATGCCAGGCCCCATGAGACTGGTGAGCAGGACACTCGTGGCCCTTGCCCCCACAGACCTTCTGGAAACATACACTCCACGAAGGCTAAGGCAGCACCTGAGCTAGCAGGTAGAGCTGAGGTGGACATGGGAGGGTGAATTCTTGGATTCAAGCCAGCTGTTCCATCTCCAGGTCCCAGAGGGAAGAGGAAGGCACAGAGTTTGAGTACAGGCCGGGTGCAGCCATGAAAGGCAGGGTATGAGGCAGGCAGGATGTGAGGGAGGCGAACTTGTCCTGAGCGGCCCTGCTCTGTGCAGCGGGTAGTGGGGATTCTTGCGCTGTCTCCATAAGCAGAACGACTTGGGCAGAGCCAGGTCTAAGACCAGCCTCAGAGCACACAGACCGGCTTGCCACCCCAGCTGTGCATCAGGACACCTCCCTTCACCCCCAGCCTTGGTCTCCTCATCTGTGAAGTGAGGATCTAGACAGCCTAGCCTAGCAAGAGGATGGGGGCCATTTCCCCAAAGGCCATCTGCACTCCAGGGATAAACGCTAACTAACACTAGGGTCCAGACATGGTGTGGACATAATGTCTGTGCAGGAAAGACCTCAGCCTCCATCCTGGCTCCACCACACTTACTAGCTAAGTGCTGGGCACAACCTCTAACCTCACAGTGCCTCAGTGTTCTTGTCTGTAAGTGGGGATAACAACAGTGATTCCCCAAAAGCTGGTGATGGCGATTACATGAGAGGGGGCACACAGCCAGCCTGCAGCGATGCCTGTGTAAACACCCGCCCCCCGTCCGTCCACCCTTCTCCCTCCCACTGTGGAGGGAGCGCTCACCATCTGGCCCACGCAGATGCTGGCCGCCTCCATCATGGCCCCATCTGCAATGGAACGAGCAGACTCCTTCTCAATGTGGGGGTTTCCCGAGAGCAGCTCCTCGACCACCTGAGGGGTGGGGGGCAGAGACCAACCAGGAACTTGGGCCTCCACCAAGTCGACGGGGTGGGGGGGGGCGCCAGGAGCCAGGGCAGGTGAGGGAGCATACTTTACATTTCGATATTCTTCCAGGGTGATCCGGCCATCGCTGTCTGAGTCATACATGTGGAACAGAACTGGGGGGTGGGGAGAGAGGGGGCTCGGTCAGGATGGGCCCAGCGACTGGCCACACACCCTGCCCTTCCCCCACCCCCAGCCCTGCACAGGAGGGTTGGCCCAGTCCCTCTGCTCCCCCTACCTTCCTCCACAGCCGCTATCCCCCTCCCCCGCACAAGAATCTCTAGCAAGTGGAGCACAAGACCCCAGTAACGAGCCCCAAGTGCCAAAGCCATAGGGTCTGAGGGCACAGGCCATGAGGCCAGACTGACCACTTCCTATCTGGGTGACCTCGGGCCTCAGTTTCCCCTTCTGTAAACCAGAATAACTACAGTATTGGTGCAGCTGCAAGCATTCAGAGAGCCAAAGCCAGTGGAGTTAGGACCCAGCGATCACCTGACACAGCGAGCGTGTATGACTTGAGAGAACGAATACCAAGCCAAGTCCACATTGTTTGCAAGCCGTCACTCCCGACAGAGCCTGGGGGGGCGGCTGGCCGTCGCGGCCTGCTGGAATGATGACGGACCCAGCTGCCCACGTGCCGGAGCCCCGCTGGTCTGAGCCACCACCCGGCGGGCAGGGGCATCAGCCCTACCCTGGTTACATCACTCCTAGCCAACACCCACGTGGCTCCTTCCTGACATTCCGGTGACCTTCGGCCCATGACCCAACACAGGCCAGAGTCAAAGAGGATGTGCCCCCCACACCTTAGCTTGGCCTCAGGGAGCCCCAGGCCCCAGCTCCCCCAGCTCTCTGCACTGGCACTTACGGCAGGGGGACCAGCTGCCTGCCCCTGTGCACCCTGAGACCAGGGCCGCCCTGAGCCCCACCCCCAGGCGGAGCTGCTGAAGCTTTCGGGGCTGAAGGTGTCTGCCCACGGCCACCCCACCAGGGGGACCCAGGGACTGGACTGGAGTCTGTCCACTGAGTCGGCCATGATGCCACAGCCCCAGCTACCCTGATCTGGCCCTCATGAGCGGAAGAGAAGCTCGGCCGGAGCCTCATAGGATGGCAAGTCCCACCAGCCCCCAAGGACACATTCCACAGCTAAATACAGCTGATCCTCTCCCCCTCTTTTACATTCTCCTGATGATGAGGCTAAGCCTTGGGACAGGGCAGGGAGATGTTATGGGAAAGGCTGTTGCAGGGGTGGGAGGGGGGGTGGGGGTGGGAGGGGGGGTGGGGGTGTGTGTGTGACGTGGGCCACCGCTTGGGACTGGGATCACAGTCCAACATGATCAGGCACCAAGGGAACCAGTGCCGGCGTGTCCAGGGCCGATATGACCCCACAGGCTGTCTCGTCTGTAAGCCGTGCTGCCAGCTCAGGAAGGACCCAGTGGAGAGAACTGGCTTTCAGGGAGCACCTACTGTGCGCCAGGCTCAGACCACCCAGGCTGTGTGAGACCCCATCAGACCCTCAGAAGCACGCTGCATGTCCACTGTCACACATCCACATTCTGGGCAAGGACTTGGAGGCTCGGCCTCAAGGCCACACAGCCACTAAGTGGAAGGGTCGGATTTGAACCGAGGTCTGTGTGAACCACATCACCCCATACCCCCTTCTATACCTCAGGTCTCCGAAAACCATGAACTGCTCAGCGATGCTCATGACAAGGACAATGTAGGGGAACTCAGGAGGAGGGGGACCACCTGGTGCTGCAAACTGGGGCCACGCTAAGCACGAGGGGTGGTGGAGGGGGTGTCCCCAGCACTTCTGTGCCATCCAGCTCCCCACCCCAATGTGGGCCAGGCGAGCTGGAGCAGGGGCACTCGGGGATACACACATCTCAGTTTCTCTTTCCGGCACAGCTCCACTTGCTCCTCGTCCATGGAGATGTCAATGGGCCGGAAGTAGGACATGATGGTCAGGAAGTCCTCAAAGTTGATCTCGTCGGCCACGCCACTGGGCCCCTTGCGCAGGTTCCTAGGGGAGCAACGAAGGAGATGTCGTCGCTACCGACAGCTCACGAGGACTTCCCTTTCTGGGCACGCACCCTGCCCACCAGGGCTGCTCTGCCCTATTGAGTTCCCGGGAGGTTGAAAGTCCAGCCTCTGCCTGCCCAGAGCTCACGTCTAGGGGAGAGACAATTGCACAGCCATGCAATAAGGGACAGGATAGAGGGCTGCATGGGTGTGTGACAGTGCCCAGGAAGGGTGCCCACAAGTCGGGAAAATGAGGCAACGAGCAGTCTAATAACTCACCTACGTGAGTACCTCCTCATCCTTTCCTCCACATCAGAGGTCAGCAAACTACGGCCTGTGGGCCAAATCTGGCCTACACCTATTTTTGCACAGCCCACAAGCTTCGAAGGGTTTTCACATGTTAAGAGGTTGAAAAAAATCAAAATAGTATTTCATGATATGTGAAAACTACATAAAATTCTCATTTCAATGTCCATAAATAAAGTTTGATTAGAACGTAGCCACGCCCATTCACTTACATATTGTTCGTGGCTGCTTTCAAGGCAGAGTTGAGTAGCTGTGACAGATGCAGAATGGCCCACATGTTTACTCTCTGGCCAGAAAAAGTTTGCTAACCCGGCTGTCTATCACAGTTCAAATTTCTAGTACAGTGCAAGCCACTCTTGAGTCGTTTTATGACAAAGTTTGCCAGTGATTTAAAAGGCTTTAATGGATGAGGAAAGGTTCTGTGGTAGAATTCTCGCCTTCCATACAGGAGACCTGGGTTCAATTCCCGGCCAATACACCTCATGTGCAGCCACCACCTGTCTGTCAGTGGAGGCTTACATGTTGCTATGATGCTGAACAGGTTTCAGCAGAGCTTCCAGATTCGGAAGGACTAGGAAGAAATGCCTGGAGATCTACTTCTGAAAATTAGCCAGTGAAAACCCTATGCGTCCCAATGATTCAATCCACAACTGATCATGAGGACAGTGCAGGACTGGACAGCATTTTGTTGCACTGCGCACGGGGTCTCCATGAGTCGGGGATCAACTCCACGGCAGCTGACAGCAACAACAATGAATGAGGGCGGGTTCGCGTTGTCCCTACTGATGTGCTTTCCTGTGAGGGCAGGAGAGGGCTCTGTCCCAGTGGCGCTCAGGGAGCTGACCCAATGCTGAGTCTGTCTGGGATGGCACAGTGCCAGGCGCCCAGTGGGGCTCAGGAGGCACATGCCGACCAGGAGCCGGCAGGGTGGTCACAGCCACCCACTGCATGTCCTGGCTGAGAAGAAAGGCTGTTGAGGGGACGGCTAGGAGACGCCTACACCCACACCCGCCAGCTTCTGGAGCTGCTGCCACCAAGGCCTTATCGCTAAGCCACGGCAGCACAGAGGCCTGCTGGGGCGGATTCTCCAAGGGCTCTCTCCTCCCTCTGTAGTTCCTTAAAAAGGGCCCGACCAGTGAGGACTAGTGTATGTAGAATTTACGGGGGTTCCATCTGAGATCACAGCTGGACCTCGGTTTAAAGGAACGAGTTGTCCCAGTCACCACCCAGCATGTAACACTTGCCCCTCAAACGTCCACTGCACTTCACAGTTTTCAAATCTCGCTCTCCCCAATTATTCCGTTCCAGGAGGTTATCCAGAGAGGTGGATCGCAACCTGCAATAGGGAAGGTGGATCGTGGAACTTCAATCTGAAGAGATGAGAGGAGAATGTCTCTGGGACCCGGGAAGCCAGGTCTCCCCTTAAATCTTCCATCTGAGCTTCCTACAGTTCCTCCCGGTAGGCAGTTTTAATACTCTCAAAGTACCTGCTGTCAGGGCACAGACCAAATTGACGAGGCATAAAACTAGTCCCTGGATTTAATGGGCTGCTTGGGAGGTGCCTTCTGCTGCAGCTGGTGCCCGCGTCCTTCCCAAGTGGTCTGGGCTGTGGAGAGGGGTCAAGATAAGCACCAGGGAGAACGGGACAGGCCGGGGAAGGGACGCCACGTGTCCTAGTGAAGGTCGAGCCCCGCCTGCTTTGGCATCAGGGCCTGACTGGGGGGGGAGGGCGGGGGATTCCCTTCCCCTCTAAGGGTCCCTGGTTGGTTGGTACTGACCAACATCACAGTCTCCAAGGGTGGTGAGAGCATAGACACCAGAGAAACCGAGGTACAGCAAGGTCACCACCTGGAGCCAGACCAACCCGGTGACCAGTTTCATTTCCAACAGGCTACAGAGTGGCGGACCCAAGGCCAAGATTGGTGGGCAGAGAATGGGGGCTGCATTCAAACCTGCTACCCAGCATGAGAATGGGACAGTTTTTGGACTTTGTACGAAGTGACTGATTGACAGAAAAATCTTCCATTCCATAACTTTCCAATTATTCTATAAGGAATGGAGACCTTGGAAGTAGGGGATCAATGCCACTCAACTGCCCCCCAAGACTGGCTTCTCACTTCCCCTGTTCTGTTCCTGAAAGGTGTCAGGACACTTCTGTTTCTTTAAAAGAAACTCCCATTTCCAGCCCCTCCTCTGAAATCCTCCCTCACTCCTCTCAGGAATTACAGGATGCGACCTGAACCCTTTCTTGGTGTCTGCTGGCTCTCAGCTGCACCCTGGGCATGGCTCTGGGTCCAGGCCAGGGAAGCCCTCTCCTTAATGACCTCTCCCTGGGGGCCTTCTGGGCTGCCCGCAGAGTCCCTGGCACCTCCCTTTCTCCACACCCAGTTACTCTAAGTAGCTGCTGAGGCTGAGGTCCCAGGACCCACAGGGGAGGCACTCACCACCTTAACTCTACTTCCTGCTCGACTGAGAGATGCCTGGGTGTCTGCGGTGGTGGCCTGGGCCCCCTCCAAGACCCCAAGACCCCCTCAAGCAGGTCCAGCTCCAGACTCAGGAGTCCCCTCGACTCCCCCTCTGCCGGACCTCCCATATCCAGGCAATCACAATTTCACTCCTGAATCCCTGCAATCCTCTCTCTCCTGGCCTCACCGCGGCCTGGTCCAGCCTCCGTCATGCCTGCAGACCCTCCAACCTGCCCTCTGCGCAGCCAGGAGGGCCTCTGCAAAACGCCCACGTAACCCCTCCTGGGACTCCCTCAGCTCTTGGCTGAACCCCAACCCCCACCTGGTCTCTCTCCAGCTCCAGCCCACGCCCCCTTCCTGCCACACTGCCCCTCTGTGGGACCTCCACAGGCTCATGGCCCCAGCTGTGACTGCCTATTTCACTGCCTTTCCCCCAGGGCACCAGGCTGCACACTCAATATTCCCCTTTTCCCCTACCCGAGCCAGCTTCCAGGGCTCTGGCCTGACTTCACATCCTCCGAATAAGGGGAGGCTCTCCCCTGCCTCTGCCTGTCTACAGCCCAGGGGTTCCTGCTCAGGGTACACCTTCCTGCTGTCATCTAACCGGACGGGCGGCTCAGCCCAGCCCACCTTCCCACACCCCGTCCTACCAGAAGTGGCCGCTCATGTAGGACAGCCAGCAGACACCTGAATTCCACCCTGACAGGAAAAAGCACAACCTGCTCAGCTCGGTGTCTTGAGGCAGACTGATCTGAGCCAGGATCCCAGCTCCCACAGTGAGGGCCAAGAGCCCAGGGTTCATGGCTTGTGTTTTTAAGAAAATCACATACAGTACAATACAGAGACCTCGAGGTACTGTTCAAGAATGTACCTGTGCAACCTACCCCATAATCAGCATATAGATGTTTCTCACCCGTCCCAGAAAGCTCTCTGTGCCCCTGCAGTCTCACGGTGTACCCTCTGAGGGCAGCTCTGCCCCAGACACACAGGTGCTCACACTCAGATGCCCCCATGTTCAGTGACACATACGCCCATGCCTGCCTGCTCACACCCAGACACATGCATGCACGCCTGCCTGCTCACACCCACACATGCATGCACGCCTGCCTGCTCACACCCAGACACCCACGTGCTCAGTGACACATGCATCCATTTCTGCGTGCTCATACCTCAGATACATGCATCCACACCTGCCTGCTCACACGCAGACACATGCGTCCACACTCACGTACTCACACCCAGACTCTCATGTCCATGCCCACGTGCTCACACCCAGACGCCCGCATGCTCAGTGACACATGCATCCACACTCACGTACTCACACCCACTCATGTGCTCACATGCAGACACTCATGTCTATGCCACGTGCTCACACCCAGACACCTACATGCTCAGTGACACATTCATCCACGCCTGTGTGCTCACACCCAGACACCTGTGTGCTCACAGACGCCTGTGTCCAAGTCTGCATGCTCACACCCCAGACACATGCACACACCCACATATTCATCCCCTCATGCACCTCCACACACACCCTCCCAACTCTTCATCATCTTCCTGTCAACACCTCCAATTCCAGATCCCAAAAGCCTGTGTCGACTCCTCATCAGGAGCTGCACCTCTGCCCTGGCACCTGCCCCTGGCTGCCTGTCCACCCCCTACCATCCCCGACAGGGACCGGGGCTGCTCTGTACTCACTCAGGCCCTGGCTTCTGCAGCACTGACCACCAAGTCTTCCCCAGAAGCCTCAAGACAGACTGAGGCTTAAGGAGGAGAAGGTGCTGAGCTCCACTCCCACCTCTGCCACTGACTGCGAAGCTTCCAATGAGTCACTGAGGCTCTGCGACCTTCCCTCTCTGCAAAGTAGGGTAACTGCTGGGAGGATTCCCACAGTAACAGGCCTCTCACCTCTACCCCTGGACCCACCTCCCCTTGTCTCTTGAAAGCGGCCTACTGCTCCCATCGCCACTCCTCCCCTGCTGACCCAAGCCCTGGGGGACCACACACCCCCTCCCTGGCCTCCATGCCCCCACTTCCACCCTCACAATCAACTCTCCACCTATACCAGTCACCATGGCATTGACCCTGATTCACAGGGACCCTGTGTGTGTCAGAGTATAACTGCACTCCCTAGGGTTTTCAATGGCTGATTTTTTCAGAAGTAGATCACCAGGCCTTTCTTCTGAGGTATCTCTGGGTGGACTCAAACCTCCAACTTTTCGGTTAGCAGCTGGGTGCTAATCGTTTGTGCCACCCAAGGACTCTGCGCTCCACTGAGACCCCTTAAAAGCCTGTCAGGGCCTCCCCCGACCACTGCCCCTAAGTTAAAGTCAAGCCCCTCTTGCTGGTTTATAGGGTGTTACACAATGCAGCCCCTACCCTCCGACATCTCACCATGCTTGGCCTTCTCTTGGCCACTCACAGTGGCCATGCTCCCACTGTCACAGTGCCTTTGCATGTGCTGTTCTACTCACCCAGAGCACTCTCTCCTCAGTGTTGCCCCCCAGGACCTGAGGAAGGCCTCTGCATCTTCCAGGGCAGCCCGAGGCCCCCACCCCATAAGCAGTAATTACAGTCCCCAGTGAGGCTTAGAGACAGGCTGCATCTCCCCAGGGTCCCACAGCACTAGCAGAACCAGAGGTGAATGGTTCATGCTTGCACGACCCAAAACCGGCTGGGGAAGTCACACCAGTCTTATCGCCACACCATACCCATTGTCTTCCTTCCCCTTTCTGCCTGTCCTCCCTATGTCTCAGTGATCTCTGCAGACACGGGGGAGCCAGGCCTGGGACATCAGCAAACAGGCTGACCCACCCCGGAGAGTCCGGCAGCCTGGAAAGTGTGTCCCCACAGTGCCCACCTTCACTGGGCCTCAAAGGATCGTGAACTTAAGCAACACTGGACATGTGGGGACATGCGCTCTGGCTCTGGGACGCTGGCCAAGGTGCATAAGTGCTCTGTGCCTCAGTTTCTCCATCTGTAAACAAGGGTGATGACCATACCACAGCTAAACTGGCACCTCAGCATTACATCATCTCAGTAGATCCTCAAGCAACCTGATGAGACAGGTGCTATTACTGTCTCCACTTTACAGATGAGGAAACTGAGGCATGGCAGGTGGCCTCAAAGAAAACCCCAAATGATCCCTGTCCCCTGGCACTCAGGCCCCTGTGTAGTCCCCTCTCCATGTAGGGGCTAAATCTAGTGATTCACTTCTAATGAAGAGAACATGGCAAAAGTGATAGGATGTCACTTCCAAGATTAGGTTGTAAAAAAGACTGTTGCATTAAGGATGTACTATCCAGAACATACAAAGCATATATAGGATATAAAGAATATATCCTACAAAAAAGACAAACAACCCAATCAAAAAATGGGCAAACAAAATCAAAACATTAACCCTACAACTTGAACGAGTAGAAAGAGAGAAGCAAAAGAAGCCCTCGGGTGCCAGAAGAAAGGAAATAATAAGAATTAGAGCAGAATTGAATGAAATAGACAATAGAAAAACAAATGAAAGACTTAACAAGACCAAAAGCTAGTTCTTTGAAAAGATCAGTAAAATTGATAAACCACTGGCCAAACTGACAAAAGAAAAACAGAAGAGGAAGCAAATAACCCATATAAGAAATGAGACAGGTGACAGCACAACAGATTGAACTGAAATTAAAAGAATCTTAACAGAACACTATGAAAAACTGTACTCTTACAAACTTGAAAACCTAAAGGAAATGGACAAATTTACAGAAACTCACTACCTACCTAAACTAACACAAACAGAGTAGAACAATTAAATAAACCTATAAAAAAGGAAGAGATTGAAAAGGTAATTAAAAAACTCCCAACAAAAAAAAGCCCTGGCCCGGATGGTTTCACTGGAGAATTCTACCAAACTTTCAGAGAAGAGTTAACACCACTACTGGTAAAGGTATTTCAGAGCATATAAAAGGATGGAATACTCCCAAACTCATTCTATGAAGCCAGCATAACCCTGATACCAAAAGGTAAAGACACCAGGTAAAGACACCACAAAAAAAGAAAATTACAGATCAATATCGCTCATGAACATTGATGCAAAAATCCTCAAAAAAAAAATGCTAGCCAACAGAATTCAACAACATATCAAAAAGATAATTCACCATGATCCCAGGTATGCAGGGATGGTTCAACATAAGAAAACAATCAATGTAATCCATCACATAAATAAAAAAGTCAAGAACCACATGATCTTATCAATTGATGCAGAAAAGACATTTGACAAAGTCCAACACCCGTTCGTGATAAAAACTCTCAGCAAAATAGGAATAGAAGGGAAATTTCTCAATGTAATTAAGGGCATTTATACAAAGCCAACAGCCAACATCATCCTAAATTGAGAGACTCTGAAAGCATTCCCCTTGAGAACAGGAACCAGACAAGCATGCCCGATATCACCACTCTTATTAAACATTGTGCTGGAGGTCCTAGCCAGAGCAATTAGGCTAGAAAAAGAAATAAAGGGCATCCAAACTGGTAGGGAAGAAGTAAAAGTATCTCTATCTGCAGATGATATGATCTTATACACAGAAATCCCCAAAGAATCCACAAGAAAACTACTGGAAATAGTAAAAGATCTCAGCAAAGTATCAGGATACAAGACAAACATACAAAAATCAGTTGGATTCCTCTACACCAACAAAGAGAACTTTGAAGAGGAAATCACCAAGTCAGTACCATTTACAATAGCCCCTAGGAAGATAAAATACTTAGGATTAAATCTAACCAGAGATGCAAAGACCTGTACAATGAAAACTACAAGACACTACTGCAAGAAACCAAAGAGTCCTGCATAAGTGGAAAAACATATCTTGCTCATGGATAGGAGACTCAACATTGTGAAAACGTCAATTCTACCAAGAGCGATCTACAGATACAATGCAATCCCGATCCAAATTCCAACAGCATTTTTTTAAATTGTACTTCAGGTGAAGGCTTCCAGAACAAATAGTTTCTCATGAAACAGTAGTACACATATTGTTTTATGAGATTGGTTAACAACCCCACAACATATCAACCCTCTCCCTTCTTGACATCTTTTTTTTTTTTTTTTTTTGGTGAAAATAAATACATAGCCAAAGATACACCATTTCAAAATTTTCTACATGCACAGTTCAGTGACATCGACTATGCTCTTCCAATTGTGCTGCTATTCTCACTTTAGATGAAGGCTTACAGAACAAAATAGTTTCTCATCTAACAGTTAGTACACATGTTGCCCTATGACAATGGTTAACAACCTCACAACACATCAACACTATCCTTACTCAACCTTGGGTTCCCTATCACCAGCTTTCCTGTCCCCGTCTGCCTTCTGGCCCTTGTCCCTG
The DNA here is from genome assembly GCA_030035585.1 of Dugong dugon. Taxonomy (NCBI): domain Eukaryota; kingdom Metazoa; phylum Chordata; class Mammalia; order Sirenia; family Dugongidae; genus Dugong; species Dugong dugon. Next base: position 14,598,116 of record CM057476.1, read on the forward strand.
GACTGCTGTGCCTCATTAGTCCCATTTGGTTTTATGGGGCTGCCACTCCCCAGCTGAATGGTGAACCTCGGAAATGACTTCACCACCGAGCTAAAAGGGTGTCTGGGGGCCGTACTCTCGGGGTTTCTCCAGTCTCCTTTAGGCCAGTAAATCTGGTCTTTTTTTGTGAGTTAGAATTTTGTTCTACATCCTTCTCCAGCTTTGTCCAGAACCCTCTGTTGTGATCCTGGTCAGAGCAGTCAGTGGTGGTAGCTGGGCACCATCTAGCTATACTGGACTCAGTCCGGTGGAGGCCTTGGTAGCTGTGGTCCATTAGTCCTTTGGACTAATATTTTCCTTATATCCTGTTCTCTTCATTCTTCCTTGCTCCAGAAGGGATGAGACCAGTGGAGTAGCTTAGATGGCTGCTCACAGGCTTTTAAGACCCCAGACGCTCCTCACCAAGGTAGAATGTAGAACATTGTCTTTATAAACTGTGTTATGCCAATTGAGCTAGATGTTCCTGAGACCATGGTCCCCACAGCCCTCCACCCAGAAATTCAGTCCCTCAGGAAGTTTGGATGTGTCTATGGAGCTTCCATGACCTTTCCTCGTACAAGTTGTGCTGGTTTCCCCAGTATTGTGTACTGTCTCACCCTTCACCCAAGATACCACTTACCTATTGCCTATTTAGTATTTCCTCCCCACCCCTCCCATCCCTGGTAACCAACAAAGATTGTTACATTTTGTGTGTGAACTTTCTCACGGGTTTTTACAATAGAGGTCTCATACAGTATTTGTCCTTTTGTGATTATTTCACTCAGCATAAAGTCCTCCAGTTTCATCCATGTTATGAGATGCTTCACAGATTCATCATTGTTCTTTCTTGTTGCGTAGCACTCCACTGTGTGTATGTACCATAGTTTGTTTATCCATTCATCTGTTGATGGGCATCTAGGTTGTTTCCATCATTCTGCTATTGTGAACAATGCTGCCATGAACATAGGTGTGCATATGTCTATTTGAGTGACGACTCTTATTTCTCTAGGATATATTCCTAGGAGTGGGATTGCTGGATCGAATGGCATGTCTATTTCTAGCTTTCTGAGGAAGTGCCATATCATTTTCCAAAACGGTTGTATCATTTTGCATTCCCACCAGCAGTGCATAAGAGTTCCCATCTCCCAGCAGCCCCTCCAACATTTGTTATTTCCAGTGTTTTTGATTCGTGCCAGTAATGGCGGGGTGAGATGGTATCTCATTATGGTTTTAATTTGCATTTCTCTAATGGCTAGTGATCGCGAGCATGTCCTCATGTGTCTGTTGGCCATTTGAATGTCTTCTTTGGTGAAGTGTCCATTTCCTTTGCCCATTTTTTAATAGGATTATTTCTCTTTTTGTTGTAGAGGTGTTGGATTTTTTTTGTAGATGATGGAGATGAGACCTTTGTCTGACTTGTACTGTCCAAAAATTTTTTCCCAGTCTGTAGGTTCTCTTTCTACTCGTGTGGTGAAGTCTTTTGAAGAGCATAGGTGTTTGATTTTTAGAAGATCCCAGTTATCTAGCTTATCTTTTGGGGTTTGTGTGTTGATGGTTATGGTCTGTATCCTGTTAATGCCGTGTATTAAGGCCTGTAGTGTAGGTCCTATTTTTCCTTCTATGAACTTTATACTGTTAGGCTTTATATTCAGGACTTTGATCCATTTTGAAGTAGTTTTTGTATACGGTGTAAGGGATGGGTCCTTTTTCATTTTTTTGCAGATGGATATCCAGTTTTGCCAGCACCATTTGTTAAAAAGACTGTCTTTTCCCCATTTGATGGACTTTGGGCCCTTGTCGAAGATCAGGTGACCCCAGGTGGATGGATTTACATCTGGGTTCTCAATTCTGTTCCATTGGTCAATGGGTCTGTCGTTGTACCAGTACCAGGCTGTTTTGACTACTGTAGCTGTACATCAGGTTCTGAAGTCAGGTAGTGTGAGTCCTCCAACTTTATTCTTCTTCTTCACTAGCGCTTTACTTATTCGGGGCTTCTTTCCTTTCCATATAATGATTAGTTTTCCCAACTCTTTGAAGAATGTTGTTGGTATTTGGATCGGGATTGCGTTGTATGTGTAAATTGCTTTGGGTAGAATTGTCATTTTCACAATGTTGAGTCTACCTATCCATGAGCATGGTATGTTTTTCAATTTATGTAGATCCCTTTGGATTTCATGCAGTAGTGTTTTGTAGTTTTCTTTGTATAGGTCTTTTACATCCCTGCTTAGGTTTATTACTAAGTATTTTACCTCTTTAGGGGCTATTATAAATGGTATTGTTTTCCTGATCTCCTTTTCATCGTTCTTTTTATTGGTGTATAGAAATCCAACAGATTTTTGTATGTTTATCTTGTAACCTGCTACTCTGCTGAATCTTTCTATTAGTTCCAGTAGATTTCTCATGGAGTCTTTAGGGTTTTCTTACTATCATATCATCTGCAAACAGGGACAGTTTTTCTTCATTACCAATTTGGATGCCCTTTATTTTTTTTCTTGCCTATTGCTCTAGCTAGAACTTCCACACAACGTTAAATAGGAGTGGTGATAAAGGGCATCCTTGTCTTGTTCCTGTTTTCAAGGGGATTGATTTCAGCCTCTCTCCATTATGAATGATGCTGGCCATTGGTTTTGCATAGATTCCCTTTATTATGTTGAGAAATTTTCCTTCTATACCTATTTTATTGAGAGTTTTTATCAGGAATGGGTGTTGGACTTTGTCAAATGCCTTTTCTGCATCAATTGAGATGATCATGTGATTCTTTTCTTTCCTTTTATTTATGTGGTGGATTATGTTGATTGATTTTCTAATGTTGAACCATCCTTGCATACCTGGTATGAATCCTACTTGGTCGTGGTGTATTATTTTTTGATATGCTGCTGAATTCTATCGGCTAGAACTTTGTTAAGAATTTTTGCATCTATATTCATGAGAGATATTGGTCTGTAATTTTCTTTTTTTGTGACATCTGCCTGGTTTTGGTATCTGCGTTATGCTGGCTTCACAGAATGAATTTGGAAGTGTTGCTTCCTTTTCTATGCTCTGAAATAGCTTGAGTAGTACTGGTACAAGCTCTTCTGTAAATGTTCTGTAGAATTCTCCAGTGAAGCCATCTGGGCCAGGGCTTTTTTTGGTTGGGAGTTTTTTTTATTACTTTTTCAATCTCTTCTCTTGTTATGGGTCTGTTCAGATTTTCAACATCACTTTGTTGTAGTCTGGGTAGGTAATGTGTTTCTAGAAATTTATCCATTTCATCTAGGTTTTCAAATTTGTTGGAGTATAGTTTTTCATAATATTCTGTTATAATCCTTTTTATTTCAGTCAGGTCTGTTGTAATGTCCCCCATTTCGTTTCTTATTTGGGTTATTTGCATCCTCTCGTTTTTATTTTGTCAATCTGGCCAGTGGTTTGCCGATTTTGTTGATTCTTTCAAAGAACCAACTTTTGGTTTTGTTGATTCTTTCTATTGTTTTTCTGTTCTCTATTTCATTTATTTCTGCTCTGATCTTTACTATTTCCTTTCTTCCAGTGGCTGTGGGCTTTTTTTGCTGTTCTCTATTTGTTTTGAGTTCTGTAGTTAATGTTTTGATTTTGTCCCTTTCTTCTTTTTTGATGTGTGCATCTATTGCTATAAATTGTCCTCTGAGGACTGCCTTTGCTGTGTCCCAAAGGTTTTGGTATGATGTGTTTTCATTCTCATTAGATTCTAGGAATTTTTTGATTCCATCTCTGATTTCTTCTATTACCCAGTGATGTGTAAGCAGGGTATTATTCAGTTTCCATGTAATTGATTTTTTTTCCTTGCTCTTTCTGGTGTTAATTTCTACCTTGATGGCATTGTAGTCAGAGAAGATAAGCTGATGATTGCTCTGTGGCCTAAGATGTGGTCTATTCTGGAGAACGTTCCATGTGCATTGGAAAAGAATGTGTACTTTGCAGCAGTTGGATGGGGTGTTCTATACATGTCTATGAGGTCAAGTTGGCTGATTGTGCCCTTTAGGTCTTCTGGATCTTTGCTGAGTTTCTTCTTAGTTGTTCTGTTCTTTACTGAGAGTGGTGTGTTGAAGTCTCCTACTATTATTGTGGAACTGTCAATTTCTCTTTTCAGTGTTGTTAGAGTTTGTTTTATGTATTTTGGAGCCCTGTCATTGGGTGCGTAGATGTTTATTATGGTTATGTCTTCATGATGGGTAGTCCCCTTAATCATCATATAGTGTCCTTCTTTGTCTTTTATGGGGGATTTTGTTTTAAAGTCTATTTTATCTGAGATTAGTATTGCCACTCCTGCTCTTTTTTTGGTAGTTGTTAGCTTGATATATTTTTTTTTCCAACCTTTGACTTTTAATAAATTACATCTTTGTTTCTAAGGTGTGTCTCTTGTAGACAGCATATTGATGGATCCTGTTTTCTTATCCATTCTGTCACTCTCTGTCTCTTTATGGGTGCATTGAATCCATTTACATTCAGTGTAATTATTGATAGATGTGAGTTTGTTGCTGTCATTTTGTAGTGCTTTTTTCTGTGGTGCTGAAGTTTTCTTTGTTCTTCTTACTCTCCTGTGCTGAGTTACTTTCGTTTGTGGATTTTTTTTTTTTTTCATTTCATTTGTTTTTATAGGTTTTGTTTTTGCTGAGACTTTATGTTTTTCCTCTTTATTTTTATGAGTATATTTGTTAACTTTCTTTGTGATTACCATGAATTTTACCCTTATCTTTCTGAGTTTGAAGCAGTCTACCATTACTTGGTATTGCCTTGCCTTCCTCTCCATTAGAAGGTTCTATACGTATGCCATTTATTCCCTCTTTTATTGTTTTGATGTTGTTGTCATTTACTGATTAACTGCTCTGATTCCCTGTTGTATTTCTTTTGGTTTTGGATAGTCCTTGAGAGTTCATTTCCTAGATTGGTATCTGGCTGGTACGCTCCTGCGTCCTGGATTCTGCTTGTGAGCTGAAGTTGGTTGTTCTCAGATTGAAGAACTCCGTTTTATAATTCTTTTAAGTTTGGTTTGGCTTTTACATATTCCCTTGATTTCTGTTTATCTGGAAATGACCTAATTTTACCATCATTTTTGAACGAGTTTTGCAGGATATATTATTCTTGGCTGGCAATTTTTTTCTTTCAAGATTTTATATATGTCATCCTATTGCCTTCTTGCCTGCATGGCTTCTTTCGAATAATCTGAGCTTAGTCTTATTGTTTCTCCTCTGTATGTGACTTCTTGTTTTTCACGAGCTGCTCTCAGGATTCTTTGTTTGTCTTTGGTTTTGGAGAGTGTGATTATGATATGCCTTGGTGATTTTCTTTTGGGGTCTATCCTATATGGGGTTTGTTGAGCTTCTTGGATGGCCAGCTTTTCATCTTTCACGATATTGGGGAAGTTTTCTGTCAGCAGTTCTTCAGTGATCCTCTCTGTGTTTTCTGTTTTCTCCCCCTGTTCTGGAATTCCAATCACTCGAAAATTTTTGCTTTTGACTGTATCCCACATAACTCTCAGGGTCTCTCCGTTTTTCTTTGTTCTTTTTTCTGAGTTATCCTCAGAGTTGTATCCAAGTGTTTGTCTTCAGTTCCACTGATCCTGTCTTCCACTGTTTCAAATCTGCTTCTCAGCCCTTCTATGACACCGTCCATTTCTAAAATCTTGTGGTTTATCTTTTGGATTTCTAATTGTTGTTTTTGTATAATTTCTAGTTGTGAATTTATTTTGGCATTTTGTTCCTGCATTATTTTCCTGAATTCTTCCAATTTTTTGTCTGTATCTTCCACGAATTTGTCTATTTTTTCCTCACTTTTGTCTGCTTTTTGCTTCACCTCTTGGAGAATTCTGAGTATTAGAGATTTGAATTCCCTATCAGGTAGTTCTAGGGCCTTTTCTTCTACTGGAAAGTCATCTGATGTTTTATTTTGGATGCCTACTGGAACCATCCCGTCCTGTTTTTGTAAATGTTTTCATATTGTCTGCTGTCTTCGGGGCATTGAGTAGTTATTTTTCTCATTTATTGACTGCAGATTTGTTTGTTTCGTCCCTTTTATTTTTTAATTTGGCTATGTCTGAGCAGGCGGGCTGTGTGTTCTTTGTTGTTTGCTTATCTGTGGGCACAATACTTTTTGCCTCCTTCTCCAACTGGCAGGGTCAGTCACTCAGATTTAGTACGGCAGGGCAGGTCTAGCTGAAGAGGAGTTACTGGGACGGGTTGTTTGTAGCACTTACTACAACCACCAGGGCGGGTCAGTAATCAGTGCAGGGCAGGTTCCAGTAGTCCGTGCCTGTGCTGCTTGGAGGTGTGATGTTAAGTGCACGGTGCAGGTAGGCAGGATGTAGCCGGGAGATTGTTATGTGTGAAGCTAAGATGGTTATGGGAGAGAGGAGAGAGAAACAGGAGCCAAAAATATACAAACAAACAAAAAAGAATGCTAGGGGAGCTTGCCGTTGGAGTGGAGAGATGAGAGACAATGAAATGGAGAAAAACAAAAAGGGGAAGAGCAAGAAAAGAAAAGAATGAATAAATAAAAATCGGAAAGGGAAAAGAACAGCAAAGTTCCCAGGGATCCCACCAGTGCAGCTATGAGGTCTGGGGAAGTTGTTCTCAGGTGTTGCAGTAAAGCCTGGCTAGAAGGCGTAGAGGTATACAACGCCAGGTATTCAGGGAACAGAAAGAGAAGGAAGATATAGAGAGACGAGAAACTGAGTAATGAAGAAAGACAAAAAGGGAAAAAGAGGGAAAAGAAAACAGATTAAAAAAAAAAAAAGAACAAGAAAAGCCCCCAAAAGACAGGGAAAAAAAAAAAACAACAACAACGAAAAAAGAAATGCCCTCAGCGATCAGTCTGCATGTCTGTGCAAGCTGAGGGGGTAGGTTCCAAGCCACGCAGCACTGCCTGTCCAGAACAGGCTCCCAACTCAAGAAAAGGAAAGGAAAACAAACAAACAATTCAAAACAAACAAATGAACAAAAGCCCCGGGGTCCCACCAGCGCGGCAGCCCAGACGAGGAAGCAGCTCCACACTCAAACGGAGTTCCGCAGCCCCTCAGGAAGAAGCGAAGATGGTGCATGGAGCCAGGTATTTGAGCGAAAGGAGGGGGAGGTGGTGAGAGGCAAGGAAGAAATCAAAAGCAGCAGGAAAAAAAGCAACACCAGCAGCCAACAAATGGCACTCAGAGAGCCAGTTAGTGCGGGTTGGTGGAATCCAAGCAACCAGTGCTTCCCGGACCAGAGACTGTGTCTGCAGGAAGCAGAGGAGGCCGAGTGTGGGTGAAGAAGGGCATGGGGTGAGAAAACGTATATCACAAATCACTGGAGCTCCGCAGCCTCTCAGGAAGAAGCAAAGATGGCGCATGGAGCCAGGTATTTGAGTGAAAGGGGTGGGGGGGGGGTGGTGAGAGGTAAGGAAGAAATCAAAAGCAGCAGAAAAAAGCAACACCAGCAGCCAACAAATGGCACTCAGAGAGCTGGCCCATTCGGGTGGGGGGAATCCAAGCAACCGGTGCTTCCCGGACAAGAGATTCTGGCCGTGGGAAGCAGAGGAGGCAGAGTGGGGGTGAAGAAGGGTTGGGGGTGGGAAAGCGTATATTGCAAATTACTGGTTGTTTTGTCTCCCACTGGAAGCATCACAAAGCTGCTTTCTCGTACCCCGTTTGCTGGCCTCCGATAGGAGTCCAAGATGGTGGATCCGTGCTGTGTTAGCTGATAGGGGACCTCTGCATGAATCTCTCCTCACTCTCCGTTCTCTGTCAGGTTTCTCCATTTGGTGCTTGGCTGAGTTCTTCATCTCTTCATTTAATGTTTTAGGGTTTCAGGATTGTTGTTTTCTCTGTTAGGCTTAGTTTTTTGGATCTTTGCTGTGGAGGGATGGCATGGTGCTTCTGCCTAGAGCGCCATTCTGCCAGAAATCCCAACGGCGTTTTTTAACGAGATGGAGAAACAAATCACCAACTTCACATATGGAAAGGGAAGAGGCCCTGAATAAGTACAGCATTACTCAAGAAGAAGAACAAAGTGGGAGGCCTCATGCTACCTGATTTTACAATGTATTATACCACCACGGTAGTCAAAACAGCCTGGTACTGGTACAACAGATACATAGACCAATGGAACAGAATTGAGAATCCAGACATAAATTGATCCACCTATGAGCTGCTGATATTTGACAAAGTCCCAAAGTCCATTAATTGGGGAAAAGACAATCTCTTTAACAAATGGTGCTGGCATAATTGGATATCCATCTGCAAAAAACTGAAACAACACCCATACCTCACACCATGCACAAAAACTAACTGAAAATGGACCAAAGACCGAAATACAAAATCGAAAACAATAAAGATCATGGAAGAAAAAACAGGGACAATACTAGGAGCCCTAATACATGGCATCAACACAATACGAACCATGAGTAACAATGCACAAGCACCAGAAGAGAAACTAGATAACTGGGAGCTCCTAAAAATAAAACACTTATGTTCATCAGAAGAGTTCACCGAAAGAGTAAAAAGACAACCCACAGACTGGAAAAAATCTTTGGCTACGACAAATCCGATCAGCATCTAATCTCGAAAATTCACAAGATACTGCAAAACCTCAACAACAAAAAGACAAATAACTCAATTAAAAAATGGGCAAAGGATGGGCAAAGAAGAAATTCAGGTGAGTAAACAGACACATGACAAAATGCTCACGATCATTAGCCATTAGAGAAATGCAAATCAAAACTACAATGAGGATACCATCTCACCCCAACCATGCTAGCATTAATCCAAAAACCACAAAATAATAAATGTTAGAGAGGTTGTAGACAGACTAGAACACTTATACACTGTTGGTGGGAATGTAAAATGGTACAACCACCCTGACAGGGATCACAACAGAGTCCCTGACGGCACAGGAGAAAAGTAGGGTGCAGAACTCAAATTGTAGTAAAAAAACTAGACTTAACCGCTTGACTGAGACTGGAGGGACCCCAGAGGACATGGCCCCCGGACTCTCCATTAGTGCGAAACTAAAACCATTCCTGAGGCCAACTCTTCAGACAAAGATTAGACTGGACTATGGGACATAAAATGATACTCGTGAAGAGTGTGCTTCTTAGCTCAAGTAGATACATGAGACTAAATGGGCAGCTCCTGTCCAGAGGCGAGACGAGAAGGCAGAGAGGGTCAGGAGCTGGTTGAATGGACATGGGAAATCCAGGGCGGAAAGGAGGAGTGTGCTGTGACAGCACAGGGAGAGCAATTAGAGTCACATAACAATGTATGTATAAATTTTTGCATGAGAGACTAACTTGAACTGTAAACTTTCACTTAAAGCACAACAATAAAATAAAAAAAGAATTTGAGCTCTGTTCCGTGTTTTTCTCCCATTCTATCTGGGCCCATCCATGGGGTTTTCAATGACTGATTTTTTGGAAGTAGATTGCCAACCTTTCTTCTGAGGTGCTTCTGGGTGGACTCGAACCTCCAAACTTTCCGTTAGCAACTAAGTGCATTTACCATTTGCACCACCCAGTGACTAGATATTTACATACTTATGTACAAATTCTACTTTATGTTTTTACCTTTCCGTTATAAAATGAAACCACGGCCGGGGGGGGGGGGGGGAGGGGGAAATGGGCAAAGCAACTGAGTAGACTTTTCGCCAAAGAGGAATATACAAATGGTCAAGAAGCACATGAAAGATGCTCAGCATCATTAGTCACTTGTTGTCGTTGTTGTTAGGTGCTGTCAAGTCGGCTCTAACTCATAGCAACCGTAGGCACAGCAGAATGAAACACTGCCTGGTCCTGTGCCATCCTCACAATTGTTGTTATGCTTGAGTGCATTGTTGCAGCCACTGTGTCAGTCCATCTTGTTGAGGATCTTCCTTTTTTCACACTCCCTCTACTTTACCAAGCATGATGTCCTTCTCCAGGGAGATGCAAATCAAAACCACAATAAGATACCACTTCACCTCCACTAGGATGGCAATGATCAGAAAAACAGAAAATAACAAGTGTTGGCGAGGATGTGGAGAAACTGGCACCCTCATCCATTTCTGGTGCGAATGCAAAATGGTGCAGCGGCTGAGGAAAACAGTTTGGTGGTTCCTCAAAAAGTTAAACGTAGAATTACCATATGACTGAGCAAATCCACTCCTAGGTAGGTACCCAAAAGACTTGAAAGCAGGGATGCTGACAGATACTTGTATGCCAGTGTTCACTGCAGTGCTATTAATAATAGCCAAAAGGTGGAAACAACCCAAATGTCCATCAACAGATGAACAGATAAACAATACGTGGTGGATAATCACAATGGAATATTAATCAGCCATAAAGAGAAATGAAGTTCTAATACATGTTGCAACATGGATGAACCCTGAAAATACTACGCTGAATGAAATAAGTTAGATGCAAAAAAGACAAATATTGTATGATCCCACTTACATGAAATATTGAGAACAGGCAAATGCAGAGAGACCCAAGTTTACTAGGGGAAGGGGGAGTTATTGTTTAACGGGCACTGAGTTTCTGTCAAGGGTGATGAGAAAACCTGGAAACAGACAGTGGTGATGGCTGTACAATGTGATGAATGTACTTAATGTCAATGAATTATATATGTAAAAAAAAAAAGGCTACAGTGGCAACTGTTAATATGTATTTGTACCACAACAAAAAAATAATAAAAAGACTGTTGCTTCTGTCTTGGGTGTTCTCTTTCTCCCTTGTTCCTCACTCTGGGTGAAGCCAGCTGCCATGGTGGGAGTAGCCCTATAAGGAGGTCCACATGACCATCAATATGGCTCCATCAACATGGCTCCATCAACAGCCAGCGAGGACCCAAGACCTGCCAACAGCCACGTGAGCAAGCTTGGAAGGGGAGCCTCCCCAAGTCGAGCCTTCAGATAAAACCCCAGCCCCAGCTAATACCTTAATTTCAGACCCTGAGCCACAGGACCCATCTAATTTACACCCAGATTCCTGATCTGCAGACACTGAGAGATAATAAATGTGTGTTGTTTTAAGCTGCTAAGTTTTGGGTAATTTGTTATGCAGCCGTAGACAACTAAAAGGCCCAGAGAGATTAAGCAAGCTGTCCAAAGTTATTCAGCCACAAATCCAGGAGTATTTGGCCCAAATCTATGCTTTTAACCTTTCCCCAACATGGCCCTTCTTATCTCCCTCAACTTAAACGGATGTGCGGAGGACATAGCACCATGAGAAGTTAAAAAACTAATTGCTGTCAAATCAATTCTGACTTGTAGTGACACTACAGGACAGAGCAGAACTGCCCCATAGTGTTTCCAAGGCTATAATCTTTATGGAAGCAGATTGCCACATCTTCCTCCCAAGGAGCGGCTAGTAGGTTCAAACGACCGAGCTTTTGGTCACGTGCTTAACCACTGCACCACCAGGGCTCCTCCCGTGAGAAGTTACAAACCTAAAACACTCTCCCCAAGGACAACATCGCCTGCCACGGGCTGGTCTCAGGGAAACTCACCCACCTGTTGTCAAAGAAGGCATGGATGATTTTTGATCGGATCGGATTGAGCTCCAGGTCAGGGACTTTGTTGAAATTCTCCTTGCTAGTTTCCAAGGGGGAGAGATGCCCGGGAAAAGAGCGAAAAGAGAAAGCAGACATCAGATGGTTTTGTCTTCACTTATCAAGCTGTATTTTTATCCCTAGCAGGTCCCAAGGGAACAGTTCAGCGTTAGAGAAAGGAAGGGAATGTGCCATATTTCTCTGTCCACCTCTCATACGCTATGTGGGGAGGTTCAGGAGGCTCATCCATGTCTTTTAGAATCTGATCAACACACTGGACATTCAACCCCAGAAAAATGCAGAGACATGGAATATGTACCCTTTTCCAGGGGGTCAGAGACCACCTGGGGCCCAGTGAGACTCCAGGGAAGGAAATTCTGCTTTGGCTGCTCTGAACTGAGAGCAGCAGGATGCTGGTGTGGAGTTGTGCACCGCACTTCGGCAGGCCCTCCGAAGTCTAAGCACCAAATTACCATATGACCTAGCAATGTCATTCCTAGGTATGTACCCAGGAGGAATGACAACATATGTCCTCCCAAAAACTTGTATATCAATGTTCACAGCAGCACTGTTCATAATAGTCAAAAAGTAGACACAACCCAAATGTCCATCAACGGATGAACGGATAAACAAAATGTAGTCTACCCATACAATGGGATATTATTTGGCCATAAAAAGGAATCAAGTGTTGATACATGCTACATGGATGAACCCTGAAAACATTATGCTGAGTGAAAGAAGCTAGACAGAGAAAAACACATATGGTATGATTCCATTTATATGAAAAGTCTAGAGTAGGAGGCAAATCTATAGAGACAGAAAGATCAGTGGTTGCCTAGAGCTTGGGGAAGGAGCTCTGGTGGCGTAATGGTTAAGGTGCTCAGCTACTAGCCACTTCACAGGAGAAAAGACCTGGCAATCTGCTCCCATGAAGATTTCAGCCTAGGAAACCCTATGGGGCAGTTCTAGCCTGTAGGGACCTACAGGGTCGCTAGGAGTCGGAATCGACTAGACGGCACACAACAACAAGGGCTTGGGGTAAAACGGAAGTGAATGCTAATAGATACAGGGTTTCTTTTAAGCAAGACAAAAATGTTCTCTAATTAGATTGTGGTGATGCTTGAATAATTCTGTAAAGATACTAAAAACCATTGAATTTTACACTTTAAATGGATAGATTTTATGGTATGTAAATTATATCTCAATAAAGCTCTTTTAAAGAAAAAGAAGACGAAGAGTAAGATGCTGGCTTGGGGAGGGAGTGGCTGCATTTCAAACACAGAAGTGCTGCAGCTGGGCCCCGTGTTGCTGGCTCCCAGAGGCTGTGGGTTTGGCAGGTACCAGTCTAGATGAGTCCCTTACCTGCCTGCCCTTCTCCCTTGACCTTCCCACATAAGGCCATCCTTTGTTCTCAGAATCTGCTTCCTGCTCACCTTTTTCTTCTGGTCCAAGGACTTCAACAGCAGTGGCCTTGGAAGAGGCCCAGACCACAGGCTGGTGATCTTGAGGAACCAACAGGCGTGCCCAGGAGGGAGAGGTGCAAGGAAGTCAGCTGACTTAAAATAGAAACTCCCAGGGTGGGAAATGCGGGAGGGGGTGGGCTGTTCATCAGCACTTGGGACTCAAAAACAGAACCAACTGATACTGGGAAAGGGGGAAGAGCCACCTACGTGTCTTGTCTGCACAGAATCACACACTGTGTGAGCTGAAGGCTCTGTAAACACAGTGCTTTGCCCTTCCCCCACTTCACAGATGAAGAAGCTGGGGCCTAAGCGAAGCCAAGGCTGTCCCAATCCTGGCTTCCTCTGTGTCTCTCCACCCTGCGCTGCTTCCTGTCTCTCCCACCCTCGCCCCTGGCCTGGCTTTCCCGTGGCATCTGGCCAAACATAAGAGCTGGTGCCGGTGGACGCCAACACCTTAAATCCTCGAGAGCCCAGCTCCAGAGAAGGTGGCCCGCTCAGGACACCTGGCCCAGGGCAGAGCTGGTAACAGTTGGGTTTCCATTCTAAGTGCAAGGGTGGGAGGGAAGCAATGTATCTTCAGGATCCACGCACCTGCCCTTCACCTGCCACAACCTGTATGTTTGTGGTTGGAACCTGTACAATCCTCGTGTCCCCCAGAGGGGCTGGGGTGGGGATGAGGCCCACAGCAGTTCACTTTGATCTGTTCTATGGAGTGGGGTTTCTCACCAGATTATATCTGAGGAAAGGATTCTCCTGTTTAAAAAGTAAAAATTCTAGAAAACCACTGCCAACCACCATCCGTCTGTCAGTTTGTTGTACTGTGGTAGCTTGCATGTTGCTGTGATGCTGGAAGCTATGCCACTGGTATTTCAAATACCAGCAGGGTCACTCATGGTGGACATGTTTCGGCAGAGGTGCCAAACTAGAAAGAAAGGCCTGGCGCTCTACTTCCAAAAATTAGCCAATGAAAACACTATGTATGGACCACAACAGAACATAGTTCGATACAGTGCTGGAACATAAGGCCCCGAGGTTGGAAGGCACTCAAAATACACAGAGTGGTCACAACAGTGGACTCAAACATACCACCAACGATGAAGATGGCACAGGACCAGCCAGTGTCTGAGTTGGAGCCAACTCGACAGCAACTAACAACATAAAAGCCAAAAAGTGAAAACAGTCCAAATTTCCACCAGCTGATGAATGGATAAGATGTGGTATAGCCATGCAAAGGAATATTATTCAGCCATAAAAAGGAGTGAAGCCTTGATACATACTACAACATAGATGAATCTCAAAAACTTTGTTAAGTGAAATAAGCCAGACACAAAAGGACAGATATTGTACGATCCCACTTAGATGAAATATCTAGAATAGGCAAATGTATAGGGACAGAGAGGAGATTAATAGTTGCCTAGAGGTTACAGGGGATGGGGAGTTGGGCTGTTAATGGCTAAAAGGTATGGAGTTTCCTTTGGAGGGGGATAAAAATGTTCCAAAATTGCGGTACACTTCACATGGGTGAACTGTACATACATTAATTATATTTCAATATAGCTATTATAAAAACATTTCCTTAAACTTAAAAAAAAAAACCAGCAAAAAATCAGTGTACTATGAGTTCATTTACATAAAGAACAAAAAGCTGCCCAAGCTAATCTATGCAGTTAGAAGACAGTGGCTAACTGTCCTTAGGGGGTAATGACTGGGAGGAAGCAGGGGGGGTTTCTGGGGGCCTGGAATGTTCTGCTCTTGATCTGGGTTCGCAGGTGTGTTCGGTCTGTGAAGTTTCACCTCACTTATGACACATGCATTTTTCACTACGTAGATATACTCCCCACTGCACTAGAATTGCATGGCTGTCCTCCCCTCTCTCCTCATTAGTGGGAGGCAACCACAAGAGGAAAAAGATCGGAAAGACAAGAGCCCTCTGGACAGGAACAAGTCAAGGTTACCAAGAGAGAGGATCAAATTCTCTAACATTGTGATCAGATGACCTAAGAGCTGCAGCTCATACTTATCGTGCAGAGGACTTTGCCTGCACCATCTGATTCACCTGTGTAACATCCTGGGAGGGCTCTCCTTATCCCCGACATACAGGCGGGGAGAATGGCACAGAGAGGTTAGGCGTCCAGCCCAAGGTCACCCAGCAAGTGTGGAGGGAAGTCAAGATTTGAATCCAGGACAGGCAAAGCCAGGCTCTTATGTCTGACACCAAGCTGCCCTGCTCTCCCAGGCTGAGCAGAGATTCACTGGCTAAATTCTGGATCCCTGATGGAGAAAGGGGCTGTGTGGAGCATGAGAGGAAGTGTGGGGAGAAAGGAAAGGAAGCAATCCTTCGCTAAGTGACTCATTGGCATGTGAGACCCCAAACCCCTCAGGCTTTCACTGGTAGGGGCCTTGGCTTCTGCTAACCCTCCCTCAGCCTCAGTTTCCTCATCTGCGAAGTCGCCATGATGACATTCACTGGGGAGTTGGGGGGAAGGGCACAGCTTCTGGGTCATATCTGAGCTCCACCCTGCTCTGCTGCCTGGGGCAAATGACTCTGCCTCTTTGCGTCTCTGAGCCTCAGTTTGCTTCTGGTAACAGGCTCCTTATAGGGCTGTTGTATGGATTATGTGAAATAAATCTGATATGCTTAGTGTGATGCTTGGTGAAAAGTAACAACAGGCCTCTCTAAGCCTCAATTTCTCATCTGTAAACTGGGGATCTTTGGAATATCCAAGTAATATCGTGGAGTCCCTAAGTGGTGTAAATGGTTAATGTGCTTGGCTGCTAACTGAAAGGTTGACAATTTGAATTCACCCAGAGGCACCCTGGAAGAAAGGTCTGGCGATCTACTTCTGAAAAATCAGCCATTGAAAACCCCATGGAGCACAGGTCTACTCTGACGCACATGGGGTCACCCTGAGTTGGAACTGACTCAGGGGCAACTGGTGTATCATGGCGTTAATGAGAGGGTAAGATAAACCCATGTAAGGCGTTTAGTGTACTGCCTGACACACAGTGACTCTTAATTTTCACTATAGTAACAGTAATAATAGCAGCAGCAGTAGGAATACTTGTACTGTAATAGCAATAATAATAGTGCTAACCTTCTCTGCATTTCCAAGGTGTCAGAGGCTATCCTGAGAGCTTTATGCTATTATTTAATGCTCACGACAACCCTACGAGGTAGGTACTGGTATCCCCATTTTAAAGATGAGGAGACTGAGGCAGAGAGGTGAAGAACTTATCGTGACTAGCATACGTAGTCAGTTGATCGTAAGAGTTAGGTCTTGCTTTGTGGCGCTCGGTGATATCCCCTGACTCTGTCAACCTCCCTCTTCAAGGAAGAGACTGCAGGCCTTGAGCAGGCTAACTAGGCTTTAACAGTGGTTTGATGTTCCCGAAATGCTGGTTTTGGTCTTATTTTCCTTCCTCCTAACCCTCCCCCAGGGGTCCACTGGGCTGGTTGAACTGGCTGGGCCTGGAATCCAGGCTGCAGCCCTGGGAACTGAGAACGGGCCTGCTTCACCAGGAGGGCAGAGCTGGCGAAGGCCGCTGCCCGGGGACCCACAGGGAGGGGTGTTTGCCCACGAGAGCTCTGGGGCGGACAAGGCCCACACCTCCGCCCAGGGGGGTCTAAGCTCTGTGGGGGTGAAAGATCCCCCTCACGTCCTGAGTCCCTGTGCCAGGCTGTCCTCAACTCTCTGCACGCACTGCTACCTTCAATCATCCCCACACACCCACGAGAGGTGACGCTGAGGATTCTCATTTTACAGGCAAGACAGCAAGGCCCAGAGAGGGGAGGTGATGAAGCCACAGTCACACAGCTGGCTGAGGAGCTTTGAATCCAGCCCCTTGGGCCTCCCCAATCTAAACACCACAGCACTTCTGCTTTTTTACATTACAAAAGAGAAAGCAAGATCTCCATGGGACATCTGCCCCAGCCTAGCCCCATAGAGGCCCAACCAGGACCCAGGAAGAGGGAGGATAAGCATTTCCCTAAAAAGCATTTCCCTAAAAAGGGGTGACAGGGCTGGGCTCTCTCTAGCCTCATGGTATGGGTTGGTTTACGGCGGCTTTTTCTGGTTTTAAACTATGAACACCAGTCTTTGTTACTTGACAATGGCGTGTCTGCAGATAGACAATCTCGAATATACCAACAATTCCTGGACATTTTCATGTGTGCAAACGCCTGTCCTACTCGAGAAAAATTAAAGAGCCATTCACAGTGTGTACTGCAAACCCACTGCCTCCCCAGGAGTGAAATCCCAGGGATTACTCTAACACCACCGTGTATGCTCAGGACGAGGAGCCCTGGGGGCACAGTGCTTAAGCGCTCAGCTGCTAACCAAAAGGCTGGCAGCTCGAGTCCACTAGCAGCTCCTTGGAAACCCTACGGGGCAGTTCTACTCGTCCTGTACGGTCACTATGAGTCGGAATCCGCTCGACAGCAATGGTGGTTTTTTTTTCTTTTTCTTTTTCTTTTTAATGCTTAGGATGGAGGCAGTGGTGGGTCAGTGGTAGAATTCTCGCCTTCCATATGGGAGACCCAAGTTCAATATCTGCCCAGCGTACTTCACGTGCAGCCACCACCCATCTGTCCGTGGAGGCTTGTGTGTTGCTATGATGCTGAACAGGTTTCAGCGGAACTCCCAGACTAAGAAAAAAGGCCGGGCAACCTACTTCTGAAAATCAGCCAATGAAAACCCTACTACTGTCAATCAGCCAATGAAAACCCTACGGAACACTACCGTCTGATCTGCAACTGATCACGGGGATGGTGCAGGACCAGGCAGTGTTTTGTTCCACTGTGCGTGGGTCGCCATGACTGGGGGATGACTTGGTGGCAGCTAACAACAACACGCTTAGGATGAGAGTTCATCCAGACCTGGAGGGCACCGCGTGCCCAGGAAGATGTTGTCTTCGCAGCCACAACATGCACCTTTGTGTATAACCACACCTTGTCTTTCCCTCTCCGCCCAAAGTACCCCAGCGATAGGGAAGACAGCCAAAGCGCGCATCCATTTCTCCTGTGAATCACAATGGACCGAGGCCATCTCACCCAACGAAGTGGACAGGCCAAGAGCTCTGGGTTCTGTTTCCAGGTCATTCTGGCTGCTTCTGAGGCTCAGCTCAAATTAAAGTTCTCTCTGGGTGCTTCAGGCCTAGGGCTCCGCACCACAAGGCTTACTGGCCTCAAAACTGAAAATTCGGCAAGGTCCCAGGTTCCAAGTGCCAGCTACTGGCTTAGCCTAGCATTCAGCCTCCCTTCTCTCTGCTGGTCCAGGGCCTGGACCCTCCCGTCTTTCCTCCCCAGGGTTGCCTGCTCGGCTTCCCCGGACCCCCTCTCCACACTTATCTTTACAAGCCCTCACTGCTCAGCATGTGATGTTTCCCACACGGGGGGAGGGGAGGGTGATGTATTAAATATTGGGGAAACTGAGGCCTCACGGGACACCTGAAGACAGGGACCAGGTCTCGTTTAGGACGTGTCTTCCCAGGCCATGCCGAGCTACTCAAAGTGTGGTCCCTGGACTAGCGGTTTCAGCATTACCTGGGAGCTTGTTAGAAATGCAGACCCTCAGGCCCTGCCCCAGACCCACTGCACTGGGACCTGCATTTAACACCAACCCAGAGGATCCGTGCACACGTTCAAGTTTGAGATGCGCCAGCCTCTGCATTGGTAAGTGTTTCAAACTTCTTGGAATTCCCCAAACCACCAGGTGTTTCTCCCTTCCACCTGCCCAGAAAGACCTGCCCCTTCTTCCCCAGGCAAATCCCTCTTTCCAAAGCCAAGGTAGCATCACCAATGTCAACCCTCCTCGGCCTCTGCTTCCTCGCCTCCTTCTGGAGCTGGTCCACGCCTGGACCCTGCTTCCCCCCACCGCCTGTAACTTACTTAGCATGGTGGGAGCAACTCAGTGACTAGCGTTTGAGCACCTACTATGTGCCAGGCACTGGTCTAGGTGCTGGCTACCGCAGGGAACCAGACAGACACATACTGGTATCTAGCTGATTTCTGGTGTGGGGTGTGTGTGTGCGTGTGCGTGTGCGTGTGCCTCTGTGTGTGTGTGTACCTCTGTGTGTGTGTACCTGTGTGTAAACACAACAAAGAAGTAAAATAGAGTGTGTCAGGAAGCAGTAAGTACTTTGGAGGAGAACTCAGCAAAGAAAGGTGACAGAGGCCACAGGGGGCTGGGTACAAGTTTACAAAACGGGCGGTCAGGAAAAGCCTTGAGAAGGACGTGACATTTGAGCAAAGGCCTGAAGGAGCTTAGGGCAGTGATTCTCAACCCCCAGGGGACACTTGGCAATCTCTGTGGGCAATTTTGGATGTCATAACTAAAAGTGGAGGTGCTACTGGCATCTAGTGGGTAGAGACCAGGGATGCTGCTAAACACCTACTGTGTGCAGGGCAGTCCCCCACAACAAAGAATGGTCCAGCCCCAAATGTCAACAGTGCTGAGGCTGAGCAACCCTGATCTAGGGGAAAGGCATTCTAGAAAGCAGGACAGTGAGTGCTGAGGTTCTGAGGTGGGGAACAGTAGGACAGCTGACGTGTCTGGAGCAGAACAAGGGGGCACTGGTCGAGGAGGTCCGTGAGGTAGCAGGGGGGCCGGATCATGAAGGGACCTGTCAGCCACTGAACAGTCTCAGCTGCTTTGACTTTCACGTGGCAAGACGGGAAGTTGTAAGTAGAGAAGTGACATCTTCACAGGACTGCCCCTGTGCATTATCGCGAGTCTAGACTATAGGAAGAGATTCCTAGGTAGTGCAAACAGTTAACACGCTCGGCTGCTGACTGGGAGGCTGGATGTTCAGTATACCTGAAGGGGGCTCAGAAGAAAGTCCTGGCGATCTACTTCCGAAAAATCAGCCACTGAGAACCCTATGGAGCACAGTTCTACTCTGACACACATAGGGTTGCCATGAGTTGGAGGTGACACCAAGGCAACTGATTTTTAGACTTGGGGGAGTGGGGGACGGGCAGTGAGAACAGACGCAGGAGCTCCAGGGAGGAGGCTATTGTGATAAGCCATGGCAGCCTGGACCTGGGGGAGCAGCAGAAGGGGTGAGGAGGAGCAAGTTCTGGATCTAATCTGAAGGTGGGTGCACTGGACAGAGGGAGGAGCCACAATGACTGGGCTGAGCGGCTGGGTGAGGCTGCCTCTTACTGGAAAGGGATGAAGACTGGGGCTCCACGTGGGACATGGCAAGTGTGAGATGCCTTCTGATGGCACGTAGGCAGTCACTATGAGTCTGGAGTTCTGGGCAGAGGTCCTGGCCTGAGGCACACATTTGGAGTTTACAGGTGGTGTTTTGAGCCATGAATCTGTTTTCTTCCAAGGACAAGAGGAAGTTCAAGGTCTTCCTGAGGCCAAGATGACCCTCTGAGATCTGCCCCCAGCTCTCCAATCTTCTCACACGACCTGCCCCGCCTCACTGCATCCCAGCCACAGAGCCCGGCCCATCCCTGCCCCTTTGCACCTGCCGTTCCCTCTGCCCAGAGCGCCCTGCCCTCGTTCTCCACACACAGGCTCCTTCCCCCCATTCCCGTCTCAGCCCAAATGGGTGGGATGCAACCCACAGTCCCTCTCCTTCAAACATGCCCCTGAGGATGCAACCCTGCTGCCTGTTTGTCACGCATCTCACGATGTATAATTAACTTGGGTACATGCTGGTTCACCATCTGGTTCCACCCGATGCGGTTCCCCAACACACAGCCGAGCGGACACCCCCATGAGGGGCAAAGGGGACCTCGCCTGTCTCATTCATCATGGGAACCTCAGCGCTAGCACCTCCCTACAGAAGGTCTCAACATCTGTTTGTTGTAAGCAAAGACTGTTGTTGTCAGCTGACTCTGAGTTGGCATCCAACTCATGACGACCCCATGCACATGGAACCAAATGCTGCCCAGTACCATGAGATTGGCTGAGATCAAATTATTGTGATGTTTTCATTGGCTGATTTTTGGAAGTAGATTTCCAGGCCTTTCTTTCTAGTCTTTCTTAGTCTGGAAGCACTACTGAAACCTGTTCAGCCTCACAGCAACACACAAGCCTCCAGTGACAGATGGGTGGTGTCTGAGCATGAGCTGCATTGGCCAGGAATCAAACCTGGATTTCCCGAATGGAAGGAGAGAATTCTACCACTGAACTGCCACTGCCTCCAAACGAGAAATGCTTTAAGTATTAAATACCCTGGGAAAAGAAACCTCTGCAAAAATGTTTATATAGGAGCACCCACTAATAAACCCACGACATTCAGAAGTGTCTTCCTGCTTCAGCAACACCTCTAAATTCTTCCACACCAAACCTACTCCTCCGTGGCGCTCCTCCTCACATCTGCCAAACATTCTTACTTCGTCAGCTGTGAGAGCCCCAGCTGCCTCACACTGGCTTTTTCTGAGCAGTTTTTCAAGCAACTGCAGGTTTATCTCTTTTACATAGTTGTGTATCATCCTAGCTGAGGCTTGAAAGAGAGGCCTCGTTCACTCTCTTGATAGCGGAACGGCCTCAGCTCTTCACTGCTGTGGGTACTTTTAAAATATTGTCAACTTTTAGCTATTTTACAGATTAAAAGCAAAGTGACAAGGTTGCGTTAACTTCTGGAGAAAAGCTATATCTTCGCGGTGGTTCTGGCCTCTGTCTCTACAGTCAGCGAGCTCTGCTTTTCAAAGCCCAGCCCTGGTGTATGACTTGAACCTCTTTAGCCTCAGTTTCTTAATCTGTAAAATGGGGATAATAGTGTGAGCCTCAGGACGTTCTCAGACCTCTGAGACCACGCAGGCAAGCATTTACTCCAGTGCCTGGCACACGTTAGCCCTCAGCTAGTGGCAGCTGGCAATCCCGCTGACACACGTGACCCTGCCCTAACTTCTACCACAACAAAGCTATGGTAACCACCAAGCGAAGCAAACAGGATCTGGAGTTACTTTTTGCTGGCACTTTGTTGTTTGGCCAATCAGAATGTCAACCTTCACTTTAGCGGCGTTCAACGAGGAACACAGTGTCCTTTTTCTTCCCCATGTATGTCTGTGGCTATGTTTATCAGAGAATTACTGCACATTCGATGGCCTGATAAATCTGAAAATATGTGTGTCATGCGGCTCTATCTAATCAGGCTTCCTAATGGCCTGCATACGTATGTTTGAAGTATTCCATAAGGTCTACTTCTGGGTGTTTGTAAACCTGCCAGAGTGCTACCGGCAAGTAAAGCGTTGCTGTTTAAGACGTTTACCAGTTAAGTGGTCCAGCAAAAGAAAGAAAAATTGCAAGAAGTCAGTACTGGATTTTCCTCACTATCTAAAACTGTTGTTGTTGTTAGCTGCTATATAGTCTGCCCCTACTCATGGCAACCCCATCGTGATGGAACAAAACTGTCCCCACGATCAGCTGTCGATCACATCATTGTGATTCACAGGGTTTTCACTGGCTGATTTTTGGAAGTAGATCATCAGGCCTTTCCTTCCAGTCCAACTTAGTCTGGAAGCTCCGCTGAAACATGTTCAGCATCCTAGCAACACACAAGCCCTCACTGGCAGACAGGTAGTGGCTGTGCATGAGGTGTACTGGCTGGGAATTGAACCTGGGTCTCCTGCATAGAAAGCAAGAATTCTACCACTGAGCCACCACAGCTCTCATCTAAAATTAGTGCCTGTCAATTTGTCTACTTATGGAGTCTCCCCTGCTGGAAGGCAGACTGCTGAGGACAGGGAAGGATGTCGGTGTAGTAGGTGCTCAGTAAATGGGTTAAGTGAACATTGGCTACTCAAGTGTTTCGCCAAGGGGCCACAGAACTCGGTGCTTTGTGGTCCGGGTGGATCCAGGTTTAGAAGCATCTACAATTTGGGGGGGCCCTCTTGAAGAAAGAAGCCCTGGTGGTGTAGTGGTTAAGAGCTTGGCTGCTAACCAAAAGGTCAGCAGTTCGAATCCATCAACCTCTCCTTGGAAACCCTATGGGGCAGTTCTACTCTGTCTCATTGGGTCACTACAAGTCAGAATCGACTCAAAGGCAATGGGTTTGGTTTTTGGGGTTTTCTTGAAGAAAGGGACCAAAACATTATTAATGAAAAATGAAACAAAAAGCCAGTACCAGGCCTTGTCAGGGATCCAGGCAAACACAGGCCCTGAAGCACTGGCTGTAAAAGCCTCAGGGTAAGTCACCCCTCCGCAATTTCCTAAAAAGAAAGGGGAACAGGCTGAACACGTGTAGAAAACAGTGGGTTAAGCAAAGCCAAAAACAACTTCAGTCAGTTTTAACCTTGTGGGGTTTTTAAAAGCTAGACTCGACTTAAGGAGCCCTGGTGGCACAGTGGTTAAGTGCTTGGCTGCTAACTGAAAGGTCGGCGGTTCAAACCCAACAGTGGCTCTGGGAGGAAAGACCTGGTGATAGCCCACAAAGATTACTATCCATGAGGCCGTTTTTCTGTCACATGGGGTTGCTATGAGTCGGAATTGACTCGATGGCACCCATCAGTGACAGATTCAAATCTATTATAGTCACAAATTCAGAAACACAAATCTTTAAATGTTAAAATGCAACTTATAAAGCTTATTAGTCTCTATGTACAGCTTGCAGGTTTGAATGGTTCCTTCTAAGGGCCTTTTGCACTCCAGGCATTTGGAAGTCACCCTGTGGGATCCTAGTAAGCTTGTGGGCACCACGGCCCTCCGAGAGGGAGGGGCAGAAGTGCTTCACCCCAACATCCATCACAGACAGAGTGCGGGCGCTTGCTCTAGGAAATGTGGGTCCATGCCTTTCTCATAGGAGTGAGGCTTCCCCACATGCAAGTCAGCTTTCTTGAAGAAGCCTCTAACCACTGAAGAAATGAATCCTTTTCATACTCAGAAATCCCAGCAAAGCCCAGTGGTCCCTGGACAGCCTCCTTGCAGAAATGGCGTGGTGGAAGTGTCTGACCTCCTCGTCTAACTTCACAAGGGGAAGGACAGAGAATCACAATTAGCATCAACAACCCAAGGCTGACTCCTACAGGGCGGAGGTCAGATATGCCTCCCTGATCCAACCTTTTTACCACTTCTGACACCAGCCATCCCTCCCACGGCCTCGCGACTTCTCTTCTGGGTTCCATAATTCGTTGCAGTGGCCACATAGAACTCACAAACCATACTCACAGTTACGGGATTTATTAGGGAAGTAACAGGTTACAATTCAGGATCAGGAAGGACTCAGAATACGGGCCTTGGATCAGGACAGCCTCTTCTTAGCCATGCCCACAGGAAGGTCTCTCTCTGGCCCTTGGCCCCTTGGCCTTGTCTCTTCCCTGCTCAGGCAAGTGCTACAAAGCTCTTTAGCTCTTCCACTAAGTGCTCAGAGGCACTCCACCCTGCCAAGAAGCCTCAGCCCGAAGGCACTCAGCTCTCTCATGCTGGACTCCTGGTTCTGCTGTCATCGTTTCTCTGCCCCTGCTTCTCACTGTACTGCGCTGTCTCCGGTGTTACAGTTCTCTGTCTGTCTCCTGGGTCTAGGAGGTTCTCAGCACAGGGACCCCAGTCCAAAGGACACACTCTGCTCCTATTTCTTCTTTCTTAGTTGTAGTGAGGTCCCCCTCTGCTCTGAGAATGGCTCTTTTAAGCCTAGTGGATGGTAAAACTAACCAATCCCCTTGTTAGGGTTCCATACACCTTATTTGCTTGGTCCCACCCTGACAAGGGTGCCATGCACCTTATTTGCATTATTAGTAAGCTGTCTAATCCCTTGGTGGGCCACAAGCATCTTATCTGCATAGTCCCACCCAATCATTTGGTGGGAGTTATGAGACCATGAGTAGAAAGGCCACGTAGAAACAATCCATTGCACGTACTCCTGGCTGTGCTGGCAGATCAGAGAGGTTGATGGCCTGGCCTGGGGCCACACAGGAAGCCCCTGGCAGAATGGGGATGGCATTAGAGACCAGACTGCAGCCCAGGAATGTGAGCCCCTCTGTCCTGGGAGGATGAGCAGGAATACCAGGGGGACCACAAAAAGCTGCCAACTTGCCCTTCTCCAGGCCCTCAAGGGTGGAGGATTAGGCAAAGCAGTTCCGGGGGGCTGGGAGGAGGCCCTTCCTGCAGGCCTGTTTGCATAAGAGGCTGTGGTCAGTCACCTCCTTCCTGAGGGCCTGGTGAGCCACCACTGCCTGCAGCTGACACTAACCTCACAGCAGCGACTTCAAGGCGGCGGTGATGGCTGGAGCTGCACTGATGGGAACTACAATGCTCCCCCTCTGGGGCATTAAGGGTGGAGGGCCCTCAGACTGCAAAGAGGGGGCCCCGAGGTCCTCTAAGGATATGGCCACCTCAGCTTCTGGACAGCAGGGCCTCAGCAACAAAGAGCAAGAAGCCTGGAGCTATGGCATCGAATTCAAATCCAACCTCCTCCACTTATTAGCTGTTTGACCCGGGGCCAAGTACATGGCCTCTCTGAGCCTTACTTCCCCATCAGGAAAGCAAGGAGAACAAGCCTTCCTGTCACAGCTTCCTGTGGGGTTTTGTAAGGATCTGGACAAGCAGAGCAGTCACTGACTTGGATGCAATATGCACCATGAGAAAGAAACTGTAAGCAGTGCCCAGCACATGGAATATTCCCAAATAATAGCACTTGTGTTTGGGAACACTTCCTATGGGCCGGATCCCATGGTAAGTTCTTTAACCTGGAATCCGTAAACCCTTTGAAGGAAGAACTATTAGTAACAATAGATTTCATGTATACTGTGCTTTATAGGTTATAAAGAACTGCCCTAATCACTACATGCACACACATCCTTGATCTCTCTCTCACTCTCTTTCATCCATTCATTCACTCACTCATTCAACTATTCCCAGAGGATCAACTAAGTTACAAGCCCCAGACTCAGGATTTAGGCTGAAGAGAAAAAGACAAACGCAGTTCCTCCCCTCGAGGGGCTGACAGTCTGATGGGGTAGGTGGGCGGAAAGGGGGACGGTTACAATTAAGTGCTATAAATGTTGGGTGGGGGTACCCCCAGGAGGCAGGTGTGAAGGTCCAGGGGGCAAGAGAGCTGTCTTGGAGGAGGTGGTGTCTAAATTCAGATCTCAGCAAGACAGCGATGAGTCTGAAGGCCTTTGTCAGCTCCAGCTGTAAGATCATGGCTATGACCTTGAGGGCCTTGGGAGCCACTGCGGCTGGTGAGCAGGGCTGTTCCCTGGGTCCTTTTCACAATGCGCCATGCAGACACATTCAGGGCTTCTGCAAGGGCAGGTGTGGCAAGGGTGATGCAGATAGTGGCCCTGGGGTGGGGGCAGGAGAGGGACCAAACAAGGTAGGAGGGAAAAAACAACCATTACACGCTTAATTTACACCCAGGCTGCTTGCAGCACTGGCTAACAGAGGGCCCAGGACTCCTGAGGATCTTGCCAAGACAAGCAGGGCATGAGAGACCCAGGTTCCACTCCCAGCCAATGCACCTCATGCGCAGCTACCACCTGTCTGTCAGCGGAGGCTTGTGGGTTGCTACGACACTGAACAGGTTTCAGCGGAGCTTCCAGACTAGGGCAGACTAGGAAGAAAGGCCTGGCTATCTACGTCTGAAAATTAGTCAATAAAAATATTGACTAATGTAATATTGTTCAATCCGCAACCAATCATGGGAATGGTGCAAGGCCAAGCAGTGTTTTGTTCCATTGTGCACAGGGTCACTATGAGTTAGGGCCGATTTGATGACAGTTAACAACAACGTGTAACAGGGATCCACCTGAGTCCAGCTTCCGGCCCATTTGCTGTCACTGTGGAGGCAGCAGGGCAACACACAGGGGCCTCATGTCTTTCTCGTACAGCCTGCGCCCACTCCCTGCAGACCATGCATCCTCCATCACCTGCAGAACACAAGCCCAGATGCTGCCTGGGTGCCAAGCAGGTACATCCCTCAGCCTGTGCGGACTGGGAGGTGGGAGCTGGGTGTCATCAGCACCGAGCACCTGAGCTCAGGCCCCTCAGCACCTACATGAGAAGCGCCTCCATCCACCCAACCCCAGAGAACCTACAGTGTGTCGGCCTCAGTGGTGAGTGACCTATGACCTCCCAGGCTCACAGCCCACGGGGGAGGCCGAACACCGGTGTTCAAGTCACCTCACGGGATGACAATAGCTAGGACTCTGCTACAAGGGTGAAACATAAGGGGAACTGAGACCAGAAAGGGCGCTCTGGCCAGTTAGGGGGTCATGACAGACTCCTCTAAAGAAGCACCATTTCTGCTAAGACCTAAAGATGCCTTGGATTTAGTCAGGCCGAGGTGTGGAAGGAAGGTGGGAAGACCACAGGTCTGAGGAGCGTGGAGGAGGCTGGAAGTATCTGTCATGGGGAGAGACGACTGAGGCCAGGTGGAGGAGAGCTGGGTGGTGCCCACGGCTTACTGACTAGCAGAGGCAGGAAGTAAGGGGTGTTTGCTGGGCATTACTGCATTCCAGGTGCTGTGCTCGCCACCCTGGGGCCTCGAGACTCACGGTGCGGCCCGTGGACCTGCAGCATGCCTGACATTTGGCGCATGTTGGAAACGCAGAGTCTGGGGCACCACCAGATTTGCTGAATCAAACTCTGTGTTTTAACAAGATAAATAAGCTGTGCTACATCCATACAATGGAATATTATTCAGCAATTAAAATAAATGAGCTGTCAAGCCCCAAAAAGACACAAAAGAACCTTAAGCGCATACTGCGAAATGAAAGAAATCAGTTGGAAAGGGCTACATGCTGTATGAGTCCAACTAAATGACATTCTGGAAAAGGCAAAACTGTGGAGACACTGGAAAGATCAGCGGTTGCCCGGGGCTGAGGGTGGAGGGTGGAGGAGAGAGAGAGGAATGAATCGGGGGACCCATAAACTCTACAACACAAAGAATGAATCCTCGTGTGAACTACGGACTTCAGTTAATGATCATGTATCAGTGTTGGCTCCTCAATTATAACAAATGCACCACGCTATTGCAAGATGTGAATAAGAGGGGAAACCGTGTGTGGAGAAGAAGGGCACATGGAAACTCTGTATTTTCTGTTCATTTTTTCTGAAAACCTGAAATTGCTCTAAAAAAATTTAGTCTACTCAAAACAACAACAACCCCGAATTACAGGTTTGCCTGAGGAAATGGGGCAACCCAAGGGTTCTTCCAAAGCCCCCCACCCTCCAAAAAACCAAACCAAACCCCTTGATCGAGTCCATTCTGACTCATCACGACCCTATAGGACAGGGTAGAACTGCCCACAGAGTTTCCAAGGCTGTAATCTTTACGGAAGCAGACTGCCGTATCTTTCTCTCGAGGAGCAGCTGGTGGCTTTAAACCATCAATCTTTGGGTTAGCACTCAAGTGCTTAACCACTGCGCCATGAGGGCTCCTCCCCGCCCTCCTCAGGGAAGGAGAAATCCCCAAGGGTCTTGGATCCTCGCAGGGCTCAAACCCAGTAGCAGATCTTACCGAATAGTGGGCTGGTCTCCACTCAGCTGCTTAAACCTCCGATGGAGCTGCTCGATCTGGTCTGATGAGACTGAGAAGTAGGGGAAAGAAAGGAAAACATCAGTGGTCATCAACTTGGACCTATCAGAGCGAGACTGGAGGCATTCTGCCTCTTCCCTCCTCAACCCTCCTACTACATTCCCCCACCCCTGCTTCAATAATTCTCATGACATCATCCACTATGGCAAAATGGAGCTCTGGATGGAAAGCAAAGAAAAGGTTTTAGATTCTTTCTGGTAATGCAGCTCTGGGTTATTAGTTCCAACTCCCTGAACAATAATGCAACTATTATTAATAACAGCAGTTCCTGAGACAGGGCACATTGGAACCAGGCTGTGTTCTCAACCTTTCTCTCTCCCCCGGCCACTAAAGTCGATCTTATATCTGCCTGTCCGACTTTCCCCTCTCCCACTCCTAAAGATGAGTTTGTCTCCAGCTGAGGAAGAGGCTTTGTATGGTCACATAATTAAGAGATGGATGAATAAGGAAGGGGAGAAAAGTGTCTCAGGCTGGTGTTGGGAGTGATGTCGGAGACCCGCTGTGAGAAATATACAGAGAATTTCGTGGTGTGAGGAAGCGGAAGGAAAAGAAATAGAATTTTGATACTTGTTGCTATGGATGACATATTTGGATTCCCCTGACAAGTTTAGAAAAATCTAAGTATAGGAGTTTTTGGTTTTAATTATTATTTTTGCCTGCTGGGCCATGTTTCTTCCACAGAGCCACTTCAAGAGTGGACCTTGGGGGTCCCAGGTTTTATAAGGGTTACAAGCCACACATGCATGCATATTTTGACAAGCACAATACTAAACACTTACATGCACCTTCTCACTTCATCCTCAAAACAGCCCTATGAGTGAGTAGATACAGTAAAACCTGCGAAAGCTGGAACCTGTATATTACAGATTGAATTGTCCCCTGCCAAACGTGTGTTTATTTAGCTAGGCCATGATTCCCAGAATAGTGTGATTGTTCACCATTTTGTGATCTGATGTGGTTTTCTACGTGCTGCAAATTCTAACCTCTATGATGTTAATGGGGCAGGATTAGAGGCAGTTACGTTAATGAGGCGGGACTCAATCTACTGGATTACGGATTACACTGTAATAGACCAGTGGGAGACTCATGACAAGGACCTTCCTCTAGAGCCAACAAAGAAAGCAAGCCTTTGCCTACAGCTGGCGCCCTGAATTTGGACTTCTAGCCTTTCCTAAACTGTGAGAGAATGAGTATCTCTTTCTCATTCACTTGTAGTATTTCTGTTATTGCAGCACTAGCTAACTAAGATGCTACATAAGGCAGGAATCTTTCAGAGAAGGAAAACGCAAATATTGTCCACTAACAGAATGCAATAGAAGGTGGAAAACTTGCAAGATCTGGAAAAACAAGGCAGTCCCTTCGAGTTCTGGCTCTCACAGTTTTCACTGTACTATTATCTCTGTTTTCTGGATTTGAAAACTACAGCCTAGAAAGTTACGTCACTTTCTCAAGAGCACACAAATAGGTGGCAGAGCTAGGAGTCAATCCCAAGTCTGTCTAACTCCAAAGCCTGCCCTTAACTGCTATGTAATACTGCCTATTTGTCCCAAATATCTTGGTGTTTGAGATCCTGAGGTCTGATTCTTGGGGACAATATCCAGTTCAGAAAAAACTTTCCACAACAGTAGCTGGGCTGGCAAACTCCTATCTCCTGCCACAGGACCCTCAGCATTTTTCAGTCCTTAGACAGCTTTCTCCTCTTATTATAAACCAAAAACCCACTGCTGCCGAGTCGATTCCAACTCGTAATGACTCTATAGGACAGAGAAGAACTGCTCCATAGGGTTTCCAAGGAGCAGCTGGTGTATTCGAACTGCCGACCTTTTCATTAGCAGCTGCAGCTCTTAATCTTTAGGCAGCCAATTTCTCGGACCAACTGGCCACTTCACCTTCTGCTCACTTTTTTTGCCTCAGGCTCATGCTGTGATCTCTTCAAGAATCTATAGCTCAGAATTCTCAGGTCTCTCTAAACCAAAACCCATTGCCGTTGAGTCAATTCCCACTCATAGCAACCCTATAGGACAGAGTAGAACTGCTCCATAGAGTTTCCAAGGCTGTAAATCTTTACCGAAGCAGATTGCCACATTTTTCTCCTACTGAGCGGCTGATGGGTTCGAACTGCCGACCTTTCGGTTAGCATCCAAGTGCTTAACCACTGGGCCACCAGGGCTCCTTCCAGGTCTCCCTAAAACCAAAACCACACCAAATTCATTGCCGTCGAGTCGATTCCAACCCATAGCGGCCCTAGAGGACAGAGTAGAACTGCCCCATGGGGTTTCCAAGGAACAGCCGGGGATTTGAACCGCTGATCTTTTGGTTAGCAGCCTTATCACTTAACCACTGTGCCACCAGTCCTCCCTAGCAGTAGGAAATACTCATTATGACTGCCAACCTGTCCTGTGGCTCACAGGGCCTGCTTCCACGCATTAGTGCATCTCTCCCTCATGACACCCTGGGAGGGGGCGTGGCATTAATGCCCACTTTCAGATGTCGAAAATGACACCTGGAAGGGTCAGATAACCACTGGGGCAATTACAACCTTCCTGGTAGATAATATGCCTGTATATATCTCCTGTAGGTCAGTACCATCACCCATCTGTCAGTTTGTTGTACTGTGATGGCTTGCATGACATTGTAAGCTATGCCACCCATATTTCAAATACCAGTAGTGTCATCCATGTTGGAAAGATTTCAGCAGCGCTTCCAGACTAAGGCAGACTAGGAAAAAAGGACTGGCAATCAACTTCCAAAAATAAGCCAGCGAAAATCTTATGGATCACAAGAAAACACTGTTCGACTCACTTGCTTTGGACACATCATCAGAAGGGAACAATTTCTGGAGGAGGACATCATGTTTGGTGAAGTGGAGGGCCAGTAAGGGCAAAGGAGACCCTCGGTGAGAAGTACTGGCACAACAGCTAGAACAATGGACTTGAACATGCTGGCAATCGCTGAGGATAACGTAGGACTGAGCAATGTTTCCTTCTGTTGTACATACGGTTGCCATGAGTTGGAGTCTACTCGATGGTATCTATTTATCTATCTCAGCAAGGACACTGACATACAGATAGCCCAGCAATTCCACTCCTAGGTATGTACCCAACAGAAATGCATACTTCTGCTCGCCGAAAGATGTGTCCGAGGATATAGATGGCAGCGTTATTTGTGACGGTCCTAAACTGTAAAGTACCCAAATGCTCATCAGTGGCAGAACAGATAAACAAATCGTGGTATATTCACACAATGGAACGGTATACAGCAATGGAGAGGAACAAACGATATATGCAATTACGTGGGTGAGCCTCACAAACATAATAATGTGTGACAGAAGCCAGAAGTGAAATAGCACACACTTCATGATGCCATTTATGCAAAGTTCAAACACAGGCAAAAGTCATCTTTGGAGTTAGAAGTCAGGATAGTGGTTGCCCTTGAGTGGGGAGCAGTAAGTTGAATGCGACGTGAGGGGAGCTTCTGGGTACTGTGAATATTCTATTTCTTGATCCAGGTGCAGGTAACACAAGTGTGTTCTAGAAAGTTCACTGAGCTGTATTCTCATGAGTGACACACTTTTCTGTATGTATCTTATATTCCAATAAAAAGTTTATTTATCCTTAAACCAAAAATATCCCCTGAAGTCATCTTAAACTGAACAATAGTTTAGCTTTACAAGTTAAAAAAAAAAAAAAAAAAAAAAAAAGTCTGCCTTGAGCACAATGCTCTTTTAAGAACTATGTATGGGATCAAATTGGCAACAGCAACTCGAAAGATTAGAGGGGAACTTTAGGGGGCAGTGAGTTTATGTTAACAAGGGAGGAACAACCCAGAAAAGGAGGGTGAGAATGGTCGCACAACTCAAAGAATACAATTAAGGTTACTAAATTGTACATGTAGAAACTGCTGAATTGGGTGTATGTTTTGCTGTATATGTTCTCAACAGCATCAACAAAATTAATAAAAATTAGGAAAAAAGATTTTATTTTAAAAATTCAGTAATTCCACGTGGCAGGAATTTATCCTGGAAAAAAAAAAAAACCAATAGGTAAAAAAATATGAATACATAAGTGTGTTATAATAGCTACATTAATGTCTATTTTGTCAGAGATTAATATTGCCACTCCTGCTCTTTTTTGTATAATAGCTACAAATTGGACCCAATCTAAGTGTCCATCAAAGACAGATTGGT
Organism: Dugong dugon; assembly: GCA_030035585.1. Lineage (NCBI taxonomy): Eukaryota > Metazoa > Chordata > Mammalia > Sirenia > Dugongidae > Dugong > Dugong dugon. The sequence goes on from CM057476.1 coordinate 14,630,781, forward strand.
CAAATACTCTGTGGCATGTCTATCTATTAAGAAGCATGCTGCCTTTAAAGGTGACAGTTGTATACTCGACGTGAAAATACATTCCCCATATAATTTTGTATAAAAACACTCTGCTACAAAAACAGCATGATTCTATGTTGGGGAAAAATATCAATGGATACATATGTACATAAGCAATGTTTTAAAAACCTAGAATGATTTTCCCCAAAATAATAAAAGCGACTATCTGTCAAGTCTGCAATTGACCTTTTTTTTTTTGCTTTGGATTATCTCTATATTTTGTTATTTTTCTCTAATACACGATGTATATTTATTAATCATATAATAAACTTCAAACACATGACATGATCTCAGATGGAATAACCAATGGATTTCAGAAATACTGTAATTAATGTCCCAGGCAGACATGTTCTTACTTAATCCTTTCCATGGCCCTATGAAGGAAGTGGATGCCTGCTGGTACAGTGGTTAAGAGCTCAGCTGCTAACCAAAAGGCTGGCAGTTTGAATCCACCAGCCGCTCCTTGGAAACCCTATGGGGCAGTTCAACCCTGTCCTATAGGGTCGCTATGAGTTGGAATGACTTGACGGCAATAGTTTTTTTTTTTAAACAAAGGCTGTCACATTCTCATTTTACAGAAGAGCAAACTGAGGCGCAGAGGGGACAGGAAACATGCTCGAGGTTACTAACCTTGAAAGAGGCAGATGCAGGGTTTGAACGCAGGCTGTCTGAGTGGAAACGTGAGGCTTTGTATGGTGTTTGTTTTTCCCTGCCACCCCACACCTCCTCCCTTGTTTGACCGCAGACAATGCTGTAACCCACAGATTTAAAACAACACGCTAATCTGGTAAGAAATGATGATAAAAAATTTTATAACTAAACAAGGACACCTGAAGAAAAACTATTAAAGCTACATTACCTTGAAAACATTATGTTAAGTGAAAGAAGCCAGTCACAAAGGCCACCCGTTGTAGGGTTCCATTTATATGACAGGTCCAGAACAGGCAAATCCACAGAGACAGAAAATACAACAGTGGTTGCCCAGAGCTGGGGTGCAGGTGGGAGGATAAGGGGAAGAGACTGCTAATGGGTACACGGTTTCTTTTGGGGGGAACAAAAATGCTCTAAAACTAGATTGTGCTGCTGGTTGCACAGCCATGTGAATATACTAAAAAAAAAAAAAATTGAATTGTACACCTTAAATGGGTGAATGGCACGTATGTGAATTATATTCCAGTAAGGTCTTTTAAAAATAAATACATTACACACAGAGTCATGAAACAGCTGCCAATATTACCAGAGCACTTCCTGTGTGCCAGGCATTGTGCCTAACTCTTGGTAAGCCTTGGCTGACATAACCCTCTCATCAGTCCCATAGAGCAGGTACCATCTTATCCCCATTCTAGAGATGGAAACATTAAGACTGGCCCAAAGTCACACAGATAGGAAGAAGAGGTTTATAAATCACGCACCAGGTTCATCTAATGAAGAGTTTCTAGGAAATCAAAGTCAAAATGCAGGTGTGCGTGTACACATACACATTCACACACACATATATGTATATGCATGTGCACACATACACTTGCACATTCACATGCATGCACACACATATGCATGTTCACACATGCACACATACATGCACATGCACACATTCACATGCTCACACACAATTCACAAGCTCACACACAACTCACGCTCATGTATCTGCACACACATTTGCCCACCCACACACATTCAGGCTCACACACACGCATGTGCACACACATTTGCATGCTACATACATTCATGCTCACATATGTTCACACGCTCACAAACATTCACACACTGCACTTACACATTCATACACTCACACACTCCTGCCCTGCCTGACTGAAAGCAGAGGGATTAGGAAGGCAACCTTCCAGCTCTGGGTCTCCTCTTTAGGCACCTAAATAACCAGAGCCGAGGACTCCGTGCTCAGCTTAGGTGAGACTCTTCTGCCACAATAAACTGGGAGAGGGAATGATTTCTGAGGACTCCTAAAGTAACTTTCAAAAACACCCCAGGTGGTGGCAGCTCAGAGCTGGGGTAGCCCTGTGCACCCTGGGTGAGCTGCTCTTAGCTTTGGCCTTCCCAGGCTGACGGTGGGTATCCTCATAGAGTCTGTTCCAGAAGCACCCGACAGGTGTCAGCACGAACTGCCCAGCCGAGGAGGGGGGAAGGTCCTGCTTATCACTCCCCTCGATGACTTCCATAAACAGAAGCCTGTCCAGTTTCCCTCCTCACTTTGAGCCCTTTCTCTGGGCTCCGGTGAGGTCACAGTTGCCATGGGAATAATGGGCAAAGACAGGCATCGATTTCTGGCATCTCGACCTCATTATTTTTGGTTTTGGGTTTCAACCCGAGGGAAATACACACCTTTCCATGTGGCTGGAGGGAGTTTAACCAACCTAAGCCTTGGAACCACGACTTGTCTGTCAGTTTGTTGTACTCTGGTGGCTTGTGTGCTTCTGTGATGCTGGAAGCTATGCCACCGGTATTTCAAATACCAGAAGGGTCAGCCATGGTGGACAGGTTTCAGAGCTACTTCTTAAAAAAAAAAAACAAAACAAAAAAAAAACGTCCAATGAAAACCTTATGAAAAGCAGCAGAACACTGTCTGGTATAATGCCAGAAGATGAGCCCCTCAGGTTGGAAGGCACTCAAAAGACGATTAGGGAAGAGCTGACTCCTCAAAGAAGAGTTGACCTTAATGATGTAGATGGAGTCAAGCTTTCAGGACCTTTGTTTGCTGATGTGGCACGACTCAAAATGAGAAGAAACAGCTGCAAACATCCATTAATAATTGGAATGTGGAATGTATGAAATATGAATCTAGGAAAACTGAAGTTGTCAAAAATGAAATGGAATGCATAAAGATTGGTATCTTAGGCATCAGTGAGCTGAAACAGACTGCTATTGGCCATTGGCCATTTTTAATCAGAAAATCATCTGGTCTACTGTGTCAGGAATGACAAACTGAAGAGGAATGGCATTGCATTTATCGGCAAAAAGAACGTTTCAAGATCTATCCTGAAGTACATCTCTGTTTGTGATAGAATAATATCCATAACATACAAGGAAGACCAATTAGTTAATACAACTATTATTCAAATTTATGCACCAAGTACTAGTGCCGAAGATGCAGAAATTAAACATTTTTACCAACTTCTGCAGTCTAAAATTGATCAAACATGTAATCAAAATGCATTGATAAATATTGGTGATTGGAATTCAACATCTGGAAACAAAGAAGGATCAGTAGTTGGAAAAAATGGCATTGGCAGGAGATCATATGACAGAACTTTGCAAGACCAACAACTATTCATTGCAAATACCTTGTTTCAACAACATAAATGGTGACTACACACATGGACCTTGCCAGATGGAATACACAGGAATCAAATCAACTACATCTGTGGAAAGAGATGATGGAGAAGCTCAGTATCATTAGTCAGAACAAGGCCAGGGGCCAACTGCAGAACAGACCATCAATTGCTCGCATGTAAGTTCTAGGTGAAGCTGAAGAAAATTAAAACAAGTCCACAAGAACCAAAGTACAACCTTGACTATATCCCACCTGACTTTAGAGAACATCTCGAGAATGGATTTGATGCAAAGACCAGACAAGTTATGAGATGACATCAAGGACATCATACATGAAGAAAGCAAAGGTTACTAAAAACCAGGAAAGAAAGAAACCACCAAAATGGATGTCAGAAGAAACTCTGAAACTTGCTCTTGAACGTAAAGTAGCTAAAGTGAACAGAAGAAATGATGAAGTAAAAGAGCCAACTAGAAGATTTCAAAGGACAGCTCAAGAAGACAAAGTAAAGTATTATAATGAAATGTGCAAAGACCTGGAGTTAGAAAACCAAAAGAGAAGGAAATGCTCAGCATTTCTCAAGCTAAAAGAACTAACGAAAAAAATCCAGGTCTTGAGTTGCAAAACTGAAGGATTCTATGGGGAAAATACTGAACGAAGGAGGAAGAACCAAAGAAGATGCAGGAAGCATCAAAGAAGATGCAAGGAATACACAGAATCACTGTATCAAAAAGAATTGATCGACATTCAATCATTTCAGGAGGTAGCATATGATCAAGAACTGATGGTATTAAAGGAAGAAGTTTAAGATGCACTGAAGGCATCAGTGAAAAACAAGGCTCCAGAAAATGATGGAATACCAGTTGAGACATTTCAACAGACGGATGCAACACTGGAAGCGCTCACTCATCTATGCCAAAAAATTCGGAAGACAGCTACCTACCTGGCCAGCTGACTGGAAGCGATCCTTATCTGTGCCCATTCCAAAGAAAGGTGATCCAATAGAATGCAGAAATTATTGAACAGTATCATTAATATCACATGCAAGTTAAATTTTGCTGAAGATAATTCAAACATGGTTGCAGCAGTACATCGACAGGGAATTACCAGAAATTCAAGCCAGGTTCAGAAAAGGACATGGAAGGATATCATTGCTGATGTCAGATGATTTTGGCTGAAAGCAGAGAATACCAGAAAGATGTTTACCTATGATTTATTGACTATGCAAAGGCATTTGACTATGTGAATCATAACAAATCATGGACAACATTGAGAAGAATGGGAATTCCAGAACACTTAACTGTGCTCATGAGGAACCTATACATAGACCAAGAGGCAGTCGTTTGAACAGAACAAGGGGATACTGCGTAGTCCAAAATCAGGAATGGTGTGTGTCAGGGTTGTATCCTTTCACCATACTTATCCACTCTGTATGCTGAGCAAATCATCCGAGAAGCTGGACTATATGAAGAAGAACGGGGCATCAGGATTGGAGGAAGACTCATTAACAACCTGTGATATGCAGGTGACACAGCCTTGCTTGCTGAAAGTGAAGAGGACTTAAAGCACTTACTGATAAAGATCAAAGACCACAACCTTCACTATGGATTACACCTCAACATAAAGAAAACAAAATTCCTCACAACTGGACCAATAAGCAACATCATGATAAACAGAGAAGAGACTGAAGTTATTAAGGATTTCATTTTACTTGGATCCACAATTAAACCCACGGAAGCAGCAGTCAAGAAATCAAATGACGTACTGCATTGGGCAGATCTGTTGCAAAAGACCTCTTTAAAGTGTTAAAGATGACTAAGGCACACCTGACCCAAGCCACGGTATTTTCAATCGCCTCATATGTATGGGGTCACTATGAGTCAGAATAGACTTGAATGGCAACGGGTTTGGTTTGGCTGGGTTCACATGCTTGCATAAGTTGAACAACGAACAAGGAAGACCGAAGAAGACTGATTGCTTTAAATTATGGTGTTGGTGAAGAATACTGAATATACCATGGACTGCCAGAAGAATGAACAAACCTGTCTTGGAAGAAGTACAGCCAGAGTGCTCCATAGATGCGAAGATGGCAAGACTTCATCTCACATACTTTGGACATGTTATCAGGAGGGACGACTCCCTAGAGAAGGACGTCATGCTTGGTAAAGTAGAGGGGCAGCGAAAAAGAGGAAGACCCTCAAGGAGATGAACTGACACAGTAACTGCAACAATGGGCTCACACATAGCCACCGTTGTGAGGATGGTGCAGAACCTGGCAGTGTTTTGTTCTATTGTATATGGGGTCACTATGAGTCAGAAATCGACTCAAGGGCACCTAACAACAATAACAAAATTTTGGTAGTTTGTAACGAAAGCTTAAGACAAAGGTATATACAGTTGGTTCTTGTTATTTGTGGTACTTAAACGTTTTATAAAGTCACTTAGAACAGAGAAAACTGGCTAAATAAACCCTGCTACATCCCAAAGACAGACTACTACACACGTTTAAACAACTATTTTAAAAATATTTCAAGGCAAAGAAAAATGTTTACGGCATAGCATTAGGTGAAAGAAACATAGGCTACAATATTTCATTTATATAAGAATTCATACATGTGTGCATGCACAGGAAAAAATAGGAGTATCCAACAAAATAGTAACAGTAAATTGCTTTAGATAGTAGAATTACAGGGTTACTTCTCTCCTCTCCTTCCTTCACTCCTCATTTGTGCTTACCCACCCATTAATTTTGCTGCAACTAACAGGAATTACTATATTTTTACGTAAGTAATGTGCACGTTACACATTTTTGTTTTGCCAACTGAGACTTCCTCCCAGTATTTTCATAAGCCTGCTACGCTAATTTTTACATATTGCTGTAAAAAAAAGGGCACAGCACCCTTATGAAAATACCTCCAGGGAGAGGGCTTGCTTGGCAATAAACCATGTAACACACACATTATTTGTGTAAAAATTCAGTACTTGTATAATTTAAAAAATTTTTTTAACCATGATCGCTATGAAAACACATACACACACAGCAAGAGTTGTCAAGGATGTGGAGAAATCAGAACCCTAATATACTGCTGGTGGAAATTCAAAGTGATTCAGCCACTGTAGAAAACAGTGTGGCAATTCCTCAAAAAGTTATAAACAGAATTACCATACGACCCACAATTCCATTTCCAGGTATATACCCAAGAGAAATGAACACATATGTTCAAACAAAAACTCGTATACAAATGTTCATAGCAGCCTTATTCACAATGCCAAAAAGTAGAAACCACCCAATGTCCATCAACAGATAAATGGATAAACAAGGCGTGGTACATGATTTAGCTGTAACAAGAAATGAAGCACTGATACATGTTACAATGTGGATAAACCTTCTAAACATTATGATAAGTGAAAGAAGTCAGTCACAAAAGGCTACATATCATGATTCCATTTATATAAATGTCCAGGATAGGTAAATACAAAGAGACAACGTAGATTGATTAGTGGTTTCCAGGGGCTGGGGGGCACGGGGAAAAAAAAAAAAGCTGTTGCCATCAAATTGATTCCGATTCATAGTGACCCTACAGGACAGAGTAGAACTGCCCCATAAGGTTTCTAAGGAGAGTCTCATGGATTTGAACTGCTGACCTTTTTGTTAGCAGCCAAGCTCTTAACCACGGGGCCACCAGTGCTCCAGAGGGTATGGAGAGTGACTGCTTAATAGGTATGGGGTTTCATTTTGAGGTGTTGAAAAAGTTCTAGAACTAAATAGAGGTGACAGCTGCACAATGCTCCGAATGTACTTAATGTCACTGAGTACACTTTAAATTGGTTAAAATGGTAAAGTCTATGTTATATGTATTTTACCACAATTAAAAAAAATCATACATACACTTAGCACTAGGGCTGGCAAGAGAGAAGTGACATACAGGAGTTGCCATGACTATTATTATGCCCCTAAAGCAATAATCTAGGGGTACCACCTTGGCTGTTCAGCTGGCTCCAGGCTCCAGAGAAAAGTGGCAACTTGTTGAGTGCCACCTGGGGCTGCAGCCAAAGCAATGACTAATCTCGGCCTCATGAGGGAGAGGGAGGGATGGGCTTCCTGAGCCTCACAGGGACCATGACAAGTGGGAGCCACTCTCCTGTGCCCAGCAAACACAAGATGCTTCATGATGCTGGAAGCCCTGCTTCTTTTACCTACCTTCTCCTTGGAAGGCATGTGCCAAATCTGCACATATTACAGACCATGCCTAGCTGCCAGGATTTTCCAGTGAACCAAGAATGTACCTGGGTACACTTGGCCTTAAGAAGAAAGTTCTCAAGCCCAAGTCTGTTCTCCAAAACAGCAGCAGCAACATTAATTGCTGGCTTTCATGCAGCATTTTAAAACCCTTTTCATGCAAACTTCTACCCACTTTGTGCAAGCAAAAGGCAAGGAATTCCTGGTGAAGAACAGCCCAGGCCCACATCAGCATGGACTCAGCATTTTACTCATCAACATGTTGTTCTGGTTGTCAGGTGCCGTTGAGTCAGTTCCAACTCATAGTGACCCTCTATACAATAGAACAAAACGCAGCCCAGGCCTGTGCTATCCCCATGATCATTGTTATGCTTCAGCACACTGTTGCAGCCAGTGTGTCAATCCATCTCGAGGGTCTTTCTCTTCTCTGATGACCCTCTACTTTATCAAGCATGATGTCCTTCTCTAGGGACTGGTCCCTCCTAACAACATGTCCAAAGTATGCGAGACGAAATCTCGTCATCGTCGCTTCTAAGGAGCAGTCTGGCTGTACTTGTCCCAAAACAGGTCTGTTCGTTCTTCTGGCAGTCCATGGTATATTCAATATTCTTCGCCAACACCACAACTCAAAGGTGTCAAGATGGATGCAGCATTATTTTAATCTTGAGGACCAAGGTCTTGTTAGGATCTCTCTGGTGGGGAAGGGGGAAGTCCCAGAGCAGCCTACTGCCTTTTCCCGTGACCCGTAAGTGAATCTTATGCTCACGACCACCTGTGTCAGCCTGGCTTCTTGGACCAGATGTGAGTGTAGGCTGACTCCCTTTTCTGGGATGTCTAAACCAAAACATATCCCATAATATCTGGTAGCCCATCAATACATACCTCCCATCTTGCCCTGAGCATATGTCAACATTCCCAGGAACTGCCTGGCTAAGCATGTGCGTTATATGGCACCTCACCTGGCCAATCCCACTTCTCTATCTGTTCCCGCAGGGAAAGAATGTGGTCCTTCTCCTGCAGCACAAGAGGGGTGCATACAGACCATCTCCCTACGTCAGCTTCAAAGTAAGACCAGCTGGCCATGGGGAACCTATACCCACTACTGAAGCTGACTGTGCTCTATTTCTTCCCCATGTGAGTGCAGCGTTGTTCCATACAGTGCCTGTGTAGGTGTCGCACTTTTGTTGGTGATCTGACACTAGCAAACGATGGAGTGGGTTACTATCCTCAATTGCGTGGGACTTCTCCCCTGGAGGTGGTAACAAGACGTCACTTGGTTGACATTTGGGTTTTTCTATACAAGATGAATCCTCCAATCCTCGGGACTGGAGCAGAACCTGGGACAGAGAGAACTGACTTGACTTATGGATATTTTCTCCTCTGATGAGCAGCCTGAAGTGCTGTCAGAGTGTGTGAGTGGGTGAGCGTGACTCTAAAAATCACACAGTATGTGTTTTGCTTGTCTACGCTCACCTTCCTACGGCTGTGCTCCGTTCTTTGCCATTTGCCTTATAGCAGGAATAATAACTACATGTGTTGGCATTTACTGAGAGGCAGGAATCAAGCCAAACGCCTGGCATGCATTATCTTACTTAGTCCTCAAACAGACCTCATAACCTTATTTAGTCCTCATAATTACTTTCTAAAGGAGCTCTGGAGGCACAACCATCAAGCACTCAGCTGCTAACCAAAAGGTTGGTGGTTTGAACCCACCCAATGACTCTATGGGAGAAAAGACCTGGAAGTCTGCTCCTGTAAAGATTACAGCCTAGAAAATCCTATGGTAGCAGTTCTACTCTGTCTCATGTGGTTGCTATGAGTCAAAATTAACTCGATGGCACCTAACAACAACAACAATCACCTTTCTAGGGGGGTTATTACACCCATTTTATAGATTAGGACACTGAGTTTCAGAGAGATTAAGTCACTTGCTGAGGTTACACAGTTATGAAGAGCAGAACTGGGACTCGAACCAAGGTTTGTGAGTCCAGAGTCTGTTGTCATGACCATTTGCTATGCTCTATGTGCTACTACAACTGAGATGTGACTGGAACAATGAATACATACCACTTATGCAATTAAAGGGACAAAGTTATCTCAATTTTAATAAAAAGACTATAGATGGAAAAGGGTAAAAAGCAGCAGTGAATCAGTAGAGATTTGAAGAGTGGGCATCTTTTAGAGCATCTAAGGAACCAGTTTTCACATCCTTCTAGAATGATCACAGCTCCAAATTTATAATGAGGCTAAACCAAGTGGAGATGGGCTTACCTGAAGCATGAGGGCTTAAGGTAGGTGTCTTAGTCATCTAGTGCTGCTATAAAAGAAATACTAAAAGCGGATGGATTTAACAAAGAGGAGTTTATTCTCTCACAGTACAGTAGGCTACAAGTCCAAATTCAGGGTGTTAGCTTCAGGGGAACACTTTCTCTGTTGGCTCTGGAGGAAGGTCCATGTCATCAATCTTCCCTTGGTCCGGGAGCTTCTCTGTGCAGGTACCTCAGGTCCAAAGGACGCGCTCTGCTCCTGGCACTGCTTTCTTGGTGGTGTGAGGCTCTCATGTGTCTTTGCTTGCTTCTGTCTTTTATATCTCAAAAAGACACTATGCAATCTTGTACACCTCATCAGTATAACTGCCACTAATCCATCTTATTAGATCATAGTCATTAAATTTACAACACATAAGGAAATCACATCAGATTACAAAATTATACAATACTGGGAATCATGACCCAACCAAGTTGACAGACATTTTTGGGGGACACAATTCAATCCATGACAGTAGGACACCTAAAGAATTCTAGTTCGTGCTACAGGAACTCTCCCTTCCACCATAAACACATGAAAACACTGGATAAAATAAGAAAAAAAAAAAAGTAATACACAGCTAAGCTTGAAAGAAAGGATATCCCTGGGCACCAGAAGCAAGGAGAGAACTCAGACCCAGCAGGATGAGAGAGTCAGATGCTGCAGAGGTGGTTTCCAGGGGTGTTAGAATGGTTACAGGCTCTAACAGCTGGGGTCTTTAAGCCCACACAGTGACAAAAGTGGCTTTGGGTCTTCTGAACAAGCTAGAACTGATACTCCTATAAAAAGATGAAACACAAAAGGCTGCCCCTCCATTTAGAGGACCAGCAAAAATGAGGAAAACCCTCTATGTAGACAGACTGTCACAACAGCTGCAACAATAGGCTCCAGCATACTAATGGTCATGAAGATGGCACAGGACTGAATGGGCAATGTTTCGTTCTGTTATTCCTAAGGTCACCATGAGTTGGAGCTAACTCAACAGCAACTAACAACAACAACTGTGTAAGATGGGCCAGAATAATGTTCCCCACGAGCCCAGAGAACCAACAAGGAAGTTGTCTCTGCCAGGGAAGTAGAAGTAAACAGAGGAAAGGGGCAGGCTTCCGTGATAAATCAAAACTCCAAGCCGGCACCATGCATGGGTGAACAATTGAAACCTCTGTGGTGCAGGAAACCCAAACTGAGGAATTTTGTTAGAAGCGTTTCCAAACCAGTGAAATCTCTGAGGTACACAGCACAACACATGCAAAAGCACTGTGTAAGACACTTCTATAACCCAGGGCACACAGGACTTCTATGGGAAAGGAGGGAGAGAAGGGACAGCTCAACTGAAGACGAGCTCATAATCAAAAAACAACACAGGCGAATGAATCACCATGAGAAAATCAGTAGACACAACTAACAAAAGGAATAGTACCCCAAGAAGGCAAAACATAACAAAGACTACATAGTATACTTTACATTATTACAAATAATGAAATAACAGTACACTATCACAGAAGAGGTAAATTTAAAAACCATATAGAGCATATAAAAACATTTAAAGTAGTTGGAATTTTAAAAACTTAATAGTCAGGTTAAGGCAGCAAAATTGTAATAGCTGAAGGGGGAATTAGTGAACTGGAAGACCAACCTCAGGGGATGACCCAAAATACACCATGGAGCAAGAGGAAGATAGAAAACATGAAAGAAGGGTTAAGAAGCATAGAGAATAGAATCAGATGGTCTAACACATTTCTAACAGGAATTATTGAGGAAAAAGATAAAAAGATATTAGGCTAAGTGAAATAAGTTAATCACAAAAGGACAAATATTGTATGACCTCACTTATATAAAAAGACAAGGCAAACATATAGACAATAAAGTTTATTAGTGGTTACCAGGGGCAGGAGGGAAGGGGAAAGGGGGGGTTAACAGTGACGGAAATATGTTGATTAAGGGTAGGGTTGCACAGCCAATTATTGTAATTGCTGTAAGTTGCACACCTGTAAAAAGTTGAATTGGCATAAGTTGTATGATAGATATATTTACAACAATGAAAAAAAAAAAAAAAGAGTAGCTACTGAGGCTGCTTATGTACACCCAAAAACCTCATGGGATTTGGTTTCTTGGTTTGGAGGTCATGGCTTCACGGGACACCCCAGTTAACTGGCCTCAACAGCACCTAGCAACAGCACATTGTAAGCACTCAATAAATGTTCACATTATAGATCAAGTATTTAAAAAGAAAAATACCATTAAGGGATGAAGGCTCTTTTTTAGATCATGTTGTTGTCAGGTGCTGTCGAATCCATTCCGACTCACAGCGACCCCCTGTACAACAGAACGAACCACTGCCCGGTCCTGCGCCATCCTCACAATCATTGCTATGTTTGAGCCCATTGCTGGCACCTATTTCCCACTATGATCTAGAGCCCTCATACAAATGAATTTTTTTCCCAAGAAAAATGTTAGGTTAAGCCTTCAATGAAATGTGGATTCTGTGCTCTACTTGAAAAAGGTAAGCCTAGAAAAAACAAAACTGATTAATGTGAAAAAAAAAAAGTGACAAAATGATCAGGAGCTGTCAACAACTGTTGAGCACTTAGGATGTGTCAAATGCTTTACCCCAATTCTCATTTAATCCTCCAACAACCCTGTGTACTCCTGCTTTACCGATGAAGAAGTTGAGACTCAGGCAGGCAAAGTACTTTGCCTAGACAGTAAGAGGCAGTGCCATGATTCAAACCCACATCTATCTACTAGTAGAGGTCAAGGTGGTGGGAGGTCTGTCTTTGTGCCCCTGTGGGACTCTGGTTGAGGTCCCAGGGGATGCAGGTGATGGTGAGACAAGGGAACCTCTTAGTATTACCAGGTGGGTGAGACCTGCACAGTGCGGGTGCTCAGTCAGGTTTCTGTGCTCATGGTGGAGGGAAAGGAACCCCCTTCAAGCCCCAGCCCATGAGGACAGTCATCCACTGCAGCCAGCTTTGCTTATAACCAGCCTTCTCTTTCCATCCAGCTGCCCGTGACTAAGCCACATCAACAGTGATGTCCCCTGCCTGGCTACCTTCCCTGCCTCCCAGAGGTACCCGGGTCCTGACACCTCCTCTCGCCTCCCAGGGAACCAAGCCGAGAGCGGAAGACCCACTTCTAACAGCGTTTCCATCTGCAAAGGTCACATGGCAGGGACAACAAAGGACCTTTTTCTCTTAGCGCTGAAGGTGGCTTCCACCACCGGTGGAAATCACCCACTTGACCTTCTGGTTTTATGAATTATACAGCCGGATGGCTGGCAGGACCAGAGGGACCTGGCTCCTCCCCGACTGCCCCTCCAGCGCAGACACATGGAGGCCCTCCCTTATCTTCCCAGAGCAGTGGGCACTTGCGAGTCAAAAACATCTTGTTCCCTCAGCTTGAGATAATAGATAACTAAAGTGCTTTGCAAAACTAAAAGCATCTTAACAACATGCGAGGTATTTTGTCTGTGTTATTGGACCGTATGGTATGTCTCAGCCTTGATTAAATTCCGAGCTACTTTCTGGGGACCATTAACTTACAAAAAAAATATCCTGCTGGGGCATGCACTGGGGGAGAGGGAGGAGGCGAGAAAGAAAGATACATAAGGGATCTAATTACTACTAATCTGCAGAGCTAGAAGACTTGGTGTGAACTGCCAATTGCTTTCATGCAGAGAAAACACAAATTCTTTGTCTGAAACTGATGTGAGCCTCGAAGTGAGATCCTAGGAAATGGAGCGGGCGGTACGTTTCTGCCTCTTCCTCACAGCGGCAAACCCCACTCTCCTCATACTGCCCACAACTGAGCTTGCCCTCCCCTGGGGTAGCCCACCATTCTAGAACTTTCCACATTGCACAGAACCAATCCTACCTGCTTTGAGGTCCAATTCTCCCCTTGCCAAGTTAATAAACAAGTGTGTGGTGCACTGCGAACGTGGTCATGGGGTAACAGAGTTGCCTCTCCCAGATAATAAGAGACTTGCAGACTCTTAAAGTCTTGGTTTCTAGCATTTGGGAGAGGTAGTTTCGCCCAGCACCTGAATAACCCACTTCAAAGGCCTGGTTTTGAATTTCGGATCCACACTCAGCGTCTAAGTGACCTTGGGCATGTCACGTCACCTGCGTGAGTCTCAGTGTCCTCATCTGCAAGCTGTCGACAGGAACAGTCCTACCCTCGCTGGGTTATTATGAGGATTAGAAGATGACCAACATGAAGCGTCCAAGAAAGAGTAAGCCAGATGCTGTCCAGTCGATTCTGACTCATGCCAACCCCATGTGTGTCAGAGTAGAACCATGCTCCATAGGGTTTTCAATGGCAGATTTTTTAGCAGTAGATTGCCCTACCTTTCTTCCAAGGCACCTCTGGGTGGACTCAAATCCCCAACCTTTTAGTTAGCAGCTGAGCATGATAACCATTTGGACCATCAGGGGACTCTGCCTAAGAAAGAGTAGTTATTATCTTATTAACAGCTGGGCAAAGGGACCATAGATCATCTGGTCAACCCCTACATTTTCTAAGGGGTGGGACTGGCGGCTCAGAGAGGGACGTGGCCTGGACAAGGCGTCTCAGCAAAGTGGTGCAGAGCAGGGCTCCCAGTTGGGGGCTCAAACCACATAACACAATGAACACCAGCTTTTAGGGGTGCTGCTCTGAAGCTGTTACTAGTAATGATATTATCAGGCCCAGCTGGAGAGAGGGCAAAAAACATCAGCATGGGCCAGAACAAGGAGGTGCTTTTGGGTGACCAGTAATTACCATAAAGTCCATCAGCCACCCAGCCCTTCCAAAGCTTCTAAAGCCAGCCCCCTCCTACACGTTTGCACATTCTGAGCACCCAGGGAGGTGGGGCAGGCGAGGTCTGGATACCCCCACGTGGCAAGCATGGAAAGGAAAGCCTGTGAGCTCCCGGAGGACGGGACATGTGTCTTGTCCCCCTTGGCACCCAGTGCCTGGAACCAGTCAGAATACTACAGGTACACGGTGAATGGGCCAAGGCTGTGGTCTGGCGCCACTTGAAGACTTTATAACCCAGGGTGGATTGTCCAGGAGCGTGAGTCCAGTGGAAAACCCCACCAGCGGACCTTGGCCACACCAGCCCTCCTGGCACCTCTGGTTCCCTTCCCCAATGATGAGGTTTTGGGAGTAGACCAGCAATGGACTCTCAGCTCTACTTCTCATTAGCCTGTGGCCTTGGGCAAGTCATTTCACCTCTTGAGCCTCAATGTCCTCATCTGTAAAATGGGGCCTCGACAGGGTTCCTGGGAAGCTTCCATGAGCTAATGCTGATAAAGTGCTTGGCTCAGCTCAGTGTTGACAGATGACAAGCGGCCGAACAACATTAGCAGTTACCATCTGAGGTCTGAACTTTAAGATGTGGGAGATGTTTTCTTCTTCCTTCTGGCAGCTTCTTGGCAACCTGACAGGCATGCCTGTGGAGCTATTCTGGAGTCTGAAGGGAAAAACAGACCCTGCACTTTTCCCAGAATCTTCCTCTTATTACTTCCTTTTGAACTCCAGGAGCAGGCACGGATCGGGGGGACCGAAGTGGAGCCAACATCAGGCCTGCTCGGGGGGGCAAAGTGAACTGTCTTGGGCCAAAGTCAGGGGGGCCCTCAGTCAGTGATTCCTTAGGAACCTTTCCTTCCTGTCAGGGCCCATTTCACACCTCGGCACCCCCAAGGATACCGCCCCCACCCCACCAGGCACTGCTCGTTGCTGTCCTGGGGGAAGAGATGGAGAAGCAAGTTCACCACAAACTCAAACACACAGCCAGGATACCCTCATACTTGGGTTTTTAACGTGCATTTTAACAACCTAGGTGTTTAGCTTCCTTGGCTCAGAAAAGATGCTTGCGAATACCTGTTTCTGTTCAGAATCAATCAGTGAGATTTTAGCAGCAGGGAGAAGGGAAGTGGGCGTAACAGACCCCGTGGTGCCCCTGCGTGGGCGAGCCGGTGCTCAGGACTATTTTTGGTTGGGCTGGCTCAGTGCTGAAGTCAATGGGTGTCACTGCATAGGGAGGGGGCTGGAGATGCCAGGAGGGCTGTGCGGCCAATGCCAGCTGGTAGGGTGGCCCTAGACTTCCTACTGAACACACATTCCTGAGCAATACTCCTCGGGTCATGAAGTCCCCAGAGTCTTCACCCCATCACCCTTCAACGTGAACCTCTGTAATCCCACTGTGTAGTACGCAGCATCCAAAGGTGAACAGACTGTTCCCCGCTCCTTGGGAGCGCAGCGTTTCAAGGGGGTGGCAGGTGACAGAGCTGACAATTATATGATGGGATGTGTGCTATTACGGGAAAGAACACAGGAGCTGCAGGAGCCCCGGAGAGTCTTCACTTTGTAAAGACAGGGCTCAGAGGGAATGCCTGACATCGTAAATCCTGGGTGGTAGCTGTAGAAGCATTCCCATACAGAAAGATCGAACTGTGCGCATCAGAGTTAAGAGTACTCCAGGCAGAGGGAACAGCTCGTGCAAAAGCCTGGGGGTGAGAAGAAACAGGAAGGCTTTTCCTGACCCTCCTCGGTTCCTAGAAATCAAGGTGGCAACTAATCACAGTGGAAGCACAGTGATGGCCAGAAAGTGGACTTGGGGGCCCTATGATCCCCCATTCCTCCACTCACTAGCTGTGGGACTGCAAGCAAGTTGCTTTACCTCTCTGAGCCTCAGTTTCCTTATCTGTAGAATGGTGATATCACCACCTTCCCTGGAGGATTATTAGGAAGATTCAATGAGGGTGCATGCAAAGCGGCCGTGTGGAGCCTGGTGCTCAGCAAGCACTCAGGAAAAATGCTGAGCTGCACCATCCGCTGCTTATCCTTCTCACTGCGTCTCACTGAGAGGACTGAGTCCTCCTCACAACCCATGCCCCTCAGGAAGGGAGCAGGCTGAGTCTGCGCCAGGAAATCAAGGTCACCCTGTAGGCATAGCCTGTTCACTGGCTATCACAGCCTTTGGGTCTTCCCCTTCCCTTCAGCTCCCTTCTCAGGGACACCTGTCAATGGTTCTTACAGGAATGGCCCTGTCTGGCCCACAGGATCCTGGGAGCTAATACCCCATGCCAAACCCAAGCCCTTCACGTGTGTACATACATCATCTTATTGAATCCACACAACCACCCCAGGATCCAGATGAATCCGGATTTTACAGAGGTAAAATCACTTACTTGCTCAAGGTCACACAGCTGGGAAGAAGTGGGACCGGGACTTAGCTCCTAGCTGTGGCTCCCTGGCGACTAGCTGGTACAAAGGTGTTTCAAATGTGGCCCATAACACTAAACACTGGCACTTGCCACATGCCAAGCACTGTTCTA
The DNA here is from genome assembly GCA_030035585.1 of Dugong dugon. Lineage (NCBI taxonomy): Eukaryota > Metazoa > Chordata > Mammalia > Sirenia > Dugongidae > Dugong > Dugong dugon. The sequence goes on from CM057476.1 coordinate 14,647,990, forward strand.
ATCATTTTACATATATAATTTACTTAAACCTTCGCAACAACATGGAGGCAGGTGTTATTACTATCCCCATTTCACAGTGGGTGAAACTGAGGCACAGACAGCATGAGTGACTTGCCCAAGGTAGCACAGTTAGCAAGACTCGAATCCAACCTGTTGCTAAGTCAAGCACCTGTCATGACCTGAGCCCTGACTACAACTGAGTCCTCGTCTCATACAGTTCTCATTTACTGGAGCCAAATTGTTCCTGGGACCTGCCACAGGGCCTTTGCATTTGCTGTTCCCTCTGTCTGAAATGTCCTTTCCATGGATCTTTGTGGCTGGCACCTTCTTATTCGGGTTTCTGTTCCAATGTCACCCTCTCAGAGAGGCTCTCCTAGTCTACCCCCCACCCCCTTCCCTTACCCTCACCCCACCCCCTTCCCCTACACTCACCCCACCCTATCCTACCTCATTCACAGAGCTTACCACCTATCAGTTCCTGTGTCTCTCCTCAGAACATCAGCCTCTCTGGGTCACTTCTGAATCCCCAGCCTCTGGCCAATTAATATTTGCTGAACAGTTTGTAAAAGTGCCAGCTCCTTGCAGAGGACTGAGGGGGAACTTCCACCCTCCTACAGCTGAGAAAGTTGAAGGAGTTCACTCTCTAGTCTACCTGAGAACCTTCTCCCAGACCCCTTCGGTCTCCCTCTCTGCTTTGAGATGTGAAATCTGAGTTCCAGGCAGCCAGAAGGGAAGCCACAGAAAGCTACAGAGCAGGAAACCCTCCCTCCACGTCTGTGGGAGGTAGGGGACCCAGGAAACTGGCAAGATCCCAGCATGCTCTGCGGCCCCATCACCTGTCAAAGCTGAAACCAGAGGAACTCCCCCTGACCAGTTCCCTGAGCACGTGGTGGTGCTGCCAGAGACAGGGGCTGGTGGCAAGCCTACCCTTCCCCGTGAGAATCCCTGTTACAGAGAACCCTCATCTCAGCCTGCCCAGACACAACGCCAGCAGCAGGAGGCACCAGGAAGGCACTTAAGAAATAAAAACATAAGCAAAAACAAGTAACAGGGAGAGATTCAAAAAGTTAAGGGCAAGGGAAATCCCATCTCCTCTCTCAGGTTAGTCTTGGGTTTACATTGCACTTTATAAAATGTCTAAGTAAAATATTCACATGGTTCAAAAAGAAAACATAAAAAAGTTTACAGTAAAAAGCTCACTTCCCCTCCACCCCTCCCACCATTTCCCCAAGTATCCATTACCCTTCATTTCTTGCGTATCCTTCCAGAGTCTTTGATGCAAGTAAGGCAATTACACATACATATGCTTATTCTCCCTCCTGTTTTCTGCAAAAAGGGTACCATTATGTATTCTGCACCACACTTTCTTCTCTCCAGTTGGATATGTCTACATTTGTACACAGAAACACACACACACAAGTTCTTAACGGCTTTCTGTGATTTTTATCCAATCCTCCCAGTGTTTAGTTTGGGGGATCAGGAGGGGCTACCCAGGGAACCCCTCTCATCTAAAGCACATATGGCTGGCCTACCCATTCCAGGGACGACTCTGGACACTAGTTGGCTGCACTAAACTCAAAGCAGACACCAGGAGCCAGCTCCCATTTTTTGAACATCGAGCAGGTTCTAGCTAGGAGAATCCCCATTTCACAAAGACGGAAATTAAGACTCAGAGAGGTAAAGCGACTCGCCCAAGGTCACACGGCCAGGAAGTAGAGCTGGCAGGGTGCATACCCGCTCCGTCAGTCGCCAAAGCCAGTCTGCCCACACACCTAGCTTCCCGCAGTCTTTGGTCTACACCCGCTACAGGGCCGGTGGCAGAAGCCGGCGCCCCGAGGTCAGTGCGCAGAGTCAAGTCCCAGGCAGGCCAGACAAGCCCTTCCTCTATCACTTCCCTGCGGTGCCCGCGGCTCTGTCTCCCCTTGCACCCCGCCCCAGGCCGGATGCAGGCGCGCAGCCTCCGTGGGTCCCGGGGTCCGGGCGAGTCCAGAGAAGGACGCGGAATTGAGGATAAAGTGCTCTGCGGACGCTGCCTCGCTTAAGCCTCCCAGCTACACCCATTTTACAGATTCAGAGACGATGAGCCGCGCAAAGATAGGGACTCACCCGTCTCAGGTCCGCCGGGAGCGGCAGAGCCGACTCCCTACCAGTTCTGGCCGACTCCAAAACTTTCCGCTCCCCTGCTCATCTCCAAGCCTAACGACTGCCAGGTGCGGGGCGCGCACACCTGCCGGGAGGCTCCGTGCGCTCGCTCTCCCCGCCAGAGGCGCTTTCTCCCGGCCCACAGCCCCAGGATCCGGGCTTCCCGGCCAACTCCGAGAGCCCTGAGGCTGAGCGGCCGCGGCACTTGCTCAGCATCGAGCGGGGCTCCTGGCCGCAGCCCGCGAAGTGACCGGTGGCGACCCATCTGAAAGAGGGGGAGACTGAGGCGCAGAGAGGGCCACCCACTTGCCCAAGGTGACACGGCGCGGCGACGCGAAACCGGGCGGGGGGTGGGGTGGGGGCGCCGGCCGTCCCCGCCTCGCCCGCCCCGCAAGGTACTCACAGCCAGTCTTGCCCACGAGCTCCCGCACCTCCTCGGACGCGGAGTGGGCAGCGCCCATGGTGCCCGCAGCGGGGCTCCAGGCGTGCGACCCTCACAGGCTCACAGGCCTCGGGCTGGGCTTCGCTGCGCAGCGGCCGGACCGGGCTCCGGTCCAGCGGGGGTCAGAGCGCGCGTACCGCGGGGAGCCGCGGGTTCCGCGTGGGGCCGGAGCGCGGCCTCATATAGCGGCGGAGAGCGGCGGAGAGCGGCGCGCCGGGGTCCTAGCGCACGCCGGTTTCGCGCACTGCGTGAGGCGGGGGCGTGCAACCGACCGGGGGCGGAAACGGCGGGGTGGTGAGGGAGAAAGGCGGAGGAGGAGAAGGGGACCAAGGGCTCACCCCCGAGGTTCCTGTGTCCTAGTAGAGCGGCCACGCCCGTCACTCTGTGCCCCTTTCATACCCCTGCCCCATCTGGAAAGAAGGAGGTGTGAACAGTTTGGGTGAGGGTAGGAGGGACCCCTGGGAAGTTCACCCCCGTCCCCACCCCGTCCCACCACACATCCCCCCAGATCGTAAGATGGGAGACTCCGCTGGAACAGTGAAGAAGAACACGGAGCATTAACTAGCTCCATAGGGAACAATAGCGGTAACAGACACGAATGCGCAGTGGGTGCCTTCCGTGTCTTATTCCTGGAAGCCCCCTGCCTCTGCCCCTTAGCAGCCCTGGGAGGGGGACACACAGCTAAAAACAAATAATGAGACGTCCACAAGGGCGTGGCATAGGACACGAAGGTAAGTATGTGTTACCGCCTGTAATCCTCTCCACCTTTCAAGTGAGGGGTTCGTGCTCTGAGGGGTCACACCGCCAGGGCAGAAAAGCAGTCAGGCAGTTCCCCTTCCGAAGGCCAAGCCTTTGGGCTCTCAGTGCTGGCTGATGTGGTGACAATGACCATCAGGGTGGGGGCGGGGGCCAGGGACAATTGGGCGCCCAAAGACAGGGACTTGGGTGAGTGTAGCTGTATCAGCTTCACAGGGCGCTGGGGTGGGGGTGAGGGCTGCTGAGCCCATTCCTTCAGACCACAGGCCCAAGTCGAGGGTCATGCTCCTTTCAGGGGCAGGGGGTGCCTTTTGGAGCCACCAGGGGGCTCTTCAAGCCAGCCAGAGCCCCCTCCTTTTTGAAAAGACAGCTTCCCAGTACACTCCCCATTTGCACTGATAAAGTTGGGCACCACCTGGGCATCTGCATTTCAAAGCACTCCTCAGGCGGTGCTGAGACCTGGCCAACTTGAAATGTTGGCTGTGTGGTCTGAGCAAATCTTGGGTCAGAAAAAGGATTCTAGAAACCCAGAGTAGCTTCTGGGGTCAGGAAAGGGGTCTCCAAGTCCCCCGGGAGGTGTGGCAGCCCATTACGCAAAACTGCTGGGGATGATTTTACTCTGACTTAAAATATGGTTTCCTGAATTTCACTAAATTATTTAAGGATTCAATATACAACCATGGGGCTTTCTGCTGGGGAGACAGTGGCTTTCTCGTCTGTACCACCCCTGCCCCTTGGCACAGTTGCTCCCAGGACTGGGGACAGGGCAGGCGGGTAGGGGTCACAGCCTGGAGTCCTGCTCTGCAGTGAAGAAGCACATGGCTGCATGGTGCCCCTCAGGTGGCCGTGGGGGGTGGGAGGCTCCCAGAGTTCAAGGTGAAGGGAGCTGGTTTCCTTGTCACCTGCCTATTCCACCACTCTGGTCACATCCACCTGGCCTCTGTCAGCTCTGACAAGCACTTGCATTCTCTTCTGTCTGGACTTCTCCCTTCCTCTTCTAGTCTCAGCTCCGCGTAAACATCACCTCCTTGTCTGCTCTCTCCAGCCAGAGGGGAGCTGGGCGAGAGGACGGCTGGAGTGGAAGGACCAAAAGGCATGCATCCTTGATGGCGGGGCCTGGAGAAATAAGCAGGGCTCCTGGTGACAGCAGGGAACTGGAAAAGCAAAGGTAACATTCATTCATTCATCCATTCCATATTTATTGAGGGCCTACTATGTTCAGGGTCCTGGCTGGACCCTGGGGCCACGACCAGAAATAAGACGTGTCCTTTGCTCCTAAGGGACTCCTGGTTGGGTGGGGGACAGACAGATAGGCAGTGATGAGGCTCTGTGGGACAGCAGGGTAAACACGGGCTGACATGGGCTCGCATGGCCTGCCAGGTTCCAGCCAGATCGGGCCCTGGAAAGACTGCCGTCTCTTACGCTGAGCTTCAGGGAGTCTGCAACTGTCCCCAACCGTGGTCCCAAGGGACCCATCACAGCCAACACTGGGTGGACTTGCCCATGAGGCTCTGTGGTCCCTGGGTGGCCCCAGCACTGCCTGCTCTCTGCCCTCCTCCTCGGCAGTGATGCACACGCCCAGTGGGGCTTCTTCCACACAAAGCCCACGGCTGCCTGCTCCAGGACGTCATGCCTCTAATTCAATCCTACAAATGGCTCTGTTGGCGTCAACAGAGCACGATCGAGGTCTGGAGCTTCGCATGGGGCCTGGCTGGGGCTGATTGTATCTGTTGTCTGGAGCCCTGGAAGAGGGGCAGCCGTGTGGCGATCTTTATCCTCCCATAACACAGCATGACCTTCTGAGGACTGGGAAACAAGTTAGTCACCAGGCAACTGCCTCCTTTCTCCCAGAGGTCCTCCTCCTGGAGCATCTGATTAAAAGCAGTGGCTGCGACTGGAACGGTTGGTACCTGGGAGGCCACAAAAGGCCCCTGAGCCAGAGAGGGTGAGGACAGCCCCAATTCCACTCTCCCACATTCCTGCCAGGGAAGTGACTTAACCTCTCTGGGCGTCAGTTTCCCTACCTGCAAAATGGTGATAATAATGTGCCTTCCTCATAGGGTGCTTGTGAGGGCTACATGTGGATTAACGTAAGTGTTTAATGAAGAAAAACTGACACTTGAATTGTGGTGTTGGTGAAGAATATTGAACACACCATGGACTGCCAGGGGAACAAACAGATCTGTCTTGGAAGAAGTACAGCAACAATGCTCCTTAGAAGCAAGGATGGTGAGACTTTGCCTCATGTACTTTGGACATGGAGAAGGACATGATGCTTTGTAAAGTAGGGGTCAGTGAAAAAGAGGAAGACCCTCAAGGAGATGGACTGATGCAGTGGCTGCAACAATGGGCTCAAGCATAGCCAACAGCTGTGAGATGGTGCAGGACCAGGCAGTTTTCATTCTGTTGTACACAGGGTCACTATGAGTCGGAACTGACTTGACGGCACCTAACAACAACAAAAGTGCTTAAGATAGTGCCTGATATATTAAGTGCTATCCAGTGGTGTGCTGTTAAACTAGCTTTCCAAAAAGGGAAGGGGAAAAAACAGAAAAAGAAAAGCCCTGATTTGTAGCATTTGCCAATTTCTGTGGTGTAAATACTCCCACCCTGGCCAATTTCAAGCTACTGACAGCTTAACACTAGGCTTGCAAAATTTCTGAATATTTAACAATTTGCTTCAAAAGCTGGTATGAGCTGGCTTCAGCACACCACTACACAATAAACTATTATCAGTATTCATATGTTTGTTCATTCATTCGTTCACTCACTATTGAGTGCCAGGAGTCCAGACACCACAGTGAACAAGACAGTCCCTGACCCTGGGGATCCCAAAGATATAAACAGACATCACAGCACACTGATGGGCGGGCTGCTGCAGGAGCCCCCGGGAGAGGCACCCAGCACACCCTCATTTTATAAATGGGAAAACCAAGGTGCTCAGGGTCATAAACCACAATCGGACTGCAGACAGGAAGTTTTCTAACCAGCAGTTTCTATAACTCACCCATCTTGCTCCCCTTTCCCTTTTAGTCCCTTAGCTTGGGGTAACAACCAAGGCTGTGCAGTGGTTTGGGAGCAACAAGACATTTTTTAATCTTTAGGGCACTGATTCTGAGAAAGTGAAGGACTCCAAGTGCCATCTTACTTGGCTTCTGCTTTAGAGAAAAACACACCTAAACCACTTCAGACCAGTGGTCACTAGTGACACTCTTGTAAAACATGTCCAGGAAGGGAGACCCCCCTCGGGGAGCTTTAGCCCACGTTTCAGCTCTGATGTGGACAATTTCTCATAAGCCTTCTCAGGCCCCTTACGTCTTGGTCTCTTGGTTTTGGCGTCACTGGAATCCGAGAACCATCATACCCCAATTTGCACTGTGAATTAAAGTGATCTTCTAAAGAACCCCCCTCACCTGAGGGGCTCCTGAAACTTGTAAACTAATGTCCTGGAATAGCATGCTGCAGGAGATAGATTCAGATCCACGCTGGATCTTGGCTGTGCCACTTCCTGTTGTGTTCCCTTGGACTGGTTACTTTGCCACTCTGAACCTCAATGTCCTCATCTGTATAATGGGCACCACCACAGTCTCCATCTTTACAGAGTTGGTGAGAGGATTCAACAAGGGCGAAATGCACAACCATTCATTCCTTCTCTTGGTGGGAAATACCCAGGCCTTCATTGTTATTGTTGTTGGGTGCCGTTGAGTAAATTCCAACTCATAGCGATCTTATATGACAAAGTAGAACTGCCCCATAGGGTTTTCTAGGCTGTAATCTTTACAGGAGCAGATTGCCAGGTCTTTTCTCCTGCACAGCAGATGGTGGGTTCAAACCACCAACCGTCTAGTTGGCAGTCAGCCACTTAACCATTGCATCACCAATGGGACTTTATAGGCTACCTGAATCTCCTCTTTCTGCTACTCCATTCCCCTCCTCCCCATGATACACAGTGAGACAAATGAATGGGACTCACTCTCAATCCTCTGTCCAGCCCCACCTTCTTATTAATCACTTTCACTCTTAAGAGAGTGAGGTTGGCAAGTGGGTTTTAGAGCAGTCCTTCATTCTCTGAGAGCTTTCAACTCAACCTTGATTTTGAAAATCATCCTCTCAGTTATTTGGGACCACTGCCTCCTCGGTGTCCAACTCCCCCGGACTTCAGCTTGTTCGGGGCTGCACAGCTCCTGCCATCAGCATCTCTGCCTCACTGCAGGGTTGGGGCCAGCGCCCAGACTGCAGAGGGACGTGGCTCCACAGGGGCCCAGACTGGCTGCCTAAAAATAGGAGACTCAGGCTCTTTAAGACAGCCAAATTGTAGCAAATTTTCTATTATTTATATAATGATAAACAGTGACCTATTACTGGAATTTGCAGGGAGCAAAAGGAATCTTGTCCCTGGATGGGCTTCAAACCAGGGCTTTGAATTTGTTTGTTCCGGTTTGATCCCCTGCTGAAAATTTGCATTTCCACCCCAGATATACTGAATCAATCTACAGTTTAACAAGATCCCCAGGTGATTCTTATGTATAATAAATTTTGAGAACCACTGTTCTACTAGTGGAAACCCTGGTGGCATAATGGTTAAGTGCTACAGCTGCTAACCGAAAGGTTGTCAGTTCAAATCCCCTAGGTGCTCCCTGGAACTCTATGGAGCAGTTCTACTCTGTCCTATAGGGTCACTATGAGTTGGAATCGACTTGAAGGCAATGGGTTTTGTTTTTTTTTTTTGCGGGGGTGGGGGGGGGGCGCTACTAGTGGTTCTCACAATTAGTTCCTAACCAGCAGCATTAGCATCTCCTGGGAACTTGTTAGGAATGCAAATTCTCAGCAGGGGTTCGAACCAGAACTAACCCATCCCAAGCCCTGCTTCAAACTCTGCATTGTTGTCAGAGAAACAAATTTACCAGAGAAGCAGAAAGAGGTGGCAAGGTCCCAACGTCCATTTTAACTTCGCCATCACTTTACATGGTGGGGTGGAAGGGTTGGGGGGGTGGAATTTGCACAGGGGTGGGCGCTGTGGAAGCAGACAGTGATAATCAGTGTCTGGGAGGGAACCTGCTGGAACCTGTTCTCAGAGGGAAACACAACAGGCTAGGAGAGGACCCCAGGTGGGGATACTTTCAGTTCATTCATTATCTGTGATGTCGTGAGAGGCAACCTACCCCATTAAACAGTAAGACTGTGTGGTGGACATGAATATGTTACATGGCAAGAGGGAATTAAGGTTGTCATTCAGCTAACCTTGAGATGGGGAGATTATTTAGATTATCCAGGTGGATTCAATGTTACCACCACCACTGGTTGCTTGGAGTTGACTGCTACTCATGACCACCTCTTGTGTAACAGAGTGGAGCTGTGCTCCACAGAGTTTTTAATAGCTGATTTTTTTGTAAGTAGATTGCCAGGCCTTTCTTCCAAGGAGCCTCTGGGTGGACTCCAACCTCCAACCTATCAGTTAGCAGTCGAATGCATTAACCTTTTGCACCACCGAGGGACTCCAGTGTAATCACCAGGGTCCTTATAAGAGAAAGAAGGCGGGAGAATCAGAGTGAGAGAGATGTGTCGTGACAAAGACTCGACAGGCCACTGCTGGCTTTGAAGATGGAGAAAGGGGTCATGAGGCAGGGAATGTGGGCAACCTCTAGAAGATGGGAAAGGCAAGGAAACAGATTCTCCCCTATTGTTGTTAGGTGCTGTCAAGTCAGCTCCAACTCATATCCACCTTATGTACAACAGAACGAAACACTGCCCGGTCGTGCACCATCCTCACAACTGTTGCTATGTTTTTGCCCACTGTTGCAGCCACTGTGTCAGTCCATCTCATTGAAGATCTTGCTCTTTTTCGCGGACCCCCTATTTAATCAAACATGATGTCCTTCTCCAGGGACTAGTCCCTCCTGATAACATGTCCAAAGTAAGTCAGATGAAGTCTTGCCGTCCTCGCTTCTAAGGAGCGCTCACGCTGTACTTCTTCCAAGACGGATTTAGTCATTCTTCTGGCAGTCGATGGTATATTCAGTATTCTTCGCCAACACCATAATTCAAAGGCATCAATTCTTTGGTCTTTCTTATGATCGTCCAGCTTTCACATACATCTGAGATGATTAAAAATACTATGGCTTGGGTCAGACACACCTTAGTCCTCAAAGTGGCATCTTTGCTCTTCAACACCTTAAAGAGGTCTCTTGCAGCAGATTTGTCTAATACAAGGAGTCCTTTGATTTCCTAACTGCTGCTTCTATGGGTGTTGATTGTGGATCCAAGAAAAATGAAATCCTTGACAACTTTAAACTTTTCTCCATTTATCATGATGTTGCTTATTGGTCCAGTTGTGAGGATTTTTGTTTTCTTTATGTTGAGGTGTAATCCATACTGAAGGCTGTGGTCTTTGATCTTCCTCAGTAAGTGCTTCAAGGCCTCTTCACTTTCAGTAAGGAAGGCTGTGTCTTCTGTCTTCTGTTAATGAGTCTTCCTCCAATCCTGATGCCCCATTCTTCTTCATATAGTCCATCTTTTTCGATTATTTGTTCAACATACAGAGTGAATAGGTACAGTGAAAGGATACAACCCTGAAACACATCTTTCCTGATTTTAATCCCCTTGTTCTGTTCAAACAACTGCCTCTTCGTCTATGTACGGGTTCTGCATGAGCACAATTACATGTTCTGAATTCCCATTCTTCACAATATTATCCATAATTTGTTATGATCCACACAGTCAAATGCCTTTGCATAGTCAATAAAACACAGGTAAACATCTTTCTGGTGTTCTCTGCTTTAAGCCAAGATCCATCTGACATTAGCAATGATATCCCTTGTTCATGTCGTCTCCTCAATCTGGCTTGAATTTCCGGCATGCTCAGTTGCTAACCGAAAGGTTGGAGGTTCAAGTCCACCCAGATGCACCTTGGAAGACAGGCCTGGCCATCTACTTCTGAAAATTCAGCCACTGAAAGCCTGGTGGAGCACGGCTGTACTCTGACACACATGGGGTTCCCATGAGTCAAAACTGACTCGATGGCAACTCTTCTTTTTTTAAAGCACTTCACATACTGTCTCATTGAATCCTGAAGCAACATTATGGGATATGCAGTCTTCACTCCTGCATTATAGGCACAAGAAACTGAGGCTTGATGAAGTGATGCCACAGTCGAAGCTCTCGGCTGCCACATCAGCGGGTCTCAAATGGCTTTGTGTCTCTGGATTCCTGGGGAGCTTGTGTAAAGGGTGGGGCCCAGGAATCTGCATTTTTACAAGACCCCAATGATTTTGATGCAGGTGGTCTGAGGACGACGCATGAAGAAACCCCGCACTATCCCTAACACCCAGGGCAGAAAATAAAATGGCAGGGGGGTTGTGTGTGCACACATGAGACCCCTTCAGGGACTCCCCGAAATCCTTTCAGGAAACGTGTGGCAGGCTAGTGTCCAGGACAGTGTAGAGGGGCTTAAGAGCCCTTTGGACTGAGCTGCTAGCTTCTCATGGCCTTGCTGTCCCAGGCACCTGCACGTCCAAACTCCACACCCAGGTATAGGGAGAAAGACCCCTCCCCAAAGGGCCGCCTCCGAGACACAAACAGGCACAGATCATGAGGAACACCAAGCTTCTGGGACATTCTGTTATTACTGTCCCCTCTGCGCCTGGTCTTCAGGCACTCCCCCGCCACCTCCAACCAAGTACTAGTAGGTGACAGGGCTGTGATCAGACCATGCGCTGACCCGCTGGCTGTGAATATTGGGGACCAGCGCAGGAGTACCCGTGCCCCATGCTGGCAACCTCGGTCACCTCAGGCTCCTTGGTCAGGGGGCAGTGGGGGTGGGCAGAGGCAGGCACAGTCTCCCTCCTCCCTCCCCTACTGGGATGCTGGCAAGTACTAGCGAGATCCAACTGAGTGCCTGGGAGACAGGGATGATAAATACATGTTGGGATTCAGAGGCGGTGCAGCTGGTAATTTGGGGTTAGTTGGGAGAGGTGGCAGCAGACACCTACCATTTGGGGCAGCCTGGGCAGATGGCAGCGAGGGCCTGGGCAGGGGTAAGAGGTAGCCCTGGGCCTGCTGCGCTGACTCACTGACCACAGGGCCAGCTCTCTGCTGACCGGGGGCTTTCGCTGTGCCCAGCTGTCCACTCTGAGCTGTCATAGAACTCTCCATGGCCAGCAGCAGAGAGCAGATGGTGGGAACCAGCCCCACTTCTGCTCCTTCTTACAGAAGAAAAAAGCAGAATGTGAACACAAGGCTAGAGGCTTCCCAGAGGCTCCTTCAAGGCCCTTTAAACAGAGGAAACACTGCCCCTGCCAAAGGGACTCTGGGTGGCTGGAGGCAAAGGTGGGAAAGATGTTTTGGGAGTTTCTGGGTCCAAGACTGTGTGTCATCGAGGCAGGTGAAAATCCTGTTTTGACCCAGTGAAGAGGTCTGCTAGGGGAATAAAGCTGGAGAGGAGGAGCTGAGTTGAACTCAAGACCGACTGGAAGGGCTCCTGGGGGTTGGATAGTCCAACCCTTCCATTTTCACAGAGGGGCCACCAAACAACACTGTGAGGTCACCCGACAAGGATGAGACTGGCCAGGCCCGGGACAGGTCCTGAGACCCAGAGCAGAGTGTGTGTGTGTATGGTGTGTGGGGAGGGCGGGGTGGTGGTGGTGGGTGGTGGGGGTGGTGGTGACTCTCCAAGGGTGCTCCCTTAGTCACTTAGGTCCGATTCTCCTTCGTTCTTATACACAAATGCAGACTCCTGGGGCCTACTGCGACAGCATCCCTGGGTGATGTTTATGCACATTCACATTTGAAAGCCTCTGCTGTAGAAACTGAGGATGGGAGTTGGAATCCAATAGACCTGGGTTCAAATCCTGCCTCTTGCTTTAGGCAAGTGACTTTACCCCTTCAGTCCTTGGTTTCCATCTGTAAACTGGGTACATGCCATTCTAGGCGAAGTGCTTCCACGGCGTTGGCACATCGAAGGTGCTCAATAAATGGTCATCTGGCAGCTCAAGGAGTTTTGCCCCAAGGACAGCTGCTGGTGCTGATCTTGTCCCAGTGGGGGCAAGTGGCCAGTCAAGAGTCTCCCTGCACAAGCTGACCTGCACGTGGGAGGGAGTCTGTAGACAGAAGTTGTGTTCAGGTCGTTCGTGGCAGGAGATGGGGAGGATGACGTGGTGCCTCCCCCCTGGCCTGGCCTGGCCTAAGCCCCACAGAGACAGGGCCTATCCTGTCGCCATCAAGTTGATTCCGACTCACAGCGGCCCTACAGGGCAGAGTGGAACTACGCCATAGGATCTCCAAGGAGCGGCTAGTGGATTTGAACTGCTGGCCTTTTGGTTAGCAGCCCAGCTCTTAACCACTGTGCCACCAGGGCTCCGCAGGGACCAGACGCAGGGCCAAGGAGCCTGTGTGTGTCACATGGATTTCATGAAAGCTGGGGCTCAAGCTCAGGCCAACAGCTGCCAAAGGGAGAGAAGAGGGCCTGTCAACTTGTGCACAGAGTGAGGTGCAGGCAGGAGTGAACTTAGCACCGTGGGGCACCTGTGGGTTACCTGCGGGTCTGCAGAGTCAGCAACAACAGGGAGCGCGTGGTGGGGACAGCGTCAGCAGCTAGAGTGTCCAATGGGGTGTCTCTTCCAGGGGACCTCAGTCATCAGGGAGGCCGGGGTGGACTGTGAGGGCACAGGCAGGATGGCTTGGATGCTTAAATACATGGGGAGACTCTGAGGGCACAGGTCCTGCAGGGTGTCTGTGGAGCTTACAGCCAGAACCACCCCAAGGTGGGCCAGGAGGCCTGGAGGCGGGTGGGTCACAGCAGAAGTCCCCTTCCCTCTGTGACCACAAAGCATGCCAGGGCAGGTTGCACCTTCACACCGTCCACACTGAGGGTTTATTTCCTATTCAGGAAAACGCAGTCTGAAGACCTGGTCCTTTGGATTAGCTTCTTGATGTTCAGAAGTGAAGGATAACAGAAATTTTGTCAAGACAAGTATACATTTAGAAGCAGCAATATGGGACCAAAGTTTCTTTTCAGCGAAAAAGCATGGGGCAGCCCTCTGTGTGCTGTAGGGGCAGAGAGCCAAGGTGCACAGTGAGCTAGAACAGGAGTTCTCAAACTGGGCCACGCACTAGCACTATCAGGGGAGCACTTAAAACTCTGAGGTGCCAGACCACACCCCAGGCCGATGAAATCAGACTTCCTGGGGGTGGAACCCAGTGTTTTTTTTTAAGTCCCTTGATGATTCCAATACACAGTCAAGTATAAGAACCCCCATCTGTACCTTGGATACAAATTATACCTGGGAAGCCCTTAAAGCAAGGAGCCCTAGTGGTGCAAACAGTTAAGCACTCAGGTGCTAACTGAAAGGTTGGTGGTTTGAACTTACCCAGGACCTCTGTGGGAGAAAGACTTGGTGATTTGCTCCCATAAATATTACAGCCTAGAAAACCCGATGGGGCAGTTCTACTCTGCCACTTGGGGTCTGTATGAGTCGGAATCTACTTGAAGGCATCTAACAACAACTCTTAAAACACAACTGCTCCATCCCAGGCGGGTGAATTCAAAATCTCTGGGGACAGAAGCCCAGCTGTTGCTGTTTTTTAAAAGGTGCAACTGGGAGGAGAATCACAGATCTCATCAGCCCAATGGTGTGATTCCTCCACCACCTGTTATCTTGTGTCTGTGCTACGGGTTTTCCTTGAGAGCTGGGTCTGGGTACCGTGACCTTGGGCTAAGAGAAGTCCCTTTGGCAGCTGTGCTAGAAGACAGAGCTCATTCACCCCCATAGCCCAGAGCTTTCACGCTCCTGTTGGCAGCGTGCGCCCAGGAACAGCACACAGGTGGCTGGTGCTTAACTGCCAACCTGTGCCCTCCACCTCCTTCCATTCTGGGAAACCCTCTCCCCGCCCTCAGGGAGATGGTCTGGAGCCACTCTCTGTGTGGACAGAGGGTCTGAAGGTCTCCTTAGGAACCTACAGATAATGTCCGTGTGACTTTGGGAAAGTTACTTCCTTTGTTTTGTTTTAAAAAGAATTAACCTCCCTTGAGGGCAGATTGGATAAAAAAGCATGATCCATCTATGTGCTACCTACAAGAGACGTACCTTAAAGACACAAACAGGCTAAAACTCGAAGGATGGAAAAAAAACATATCAAGCAAACAACACTCAAAAAAGAGCAGGAGTGGCAATATTAATCTCTGACAAAATAGACTTTAAAGTAAAATCCACCACAAAAGATAAGGAAGGGCACTATATAATGATTAAAGGGTCAATACACCAGGAGAACATAACTATAATAAATATTTACGCACCCAACAACAGGGCTCCAAAATACATAAAACAAACACTAACAGCTCTGAAGAGAGAGATAGACACCTCCACAATAGTAGTAGGAGACTTCAACACGCCACTTTCGGTGAAGGACAGAACATCCAGAAAGAAGCTCAACAAAGACACAGAAGAGCTAAATGCTACAATCAACCAACTTGATCTCATAGACATATACCGAACTCTGCACCCAACAGAAGCCAAGTATACTTGCTTTTCCAATGCACGTGGAACATTCTCCAGAACAGACCACATATTAGGCCATAAAGCAAGCCTTAACAAAATCCAAAACATCCAAATACTACAAAGCATCTTTTCTGACCATAAAGCCATAAAAGTGAAAATCAACAACACAAAAAGCAAGGAAAAAAAATCAAACACATGGAAACTGAGCAACACCTTGCTCAAAAACTACTGGGTTAAAGAAGAAATTAAGGATGGAATAAAGAAATTCATAGAATCAAACGAGAATGAAAACACATCCTACCAGAACCTTTGGGACACAACAAAAGCAGTGCTCAGAGGTCAGTTTATCGCAATAAATGCACACATCCAAAAACAAGAAAGGCTCATAATCAAAGCACTAACCCTATAACTGGGACAAGTAGAAAGAGAGCAGCAAAAGAAGTCTACAGGTGCCAGAAGGAAGGAAACAATAAGAATTAGAGCAGAATTAAATGAAATAGAGAACAGAAAAACAACTGTAAGAGTTAACAAGTCCAAAAGCTGGTTCTTTGAAAAGATCAACAAAACTGATAAACCATTGGCCAAACTAACAAAAGAAAAACTGGAGAGGAAGCAGATAACCCGTATAAGAAATGAGATGGGTGATATCACAAGAGACCCAACTGAAATTAAAAGAATCATAACAGAATACTATGAAAAACTGTACTCTGACAAATTTGAAAACCTAGAGGAAATGGACAAATTTCTAGAAACTCACTACCTATCTAAATTAACACAAACAGAGGTAGAACAACTAAATAAACCCGTAACAAAAGAAGAGATTGAAAAGGTTATTAAAAAACTGCCAACAAAAAAAGCCCTGGCCCGGATGGCTTCACTGGAGAATTCTACCAAACTTTCAGAGAAGAGATAACACCACTTCTACTAAAGGTATTTCAGAGCATAGAAACGGATGGAATACTCCCAAACTCATTCTACGAAGCCAGCATAACCCTGATCCCAAAACCAGGTAAAGACACCACAAAAGTAGAAAATTACAGACCAATATCCCTCATGAACATTGACACAAAAATCCTCAACAAAATTTTAGCCAATAGAGTTCAGCAACATATCAAAAAAATAATTCACCATGACCAAGTGCGATTTATACCAGGTATGCAGGGATGGTTCAACATTAGAAAAACAATCAACATAATCCATCACATAAATAAAACAAAAGACAAGAACCACATGATCTTATCAATCGATGCAGAAAAGGCATTCAACAAAGTCCAACACCCATTCATGATAAAAACTCTCAAAAAAACAGGAATAGAAGGGAAATTCCTCACTATAATTAAGGGCATTTATACAAAACCAATAGCCAACATCATCCTGAATGGAGAGACTTTGAAAGCATTCCCCTTGAGAACAGGAACCAGACAAGGATGCCCTTTATCACCACTATTATTCAACATTGTGCTCGAGGTCCTAGCCAGTGCAGTTAGGCTAGAAAAAGAAATAAAGGGCATCCAAATACGTAGGGAAGAAGTCAAAGTATCTCTATTCGCAGATGATAAGATCTTATACACGGAAAACCCCAAGGAATCCACTAGAAAACTACTGGAACTAATAGAAGATTTCAGCAAAGTTTCAGGATAAAAGATAAACATACAAAAATCAACTGGATTCCTTTACACAAATAAAGAGAACCTTGAAGAGGAAATCACCCAATCAATACCATTTACAATAGCCCCCAAGAAGATAAAATACTTAGGAATAAATCTAACCAGAGATGTAAAAGATCTTTACAGAGAAAACTACAAGACACTACTGCAAGAAACTAAAAGAGACCTGCATAAGTGGAAAAATATATCTTGCTCATGGATAGGTAGACTCAACATAGTGAAAATTCAATTTTACCCAAAGCAATCTACAGATACAATGCAATCCCAATCCAAATTCCAGCAATGTTTTTTAATGAGATGGAGAAACAAATCACCAACTTCATATGGAAAGGGAAGAGGCCCTGGATAAATAAAGCACTACTCAATAAGAAGAACAAAGTGGGATGCCTTACACTACCTGATTTTAGGACCTATTATACTGCCATGGTAGTCAAGACAGCCTGGGACTGGTACAATAACAGATACATAGACCAATGGAACAGAGTTCAGAATCCAGATATAAGCTCATCCACCTATGAGCAGCTAAGATTTGACAAAGGCCCAAATTAATTCAGGAAAAGACAGTCTCTTTAACAAATGGTGCTGGCATAATAGGATATCTATATGCAAAAAACTGAAACAAGACCCATATCTCACACCATGTACAAAAAACTAACTCAAAATGGATCAAAGACTTAAATATAAAATCGAAAATGATAAAGATCATGGAAGAAAAAATAGGAGCCCTAATACATGGCATAAACACAATACAAACCATAAGTAACAATGCACAAGCACCAGAAGAGAGACTAGATAAATGGGAGCTCCTAAAAATCAAACACTTATGCTCATCCAAAGACTTCACCAAAAGAGTGAAAAGACAACCTACAGACTGGGAAAAAATTTTTGGCTACAACAAATCCGATCAGCGTTTAATCTCTAAAACCTACAAGATACTCCAAAACCTCAACAGCAAAAAGACAAATAACCCAATTAAAAAATGGGCAAAGGATATGAACAGGCACTTCACCAAAGAAGATATTCAGGCAGCTAACAGACACATGAAGAAACGCACAAGATCATTAGCCATCAGAGAAATGCAGATGAAAACTACAATGAAATAACATCTCACCCCAACAAGGCTAGCATTAATCCATAAAACACAAAATAACAAATGCTGGAGAGGTTGTGGAGAGACTGGAACACTTATACACTGTTGGTTGGAATGTAAAATGGTACAACCACTTTGGAAATCGATTTGGCTCTTCCTTAAAAAGCTAGAAATAGAAGTACCATACGATCCAGCTATCCTGATCCTTGGAATACATCCTAGAGAAACAAGAGCCGTTACACGAATAGATATATGCACACCCATGTTCACTGCAGCACTGTTCCCAATAGCCAAAAGATGGAAGCAACCTAAGTGCCCATCGATGGACAAACGGATAAACAAACTATGGTATATCCAGACGATGGAATATTATGCAACAATAAAGAACAATGATGAAGCTGTGAAACATCGTATAACTTGGTGGAAGCTAGAACTTAATATGCTGAGTGTATTTGGTCAGGCACAGAAGGACAAATACTGTATAAGACCACTATTATAAGAACTCAAGAAAAGGTTTAAACACAGAAGAAAACATTCTTTGATGGTTACGGAGGTGGGGAGGGAGGATGAGGGTTATCCACTAATTAGACAGTAGATAAGAATGATCTTAGGTGAAGGGAAGGACAGCACACACTACAGGGGAAGCCAGCACAACTGGACTAAACCAAAGCTAAGAAGTTTCCTCAATACAATCAAATACTTTGATAGACAGAGTAGCAGGGATGCGGGGTCTGGGGACCATGCTTTCAGGGGAGATCTATGTCAATTGGCATAACAAACCTTATTAAGAAAATGTTCTGCATCCTACTTTGGTGAGTGGTGTCTGGGGTCTTAAAAGCTTACAAGCGGCCATCTAAGATGCATCAACTGGTCCCAACCACTTGGAGTGAAGGAGAATGAAGAACACCAAAGACACAAGGAAACTACTGGCTCAAGAGACAGAATGGGCCACATAAACCAGAGACTTCATCAGCCTGAGACCAGAAGAACTAGATGGTGCCCAGCTACCACCAATGAACGTCCTGACAGGGAACACAACAGAGGGTCCCTGATGGAGCAGTAGAACGATGGGATGCAGAACTCAAATTCTAGTAAGAAGACCAGACTTAATGGTCTACGACTGGAGGCGCCCCGGAAAGCATGGCCCCTGGTCTCTCCATCACCCCAGAACTAAAACAATTTCCGAGGCCAACTCTTCAGACAGGGATTGGACTGGACTGTGGGATGTAAAGTGATACTCGTGAAGAATGTGCCTCTTAGACAAGTAGATACAAGAGACCAAAGGGGCGGCTTCTGTCCAGAGGTGAGAGGGGAAGGCAGAGAGAGTTAGGAGCTGGCTGAATGTTCATGGGGAATCAGGGGCGGAGGGGAGGAGTGTGCTGTCGCAGAATGGGGTGAGCAGCTGGGGTCTCATAACAATGTATGTTAAAAAAAAAATTCTGTATTGGAGACTAACTTGAAATGTAAACCTCATTTAATAATTATAACAATAAAAAAAAAAAAGAAGTCCAAAAATAAATAAATAAATAAAGAGAATTAACCTCCCTTTAGGAGCCCTGGTGGTGCAATGGTTAAGTGCTCGGCTGCTAACTGAAAGGTTGATGGTTTGAACCCACCCAGCAGCTCTGTGGGAGAAAAGACCTGGCAATCTGCTCCCACAAAGATTACAGCCTAGGAAACCCTATGGGGCCTTTTCACTCTGTCATATAGGGTTGTTATGAGTTGGAATTGACTCCACTGCACACAACAACATACAAACAGATAAGGCAGCCTGCTGGCATAGTGGTTAAGACCTTGGCTGCTGACCGGCAGGTTGGTGGTTCGAACCCACCCACACGCTCCACAGGAGAAAAGACCTGTTGTTCTGCTCCTGTAAAGGTTATAGCCAAGAAAACCCTAAGGAGGCAGTTCTACTCTGTCACATGGGGTCACTATGAGTCGGAATCGATCTGATGGTACCTAACAACAGCGATAATCTCCCTTTGTCCTTCCTTGAAGACAAAGCATGCGGGTAAATGCTTTGGGCTCCCTGAAAGTCAGGTAGGAAGATTTTTTAAAAAAAGATGACTGATGGAGATCCTCCTAGATGTCGGAAGGGAGAATCACGCTGTGGAAAGGGGAGAACTGAGGCTAAGGGGCCTACGTTTAGTGGAGCCGGGGGCTGGGTCAAAACCACGTGCAACCACAAGTACTCTGCAAATGCCCTAAAGGGACCATGAAGTATGGTACTCATAGCTTTCTGTCCACAACCCTTCCAGTAAACATATATAACAGGCATGCACACACACTTATATACTGAGTAGAAGAGCTTAGATAGGGCAAAAACCTAGTGTGACAGAGTATTTTTAAGTTATCTCATTTAAACTAATTTCTCTTCACTCTATCCCCCACATAA
This sequence comes from Dugong dugon, assembly GCA_030035585.1. Taxonomy (NCBI): domain Eukaryota; kingdom Metazoa; phylum Chordata; class Mammalia; order Sirenia; family Dugongidae; genus Dugong; species Dugong dugon. The sequence goes on from CM057476.1 coordinate 14,667,974, forward strand.
CCAAACCCACTGCCATTGAGTCAATTCCAACTCAGAGTGACTCTATAGGACAGAGCAGAATTGCCCCATGGGGTTTCTAAAGCTATAATCTTTATGGAAGCAGACTGCCACATCTTTCTCCCATGGAGCCACTGGCGAGTTCGAATCGCCAACATTTTGGTTAGCAGCCGAGCACTTTAACTGCTGTGCCACCAGGACTCCTCCTGCCCCCTCCACTAAAAGTTCATGGCTCCTGGTGGGGAACCAGGATTTAACCTTGGTTTAACCTAATCTTTGTACTCTATCTCCAGCATTTATTTTGACTCTGAAAAAGTGAACAGTCAGTTACCTGTTGGGACTCTGGGCAAGTACGGGATTGAGTTTTTCCCTGAGACCACGACGGTGAAGGCGGTTATGCTGATGTGCATAAGAACCCACAGCTACTTCTGGTGCAGTAGTTGGAGGTGGGAAGGGGTGGGGGAGTGTGGAGTTTTTACTTGTTAGAAGCCCCCCAGGTGATCCTGACACAGGGTCCTACTGTTGGGACACCAGATCTGAATCCAAGGGCTGGCCAGGGACCTGCCCCTTTCTCTCTCCTCTGACCTCTGCCTTTTGCCCCCATCCTGACTAGTCAGGCCAGGTGGCCAGTGTTCAGCAAACGGTGGGGATGGTGGGGGAGGAGAAGGATGGGTTAGAGTCCTTCCGACTCCAGATAAAGCCTCGTCACCTGAGGATCAGCCAGCCCCTTTCCTGCACCTGCCTCAACGCCTGGAGGCTCGGTGTAGCCCTCTCAGGGGGACAGGGCTGAGCCTCCCTGCACAGCTGTTGCTAATCTGGGAGAAAACCCTCCACTCCCCCAAGCTGCTGCTACTGCTCGCCCTGAAGCAGAGATGCTAATAAATCGTGGCTGCTCCATTCTGATGTCACCAGAAAGCATTGCCTGTCAGCCCCCAGCAGCTATTCTTAGTCTCGAGAACACACCTCCGCCTGTTAGAAGTCTCTAGACTTCAGCTGGCTTTTTATAAATTACTTAGAAACTTCTAGTGTGCAGGGCTGCTGGTTAAGGACTTCTCTCTTTTAGGCCAGATGTTCAGAATCTAAGAGTGGTGGGCACGCCCTCCGTCCCCAGGTGAACGTTGTAAACGTTGTTGCACTATTAATGAATTGAACCTATGTGCAGTCTTTGATCTAGGCATTTTCAAATAATAATAGGTAACACAGGGAGTTCCTGGGTGTTGCTAACAGTTAACGCACTCATTGCTAACTGAAAGGTTGGAGGTTTGAGTCCATCCAGAGGCACCTCAGAAGAAAGTCCTCGTGATCTACTTCAGAAAAATCAGCCACTGAAAATGCTATGGAGCTCAGCTCTACTCTGACATGCATGGTGTCGCCAAGAGTCAGACTCGACTCGACGAGACTCGACAGCAACTGCTTTTAACTCTGAATGCACTTTATGTGTTCAGCCCTGTGCCAAGCACCAAGCTATTTCAGAGGCAGTTACAGTGCAGCTGGACAACCTGGCTACAAATCCCAGCTCTGCCACTTATGGGCCATGTGGCCTTGAGGAAGATGCTTTGCTTCTCTTTGCCTGGGTGACTCAAACATAGCAACGATCACGAAGATGGCGAAGGACCATGCAACACTTCATCTTGTTATCCATAAGGCTGCTATGAGTCAGTGCCGACTTGACAGCCAGCTAACAACATCCACATCCACTGGGCTGTCTGTGGGTGAAAAGAACTGAAGCACACAAAGTGCTCAGAGTAGCACATGAAGCCCTCTGAGTGTCTGTCCCTGTCTTACTGTTGGTACTGATGTAATTAGTAACCACCCACCGAGGGGATACTATTATCTCCATTTCATAGATGGGGAACAGGGCCCCTTCTTCAGGTTAAATGACTTGCCCACATTCACCTGGTTAGTAACAGAAGCAGGATTTGAATCTGAGCCTGTTCAAAGGCAAAACACACAGTCAATTATTAAACTCTGCTGCCCCCTAGGGCCTGCAGGGAATCAGACATAATCAAGACTAGTGGGATGTCCCACAAATGGGAAAACAACCCCACTTGACCCTACCGGAGGAGCCATCCTCCTTCGGCCATCTAGTTCTTTCCCCTTGAGACCTAGGGCAACTCACTGCCCCTCCCTGATGTCTTTCATCTATAAAATGGGTTTATGATAATAGCATCCACTCTGCAGAGGCATATGAGGATTAAATGGCACAGCCTTTTAAAAAGCATCCTTCTTGACCCCCGCCCATCAGGGTCGGCACCACCTCAGCCTCCTAGATTAAGGTAGCCCGCCTCAGAGACTAACTGATCACCATGATATGCCAAGGCTGAGAATGTTACTGTTTTTCTCAAGAATTCTCTACAAACCTTTCAAAATGTCCTCTCTGGCACAGATCCTGTAGTGCCTTGTGTTGGCTATTGACATGCTGAAGTGTCTCCCTGGACAGACGTCAAAGATGTTCTGGTGTTCTCCCCTGGAGGAGGTGCCCCGTAGGGTGACTCCTGGGTCAAATGGCACTTCTTCTCCACCTGCACCCCCTTGCCACCCCAGTCAATATGGAGTGACTCAGTTTGTGTGGTGAAGCACCTTCTGATGACTTTATCCAGGAATTTTTCACATTGTGACAGAACTCCACACTAGACTGGTCCACAGCAGTGCCCGGGCCTCGGGGGCCTGGAGATGACCTGCTGAGAGATAGGAAGAGAGCACAGGGACATGACCCCCGGGGCCAACCTCGGTCCCCTGTCCCCTTGTGTGGCCAGCACTCAGTTGTCAGGGGGCTGCTCCTCTGGCTGGAGAGCCTCATTCTGGTGTTAGCTCCCCTCACCAGCCCTCCACCATTTGATCTAAGAGAAGCACAGGTGTGACGTGCTCAACATGGGGAGAAGCCTGCTCAGAAGCTGCAGGGGAGAGGAAATAGTGCTTTTTTATTGGGGCAAAATGTATGTAACAAAAAATGGGCCATTTTAACCATTTCCATGTGTACAACTCGGTGGCATGGCATTCACCATGTGGTGTTACCATCACAGCTATCCACTTCCATGTTTTTCACTCGAAACAGAAACTCAGTCTCTCATAAGCAATACCTCCCCATTCTCCCCTCCCACCTGATAACCTCTAGTCTACATTCTGTCTCTATGCATTTGCCTGTTCTAGACATTTCATGGAAGTGGGATCATACAATATTTCTCCTTTTGGAAGGACTTCTTAGCGTTCACTTAGCATAATGTTTTTAAGGTTCGTCCATGTTGTAGCATGTACCACGACTTCATTTCTCTTCATGGCTGAGTAATATTCTATTGTATGTATATACCACATTTTGTTCATCCATCCGTTGATGGACGCTTTTATCTATCATGAATAATGCTGCAGTGAACATTGGTGTACAAATATGTTTGAACCCCTGCTTTCAAGTCTTTTGGGTCTATGCCTAAGAGTGGAATTGCTGGGTCACACAGTAATTCTTATGTTTAATTTCTTGAGGAACCACCAAACTGTCCTCCACAGCAACTGTACCATTTTATATTCCCACCACGGGTTAACAGTTTATTTACCAAACTAGAACAAATTCCCCTCACGTCATAGCCCTTCTCCTGTGGGTTCATCATCCAAAGCCTAGTTCTGAATTCTTTCTGAAAAATTCTTCTCCAATGTCCTCAGCTCATGCCAACCTCTTCCTCTTCTGAACTGCTTCAAGAATGAGAGTAACAAGGAGGCAAGGGGTACAGAAGCAGCGGGTTCCATTTAAAGTTGTCTGTAAGAGTCGGGGACCTGGCAGTTGGCAAGAATTCAGTCTAGAAGGATGTAGTAAAGGCAGCTAATTCAATTCAGTGGCAAGGCGATTGGGGGGATGGAGGAATGTGAGATTCAAATTGGGGAAGAATTAGAATATGAGATTTTGGGAATTTGGGCTTTGAAACCACCACCCCATGGCGGGGGTGGGGGGCGCGAAGGAGACCTGGAATGTCCATCAGCACAGTGACTATGACTAAGGTTCAGCTGAGGTCTCCAGAACAATCAATTCCTCCTTCTTGGCCAAATGGCAATCTGGTGCGTTCTGTGTTTGAACTGGGTGCCAACTTGCTCGAGATGGCACAGTGCTTTCTTGAGTCGAGATCTTTTAATCCCAGGTTTAGCATTAAGTATAAAAATGATGAAGACAAGCAAAGCCACTGTTTGCTCTTTTTAGTCCAATTGGAAGGTAATCTATACATATTTCGTGTTTTAAGTGTTTGAAATGTTTAAGAGAATTTGGCATCATCTAACAGAAAGTGCTTGCGATTCCAGTTTTAAAGGAATTGAGTAATCAATAAAGGCCAGATTTTAACTTGAAAGTTAGGAGAAAATTTTCAAATTGGTAAATAATATTCTACCGATTAGGAGAAGTTAAGCTTTGCCATATTTAACAGCTCAATCTGTTAGATGTATAAAGATTCATAAGTACTTGGGAAGGTTTTGTAAAGTGCTCTAAAAGAAAACCAAAAATATTAATTTCATTACTGCACCTAAAATATTAATGGAATTTAATTAAGTGGCAAAAACGACTTCAAAGTGATCATAAAATAGAGTCAATCTACAAGCAAAACAGTGAGATTCATAAATTGAACACAAAATCATAGGGAAGTACTAGAGTTTCAATTTTGTATTTGTAATAAATTATTAATTAAAAAAAAAAGAGTATTCCCTGGATAGTCTTCTCTTTCTTTCACAAAAGCCTATAAGGACACCAAAAGTCAACATTGATAAATAAGTGCTTTGCATTCGCCAAACCATTTTTACAGAAAATTCCTCATTACTCACTGGTTCCCAAATATAAGCCTGCATCAGAATCACCAGGAGGGCTTGGGGAAATGCAGATTGCTAAGTCCCACCCCCAGAGTTGCTGATTCAATGAAGTCTGAGGTGGGGCCTGAGAATCAGCATTTCTAATAATTTGCCAGGTGCTTGATGCTGATGTGGCTGTCTGGGGCCTCACTTTAAGAACCACTGTACTAGAGCCACACAACACCCACGGCGGTCAGGTGTTACCATCATCACCTGTGCGATCTTACCAGCTGCTATTAGCTGACTCCAACTCCAGCTCATGGCACCGATCTTACTAGTTACTGTCATCCTCTAGGCCTCAGTTTCCCTGGCTCTAACAGACGATAACAGCACTTACCTTGCAGGGTTGCTGTGAGAATCAAAGATACGGGATGTGTGGTGCCTGGCACCTGGGGGTTAGCAGTGTGGTAGATATGACACTGTATCACTGTTCTACACCCAACATGGCTACACTGCCTAAGTGCCTTCTGTATCTTCCATGCACCCAGCATAGTGCAGTGCATGGAGTAGGTGTTTAAAAAAATACCGATGTCGATGGCTCTTGCCATCTCCTTCCCATTTACTCTGAACGATCAAGAGGTGGCTGTGAGGTACAAAACTCATGTTACTCCAAGCAGCCTCACTAAAAGTCCCTCGGTCTCAGGATGTGCCTTCCTCCATGAAGGTGGGAGAACTGAAGATGCCAAATGGAAGAGGACAGCCTTGGGGTCTTGTTTGCTGCTGTTTCCCCCTGCTGTGGCTTAGAGAGGAGGCAGGCTAACATCTGCCAAATGTTGAGTAACCCAGCAGGCAACGTAGGATTCACTGGTGCAGACTGGTTGGCCTGGTTCAGGGCACCAGCCCCATCGGCAGGATGGGGACAATCAGGCCCCCCTCCATGGCTGTTGCAAGGGGACAGTGTGTGCAAAGTGACAAGCCAAATGCCAGTTTATCATCTGAGGAAAGGGTTTCCTTGAAAAGAGCCTGGCAACTTTCCCAACGTAGCCTCATTAGCTGAGGGACTCCTGTGCCACCCTGGTGAGGCCTGGCGGGTTCCAATGCCTGCTCTAGTTCACTCAAAAGAGAGACACTCAGGTTTTCTTCACCGACTCTTCCTCTGTGAGAATGTTCTCTCATCTCCTCCATCGCCTGTGCCATCTTTTGTTCAGCTGCCCAAAACACAGGGGGAGCACACAAGTTGGGCTTCTCTAAGCCTGACATGAGGGGCAGATGGCTGTCCCCAGCTGGGGCTTCTAAGGCTCCTGGTTCCCTTGTGTCTAGGTTTTCACCACAAAACTCCTCAAAGATTCTGCACATTTGACTGAACAGTGAACAGGGACAGATTCAAGACTGGGAAGTGTCTTAGTCATCTAATGCTGCTATAACAGAAATACCACAAGTGGATGGCTTTAACAAAGAGAAATTTATTCTCTCACAGTCTAGTAGGTTACAAGTCCAAATTCAGGGCATCAGCTCCAGGAGAAGACTTTCTCTGTTGGCTCTGAAGGAAGGTCCTTGTCATCAGTCTTCCCTTGGTCTGGAAGCACCTCAGCACAGGATCCTCAGGTCCAAAGGACACGCTCTGTTCCCGGCACTGCTTTTTTGGTGGTATGAGTGTTTCTCTGCTTGCTTCTCTCTTTTATATCTCAAAAGAGATTGGCTTAAGACACTACCTAATCTTGTAGACCTCATCAATATAACTGCCACTAATCCATCTTAATACATCATAGTGATAGCATTTACAACACACAGGGAAATCACATCAGATGATAAAATGGTAGACGATCATACAATATCGGGAATCATGACCTAGCCAAGTTGACAGATATTTTGGGGGGATACAATTCTATCCATGACAAGGAAGGCACAGTGGGATGAAATGTGTTAAGCTGCCTTCTCTTTGTACTAATGTGCATTACTAGAGTGTTATTTAGGACCTGTCAGACTGCAAGTGAAGAATACTTGGCATAAACATCACAGATGTATATTATTCCTCTCATCAACAGGGTTGGTACAGAAGCTCAGCAAAGTCAGGGCTCTGGGCTGGTGTTGCTGTAATTCTTTGGGCCTTCCCCTTATGGCTCCAGTGTGGCTGTAGCAGTGCCAGGCATCACATCCTCACTTGATTGCATTCAAATCAGCAAGCAAGGAGGCAGGAAGAAAAGGTTCTTTCCGTTCATCAGGGAGCAAAGTCTTCCCAAACTCTCTCTGCAGACTTAATATATGTCAGACTGGGTCGCACATCCTCTCCCAGGCCAACTGTTGGAAAACTGGGTTAAGCATGCTTGGCTTTGACCATTTATGGTTCACACCCTGGAGCTGGGTACACTGCTGCCAGAACAAAGTCAGGGTTCTGTGGTAAGGCAGAAGGAGAAATGGCTGTTGAATAGGCAACCAATGTGTGAGCCACCCCCAGGGTCCTATTAGATTCCTGCTTCCATGTGATGTATTTTCAACCAACCACCAAGTATTTCCTGAGTGCTAACTACCCAGCTGGCACAAGGAGAACCTAGGGAAAGAAGGTGAGACTGGAGACAGCCCACATGCCCAAGCGTCTCATTACTTTAGGGGTTGGCAAACTAAGTTTTGTAAATAAAGTTTTATTGGAACATTGTCATACCCACAAGGAGCTCTGGTGGTGCGGTGGTTAAGTGCATGGCTGCTAACCAAAAGGTCAATGGTTAGAATCCACCAGCTGCTCCGTGGGAGAAAGATGTGGCAGTCTGCTTCTGTAAAAATTACAGCCTTGGAAACCTTATGAGGCTGTTCCCCTCCATCCTATAGGGTCGCTAAGAATGGGAATCGACTCGATGGCAATGGGGTTTCTTTTTTTTTTTTTTTTTTGGCTTGTGCTCTGTAATAGCACAACTGAGTAGTTGCAACAGAGACCATCTGGCCTGCAAAGCCTAGAATATTTACTGTCTGGCTCTTTATGGAAGAGTTTGCCAGCCCCTGCATTATTGTGAGAAGTCCCATTATTTAAAAGACAGAAAGCACAGTGCCTGTCCTCAAGGTGACAATACTTTGGCTGGGAAGGTGACACACACATAAAAAGAAGACAACAGACACACCCCATCACTGGGCCTGTATGTCTGGAACAGTTTTGGGACAACTCTTGAAATGGCTTGTTATTTCCTCTCTCCTTCTAAGATTATTCCTTCAACCATATGCCAACTTCTTTCAAAACAAGATACTCTCAATTCAGTTTAGCAAATGTAAAGCACTACGCTAAACCAGTTGCCATTGAGTCGACTGTGACTCGTGTATATACAGAAAACCCCACCCAAGCTGGAATCTGTGGAAGGTGGAAATCTGTCAGAGAAGGAAAACTAAAATATTTTACTGAAATGAGCAACAGAAAAGTGGTAAGACTGCACCCTGTCAAAGGTGGAAACTTTGCGAGACAGGGAAAAACGAGGCAGTCCCGCCAAGTTTGGGCTCTTACAGGTTTCACTGTATATAGTGGTGATCCAGCCTCCGCATCTGCCCTTAAGGAGCTCAAGGTATTTGGGGCACACAGGCAGGAAAGAAAAATTCAGTTTAGCCAATGACAATGTTTTCTGCAAGTGTTCCAATAGGATTACACACGGGAGGTCACAGGAGTGTAGACAGGCCTAACCCAGTCCGGCAGAGGGTGAGGGGTGATGTGGAGCGGGGTCAGGAAGCTTCCAGGAGAAAGTGAGCGGCGGCCCAGTGAGGGGCAGAGATGTTGAAGTGAGGGTGTCCTGGTGGAGGGGACCACCTAGGCAATGGCCTGGGGGAAGGACCCTGTGGAAAAGCATGGGGAGAGTGACGCAGAGTCTGTGTGCCGGAGGGTGCTAAGCTGTGCTTAGGTGTTGGAACTTTATCCTGAGGGGAACAGGAGGCTATCGAGCAAGGGAGTCATTTGAGGAGATTTATATATTTTTTGAAAGAGCAGTTAGGAGGTAGTTGAACTTGATGAGGCAAGAGGCAATGGCGGCCTGGACCAGGGTGGTGGCGGCAGGCACACGAGGTGGCTCGCAGAGGCCCTGTGGCAACACCTAGCGATGGGCAGGATGAGAGAAGGGGTGAGCCCCCAGGTTCAGGCAGCTGGGCTTGGGCACCATTCATTCATGCCAAGAGGAACAGGGGTTTTAACTGCAATCAGGGACTATAGGAAGACTTCACCTGAGCAGGAGGGTCCCAGTCACAGGGTTTGAGTTTCCTTCTAAGACGACTCTGATATACTCAGCAGGTCAGCTTCCTCCTCCTGCGTGTGCAACAACCACCGATGGGAATGATTTCCTTTTTCTCTGAGTCACTTACTGGAGATGAGGAAGTCCAGGTTGGTCTACAAACGACATTCCGAAGACAGTTAATTCTGAAGGCATGGCCTCTCTCGGTGGGACTTTTCCCAGTCCGCTGTGCTCTTGTGGATTCTTGGCATGTTCCAGAGAAGCAGCGATGTGTGACCAAACACCCAACATATGAGCCTTCTGGGCCCACATGTCTCTGCTGGGCCACCAAGGGGCAGCAACATTTTAATTTAAAGTAAAACACTGACAGGAAGTCGGCATTTAAAGGCAAGTGGCTGGGCTGCTGGCAGAGCCGGGGGCTCTGTAGGGTGGAGAGGGAAACAGATCTGGAAGAGAAGGCGCAAGGGACAGAGTGGGGGTAGACGAGTCTCTCCAAGCCTCTGATCTGTGCCGCTCAGCAAGAGAAATGACGGGAGTAAAACAAGCTGGGAACATATTTTGCTTTCTTCTGAGTCACCAGGGGAAGGCAAATGGAAAATTACCACTCCCCCTGGCTCTCCTTCCCAAATGGGAACACGAGTTCTTGGAGAGGAGTGCATAGCCTGGAGTGTGCGACCAGCTGGCAGGATACCTGGGCCATCTTGTGCCGCAGCCCAGCTCCTTCCTGGCTCTCTGGGTGTTTCCTGCTCCGCAGAGGCCTCTCTTGGCAGGTAGTGCGGCAGGAGATGCCTAATGGGCTTTTAAGGCTAGTGATGCGGTTTGCCTCTGGGTGGCTCTGCAGCCTAGACCTGGTGGGTGACTCATGCAGACTCTACCTTACCTAGACAGTGACATTCAGCAGAGTCTATCACTACCAGAGTAAATGACAAAACATTCGCCCCGTGTCCCTCACCGCAGAGCCATCTGTTTGTCTCCAGTACTGCAGGCACAATGCTGCTGGAGATTTCTGCTCCCCTCCTACATGGAGCTGACTTTGGAATTGCCACTCCACACATCACAAACCTACACATCTCAGACCCGGAACCAGGCCTTCTGTTAGCACCAACGTGTCCACCCCCAGCTCCAAGTGGAGAGTGAAACCGAACTAAAGGGAGTAACAAATGGTAAATGCTTGGACAGTTTCAGTGAACAAGTAAGACAGAAAGACAGTGGAAGACCTATCAAACACAGAGGAATTCTTAGCTGTTGATAAATGACAACAGCATATATCTGACTGAGCTGCCATCTTGAGAAACCAAGAAATCAACAGGCAGTCCTCTAGACATTTTTGGCTGGCAGCTTCTAACACCTAGAAAGGCAAAATGGCACTGTGTAGACAAATCACACTTTGACATCAGGTCACAGAGTCCCCTGAGTCTACCCTTCTGAGTTTCAGTAACTCAACCAAACGGGTACTTGCTGCAACTTTCTCACAAGTAATATACTGAAAAATACAGGCATATTTATAGAGGGCTGTCATTATTCTATTTGTTTGGGGTAGGTAAGGAGTTAAACCACCACCTGTCTGTCAGTTTGCCATACCGTGGTGGCTTGAGTGTTGCTATGATGCTGAAAGCTATGCCATCGGTACTTCAAATACCAGCAGGGTCACCCATGGTGGACAGGTTTCAGTGGAGTACCCAGACTAGGAAGAAAGGCTTGGCAATCTACTTCTGAAAATTAGCCAAGGAAGACCCTATGGATCACAACAGAACACTGTCCAATATAGTGCTGGAAGATGAGTCTCCTAGGTTGGAAGGCACTCAAAATACACAATGGCCGCAACAATGGACTCAAACATGCCTATGATCATGAAGACGGCACAGAACTGGGCAACATTTCCTTACGTTATAAATAAGGTCACCATGAGCCAGAGTGGACTCAACAACAACTAAGAATGACAACAAGGAGTTAAACTACACCAGGAGAGCTGTAAAGAGCAGCTCAGGTTTGGGAGTCGGCCACATCTGGGTTAGAATCTGAGCCCTGTGACTCAGTAGCTGTGTCCTCTTGGGCAAGTTATTCACCTTCTCTCAGTGTTAAACTGGGATAATACCAAGTACAGGTAGTCCTTGACTTATGACATATTCAAGTTATGATGAACTGCACTTATGAATGTCTGTTTGTTTTTACATCTTTATCACTAGTAATATGTACTACAAGCAATGTTGTAGTGCATAATTTGCTGACGTTATCAGTTTCATGCCAACTCCCAAAGACAAATAAAGACTGGATTTATAGATACTGACAATAAAGGGCAATAATAATGAAAACTAAAAAAAAAAAAAAGAGGTATTCAACTTACCCTAGAACCGGCTTATGACAGAGTCGTCAGAACAGAACCCTACTGTAAGTCAGGGATTATCCAGACATCCACAGCTGGCACAAAACAAGGGCTTGAAACAGTGGGAGCTTCAGCACAGCGTGGGATGCTAGTGCTCTTTGGCAAAGTGTGTCCTATCCCAGGAAGGTAAAGTGACTGCACCTAACATTCTAGAACATTCTAGAATGTTCTAGAAGCGTTTGCCTGCTCCTCCATGCCAGCCGCTGTGGGTACAGACAGGAGTAAGGTATGAGTGCTGACCTCAGGAACCTCCCAATTTACATTTCCACTGAGGTCTATGCGAAATAAGAATAAAGTGTCCCCTACAGTAGAAGGAGGAAGCCCTGGTACCGTAGTGGGTAAGAGCTATGACTGCTAACCAAAAGGTCGGCGGTTCAAATCCACCAGAAAACTATATGGGGCAGTTTTTTTTTTTTAAAGCAGAAGGAAAGTCTGTTTCTTTACACAATGAAATGAAAGAGGCCGACCAGACTGGGTGGATGAACTCTCTGCTCCCCCAGAAAGGCGTGGTCTAAATAGCTATTATGTGACATGACACCTGCGGTCGCTTCATTGTTAAAACACCAACACATATGAATCGAATTATTTCAGGCTTGAGAGGGGAGTCACGTTTGATTCAAAACCCATGTGGGCTATTTTCCTACATTATGAGGCGCAGGTCCTGAAGGCAAAGGGTGGACAGACATACCATGATAAAGAAGAACCGCAGCCCCACGCCCAGCAACCTAGGCCGAGCATTAAGAGACAGCTGGCCCAAGTGGACTCAAGCCCGCAGGCACAGAGCTGAAGGCTTCTGGAAGAATATCAGCTAAGGCCAAGGGCCTTGGCTGAGCCCCAGCATGCGGTATCCCGACTCCTTCCAAGACTCCAAGCGAGGCCTCTCAAGTCTCAGGATGGATGATTGAAGTTTCTAAAAGCTGAAAGCCCTTGAAGGAGAGTGACATCTTATGTAAGAACATTTCTATTATCCAGTGCTCAGAAAAACAAAACTCCATGAGTCTGGAAGCAGGAGAACTGGAGTGTTGTGTTAAACAGCATTAAAGACAGGGGACTACCAAAGACATAACTGACTGGCTGGCTTATTATAAGAAAGAAATATTCATTGCATAGCCATAACCAATGGCTATGTATTCCAAGTGCACCAGGACGGGTAGGAGCTTGAAGAAAAGGAAAGAGGCAAGAGTATGAAAATGGTGATGCATCAGTACAGCACTGGCTCGTTCACACTGAGGCAGGATCAGAAAAAGAGAGATGGTTACACTCTGTGCAAATGCCAAGAGAATTGCTGAGAACCAGCCTGTGCCACACAGGAATAAATCACAGCCCCCAGACCAAGTCTAGATGAGCGTTCTTATACCTCAGCCCAAATCATTTTCCTGAGGGTCTCAGATGTAATGAATTAAAAAAATCAGGAAAACACAAGGTTACTTATGGGTCTTTAAAAAGTGAACGGTGCTATCCACTCCATCTATTACCTGCACAGACAGCTTCCTAAACCCAGAGGATCAAGTGCACGTGGACTGTGGGTGGCCACTAAACTTTCATCAAAGGATTGACACACCTGCTTCTAAAGCAAATGCTTCACAACTTTGTTTCGGGCAAAAACACAATGAGATGCCAGTTCACACCCAAGAGGCAGTCGTTTGAACAGAACAAGGGGATACTCTGTGGTTTAAAACCAGAAGAGGTGTGTGTCAGGGTTGTATCCTTTCATGATGCTTACTCGATCTGTATGGCGACCAAATAATCAGAGAAGCTGGACTATATGACGAACGGGGCATCAGGATTGGAGGAAGACTCATTAACAACCTGAGATATACAGATGACAGAACCCTGCTTGCTGCAAGTGAACAGGACTCGACACACTTACTTATGAAGATCAAAAGACTGCAGCCTTCAATACGGATTATACCACAACATTCATAAAGAAAACAAAAATCCTCACAACTCGACCAATAAGTAACATCAGGATAAATGGAGAAAAGACTGAAGCTGTCAAGGATTTCATTTTACTTGGATACACACTGAACACACATGGAAGCAGCAATCAAGAAACCAAACGACACATTGCATTGGGCAAATCTGCTGCAAAAGACCTCTTTAAAGTGTTACAAAGCAAAGTTATCAGTTTGAGAACTAAGCTGTGCCGGACCCAGACTATGGTATTTTCAATCGCCTCATATACACATGAAAGCTGGACACTGAATAAGTAAGATCAAAGAAGAACTGATGCCTTTGAATTACGGTGTTGGCAACGGATATTGAATACATCACAGGCTGCCTGAAGAATGAACAAATTTGTCTTGGAAGAAGTACAGCCAGAATGCTCCTTAGAAGCAAGGAGGGTGACACTTTGTCTCATGTACTTTGGACATGTTATCAGGAGGGACAAGTGCCTGAAGAAGGACATCATCCTTGGTAAACTAGAGGGTGCATGAAAAATAGGAAGACCCTCAATGAGACAGATTGACACAGTGGCTTCAACAATGGGCTCAAACATAGCAATGATTGTGAGGATGGCGCAGGACCAGGCAGTGTTTGGTTCTGTTGTACGTAGGGTCGCTATGAGTCAGAACTGACTTGATGGCACCTTACAACAACAGGATGACTGTAATACAGTAAAACCTGCAGAAGCCAGAACCTGTGTAAGGCAGAAACCTGTCAGAGAAGGAAAACTAAAATATTTTCCACTAATAGAGAACAAAAGAAAAGTGGTTAAGACTGCACCTGTCAAAGGTGGAAAACTTGTGAGACCCAGTTAAACAAGGCAGGCCCGTCAAGTTCCAGTTCTCATAGGTTTCACTATAATTAAAAAGAAAACAAACAGTTTTGTACAAAGGCAGCCGTTACCTTGCATGTCTTGCAACTGCACTTTCTTTTACTCCACTTTTATAAGAGGCAAATAACTCTCAAATCACTCATGGGATTTTTTTTTTTTTTTTTAATTCAAATAATTTACCGTTAACAGAAGTTCAGTGTCTCAGGGGATTTTTTTAAAAGATAAGATTCCAAGGGATCTTGGGGTCAAATCAACACACTAAGCAAAAAAGATTATGTGATACGTAACAAAAAAGGTCTTTATAATGTGTATGTTAACACTGGCAGGTGACAGAAACATACCCCTGTACTAACCACAGCTCCGGGCACAAAGGTGGGCACAATAAAAGACCTTTAAAGATAATGATGCCAGTGGCCAACGGGTGAAAAGGGAGAGACAGCAGCTCTTCCCAATACCAACAGTTTGCATTCTCAATGAGGCGATATCACCTCCAAGGGGGAAAAACTGGTTCTTGGGGGTCTCTTTTAATGCATAAAGCATAGCTACGCATACAATATACAAGCAGATAAGGAGGCCCTGGTGGCGCAGTGGTTAAGTGCTCCTGGTGATCTGCTCCCATAAAGATTACAGCCTAGGAAACCCTACGGGGCAGTTCTACTCTGTCCTATAGGGTGGCTATGAGTCTGAATAGACTCCACAGCATACAACAACATATAAGCAGATAAGGAGCCTTGGCGGCACAACGGTTAAGCGCTCGGCTGCTAAAGGAAAGGTCGGTGGTATGAACCTATCCAGCGGCTCTGCAGGAGAGAAGACCTGGTGATCTGCTCCTGTAATATCAGCCTTGGAAACCCTATGGAGCAGTTCTACTCTGTCAACACGGGGTCGCTGTAAGTCGAAATCAACTCAAGGGTATCCAACAATAACATGCTGTTTATCTGTGGTATTAAATTTCACTGGGGGTGGGGCTGGGTAAGGGTCCTAGAACTGACCACGAGGTGGAGAAACTCTGGGGTGGAGGATGGTACGAGCTACCGTGTATAAAGCCCTACTCACAGTCACGGACACGTAGGAGAATAACTGACGGAAGCCTGCTACCCCATTCTAAGACCTTGAGATTACAGTGTCTTGGGAGCTAGGAAAAACAATCAACTCTCATTAAAGTGCTCTCCAATTTCCCTCAAATTCAGCGATTCAAATATGAAAACTTCCAGTAAGAACTGTCAGTTTTTTTTTTTGGAGGGGGGGTATTACACGAGTTTATTTATCGCTGTAGTTTAAATGAAGTTTACATTCCTAGTCTCCCATACAAAAATTTATACATAGTTATGTGACCCTAATTGCTCTCCCCATACTGTGACAGCACACTCCTCCTTTCCACCCGACTCCTCATGTCCATTCAACCAGCTCCTAAGCCTCTCTGCCTTCCCATCTTACCTCCGGACAGAAGCTGCCCATTTAGTTTCCTGTACCTGCTTGAGCTAAGAGGCACACTCCTCCCGAGTATCACTTTATGTCCCACAGTCCAGCCCAATCCCCATCTGAAGAATTGGCCTCAAAAATTGTTTTAGTTCTGCGCTGACAGAGAATCCGGGGGCCGTGCTTCCCAGTGTTCCTCCAGTCTCAGTTAGACCATTATGTCTGGTCTTCTTACTAGAATTTGAGTTCTGCAGTACACCCTTCTGCTCCATCCGAACTCTCTGCCGTGTTCCCTGTCAGGGTGGCCACTGGTGGTAGCTGGGCACCATCTAGTTCTTCTGGTCTCAGGCTGATGAAGTATCTGGTTTATGTGGCCCTTTCTGTCTCTTGGGCTAATACTTTCCTTATGTCTTTGGTGTTCATTCTCCTTTACTCCAGGTGGTTGGGACCAACTGATGCATCTTAGATGGCTGCTTGCAAGCTTTTAAGACCCCAGATGCTACTCACCAAAGTAGGATGCAGAACATTTTCTTAACGAACTTTGAAGAACTGTCATTTTAAGGGAAACCAAACCAAACCAAACCCTATGCCACTGAATCGAATTTCACTCATAGCAACCCTATAGGACAGAGGAGAACTGTCCCATAGGATTTCCAAGGAGAGGTTGGTGGATTTGAACCACCAGCCTTTTGGTTAGCAGCCAAGCTCTTAACCACGGCACCACCAGGGCTCTGGCCAGTCGAACGTTTCTCAGTTAAACAAAGAGACTCAGCTCTTTAACTACTAGCAGATTAAGGCTCAATACAGCCTGGGTCCCTCAAGAAGGGGTGGGCGAGTCCTTGGGTGGGAAGAACACGTGCACAGTGGACCTTAGCAATGGGCCACGGGCACTAACCAAACTTTGTTTCCTCTTCTTCACTGGGACATGACCATGTTTCCCAGTCTCCCTTGTGGCTTGAGTGCCACTTACAGACCTGACCCATAGAAACCTCCCAGAAGTGCCCCTCCAGTTCTTCGGGGTGGGTGGGAGGGAAGAAGGCCCCAGAGTATTCTTGGAAGTCACACGGTGGAGAGAGCAGTGCCTCGGTTAGCCTGCGTCTCCAAGTGATGCAGCAGAGAGCTGCCCCACCAACCAACCCGCTCCTCTGCCCAGTGCTCTACAAACAAGAAAGTTCTATTGTGTTGGAGCCATAATATATTTTTGGGTCTATTTATTACAGAACTAGCATTACCCTAACACAATCAATGATAAATGGTCAAAATACATTCATCCTATAATTGCACATAATTTTATTCACTGAAGGAATGCCCTTTACCCTCAAGATCCTCAACTTTGAAAACTGAGACACTAAAAGTTAAAGTCACTGCAAGGCAGAGGATAAAATCACGAAGAGGTAGTTGCTTAAGTTGTCAGTAGTGCTATTGCTAAAAGTTAGAGCTTGGTAGTCAGACTACCTGGGTTCAAATTACAAGCAGTAGGGCCTTCATTTCCCCATCTATACAATGGGATGATAAGCAGGCCTACACTTTAGCCGGGTCAACAAACTACAGCTCACGGGCCAAATCCAGCCTACAGCCTGTTTTGTTACAGCCCTTGAGCTAAGAACGTTTTTCCAATTTTTAAAAGCAAAGAATATGGGATAGACCATATTGTGGGCCTGCAAAGCCTACACTATTTACTATAAGCCCCTGCCTTATGGGGCTGCTGTATTGTAAACCACTTAGGCCAATGCTTGGCTCAGAGTAAGCACTCAATACATATTAGCTATTCGTGTCTCCAAAAATAAGTTGTCATAGAGCCAAAATTCTGCATTTTGTCTAGATGGATGTTTTCTTCTTCCCACCAAAAAACAAAATAAACAAACATGAAGAACTCTAGCTTGACTATTATGTCCACAAAATACTTTTAAAAGTTGCTGGTAGTCCCATTTCACTTACTTGGAACATGGACTAAGGAAAAGAAGTATTTCGCTTTATAGCAAAGGGACCTGGGAAGGCAGCAGAACGCCTGGAGACATGGAAGCGTGACTCGATTTGATTTAGTATGTTAAGACAGAAGCACTTTCAAACTAGAAGGTTTTAAGTAGATACTATAAAATGTAAAACTCTTTTAGCAAGTCTTTAATGCTGCTTTTCTCAATAAAACAGATAAGTTGTTTAAATGTATGTATAATGAAGATCTACTACAAAGCTCAGGCAATACAACATAAAACCAGTCTTTTGAAGTCTGGTTAGATGGACGGTGTTTTCAAATGGGACTCTTGGTAAAACCGGTCTGATTATAAGGTAAACTAGTTTTGGACGTAACTGATGCTTCACCCAGACAGCGTTTCCGAAAGTACGTCTGAGAACAGTGCCCCATCCCCCGCCCCCACCCCAGGTGGTGTGTGTTGGAGGGAAAGAGTTCTGGGGTCTTAGTAAGTCAGGAAACACGGCACACTACTCGTCTTGGAAAGTCACAATGCACAGTACCATATTAAACGGTTTGAGAAACACTGCAGTACAGGAAATGGTTTGACTATGTGTAGCCCAGCATCTCCCAAGTGTATCTGACCACCATCTTTATTCTCACACGGGGTCCAGTAACACCTCTCGGGACCAGAGCTCTGTGGGACGTTTTGGTCGCACTGTCTGTAGGATATTAAATAGACGTTAAAACCCCCTGAAAATCTGGTCTTCCCAAAGCATGTGCAGTTGTTCTATAACATACACCTCAATGGTCTTTGCATTACAACCATACACTCTCAGATGACCAGAAGGCTCATAAAATTAATGTCTGGCAGGGAACTCATAGTATAAAGGCACCCTGTTCACTGACCAAGGCCAAGGAAAATTCAGTAGAGCAAATTTTTGCACGTTTACATCAGAGGAGAGGTGAGAGATGTCCCCCTCTTGTCACGGCTGGGCTTTGATCTGAAACGAAACTTGGCAGGCCATCTGGGTGGTTCTCTGGGTAAGTTCCGTTTATTAATCATTGTACAAAAACATCCTGGCATTCATTTGAAGAGAAAAGACGTTAATATATCCAAATATTTTAACATTGTGAAAGTTCTACTTTTGTTTTAACAGGATTTTTTTTTTTTTTTTACAGTGGAGAAAACTTTTGGAAAAAATTTAAAAAGAAACTTATGATTTATTAGAGTACAGGATCCAAAACACGTTTTTAGAAAAATATAAAGTGCCCAAATACCAACTTACACAGGTGATACAGGCTTCCGGGAGCCAAATGAAGCATTCATGAGGAAACACATTTAAAAACCGTCTAGATACATATTTACAACGGAGTCAGTAAAGGTAAGACTATCTTTCTTGGCTGTGATGTTACTCTATGAATAAAGGAAAGTGAACCAGAAAATCAACAATGATTAATTCTCGGCATGCTCCAGTTTCTTGGTAATGGATCTCATGAATATCAACTCCACATAATCTACTTCCACCTTTAAATGAGGGAGTGTTTAAGATTCCCCCTGCAGCCGCAGGATGGCTGGGTGTGGTGAGTGGTCATGTTTTCACATGTAAGTCCAAAGGACCAGGCTTTGGATTTGACGTGTAAGAAACATGGACGTTGGACATTAGCTGATTTGGGCTGGAAGGAGCCAGCTGCTCAAATCCTGTCTCTTTCTAATAGGACTGCTGTGGCCTTCCTCCACCTGCTAGTCAGTGGTCTCTGATGGCTTCCCAAACTTCGGTCATCCCGGGGTTTCCGAAGTGTAAACAAGGAGTAGTCATTGAACATGTTGGGAAAATGCTGCATGCAAACGGAGAGACAGGCAGGGAGCTGCGGCCCCTGAGCCTCGTCCACTAGAAATGAGAGCGCATAGGGACTAGGTCCTAACGCCAGAAGTTAGCTTCTACCGGTTAATTACAACATTAGCTCTCTTGAGAGCTGGCGGGTGGAGCGGTGGGAGTCTCAGAGCTGTGAAGACTTGGTACCTTCACATTCGGTTACTGAGGACATTGGAAAGAAGCCACTGGTCTCTGAACACAAAGCCAGATTCTCTCTGTGGGACTTCACGACAGTCTTTGTCCTGGTGCCGCCCTGGCATGGGTGACGGAGAAGGCAGATGACACCCACATCTCCTCTCCTGCCAACAAACACTCTCCAAATGAAAGAGTTCTAAATTTACTTCTACCCCGTCACATTCAAAAAGATTCTTGGAGTGACGCTAAGGAATGACAAGGAGTGTGGGAACTCTCCCCTCCCCCACTCTTTGTAATGTTTAAAAATGTTTAATGTTCATTGTTTCTTCTCTTTTTTTGATTACAAAAGCAAAACCTCAGTTTTAGGTCTTCGGGACCACAGAATATGATTTCTAAGATTTTTGATCAGATTTGTACTTCTACACTACAAATAGAAAACAATCATCGATTTAAGACCTACTTGTAATATAGAGTGCATTTTTTAAACTAAAAAAAAAGTAGTCATTTTAAAGAGGAATACTCAGTGAATGTGGAAAATTTCATTCACAATGGCCATTATTATGTTTTCTCCAAGAATGTTATATCATAAAATAGAAAAGTAATGATCAGTAGAGGCATATGGAAGGGAAAACATATCCTCTCAATTCAAATAAAGAGAAAGACAAACACCAAAATCGGTGTTACAAACTTAGAAAAAATAAATTTAAATGATTCTAATTCCCATTAAGCTTGTTAATGTCTCTAAGACGCTGGCAAGAATGCGTACAACTTTACCTCTGAACATACGACTAAGTTCTGCGTAAAAAGACAAACAGTCCTGACTTAGAATTGCACATGTTCCGTATAGAAATCAGAAAAAAATATTGCAAATGTATAACCCCACCTCTCCATCAAATGAGATGATCTCAGACATGTGTAGACAGACACAAGGAAGTGATGAAAAAGAACGAATACAGGAGTGTCGATTGTGGGACCTCATGAAGACAGAATGTCACAAGCTGTCACCACAGGACAAGCATACAAGCCATGCCACTGAACACAGTGCCTTCAAGTTAATTCACTAGTGTAGGCGGAGAGCAACACTGTCTTTGCAGCTGACAGAGAGCACACGTTATTGAAACTAGGAGGAGGCACCAGCACTACTGGTGAAGTGGCTTTCCTGGCGGAGTGAAACCAGAGGGGTCCGTGGCGCCATCTTCTTCCGGAATCCTGTTCTCCTGGAAGACAGCAGCAGCAGCAAAGGTGCAATGCCCTCTACTAGACTTTACTCTATGTTCTCTTTCTTTGCACTGTAAATATTCTGCACCGTCTCATACACAAACTCCAGATCCTCTGGATATCGAACTTCTAGCTCTGCGTTCGGGATGTAGTGTGTGCCAGTAAACTCTGAGAAATAGCGTCCGACATCAGGGTGCGAGATTTCTTGAGGTTCCACATTATATTCCAAGTTTTCTGTTGGTAAAGAGGCACATGGACACTCTCATTAGAAGTTAAATTCTGGCAGCAGCTTTTATCCAGAGAACTTCCTATACCCCCTTTGGGTGGCATTTTTTGGGATGCAGGATAGGGAGCATGAAAAGGAGAGGCAGAGATACTTATAGGATTTGAGAGAGGTAATAGGAAAAAGGGAGCCCTGGTGGCGTAGTGGTTAAGTGCTCAGCTGCTAACCAAAAGGTCGGTGGTTTGAACCCACCAGTTGCTCTGCAGTAAAAAGATGTGGCAGTCTGCTTCCATAAAGATAACCCTATGGGGCAGTTCTACTCTGTCCTATTATGTTGCTGTGAGTCGAAATTAACTTGATGGCAATGGGTAATAGGAAAGAGGCAACAAGCAGCCATCAGGATGGTGGGATGGTGGATAGCCCCCCAGCAGCTCCACGAGGACAGCAGCATTTCCATATCCTCTGTGCAAGATGTTTGGCTCCAGCAAGACCCCTACAGGAGTCTTTTAGGGATCAGCAGACTAGAGACTCATCGTGGGACAGGGTTATGCTGGCCTGCTCATTCTTGCCAGTGCCGAACCTTCTGAAGCCTCCACTTCAGTTGGTTACAAATCTCAACCTGCCATCCTTCTTGTCTACTAACAAAAGCCGAGCACACACAGGTCACATTTTCCACCTGAGTTCCTTTAGATTCTGGGTGCACGCTTCCTAAGGTGGGTCAGCCACTACACAGGGCTGCTGCGAGGTCCACTAAGAGGAATGGAAAAGTGGTTTGTACCTCGGAGCCCTCGATGAACATCGGTTATTACTACTCATATAATCTCCTAGGAAAACAATGCTACCTCCACTCTTTGTTCTCTATTTTGCCAACAGAGAAAGACGCGTCTGCTGCTATAGAGAAGAAAAACCAAGAAACTTGTTGCCATCAAGTCTGGTGAAGCACTTGGCTACTAACTGAAATCAGTGGTTTGAATCCACCAGCTTCTCCATGGGAGAAACATGTGGCATCTGCTTCCATAAAGATTACAGCTCTGGGAACCCTATGGGGCAGTTCTACTCTGTCTTATAGGGTCACTATGAGTTGGAACTGACTTGATAGCAATGGGTTAGGTTTTAATTTTCTATAGAGAATAAGACTCTTAAAATTGAATGATTAAAAAAAAAAAAAAAAAAAAGATAATACATGTGGGGTATTTAAAAGGCAGAAATCCTTTCAGGTGGCTTCCCAAAGAGAACTTCTTGAAAATGGCTCCTCCATGGCACAGTGAAAGGACAGTGTCATGTGTGACCTCCTCCCAGGCCAGAGGACTGCACCAAGACTGGGAGCAGGCACCCAACCCCTGAGATGTCAATCCATGCCTCCCGTGACCAGACACCAAAACGGGCCGGGCCTATTCCTCCTACTCTGATTGCTTTCCAAGGTCAGTCTTGGCTCCAACCAATGTGAAGCTGACTTTATACAGCCTGTCACTTCACTAAGTCCTGTGAATCTCTGGGCAAACCTATCGGATGGTCCAGCTAACACAAATACTGTGGCCGTCATCACCATTATCGTTGTTGTTACTACTGTAGCATATTACTTCTTAAACATCTTGAAATACAAATTCAGGAGAAGCTGAGCAGAATTTTACCTTTTCGGAGAAAATTAGTAGTCATAAAACTACGGCATCAAGAAGTCACATATCCTATCAAAAGCCATAAAATAAGCATATCATTTGAGCCAGCAATTCCACTTTCAGAGATTTCTTTTAAAAGAATGACTGCTCAAGCCAGAGGCACTGAATCCCAGACTACACAGGATAAACACGGGGCACCTTCCTGAAGCATCCACCTAAAGTGATACTTGGGGGAATCGGTATTTGAGGAAAAGAGCAGTATAATTCAACTGATCGTTTTTTAGCATAAAATGGAAGTATTTAAATAAATTTTGTGCTGATAAGTTGTTTTAGGCCATTTCTTCACACTGTGGTTAGAGGTACACTATAATTTTACGCAAATAATGCACACCTTCTACGTCTGTCAGCCAACTGTGCCCAGCCCCCACGCGGTATTTTCGTAAGCACCCCTACCAAAAAGTAGCATAGTGTGCTTACAAAAATACCTCGCAGAGGGGAGGGCTCCGTTGGCGAACAAAAATAGAAGGCACGTGTTATCTGCATAAAAAGACAGATTTGGTTTTAAAGTCTGAGAAGCAATAAAGCTAAGAATATCACGTACAAATCACAGGCAAAAATAAACCTAACATTGTTTTTTAACAACAAAAATGTAAAAACAGTCTAAACGTCCAACTGTAGATCACTATGTACATAAATAATGGCCCATTAATTCAGCAAATTACTAGACAGCCATGAAAATGAGGAACCCGTTTGCATGACTCTATGGGGGAGCCGGAAATAAAACATATAAACACGTACACCCAGAAGGTGATATATCAGGGGCTGGTACATTCCAGGGCACAGCTGCATACTTAGCACCTTCCATGTGCCAGGCACTGTGCTACCTTACAGGCACCATCTCATCTAATCTCTGCATTGCTCCACAAGGCAGCTCCTACCAATTCTCTTGTGCAGCTGAGTAAACAGCACGGCACAGAGAGGTGAAGGACCAGCTTAAGACAGCAAGGTTAGGAACAGGTGAGGCCAGGTGTTACAGAATGACTTGTGTCCCCCAAAAATGTGTGTCAACTTGGCTAGGCCATGATTCCCAGTATTATGTGGTTGTCCACCACTTTGTGATCTGATGTGATTATCCTATGTGATATAAATCCTAACCTCTACGATGTTAATGAGGCAGGATTAGAGGCAGTTATGTTAAATGAGGCAGGACACAATTTACAGGATTAGGTTGTATATTCTGAGATCCACAAGAGAGAATCGAGCAGAGGAGAGGGGCCTCAGACCACCAAGAAAGAAGAGCCAAGCTTGTCAGTCGCCATCTAAGACACTCCACTGGTCTCGCCCCGTCGGGAGCAAGGGAAAGATTAGTCCAAAGGACTAATGGACCACAACCACCACAGCCTCCACCAGACTGAGTCCAGTACAACTAGATGGTGCCCGGCTACTACCACTGACTGCTCTGACAGGGATCACAACAGAGGGTCCCGGACAGAGCTGGAGAAAAATGTAGAAAAAATTCTAACTCACAAAAAAAATCAGACTTACGGGCCTGAAAGAGACTGCAGAAACCCTGAGAGTATGGCCCCTGGATACCCTTTCAGCTCAGTAATGAAGTCACTCCTGAGGTTCACCCTTTAGCCAAAGATTAGACAGGCCCATAAAACAAAACGAGACTAAAGGGGTACACCAGCCAGGGGCAAGGACTAGAAAGCAGGAGAGGACAGGAAAGCTGGTAATAGGGAACTCAAGGTAGAGAAGGGAGACTGTTGACATGTCATGGCGTTGTTAATCAATGTCATAAAACAGTACGTGTACTAACTGTTTAATGAGAAGCTAATCTGTTCTGTAAACCTTCATCTAAACTACAATAATAAAAAGGCACATGAATTGATTAAAAAGAAAGAAAGAAGAGCCAGGAGCAGAGTGTGTCCTTTGGAGCAGGGGTCCCTGCACTGAGAAGCTCCTAAACCAGGGGAAGATTGATGTCAATTTCTCCCACAGCCAACAGAGAGAGCGTTCCCTTCGAGCTGGCACCCTAAATTTGGACTTCTAGCCTCCTAAACTGTGAGAGAATAAATTTGTTAAAGCCATCCACTTGTGGGATTTCTGCTATAGCAGCACTAGATAACTAAAATGCCAGGATTCAAACCCAGACGGTCCAATTCCACAGTCAACGGGAATCAGATATAAGAAAAAGTTAACTGTTGAAAGTGGCAAGGGCATGGCAGCTGTGAGGGTGCTCATCAGGAGAGAGCAGGGAGGAGCATGGCTGGGAAGACTCCAGAGCACAGGCGCCGGAAAGGGTAGCTCCAGCTGACGCTACTCGGCAGAAACAGGAGCCCATGGATCCGGGATCCTCCAGTTTTTAGGAAGGAAACTGGGTAGTCAGTCAACTCTGCTATCTGTCCACTGTTTTATTGGATCAAGAAGGAAACTGGGTAGTCAGCCAACTCTACTATCTGTCCACTGTTATACTGGATCTTTATAAGTGACTTTATTTTCTTCCTTATGTTTAACTTTTTTTAAAGTTAAAATCAGAAAAATCAAGAAATGTAATAAAAACCCAAATATTTCAAAATGCCATGGGCTGCGAAAATGCCTTTTCTGCCCACCTACCATTCCACTCCCCAGATCCAGGAATCGGAGGGGCAGGTTAGTGGAGAGTCCCCGGTGCACTTCCTTTGGGAGGCTAACTGTGACGTGACCATGGCCTGGTGCCTTAGCAAGGTCAGCGGCCCAGGGCATCACACTCAGTGTTTTCTTGAAGAGGTTCACAGGAGTAGTAGAGTGAGGGTAGAGAATTGGGGGGCTACCACCGAGACATAAAACCCCTTCTGCTCTAAAGGGATCACCGTTATGTTACTGGTACCTAGCACTGAGATAACTGAAAGTGGAAAGACTGTAAGTGGGTAATTCAGAGCAATGCACTTTGTTGCCCATTTCTCTAAAGCAGAGGTTCTCAGCCGGGGCAACTGTGCCCCACCCCAGGGGACATTTGGCAACGTCTGGAGACATTTTTGGCTGTCACAACTTCGGGGGGGAGTGCTACTGGCATCTAGTAGGTAGAGGTCAGGGATGTTGCTAAACATCCTACAATACCTAAGACAGCACTCACAACGAAGAATTATCTGGCCCAAAATGTCAACAGCACTGAGGCTGAAAAACCCTGCTCTAAAGAAACGCATTTCAGCATTGTTCCTCTGTCCCTCTTTCTCCATTAAGCAGCAGCTTAGTGTTGGTTAATACTTAGCTTCTGAGGATTGGGAGAAAGGATGACAGGTAAGAGCCAGATTATTATCCATGCATCTCAAAGGCAACATGGCCAGGCAGCGGGCTTCACAGAATTCTGACCATGGGCACCAAGGAATGGGCATGAAAAGCACAGACAGGAAAGCATGCAGTGGGGAGATACGGGCTGTACACCAGGAGCAGGACGGGGCTTAGTGCTGTCACCTGCCTGGGCCACTAGCCTGCTAAGAAGCACAACAGGAAAGGGCATAATATTAAAAAAAAAAATTGAAAAAACAAGTAAGCAAAATAAGGTTTTCAAAAAATTTCCTGCAAGAGGAACAATAAATCTAAGTAAAACAAAACTTAACTGAGCAAAACACTTCTACTTAAATAGCCTGGAAAACACTGAGAATTCTTTCCTGATTACTGTGAGATTTTCAGAGAAACGTGTCTGTTTATACTTATTTTAAATATTTTCAGTTTCAAAAAATATATGAGCATATTTCTTGTAAAACAATGGAAACACTGCCTGAGTGTTCCTTGGGCACCTGTCCTGCCTATGCCCCTCCCTGTCTCCCCAGAGGAAACAACAATCAGGCTGTGCATCCTTCTAGTCCTTTATGAAGGGATATGTATGTATCTAAATATATCTATATATACATATATATACACATACACTTGTGTGTGTACATATATATATATATATATATATGTACTTAAAAACGATTCTATATTGCTTCATGTGTATTTATGTACACAAACCATACTTTAAGTGTTAAATCAGCAATTTTTTTTTAAATGCAGCTTAGTATTCCATAGTTTGGCTGTACTATAAATCGCCAGGCGATTCTTTACGAACTGCAATTGCTTTGCTATTCTAACACGGGACAAGCCTCCTTTATGTACAGCTGGAGGTCTTAGGAGCACTTGAGATGTTCACAACTCAACAGAGGTGCCAATCTGCCCCTGTAGGGCTGCTGCACTCTACGCTCCATCCACACGTGTGGGTCCCCACACAGCTCTCCACATGCCGGCCCCCAGCAAGGGCACGCTCGTGTGTGCGCGTGTGTGTGTTTGTGGCATGAGAGTGTATGGGTGACAAGTTTACTCTGAAAGTTGAAGACAAATTATAGGAAAGGGAACTAACGTTCAGTGAGGATGTGTTATGTACCAAACACTCCATAAGGTGTGTTATCATCATACACAAAATATACTAAAAAACTGGATATTCACACTGGAGTTGAATTCCCAATCTTCCAATACAAGTGGCTGATTTCAATCCAGAGCCTCCATAATATATATTCATTTCCATGGTCTCTGAGAAGTATGTATGGAAGTCAGGACAGGAGTTGCTGCTCTCCAACCTAGGCACCAAGGAACTATTAAAGCATGCCGCCTAGTGGGAACAAACAGTATAACCAGATGCTCCATCTCCTTCCCGTCAGAATTTGGATGAAATCTAACATACTGTGGGGGAAAAAAGATTCCCTTAACTTGCAGACTAAAGCTGTTTGAAGATACTGTACACGTATGTGGTATGTGGTTTATAATTCACTCTCCAACTCTCTCTGGAGAGCTAATAATTAGAAAACGCATTTGCTGATGAGTTCCACTGAAGTTAACAGGTTCACTGGAAGCAAAGGTTGGAAATTTAGATTAAGAAACAGTTTGAAACCAGACTAAATATGAATATAAGCAAGTCAACTCAGAAACGTTCAAAAACATTTAAATAAGTGTTTTTAAAATTTAGCCTCTGTAGGTCTCCCACTGATCAAATATGGGCTAATTTGAGCCTAAAACTGTCCCAAATGATTACAACACCCTGAATAAATAAAACTCCGGGAATCTATAGAAAGTGGAGCCCTGGTTGCACAGTGGTTAAGAGCTCGGCTGCTAACCATAAGGTCGGCAATTCGAATTTACCAGCCGCTCCTTGGAAACCCTATGGGCAGTTCCACTCTGTCCTATAGGGTCGCTATGAGTCGGAATCGACTCAATGGTCAACGAGTTTGGTTTTTTTTTGGAGTTTTAATCTATGGAAAGGAGAGGAAGAGGGGAAGGGAGGAGGAGAAAAAGAGAAAGGGACGGATGGTGAAGTAGAGGGAATGACAGCATTAGAAAAATCACTTTTTTAAAAAAAAATTCTCATATAATAATTTCCAGGAGCCCTGGTGGTGCAGTGGAGTAGATAAAGTGAATGACTGCTAACCAAATGGTTGGTGGTTCGAAACCACCAGGGGCTCTGCGAGAGAAAGATGTAGCAGTGTGCTTCCGTAGAGAGTTATAGCCTTGGAAACCCTTCGTGATCACTATGAGTCAGAATTGACTCAATGGCGGTGGGTTTTTTTTTTTTAAATATAATTTAGGCAAGGATATTCAATGGGTGCTCAGACAAACCACAAGGCTATAGATTAGTGGCGGGGGTTGGGGAGCAAGATATTCATGGGAGCCAAAGCGCCACCCCATGGAGTTCCTGTTAATCACAAAGGGGAAGAATTGTAGCTGACGGTGAGTCACTACCTTAGCCAAGTGTCCACACTCTGCATCACTAAGAGAGGGACAAGGGAACATCAGGGGCCGATGAAAGAAGACGACCGTGTCATGCACAGCGCTGGATATTAAGTCTTCTTGCCAAAAGTACTTAACCAGACTCTAATCAAGCTCTGGAAATAATAAGACAAATCCAGAATGCAAGGCATTCAATCCGATAGCTGGCCAAAACACTTCTAAAAGTCAAAGTTGTATGAAAAGAAAAAAAGATGAGGAGTACGGAACTGCTCTTTCATGAGAGAGACATAACCACCAAATGCAGGGCACGGGTCCTGACTTTAAAAAGAAACAAACAGCTATAAAAAGTGTTCCTATGAACACTGGAAAAATTTAAATAGGGATGGAATATTAAACCCAAAATCAAACCTGTTGCCGTCGAGTCAAGTTCTGCCTCATAGCAACCCTATAGGACAGAGTAGAACTGCCTCATAGGGTTTCCAAGGAGTGGCTGGTAGACTTGAACTGATGACCTTGTGGTTAGCAGCTGAGCTCTTAATAGCTGTACCACAGGGCTCCAGACAGAATACTAGATATTGCAAAATTAATTTTATTTTTTTAGGTGTGATAATATAACTGTGGTTGTGCAGAGAAATGTCCTCATTCTTAGAAGATGCATTCTGAAGGATCTGGGCCGTGATACTGGCGATGTTTTGTGAAATGGCTAAACAACAACCTCCACCCACAGATAAAACAAACATGGTCAATGTTAGCTGTAGATCTAGTGGAGGGTGTTCGGGATAGCCACAGTATTCTTCTACCTGCCTCATGTGGTTGACCATGCTCTCAATACAAAGGTGTAAAAAAATTAGCTTCTCGTTGATGACATGCTATTTCCACTCATCTCACTGTTGTGCACTTCTGTTTACAAGGCTGTCCCCCTCTGACCTGCAGCCTGTGAACATCTCCTAGGGGTCTGCAATGACACAAGGTGCTAGGCACAGTCCAGTGGACAAGGCAGACTCAGTTATTGCCCTCGTGGGGCTTCTGTTCTAGGGGCCAGATCATATCAGGAAATAATGAACGTGAACACACTGACTCAGGAATGCAGGGGGCTCAGGAGGTGCAGAGTAGGGACAAATGACCTCGTCTGAGGGCTGAGGGAGGAGGGAAGCTTCCTGGAGGAAGTGGCATTAAACTGGGGCACGTGAGGAGGGAAAAGAGCCTATTCATGAGGGGCAACCAGCTGCCTGAATACCTGCAGGAGAGTATGAATGAGGATTTCCAGGCTGGAGTATGACAGGGCGCAGCAGAGATGAGGTGTAAGAGAGGTCCTTGTGGGCCACCTAAAGGAGTGTGGACTGCGCTAGGGCCAATAAGAAAATGCGGAAGGGTTAGTTTAAGCAGGGCACAACCTGGTCCCGTGTAGGATCCTCCAGGTGTTGCTAAGGAACACGCCCTAGATGGGAGCAAGCCTGGAGAAGCGTGCCATGTAGGAGGTTGGTGCAATCTTGTTGTTAGCTGCTGATGAACTGATTCCGGCGCACTGCGACCCCATGTGTGCAGTGTAGAAATGATTCATGGGGTTTTCAAGGCTGTGACCTTCTGGAAGCATATCACCACGTCTTACTTCTGAGGCACCTCTAGGTAGGTTTCAACCACCAACCTTTTGGTTAGTAGCCCAGCACTTCACCATTTGTGCCACCCAGGGACTCCTAGTGCAAACTAACAGGCAAGAAACACTTGGGGGACAGGTGTGGATGGAAATGAGGGACAGGCAGGAATCCCAATGTGTGCTATGTGCTGACCAACTGGCTGTATAGTGAGGGTGAGGGAACAGGGCAGTAAGACATGGGGCCTGGGGGCGCCACTCAATGAGCAGGGAAACGTGGGACAGGGTGGGGTGGGGGACAGAGGGTGGTGCCATGAGTTCAGGGTTAAGTGCATGCGGACAGACACCGAAGACACCCTGAGAGCCACCCATGTGCAATGCCCGGAGGGCTGTGAAGAGAGGGAGCGTGGAGCCCGGAAGAGACCAGGATGGAAATATGGCTTTGAGAGTTGTCAGCATATAAAGTTAGTAAGACCACGAGCAATCCCGAGCTCAGTGGAGCGAGAAGAGCTCTGAAGAGAATCACAGCCGGTCTGGGCAGAGGCTGAGAAGGACCTGCTCTTGATCTCTGTACCCCAGGGCCTAGACCCGCCACAGGCAGCACACCACAGGAAACACCGCCTGAGTGCCCACAGGCCGCTAGCAGAAAAAGACCAACACTATCAAGGGCTAACAACTGCTTTTTTAAATATAAGAACTTTGTAAAACTTATAACTACACAAGTGCACTTACTAACATTACCCGCAATCATTTACTTCAATCTCAATTACAAAGATGGTGAAACTGACAATTTTTTTTTTTTTTTTACTGAGTCATTACAATGTGATGGTATGATTATAAACATACATTACATGGATTCGACGAATTTCTGATTCTTCAACATGGATGCTGGACTAATTTAGAACATTCTAAAACCAAATACTCATTTATAAGCGCTCTAAAAATCGCATTTTTTTCCCTTTCTTTTTATTGTGCTTTAGGTGAATGTTTACACAGTAAATTAGTTTCTCATTCAACAATTCATACACAATTGTTTTGTGACACTGGTTGCAACGCCCACGATGAGTTAACACTCTCCCCTTTCCCAGCTTGGGTTTCTTGTGTCCATCCATCCATTTTTCCTGTCCCTTCCTGCCTTCTCGTCTTTGTTTTTGGGCAGGTATTACCCGTTTGGTCTCGAATACTTGACTGAACTAAGAAGCATGCACCTCACATGTGTTACTGTTTGTTTTATAGGCCTGTCTGATCTTTGGCTGAAAGGTGAACTTCAGGAGTGGCTTCAGTTCTGAGTTAAAAGGGTGTCCCGGGGCCACAGTCCCAGAGGTTCCTTCAGTTTCTGTCAGGCCAGTAAGGAGGATCTTTTTTTGTGATTTTGAATTTTGTTCTACATTTTTCTCCTGCTCTGTCTGGGGCCTTCGATTATGATCCCTGTCAGAGTGGTCAGTTAAAAAGCCCGTTTTAAAATCAATATAAATGTTTCTGGAAATTCGTATATCAAACAGTGAAACTCCCAATACCAACCCAACACCGTGGGCAATGAATGCGCATGGTGACGCCCAAGACACTGGGCCACGGTGCTGATGAAAACTCCCCTTTACATCCAATACGTGAAATGACGTGATAACATAAAAATGCCTACTACGTGATTATAGTGGCAGTGCAAGTTGTCCACGGAATCATTCAATTGTCTCCATCTGCTGAGGTTTAGAAATTTTCAGTCTAATTTCTTATGACTGCACTTGGAAAGTTAAGTCACATCACTGTTGGAGACTTTGCTGACACAGGACACCACACAAAACTCCTCTGACAACTCTCCCATCTCACTCAGAGAGACTAAGTGACCTGTAGTCTCAAGAAAAGGAGCCCCGGTGGCGCAATGGTTAAGTGCTCCACCACTAACCAAAAGGTCGGCCGTTTGAACCCACACAGTGGCTCTTTGGGAAAAGGACCTGGTGATCTGCTCCCATAAAGATTACAGGCTGGGAAACCTGTGGGGCAGCTCTCCGCTGTCATATTAGGTTGCTATGTGCTGGCACTGACTCAACGGCTCACAACAATCACAAGCTGAATAAACAAGACTTTCTCTTGACATTTTTGATGTTGTATGGTCCCCTCTCAGCCTCTGCTGAATTAACAATAATGAAAACTTTTTCTAACATTTCTGATACTCCTGAGATTTTTACACATTCAGTCTTTCTATTATTGATTAAATCATGAAAATAGTTTACTGGAACATAATATTTAGTTAGGTCAAACCTGATGTTTGAGGCCAGACATGAAAAGGTGCAATATAATAATGAGGGACAAGGCTCTTGGCCGAGCTGGGTTCAGACTCATACAAAGTTAAAGTGTAAATGACCCCTCTGGGCTTCAGTGTCCTCATCTGTAAAACCAGGATGGGGTGACAACGGTAATTACAGTCAGAACATCAGAACACCACCTGTCAGAGCTGCACTACATCCACATTCGTGTTCATTTTTATTAACACATTAATGTGGTGGATGCCTCGACAGGCAGGCCTGTAACAAATGTGTCCATTAAGTGGAGGTGAAGTACAACAGAGACAAAGAAAAGGGAGACTCACAGATAAGGCGTTTGTCTCTCAAGTGCCTCCGTGGGCTGGCTGTCCTGTTCGCAGGAGTGCCCTGGGCTCAAGCACCTTCTCCATGGCCCCATTACCAAACACCTGCTGGCTCTCCTGGTCTCTCACAGGCTCGCTGAGAGCTAGTGCTGTGTACTGCAGCTTCCACAAGTGGCCACATGAGGGCATCTCTGGGCGAGCACAAGCTGGCAGCCTGTCTCAGGAGGCCAGACGGACCTCAGGTGGCTCCCTCAACAGTGTCCACTGAGTGCCCTCCCCAGTCCAGTGACTAGGAGGCAGGACTTTAGGGAATCTGGGTGGCATAGGCAATGACCAATCAGATCAAGAGGTTGGCAACAGTACTGGAATGGGGTCCTGGCTGTGGTGGTAGCTGGTAAGTGGAGACCTTGGGGGCAGTGACTATTTATAACCCTTGGTTAAGCATTTGGCTGGTAACCAAAACGTTGACAGTTTGAACCCACCCAGAAGCTCCACAGGAGAAAGACCTGGTGATTTGCTTCCATAAAGATCACACCTAAGCAAACTGTATGGGGCAGTTTTACTTTGTCCTATAGGGTCACCATGAGTCGGAATGGACTCGACGGCAACAGGAACCCAAGCTAGCTGAGCATCAGTCCTGCTGAGGTCAACCATGGGTAACTGCCATCTCTGAATAAATCGATGACATGGAACCACAGTGAGTAGTCAAATGTGTGCCTAAAACATGGCCGGCTGTCATTAGAGGTACACAGAGAGGTAGCTACTTACCTTGGGCTGCATATCTACAAGAGCCATCCTCCACCAGAACATTATAGAAAGGCTGATGATGGCCATGAGGCAGGCTGTGGACGTTCATGTTTCGAATCCATTCATGTCCCATCATGCAGGTGGGGTCCCAGCCATAGATCACACAGTTATAGCCATACCTGAGGAACACGAGAGCAAGGACAAAGCAATTCCCTGAGCTCTGACGCAGCAACTATGAAACGTACAGGTCACGGCTTGGCTTCTCTTGAGCTCACATTCTTACAAATCTCCCTCTTTTACTCCGTGTTGGGTCATTTTCCAGGATGGCTCCCCAGCCCCATCTCTTCATAAACCCCTCTTACTATCAACAGAGCACTTCATTTGGAAAAGAATAAACTTTTCAACAAATAGTGATGGAACAACAACTTGTAATCCAAATGGAAAAAGGTATGAGACTCTGACCTGACAACACACACAAAATCAATTCCTACTAGAACAAAGCCCTAGACGCAAAACGCAAAATGCAGAACTTTTAAAATATAAAATATCTTCAAGACTTGAGATAAGGAAAGATTTCTTAAACAAGGCACTAAAAGTACAATCCGTAAAGGAAAGAGCAATAAATTTTATATCATTAAGACATTAAAGGACCTTAATTCAAACAGAGGAGGCCTGGTGATGTAGTGGTTAAGTGCTCAGCTGCTAACTGAAAGGTCGGTGGTTTGAACCCAGCAACTGCTCTGAGGGAGAAAGACGTGGCAGTCTGCTTCTGTAAAGATTACAGTCTAGGAAACCTTATGGGGCAGTTCTACTCTGTCCTATAGGGTCACTAGGAGTTGGAATCGACTCATTGCTAATGGGTTTGGTTAATTCAAACATTGTTAAAAAAGTTATAGGACAATTGGGGAAACACAAACTGACTAGATATTTGACAATATTAAGGAATTGTTTATTTTTTAAATGTACTAACAGGACGTAAATTTATTTAAAAAAAAAAAAAAAAAAAAAGAGCCCTTACCTTTGAGAGATCCAGACTGAAATAGCTACAGACGACCTGACCTCTAGGATTTGCTTCAATTCAGCCCAGGGAGGAGAGGGTGAGGGGTGGGGAGGAAACAAGACTGACTCTTTGACCTGAGATGGTGACTGGAAACTGGATGACGGCAAGATCATCCGGTTCACTGCACTCATCTCTCCACTCTTACATATGCTTGAAAATTTCCATAATAAAGTCAAAAAGAGAAAGAAAGAGAGAGAGACACGATAAGAGAGTGAAAAACATCAGCCAAAACTGGGAAAAGATATCGACAACATATACTGACATAGACTAGACTTCAGAATAAAGAACGACCCCACATCAGTAAGGGAAAGATTAAGAACGCACCAGAAAAATAAGCAAAATGCTTGAAGAGATGCTTAACCAAAGAGGAAACTCAAACTCGAATGGCCAGTAAACATATGAAAAGAACCTCAACCTCCTTAGTAATGACAGAAATGAAAATGAAAGGCACCACAAAGTACCATGTACACTTTACTACAGTCACGTTTTTACAGGTCTGGCAATAACAAATGTTGGCTGGTGGGACGTAAATCAGTGCAATCACTTTGGAAACAGTTCGGTTTGGCTGAGTAAGCTGACCATGTGCATATGCCAAGCGGTAGCATATCCCTACCCACAACTCAGAGTCAGGGATCGAGATGAAAGGAGAACAGAGGAAGAACGAAGACATGAGAGAAAAAACTTGTTGCTTACAGAGCTGTCTGTATTCTCATGCACAGGGAAGAGTCAAACCTCTAAAGGGCACTAAAAACAGTAGAAAATCTCAGTCAGGGAAGCAAGTTGCTTCCTAAAAACAAAAAGGTTAATGTTGCAGTTCTGTGTTGTGTCTCAGTTGTGGTGGGCACACAGTAAATAAGCTGTGAGAGACGCACAGTCACTTATTCTAGAAGCAATTCCTCCTTGAAGCATGTTCCTTGATGGTGCTCATGGGGCACATGCCGTCCTCTGTGGCCACATCTGGAACGGACGCCATGGGATAGGGGACCGATTGTACTCACCTCTTATGTTTCATAATGAGCCCAATGGAGTAGCAGACATCTCTGTGCTTCTCGTCAGAACGGAGCTTGACCTCCACGCCTACCTCCTCCTTTTTGCGCTCAATGTGTTCTAAAGTGTGCTGTACCAGATAGCCCACCGCCCCATGCTGCCCGGGGTCGAGGGTTTGGATGTGCTGGAGGATGTCAAGCACCTTCAAGACAAGACAGAAAGACTAGGAGATAATATTTTCAGCTATGCCTTTTCTTTTTCACGGCCTGGGATTTAGGCCTACATAACCTGACAAAGGGCAGTGCAGGGCGGCCATGCTCGGAAGGCCTCTGGACAACCCAACAAGTCTCCCGTGACCATCCTTTAACTGATCCACCAAGTCAGTTCCACAGAAGCCTGGGGTACTGGGCCCACTTCTGAAACTGGAAACTGGATACCCAGGACACCCAACCATGTGAACGGAAGTAATGATTTGAAAACGGCATGGGGCACTGGAATGAGCAGGTGAGGGCCTGTCATCTGCTAGCACTTTTGGGTTAGGTGAACTCTAGAAGGTTCTAAAATTCTACGTCAGTCACAGAATTGTGGGAATCTTTTTTTGTTAAATACAGAAAGGGAACAATTTTAACCTGCCACGCATGAATTGGGAGGAAAAACAAATGCTAAGCTGCTTGATTCAAGATCAATAGGACATTTTGACACAGCTG
Organism: Dugong dugon; assembly: GCA_030035585.1. Lineage (NCBI taxonomy): Eukaryota > Metazoa > Chordata > Mammalia > Sirenia > Dugongidae > Dugong > Dugong dugon. Next base: position 14,703,896 of record CM057476.1, read on the forward strand.
CCTCAGTGCTGGGTAAAAGGAAAAGAAAGGGTCACAGAGAGGACATCAAAGCAATGCAAATCGATTTAGTTTATGATGTTCCACTTGAGGAGCGAAGCCATGTGTATCCGGGCTGGTCATTTCAATTCACAATGGACTTCAATACTCAAATAGGCAGTCGGAAAAGCCACATCTGTGTGGAACTTAAGCTACTCGCTAATGGGGGCAGGTCAGTCCGACTTCACCATTACACTGTTTCTACTGTACATATTGCCTCTACAGAAAACTAAAAATTCAAAATAAATTAAAAAAAAAAAAAAAAAAAAGCCATGTAATTATTTAGCACTGGTAAGGAGCACTGGTGGCCCAATGGTTTAGTACTTGACCACTCAACGAAAGGTTGGACATTTGAATCCATCCTGTGGCTCCGAGGGAGAAAGACCTGGTGATCCACTCCCGTAAAGATTACAGCCTTGAAAACCCTTTTGGGCAGTTCTACTCTGTCACATGGGGCCGCTAGGAGTCGGAACTGCCTCAAGGGCATCTGATGACAACACCATGTTTACAGCACTTAGCAAAGGGTCTCGACAGGTTTCTGCTTTGAAAACATGACTTCATCCTATATACCAAGTCCTAATAAACAGCATGCTTAATGGATACAGAAACCTGGTTCCAGTCCCAGATTTGTCAAACCAGCTATTTTCACCTGTGAATCAGTTTCTTCCTTATTATGTGAGGATGAATAACTGCCCTACCTACTTACGGGTACACTCTGAGCCTGTAAAAGTGGGGAAATTAAGTTTTATGCAACCTAAGACAGTATCATTCCCAACCGCAATCCCACCTTTCAGATTGAGCTTTGCAGGACCTCAGTATTAATGACCACTGACTCTCTTCTTCACTCTTTCCTCCCACCCTGAAGGTCAGCAAAGGAGCCAGTTTACAGAAGATGAGTCAGGCTCAACCCAAGTCAGGTAACTTGCCCAAGGTCATGGGGCTGTGAGACGTGGAGTGAGGATTTGGACACAGGTCTGACTCTAAGCCCTCGGTCTTAATTCTTAGTAGAAATATTTTTTATTAACTTTTTATAAGAAACTTCAAACACATAAAAATGGATAGAATAGTATAACCTCAAGTATCCTAAATCTAGTTGCTAAAGTATAAAGTGATAGCCAATCCCCATTCCGTTTCCCCCTCCAATGGTGCAGTTTTAATTTCAGAGACACTAACACATATCTTTTGTATCTAAAATGTATCTTTTGTAGTTAAAAACCTGGTATTTGAACAATACGCTCCTATTTATTGTCTGCAGAATGGCCTTCTTCATGTTCCCTGTACAGTTCTAAGTAGTTACTTTTCCCTATACCTCTGCTACGTTCAACCTACACAGCTTCCCCTCCTTTCCCAGCACCCCCACATCAGATAAGTAAAAGAGACAAACTCTGGAGTCTTAAAAGCACAAAGAAAGCCTTGAGCTCAGTGTATCAAAGGGGATGATAAGGTTCAGGGAGAAATCCCTTACTCCCTTTGATGTGAGGCTGATGGGGGAAGGGAGAAGACAGAGAGAGAAGGTCCTGGGAGATGGGCCCGGTGTGTGCCCAAGAACAGTGTGGCCAGCTGGGCGCCATGCTGCCTCCCATCTCTCTAGACCGAGAATCCTGGGTCTCCGCAACCGTGGGGCAGCAATCTTAGAACAGGCGGTCTAGCCCAGAAAGCCCTTCCCTGTACTGCGTCTCTTCTTCTAGCCCAGGGGTTTGCAAACTTTTCTGTAAAGGTCCAGAGAGCCACACGGTTTCTGACTCAATGGTCCAGTGGGCCATACGGTTTCTGACTCAACTACTAAACTATGCTACTATAGCTCAAAGCAGCTGTAGGTGATATGTAAACAAATGGGCATGAAGTCTTCCAACAAAACCCATATACAGAAACAGGTGCTTTTGGCCTGCAGGCCATAGTTTGCTGGCTCCTACTCTGGTTTCCCCTCAGCCTCTGTCTACATTTAGAGTCACCTCTTCTACTTTTAGGGCTTCAGCTACCAGCTTCCATGATGGGGGTGGAGTCACTGCCAAATGTTACAGGACAGCTGTAGGTGAGGGCTCCATATCATACCGAGTTCAGCATACTCTAAGCTGAGCACTTTCTCCTTCCCCGAAACAGTCCTGTCTCCAAATACCCACTTTTAAAGTGGTACAAGTAGTCCCCCTTGTTGGAAAACCTGAATATCCTCTTTGAGCCTTCTCCCTTATTCATATCCAATGAAGTTGTCATTTCTTATTCATTCATTCAAAAAAAAATCTTAGAGCACCTACTGTGTGCCAGGAATTGTGCTGGGAGCATAGGGAATAGCCACAGTAAAGGATGAAACAGATGTGGCCCCTGTCCTGAAGGAACATGAATCTAGTGGAGAAGGATGGTTGAACACACAGTATGATACACTCCCAAAAAGCCTTGTGAAAGGGAAAGGACAGGGAGGCACAGAGCACAGCTGGAGAACCCCACCTAGTGTGCAGGGGCCAGGGAAGGGTTTCAGAGGAGGCCAAAGTTGAAGCTGACGGCTCAGCAGGAGTTAGTTAGCTAGGTAAACGGAGGTGAGGGACAAGGAAATGTGTTCTAGGCAGAGCTGCAGCCGTGCAAAGGCCTGAAGCAAGAGGGCATGGGCGGACAGAAGATGTGGCTGTACAAAAGGGGCAATGGGAGAGGAGGAAGGCCAGACCACCAAGAATCTAGTCTGCCGTACTGAAGGACATGAGCCTGATCCCAAGTCAATAGGGGAGCCACTGAGAGAGCTGTAAGCCTGAAGCAGCACGATTAAATCGGCATTTTAAGTAAGATTACTCTGGCCACAGTGGTCTAAGAGTGAAGGGAAGGAGACCAAGTGGGAGCTCTATGCCACCATCGTGTACAGACCTGTAGGAGGCACTGGGCTCTATGGGCAAGAGATCAAAGATCTGGCAGCCATCAGCGTACAGATGGTAACTGAAGCAAGGAGCACAGATGAGCTCACCTGGGAAAAGGTGCAGAGTAAAAAGAAGTCTAGAAACTACCCTGGAGTCTAGAGCCCCTAAGGGGCAGGCAAGGTGCCAGCAAGAGTGTGAGAACCAGAGACAGAGGCAAGGGGACCGTTTTTATGGAGGGAGTGGACCATGGCAGTCAAGTAAGATAAGGGAAGGAAACCATCTACCGGCTTTAGGAACAAGGAGAATGGTCTTAGCTCAAGGGGTCACTGGCGTCCTTGGCAGGAACTGTTCCAGTGAGGTGGGGTGGGAACTGGGTGGGGATGGATCACAGTGTTTCGGGCATAAGTGGGAGGTGGGCAGGACAGTCCTCACGCATGGACACCATGTAAGAATTCAACTGCAGGGGAGGAGGATGGCAAGGGGGAGCTGGAGGGCAGTGAGGGCGGCGTGGGGAGGGAAGTCATGGGAGTGTTGGTTGGTTTTTTTCCCCCCAAAGATAAGGGAGACTTGAGTATGTTTAATGATGGCACTAAGACAACAGAAACAGGAAGTTGAAGATATAAGAAAAGAAATAAGGGAAAATGTAGTAGTCTAAGAAACGGCAGGGGGGCTGGGATCCAGAGCACAAGGGGAAGAAAGGGTTGCCTTGGAAAATAAGAGAGGGCCCCCTTTCCACTGAAATGTAGAGAAAGACGGAAAGGATTACTAAGGATCCCATAAGTGTGCAGGCTTGGCAGCAGGAAGGAGAAAGAGCTCCTGTCTGCTGGCTTCCTCAGAAACAGCCCTGCCTTAGCCCGCTGCACCACTGGGGTGAACAACAGGCGGGCTCTAGTGTCAAGCTGCCTTGGCTGAACTCCAGGCACCACCATCTATGAGGGTGAGACCTGGGCAACGCAGTTAATGTCTCTGTATTTTACGAATTATCATGAAACACCTTAACAAATCCAAAAAATCTAAAGGTGACAGGAATTTGTGATCTGTATCTTGGGATCACAAATAGGTAGATAAATAAAATGAAAAAAAAAAAGAGAGAATGCATGATTACATCCTGGACAACAGAGCTCTAAGTAGGTGGTAACTTTAGCAGAGAGCCCAGTTGTTCCCTCACTCCTCTACCAAATCACATGAATGTTCTGGAAGACGTGTGCTTTCTAAGCTACTGCTCACATCTCTCCTTCAGACGGGAGCCTAGGGATTCTCCCACAGACGCTTCCTTTCTTAGAACTATTTTAGCTGGTTGAAGCTGTGAGTTAATGAGATGATTTACATCCAAGCAATGTAGAGTCACTGAGTTTACTTTCTCTTGGAAGATTTTACCAGGCTCTAATCACACAGGCAGATGATTTTATGGTAAAATCCCTAAGAGCTCAGAATGAGCTCTCACCCCAAGCTGTTCTCCACAAACGCAATGATCAACAGGAGGAAAGCAAGGGCGGGGTAGCGACGTGCAGCTGGCTCTGCATAGCATTATCCTGCACAACCACATGCACACATCTGCTGCGTCCCCAGCTCACCGATGAGCAGTTCTGAGCTCAAGTGTGTGGCCTTCTAGAAGCACTTGCTGCTGGCCAACGGGGCCATTATAAAAGTGAGAAAATTCATGTGGAAAGGTATCAAAATTCAATGGTTTCTAAAGACATAACCAGTCCTTAGCTAGTCCTGCAGCTGGACCTGAACACACTAAAATCTGTATTTTCCTTATGTATTTACACATGGTCAACTGAGTTGCTGATGGCACGGCTGGGTGCTGAACATTTTAAACTCTGCTTCTTTTTGCCGAGTGAGGGTGACTCAGGGAAAACACATATTTGGGGCCTCAGCTGGTGAGTGGGGAGCCGGAGGCTATGGCTTTCTGGTTCTGCAGTTCAAGGGGCCGAGCTTAATGAGAACAGACAGTTCCTGGCAGTATAACCAATTTTCATTAGAATTAAAGGAGACAGAACAAAATTTAATTGCTGGGTCAAGACTGGGAGACTTGAATACATGTGTGTTTATTCCCCATGTTAATACAAGGACAGACTTGGCTGCAATAGCCAATGGCTGCCTTACAGTTTAGCAACAATCTACGAGTTCCCTCTCTAACACAAGTGCAAAGCATCAAGGTAAGATAATTACCTTTTCTGGCCAGATTCCCAGGTGGAAGTAAAGCCTGGCTTGAAGGAGGAGAAGCTGCACCTGGTCTGGGTACATTGCCAGGTACAGATCCAAGGAGTCCCTCAGGAGCTGGTAGGACTGATCGATGCCTTCCCTGTCAGGGCAAGAGGAATCTTTGTCTTAGCCTGTTTGCTTTTTAGCCAAGACCTTCTTTTTCAAGGCCCGAATTATAAAGATAATTGACACAGATACCAAAAGTTTTGATTTGGATACTTCCTCTAAGACTCTGTTCAGCAAACAGTTAAAATGTTCTTTAAAAAAACACACACACACAATAAAATATAAATCTTGTACCCCACTTTGGTGATGGGCACTAAATTAAAACATTACGTGATTTCACTAAGTAGTTGCCTCAATACCACTCTACATAATTAAAAATGAATGCTGATGGCAGAAAACTATTACTACAAATCTTTCTATTTCTCTTTTAGGCCAAATTTCCTTGGAACTGGAAGCAAGACCATTTCAGATTTTTATTATTTGTGTTTATCTACGTGATAGAAAGGTATGAATCAAAAGATGACAAAGCACTGGACATGAGGTCATCCTGCCTCCTAAAACTAACCTTTGCTAGCCTAAGAGATTCTTGTTACTGAAGAATGCTTTTAGTATTTACACAGAAGAGAACGTAAGTCCACTGCAAAGATCTCAAAGAAGTCACTCGGTACATCTCACTTTGTACAGCATTATGCCACTGGAAACACGTATTTTCCATGGTGGGTAGACAGCTGTAGACATCCCAAATGTGCTACCCAGCATCTGCTGATTTGCTGTATTGTGGGGTAGCTCACGAACTAACATTCTTGGTAAGACCACTGAAGCCTCTGATGACGCCCTCTGCGGAAGCGTTAGAAAACCAAGAGCGCTCACCGCTTTCCCAGGCTCAGCAAGTTTCCCACCATTCGCTGCAGCACCTTCTTGACATTGACCACTCCATACAAGGCTGCGGTCACATGCTGGCCGATCAAGTATTCACATTCTTTCACTGTCAGCTGCTTGCCTTTCCCAAAAGCATCGATGTAGATATAGTCAAAGATGTCCAGTGTCGCCCTATCCAAAGTGCACAGTTAGTTAGGGAAGTCTCAGGGTGGAGCTGAATAAGGCAGTATTTTAAATCCCTCTAGCAAGTAGCTCAATCCAAAGGCTCTGGAAACAGTACCATTTCTACTGAAAATAACGAGGTCTTGTGCAAAGTTTAGAATCTGACCCTTTACACATGCTCTGCTGTGGAAAGACCAGAGGTTCGTGGGCATTTAAGAAACAGTGCTGACATGTGTATATCCAATGTAGTCTTCTTAGGGAGACAGATTTAAAACTCAGTGCCAGGAGTATCCATCAGAAGTTGAGTTGAGAGAACTATTTATGGAATGCCTACAGCAGGCTACAGATCCACAGATCAGCAGCAGGTAACTGTCTCTGGATCCTGGGCCCAACTGAGGGCCTGAAGGATTCCATACTCAAGTCTGCAGACACACTCAGTTCAGACAGTCAGAGACCTGCTGTAGCCCATCTACGGACCTGGGTTAAAAACCCTCTCTAGACCACAGAAGGGCTGCGCACCCGGGCTCGATCCCACTGCCCGCCCCCCCGGAACTGCTTTCTGCAAACCATGTTCTCATACACTGTGGCTGACCTGCGCTAAGCAGAGCAGAAACACACAATCATGTGAAGTAAGCTCTCACTGCATTAACAAATAGGCTCTCTACAAGGGCTAATGGACTAAGGGCTTAGTTGGGTCTTTGTTTCAGGGATAGCTGTGTTCCTTTTGAGTGACTGTTTTCCTTTGATCTTAAGTCCACAGTAAATCATGTAAACTTCTCTCACTGCCAAAAAACCCCCCATATTTTATGCTTAAGTCACGTTTATAGCCCACCTTTAGTAAAGGTGTTAGGACTTACACAAACAGTTCTAGAAGTAAAGAATGCTCTTCAACTTTATGAGGCTAGGATAACCTTCCAAGGATACTTAAAAAAATTACACGCCAAGATCATTTATGAGCATAATGCAGAAATTCTGAATATGGGCAAATCAAACGCAAAAATATACGTATGTATGTATTTAAACAAATAAATAAATATATGAATGATTAAGTTACATGTACCCCAAGAAAAGACAGTTGACCATTTTAAAAAATCTATTTTAGCACATACAGAGTAAAAGAAAAACCAGTGATTACTTCAATAGATACAAAAATTTTGGGAAAAAAAAATTCAGTAGTTATTAATAAAACTCATAGCAAAGTTAGGAATTTAGAGAGCAGCTTTAATAACCCCGATGAAAGGTACTGGCCCCAAACACCATGTTTCACAGTAAATGTTAAAAGCCTCCCATTTAGTCATAAGGCAATGGTGCCATTTAAAGTCATACACAAGACAAGGGTGCCCACTACCACTGTTTCTATTCAACTTTGTACAAGGGGACCCAGCCAGTAGAGTAAGATAAAGAAACAAAAACATGTAAGTACCAGAAACCAAGAAGAAAACAAAATTATCATTGTTCACAGGAAATATAATTGTCTACAAAGAAAAGCCAAGAGTTGACAAATTATTAGCATTAATAATCTATCCAGAAAAGTGCTATCAGACCTCTATCTAAATATCAACCGCATCCTTATGTACCACCTATATTTACAAAATGTTTAATTTAAAACATTACTATCTACAATGGCAACAAAAAATTTAAGGTAACTAGGAATAAATTTAGCAAGGTATCAAAGATGAAGAAAATGATAAAATCTTTACGAAGGACATTAAAGAAGATCTCTCTCTCTCTCATTTGTGTGTGCATGAAGAGAGAGGGAGACTTTATAAAAGAACAGAAAGTAAAATTTAAGAACTCTTGATCTGCTCTGCTTTGGAACAAAGGGACGTTGAGATCCACATAAGATCTTGAAGAGCTGATTTTTTTTAAATTAACCTTTTTATTTTGAGATAATTGTAGGTCTACATTCAGCTTTAAGAAAAGAGAGAGATCTTGAGTACTCTTCACCCAGTTTCCCCCAATGCTAACATCTTGTAAAACTACAGTCTGACATCCCAGTCAGGATACTGATATTCATGTAGTCAAGATAAGAAGCAGCCCCATCACCACCCTAGTCCTATTTTTAACCAATTTAATCTTGAAAAAACAGGCTTCCTCTCAGCATGGTGGGAACAAATTCTTAGGACCAATCACAACATACTTACCCTTCTGCACCTTGGCACCATCTTAGTAAGAAGTGACTTGGGAAATTGACAGGTTCCAGGGGGACACCCAACTGCCGGGCAATTGTCAAATACAGCAGAGACATGCTGATTGGGATTCCTGTTCTGCGGATCAAAACCTAAACGAGAAAAAAATGCATTTGGTTCAGAGATAAACATACGTTCTTATACTTTTCAACAGACACGTCCAGTGGGCATCTATGTTGTACCAGGCGTGATGGTCAGCTCTGAGGCTTAAGCGGCCTGCTACCTGTCTTGGTTCAGTCTTCACAACAAGAGCTTTTACAATTCTATTCTTAATGGTTCAAAAAAAAAAAAAAAAAAAAAAATTCAAAAAGATTAGTATTTTGTGACACATGAGAATTAATTACATGAAATTCAAATTTCAGTGTCCATATATAAAGTTTTATGGGAGCACAGCCACACTTGTTTGTTTTTGTATCGTCAGGGGCTGCTTTCACACTACAACGGCAGAACTGAGTAGTTGTAAGTTACAACAGAAACCATATGGCCTGCAAAGCTGAAAGTTACTCTCCAGTCTTTTACAGATTTAGGTGCTCCCTCAGTCCCTAGATGGTGCAAATGGTTAATGCACTCAGCTGCTAACCAACAAGGTGGAGGTTCAAGTCCACCCAGAGGCTCCTCAGAAGAAAGGCCTGGTGATCCACTTCCAAAACATCAGCCACTGAAAGCCCTATGGAGCACAGTTCTACTCTGACACACATAACGTCACCATGAGCCAGAGTCAACTTGACAGCAACTCGTAGGTAACTGGTCTTCCAGAAAGTTAAGGCCGCTTCGAGGAAAAGTGTGTTAAATATGGCAAGATAAAGTAAAAGTAGCAGAGACAGCCTCAGGGTAAATATGAAAAGGAGGCCAATTAGGCAGCAAATAAAAAATAAATATGGAAGACGTGTAAACTGGACGTAGCTGGGCCACAGATTTCATCTCACTTTCCCAGAGCCAATGCAACAAGCAAAACCCGACTTCTCACATTTTAGTGCCCATAAGAAACACACTGACTAAACTGAGTCAGAGAAATATCTACTTCTAGTCAGGAATTTACCTCAAGGGTTCTCATACCGAGAATGTTCTGTGGTGAAACAGATAAAATCCTCAACAGTATTCCCACAGTAGAGACAAAAAATGAGTTTTGATGTCCACACAGAGATGAGAAAGACATGGCACTTACCCTCAAGAATGTACACTCTACCAGAGACGAGCTTAAAAACATATATACAGTAAAACCTGTCAGAAGAGGAAAACTCAGATATTTTCCACAAATAGAGTGCAAGAAAAGCGGTAAGACTACACCCTGCCAAAGGTGGAAAACCTGCAAGACCCGGAAAAACAAGGCAGTTCTGTCGAGTTCCGGCTCTCACAGGTTTGTTTCACTGTATAAACACCCATTCATTCAACAATCTTAAGTAATGATGTGTTTTAGCATTGAAAGGGTTAAAGCTTTACAACAAAGGACACTCTGAGTCTCTCTTTTTTTTTTTCCTGGGTAAGCAACTGAAAGGATAACCTGACTCGTAACTTTGTACTTGTGCACTTTACTCTGGTTTACTGGACTAGGTTATTTGAATTGGGTGAAAACTACCTTCTGCCTCAAAGTCTTTGGAGCGATTCAAAAGTATATGTACTACCCACAAATGTTGGACATAACAAATGACTTTCATTCTTTCATTCTGGTTTCTCAGCTGACGCATGTTCTTCCCAAATTCAGGACATGGACATTTACCTGATGCATATATAAGTTCAGGGCATTATAGTAATCCATTCGATTCCCCTTGAACTTGAGCTGATCGTAAAGGACATAGTTGATGGCATCCAGCACCTGGCTCTGGAGTTCTATCTCCATTATCATGGAGGATTCACCTGAAACACAGAGGTCTAGTCTGAGGACACAAGCAAACGCAAGGTGACCAGTGCCCTAAACCATCAGAATGTGCAGACACTGGCAATTTCCTCCCAATATTAATCAGGGGTTGCCAACCTAGGGAGGAGAAGAGAGTATGTATTTATAGTCTTTTATATATACTATCCAGGGAAGGTGGCTGGCTATGTCATTAACCACTTTCTTCATAACATAACAGGAATGACACTATAGAATTTCCCAAATTAACCAACTCCGCTCTCCTTTTCAAATACAGCTGGATCCGTAAACCATTCCACACCTGCCTTGAAGGCCAAACTGGGGTGGCGACTGTTTATGCCCCGGAGGGTTTTGCAAACAAGCTCTATGATGCTGTCAATCTGGGCCTGGATATCTTTGAGGCTGATGTCAGATAGAGGGTTGCAGTACTGGTCAATATACACGGCACCTGAAAATGAACACACAAGAAGTACGGAATAAACTCTTATTCTTTGCTCTTAGTAATCTACCCTTTTATTCCACACATCCTAGGCCATCCATGGCTCTTTACACCATCCCACCAGAAAAACCTCATGTTTTGGATGCCAGAACTTCCTGCTAACACAACGAGAAGGGACTATACAAATTTTCACAACAAAGGAGCTTCCACTTCACTTTTTTCTTTTTAAATAAACTAAAACTTCTCTCAGAAGTCATGGACTCAAAAAACTTCATGATCCACGGCATATCCCCATATTCTGTTACAAAGAGAAATAAATGCTGTAGAGATCTTTTCAAGCTATGTCATTCTCCCCAGAACTCTTACAGCTCAAAATCCAACATTTCCAGAAACTTAACGGTGTAACACGTGATTTCACCTTTAAGTAGCTGAAATCACTCAATGACAAGATACGTCATTTCAACAAATCACACGTCTCAAGGGTGAAACAGTACATGGACCTGAGACGTAACCCTACTTTCAAATTAGATAAACAGTTCCATTCAGGAAACTGCAGCTAAAAAGATGTTCAAAGCACACTGGAGACGTTTTCTACTGACAATCACCACCCTTCACTGCCTTACGTAATTTTTTTAACAAGTGACTGAGGGCTAATTTGATTGCTTGGTTACAGAATGTTTTCACTTGGAAGTCTACAGTCATCTTAAATTCACGAGGTCACAAACCAATTTAGGATCATGACTCCCATACCAACACCCTAAGAGGCTGAAAGCGGTTGAATGGGGGTCAAGAGACCAGGGTCCCAGTCTCAACTCTGCCACTTACCAGCGACTGACTCCTGGGCCTTCCTGGACCCAAGTTTCCCCATCCGTACCAGTACCAAGTTTCCCTATCTATATCAGTACCAGTTGCCATCAAGTCGATTCCAACTCATAGGGACCCCGTGTGTGTTAAGAGTAGAACTGCACTTCACAGAGCTCTCAATGGCTGATTTTTCAGAAGGAGACTGCCAAGTCTTTCTTCCAAGGTCTCTCTGGGCAGACTCAAACCATCAACCTTCTAGTTAGCAGCTGAGCACATTAACCATTTCCACCACTCAGGGACTACTCCCCATCTGTAGGATGAGGGAATTTGTGCTGCGCTTCTCCAAAGCCTATCTCCTACTATGATTTCTGGACTCCATCAAGGGCACTGGCTTTATTCTAGTCTGTCACCAAGGATCCAAACCCTGGAGCCCGCTTTCATTCACTCAACTACTTAAAAACCTTCAGTGGCTTCCCAATGCCTACTGCACTGATTTGGGTAGGTTATTTAAAAATGATAATGTAACTACGTATTTGGAAAATGAAAATGAAGCATATGTTTTCATAAACAAGCTACAGAAAACAAAGCCTGTGGAACTCTTCTTGACTAGAGTAAGAGAAGATACAATGATTCTCAACTCTAGCATGCATATGAGAGGATTCCAGGTGGTGATGGTATTTTGTAGCCCTGGTGGCACAGTGGTTAAGAGCCTGGCTACTTAACCAAAAGGTCAGGAGTTCGAATTCACCACCTGCTCCTTGGAAAACCTACTCGGTCCTATAGGATTGCTATGAGTCAGAACTGACTCGACAGCAATGGGTTTGGTTTATGGGTTTTGAGGATATTTTATTCTAATAAACTGGAGCCAATTTTCCATCTCCTTTTGGACAGCATTAGACTTTCGTATCATCAACAAAAATCTGCACTAGGCATTGTGAGATAAACAGCCATTATTACCCCAAGCGTCTGCACACAAGAAAGCTAGTGACCAGCTAGAGAAGCAAAACGTACACACATGAAACAGAATGATGTAACACAGGTTACTACAAAGTGCTCCGGCAGTAGCTCCGAGGCCAGCTGGAGTTGTCAGTGAAAACTTAACTGAAGAAGCGAGACCTGAGCTGAACCCTGGAGGGTGAGGAGAACCCTCCAGAGAGAATTATAAGGAAGAGGGCTGCTACAAGTGAGGATGTGGAGTTATTTGTAGGGCTCAGTGAGGACGATGGCCTGGCTAGGACAAACGGAACGTTCTGAAGAGTAACGTGGGACAGGTTTGGAGTTGGGGGTAAGACCAGATTATGGCGGGCATTGAAAAGCAGGCAGAGATTTGGTGAGAAAAGGCAATCCATTGCCCACACTGCAAGTTTCACAGGGAGTGGTGGAAAAGCCGAGTTTCAGACAATACAGGCCATGGCATGCTGGATGACCTGAAGAGGTGACGACCACGAAGGCATGTATTTACTCAGGAAGCTGTTGCAGGGAGAAGTGGCAATGGCCTGGATGAGAACAGTTAAATGAGAATGGAGACATGACTATGAGAAGCAATGTGAAGACGAAAATCAACAGATTTGGTAAATCACCAGGAAAAGAGAAGGAAAGTGACTGAAATGGAAATACCCTTATTTCATAACAATAAGTTATGGGAGTGTTCGTCTAATATTCTAGGAGTCAAAAATAGTTTAAAAAAAATAATAAAAGAAGTCACATTTTGTTCCCATCCGACTCGGCAGAACAAAAAGTTATCTCCTTCATCCTACCTGTCTACTCAACTTCATCCTACTCATTTCTTGTCACGAGTGAGCAGACTCACTGAGGCACGAGAACATCTGGTCTTCATTAAACTTGAGCCCAAAGAGATTAAGGGATTTGCTCAAGGTCACATGGACACAGAACTGGATACATTTCTTTCTGGCTTGGAGATGATGCTTTGCAGTTTAGAAAAATAGGGAATCAACCTCACTAGCTGAAATATCAGTCTCATGTCCTGAACCGATAAAACACCTTTAGAAAATACTGTCTAAACCCTCAATGAAATGGACTGACAGGACAGTCGCAACGATGGGCCCAAACACAAGACACGATTATGAAGATGGCACAGGACTGGGCGTTGTTTTGTTCTGTTATATGTAAGGTCACCATGAGTCAGAGCCGACTCCTCGGCAACTAACAACAACAACAAAATAACGATTTTGACAGAATCTAGCTGAAAATTTAAAAGACTATATATATAATCCAACTTCCAGAGCCCAGGTAGCATAGTTTTTTTCCCCCTTGCTTTACCATCAGGGACAGAGTCTCCACTAGTGATCTTAAAGACTACTTAACGCTACTTATGGAAGGCTACTTATGGAGATAGTGTTGTCCATATGTATGGCAAACGACTCACCTTCGAGATACGATTCATAGTCATCAGGCTGCTGAAGAAAAGCCTTAAGATTATTTAAAATTTTCTGTTGTCGTAGGTAATAAAGAATTTTCTTTGCGTAGTATTTCCAAGTCAAAGCTTTTCTGCAAAAACAAACCAACCAACAAACATTAAAAAACCGAGGAAGAATTACGGTTAGAAAGTTTCAATTCTTTTTTTATTTCACACCAATAATACCATGTAAAGAGTCTACTTAACAAGAAAAACAGAACTGGTCCATGATCATACAGTACTTACTATGAAGTAAACAGCGCAATTTACGATTTTGTATTTGTAATACAACACTAAATTAGTTGTACTGAAAACTGAGAAACCATTGTCAACCTTCAGATTTACCTGCCTGTAACCTTTGGTAGAGGAGATGAGATCTTAATCACGGCCCTGATGGCACAGTGGTTACGTGCTCAGCTGCTAACCAAAAGGTTGGTGGTCTGAATCCACCAGCCATTCCACAGGAGAAAAGACCTGGCGATCTTCTCCTGTAAAGATGTACAGCCTAGGAAACCCTATGGGGCAGTTCTACTCTGTCCTATAGAGTTGCTATGAGTTGGAATTGACTTGACAATAATGGGCTTGGTTTGGTAAAAGGAAATGGAAGAGAAGCCTGAAAAGTTACGCGAGCCGGGTGAATTTTAGGAGATGGCTATAAAGTGTTTTAAATCCTTTGCTGATTCCTCTGGTTCCTTGGGGAGCTCAGGCATTGCATGTCTTCTTTCCTCCTTCTACACTAACTGCCATGCTGACCTCATCTACTCTCATGGTTTCAAATATTATCCATACTGACAAGCCCCAATTCATTTTCCAGTCCAGATTCTCCCCTGCACTCCAGACCTGCATATCCAACTGCTACTCCATATCCCACCAGGGTATCTCAGAAGCACCTTAAACCTCCCCTTCCCAGTCATCTCCATCTCAGATAAAGGCAACTCCATCATTCTAATCAGGCCCAAAACCAGGGAGTCAGCCCTGACTCCTTGCTTTCTCTCACAATCCACATTCAATCCATCAGCCAATCCTATTAGCTCTACCTTCAAATTTTATCAAAAATGTGAATGCTTCTCACTACCCTCCTGTACTGCCCTCATCCAAGCCACCATCATCTTTTGTATTACAGCGACATCCTCCTAACTGGGCTTCCTGCTTCAGAGCTTGTCCCACTACCATCTATTCTCAATATGGCAGCCAGAGCACTCCAGTTAAAATGTTAAGTCAGGTCACACTCTCCTCTGCTTCAAATTCTCCAACGGTTTTCCACCTTGATCAAAGTAAAAGCGGAAGATCTAAGGATGACCTCTAAAAGGCCCTTCAAACTCTTGACCCATTACCTCCCTCACCTCAATTCCTATTACCCCCTTAGGCCAGCCATTCGAGTCACACTGGCTTCCCAGCTGTTCTGTCAACACGCCTGGCTAGTGCTTACCTTATGCTTTTGCACTGTCTGCTCTCTCTGCTTGGAACACTCTTTCCCTGGAGATCTGCAGTCTGTTTCCTCACCTCCCTTTAGGTTTCATCTCAAATGTCAAGTTGAATAAGGCCCTCCTACCCTATTTAATATTGCACCCACCCCCCCGTCCCCTTCCCTGATTATTATTTCTCTATACCATTTACCATTTTCCAGCACGATATATTTTATTTATTGTGCTTAGTGCCTATCACCCCCACAGAATGTATGCTCCATGAGGGCAGGGTTGTTTGTATTGTTCACTGCTGTGTCCCCAGGGAAGCCCGCAACAGGTGCTCAGTAAATACTGCTGAGTGAATTAAATCGTTTCCTCGGTCTCCCAAAACTACATGGGGATTATGGGAAGCAGGAGGAGACAGTGAGTAATTGATCTGCCTGACTTCATAAAGAAACTAAGGACTCCACTCTTCAGGAAGGAAAAAGAAAACCAGCAGAGCTGTGTATTGCCTTCTTTTCAATCTACGCATTGCAACCACCCTTGTATCTACCGCTCAGGCCAAGAAACAGAACTTTACGGATATGGCAGAAGCCATCTACGGGCCCTGTCCTGACCTCTAGAGTCATCTCAACCCACATTTCTGTGGTAATCACTTCCTTGAGTTTCTTTATGGTTTTATCACCGAATGTGTATCCCTAAACACTCAAGACTAGTCTGTTTCAATGTCTTTCACGTCTCTTAATCTATAGGATCCCCCTGTCTTTGCTTTTCCCCCCCTGCACTTTGAGGAAACCAGGTTGTTTGACCTGTAGCTGCTCACAGTTGGGAACTGCTGATTGCATCCACATGGCGTAGGTTAACATGTTCCTGTCTTCTGAATTTCCTGTAAATTGGATGTAGACGCTTGATTAGACTTACAGTGCATTATCTGGCAAGAGACTTCACAGGTGGTAGTGTGCTCTTCATCAGTCTTCCAGTAACGCCCGATTGTCTCTACTTGTGATGCTAGCAGCCACTGCTACTCACCGCTGAAGTCCACTAATTGGTTTGGGGTTACAAAGTGGTGATATTCTAAATAAATCATTCCTTCTTCATTCATTAGCTGGAATACCTCTATAAAGTGAAACTTCCTCTATCTACTCTTTGGTCCCCTGGTGGTATAGTATAGCAAGGCAACATAAATGCTCATCTCTTTCCTTTTATTGGTCATTTTTCAAAATAAGGATTCGGGTTCCTATTATCTTCCAAAGGCAACCAATAGTTGCTACTGTTTTAAATATCATTATGAACTCACAGAGTTAAATATATTTGATGTGTTTCAATCCATTCCAATTATTCACAGTGACATTCAACTTGTCACAACTTTGCCAATGGAAGCCTCTTCATGCTGGACCCTAAATACTGATGATGTAAACTTCTGGTAGCTTCCCTGTTACCTGGTGTTAACAAAATGATCCAGGCTCATCTTTTACAATTCTCACCCAGGACCTAGAATCACTCATTTCTCTAAAATCACTGGCTTCTTTCTGTGGGAAATGGTATATTAAGACCACAATTTGGTTGTTAGTGATGATCATTTCTAATGGGTTGGTTACTGTTTCTAGACATTTTCAGCGGACAGAGCTACTAAGCCTGTGTGTATACACATATACATAATATACCTATATGCATTATTTATATAATACATTATACATGTATTATACTTAAAAGAAGCCCTGCAACATGGATAGTAACTGTTAAATGAGAAACTGTTTTGTTCTGTAAGCCTTCATCTTAAGTGAGAATAGCAGCACAATTGGAAGAGTGTAATCAGTGTCACTGAACTGCACATGCAGGAATTTTTGAAATGGTGTATCTTTCGCTATGTGTATTTTCACCAAAAAAAAAAAAAAAAAAAAGGTTGAGAAGTTAGAGGGTTGACACGTTGTGGGGTTGTTAACCAATGTCATAAAAGAATATGTGTACTACTGTTTCATGAGAAACCACTTGTTCTGTAAGCTTTCACCTGAAGTACAAAAAAAAAAAAAAGGAGCCCTAGCAGCACAGTGGTTAAGCGCTCAGCCGCTAACTGAAAGGTTGGTGGTTTGAACCCACCAGCTGCTCCTGTAAAGATTACATACAGCCTTGGAAACCCTACAGGGCAGTTCTACTCTATCCTATACAGTCACTGTGAGTTGGAATCAACTCGATGGCAATGGGTTTGGTTATTACATTTAAAGATGAAATACCTCATGAGTTCATACTGATACAGTTTAAATTCAGAACTACATGGCTTTTACCTTCTTCCGTCTTATATCTATATTGTCTTTCTTCCAGAACCCTGGTTCTCCTAGGATACCAGAGGTGACAGAAGTAGACTATCACATAATTACTCATTTGCTTAATTCCACATCTCTCTTTCACTCACTCACACACACCCCCCCCCACACGTTTCAGAATAACAAGATCAATATTTTCATTACCTTTATGATTCCTGAAAACACCTAAATATTTTGTACATGTCCATCCCATTCTCTGCTCATTTTTAAAACAATGGTACTATATCTACATTATTAGAGCTACAGCCAATACATCCAATACTTTCTCCCCTATACCCCTCATTTAGACTTAATTCTACAATATATATTTAATGCGCACCAATCCTAATGTCAATGTCTCTCTGGTTATTTTGGTTGTTTGAGGCTCACAGTCTAACAGACTGCTCCGGAAGAGCTCAAGAGTCCCCCAGGTCTTGCAAGCTGGTAAGTTTGTCTGCGGCCTTTATACTGGGAAGTCAGTTTGGCTGGATATAAAAATACTTGGCTGACATTTTTGAGTCTAGAGTATCTTAAATGTGTTACTCCTTTTTCCTCTGGTATGAGTTGGAATTGACTTGACAATAACGGGTACGGGTTCAGTACAGATTTGACTTCTTGGAAACCCTGGTGGCGTAGTGGTTAAGCGCTGTGGCTGCTAACCAAAAGGCTGGCAGTTCAAATCCACCAGCCGCTCCTTGGAAACTCTATGGGGCAGTCCTACTCTGTCCTGTAAGGTCGCCAGGAGTTGGAATCGACTCGATGGCAGTGGGTTTTTTTTTTTTTTTTTTTTTGGCTTTATAGAGCACCGCTACTAAAAAGTTGGATGAAATCCTGATTTTCTTTCCCTTATGAATGACATCATCTTTTTTGCTTGGATGCTCAAAGGATTTTTCTGTAATGATTAGAAGTCAGTCATTTTACCAGAATCTGTCTGGGTTTGGGTCATTTTGGGCCAGTTTTCTCAGGTACAGCAGACGTCCTTTCAATCTTTATTGTAGGATGTACCAATTTTTAAGATCACATAGAACACCATATAGGCAAATAGTTTTCAAATATCCAGGGACAGGAGCTTTAGCAACTAGGGAAACTATGTTTCTTGTTTCTATGCTTTCCGTACGCAAACAACAAGCATTTGGGAGGAGTGAATACAATGAGGGTCCTTCATGAAACCAGCACCCCAAAATGATTACAAATATGAGAGCATTCCCTGTCATTTATAAATAACCCTGTTTTGTTGTGTCAGGCCAAAGGGTAACACGTTTATATTTATTGCTAAAAGGACTGTAACAATGTATCTTGTTACTGGCTATGCATAGTCAGTCTCCTTTTTTTTGCCAATCTGATAGGTAAAAAAGCAGTGTTTCACTGTTACTTAACATTTTTTTGAACAGAATTTAATGGTCTTTTATGCGATCGCTAGCCACTTGGATTTGCTCTTCTGGATGTCATTCTCCTATCCTTTGCACATCACTCCCTCTTAGAAATTTTTAAGAGTTTCACTGACTTTGTTAAGGAGGCCTCCTCAGATTGTACATGAAGTCGCCTATTTTCTTGCAAAACTTCCATTGCGGTAATTCTTAAATTTAAGTTGTTTAATCCTTGGGAATTTAATTTTTTGTACATGATGCAAATTTTACTTTCTTCCAGATGGATAGTCAGTTATGCCCAGTAAAACCAAAAACAAAATCCATTGCTGTCAAGTTGATTCCGACTTACAGTGACTCTGTAGGACAGAGGAGAACTGCCCCATGGGGATTCCAAAGAGCGGCTGGTGGATTCAAACTGCCGAACTTTTCGTTAGCATCCAGGCTCTTAACCAACTGTGCCACCAGGGCTCCATATGCCCAGTACCATTTTATTAAATAATCCATCTCTTCCCCTCTGAGTTTAAACATACTATGTTTCATTCTGGGACTTTTTTCTGAATTATCCCCTTTGAAACTGACATGGTGATTTTTATTTAAATATTACATTGTTTTGATTATAGGAGCTTTATAATATGTCTTTATGTCCTAATATCTAGTGATGCAAGCTCCCCATTATGATTATAAAGAAAAAACACTTCTCTTGGCTCTTCTTGAAAATTCATTCTTCTGTATACATTTTAAGACAAAATTATCCAAGTAAACCAACCAAACCTTTACTCCCCAAAAAAATCCTCACTGGGGTCCTAACTGTAATGACATTCGATTTATGTGTTAATTTTGGAAGAACTGACATTTTTAACCTTCCCATTCGAGGACATGCTATGTCTTATTTCAAGTTCTTCAATAACATCCTATAATCTGCTAGGAAACCCACTCCTAGGAATCTATTACTTAGAAATGAAACTACTAGAAACATCGCCGTTCACAAAATGAGAAAAAAGTACATGCCCTTCAATCACAGAATGGTTAAATAAATTATGGTATATACTAACAAACAGTATGTAGGCATTAACAAAAACTGATTCGAATTTTACCAGTTGATCAGATTTCAAGAAGGTAATGTTGAATTAGGAAAAAAAAAAAAAAAAAACAGATATAGAAAAGTACCTATTATATGATCTCGATTTTGTGAAATAATAACCGCCCCCCCATTCCCATATGTATCAGTGTACATCAGCATGGAAGAACATAACCTAGGTCGTTATCAAGAGTTACAGGGGTGGGGGCAGGGGAGGCCAACACAAATGGAGAGAGAAGGGAGGAAGGAAGAAACTGCATAAGAAACAATAGTCTGTACTAAACATAGAACCAAAACAATCAACAAACCCAGTATGTAGAGAACCACACTTAGGTATTTAAAAGTATATATGAATATATGTAAAAAAGACAAGCCAGCTTTTGTTTTTAAGGCTGCACAATACTATTAGATCATACTTCAATTCTTTATAGATAAACCAAAATAGAAATGGAAAAATGACCTCTACCTCTGCACTCATCCAAGGCTTAGAAGACTGACACATCTTATCTCCCCCCCACAGCTTTTCCACCAATACATATTTCTCTCCCCTACACCCTCTTAAACACGATAATAAAAACATTTCATCCCTGTTTGTGAGGTATTTCACAACATTTTTTTTTTTTTTAACTAAATAACATTTTATTGTGTTTTTGGTGAAAGTTTACACAGCAAGCTACACTGCCCTTTGATAATTTCTACACGAACTGACCAATGACATTAGTCACACTTCTCATTGTGTCAGCATTCTCTTTAATTGTGTTCTGGTTATTCCGTTTCCAGTACTCTAGTTTCCCTGCCCCCTTATCTTCTCATCTCTGCTGTGAATTAAATGTTGGCCTTTCGGACTCATACAGGTTTGTTTGTTGGTTTTGTTTTTGTTTTAAGTAGAGCACTGATCTAACAGGTAATACCCTTTATTTTGTGTGTCACTCTGCTTTTCTGCTGAAACGTGATCTTGGGATAGTTTTGGTTCAAAGTTTAAGGCGTGCACAATGATCTCAAGTAAGATGCTAAACTAGTCTTCTGATGATCTTGCATCACTGGTAAAGTTTTCAGAACTTCAGAGGAGAAAATCTTTTTTCAAAGGTAAGCTAAGCTGAAAGCCATGTCATCTTTCAGGTAACCTGGAAATTAACCCTCACAGCCACAAATATGAGGCACAAACAATTTTAAGCAACAGTAAAGAGACAATGGATGCCTGCTCATCAGGAGAGTACCGATGTAATACTGCCTACTGACCGGGAGATGAAAGAAAGGCTCGACCCAATGTCTACTATGTTCATGGCCAAAGGAAGATTATTTTTTACCAAAATTTAGAAATCAAGAAAAAAAAAAAAACAAAAAACACCACTCATTAAATTAAAACATGCCTAAGAAATTATTTTAAAAACAATAAGAAAGATTAAATTTATGACAGGTAAATTTGGTGGTGATAGACGGAGAGGTGACAGTAAAGGAAAACCTGTTGCCATCTGATCAATTCCTACTCATAGTGACCCTACAGGACAGAGCAGAACAGCCCCACAAGGTTTCCTAGGCTGTAATCTTTATGGAAGCAAACTGCCACATCTTTCTCCTGCGGAGCAGCTGGTGGGTTTGAACTGCCAACCTTTCGGTGAGCAGCCAAGCACTGAACCACGGTGCCACTAGGGCTCTTACTGATATTAAAGGAGAATTTGCATTACCCAAAGTTTCCTAAATGACTTGACCAGGAGTACGGGCTAAATATCAATTGCCTTTTCTTTCCAAAATAATTTTTGCAAAGTTTCTTTAAATATCAATTTTCTTGGCCTATTTACCTTATATATACAAAACTTTAAAAAAAAGTAAATATGGCAAGGCATGAAATATTTTGAAGTACATTTCCCAGGGTTCAGCCACATACAAATTCATTATTAAAACAAATGAACAAACGAATTCCTGCTAAAGCTGTGGCTTACCTTCCTTCCATATTTAGGATACACACCAGCTCATCCTCAAAAAATATCTCTGGTCCCTCAAGGTTCTCAATGTCACTGAAACCATTACAAGGGACCTATGAAGAAGACAAAGAGGCCTCAATACCGAGTAATGATTTAGTGTCACTCACACACAAATCTGAGTTGCAAACAAAGATGCTCACTTTTACAAACAGGGGAAACAGGTGTCCTACACTATCTTGCACCACCTCCTATACTGCACATGGAAAATAATAATTTATTCAGATCTTGTTAATTGAAAATTAACTATGTTTTCACAGACTGGAATTTCTGAAACTGGTAACTGCGAGTTTTAAGGTGAATAAACATAAAATCTCAAAATTCAAGGTAACTATTTCACACCTTCTACACTGTAGTCAACGAGGGTAGGGCCAGAGAGATAATAGTGCTTGGCGGAACTCCCTTAACATTGTTTCCTTCTTTGTAAATTGAGGTGCTATTACAAATGAGCTGGAAGAGTCCCTCAGTTTAATATTCTATTACTTCTAACACTTTTCTTTTTGAAAGTAGGCAGGAAATTTCAGATCAACCCGTGTGCATGCTGAGTACACAAGAACACAAGGGTCCTGAGCCACAGTAATCACCCACCCACAGATCAGTTTTAAGCGTACTCCTGCTATGTTCAAAGTCCTTGCTTCAGGGCTAATGATAATGATAATTCATCATCATCAGAGAAAGGCACAGACTGTTAAAAATGTACACAAAACCAGCTGGACAAGAAGTTGAGGTTGCAAACTAGTAGCCCATGACCAAGTGCATCAAACATACCAAAAAAAAAAAAAAAAAAACAAACTGGTGGTCGAGGAGTTGATTCCAACTCATAGCCACCCGACAGGACAGACTAGAACTTCCCCAAAGAGTTTCCAAGGAGCGCCTGGTGGATTCGAACTGCTGACGTTTTGGTTAGCAGCCGTAGCACTTAACCACTATACCACCAGGGTTTCCGTGCATCAAACATATAGCGCCAAAATACATGTGTGCACAAATCCATTTAACCCAGAATTTAAATTTCTGATTACGAATGCCTTCAGCCAGGTCATGGCCTCTCCAAAGCAGAACTAAATTTTGTTCATTCTAATATTAATCAACGTTTATTTATAGAAATGAATTTTACCAGAAAGTATCTATTTTTATTCTCCATGCGGGAAGTTAAAATTTGTCCAAAGTTCAAATTTTCCCTTTCAAAACTTGAAATCTTTAAAACATTTCAAATTTATGAACTCAATTAGCAGTAATAAAAAATTAGAAAATAGGAATTAATCTTCAGTAAACCAAGACAATGAAATAAATTAGATTGGCTCTATGTCTAGACCCCAAATTGAAATGAACTAGCTAATATTTTGGTGAATTTATAATATTACTGTGGGCTATTTTCCTGAGTTACAAAAAGGTATGAGTTGGGAGAAATTCCATGAGATATTTTGAGGAATGGGGGGAAAAAACAACAAAAACCATGCATTTCAGCAATTAAAAAAAAAAAAAACTTCAAAGGGATAATGAGTGCAAGATAGTTTTTACTGCAGGAGTAATAACTCTGATTTATGTATAGCTTTTAATCCTTCTGTTACTTTAAACAAACAACACAGTTCACTACCGGTTAGAATCTGCAAAGCCAGACAGAAGAATCAAATTAATTTCATTAACCCTTCTGAGAAAACAACTGGTGGAAATCTGTAGTGTTCAATCATTGATGATCCCCCAAATCAGTAGACTGCAAAAAAACATGTTCAACCCCTTTGAAGAGAAATAACGCCAATCTGGAGTCCCTCCACATTGTGCTTCTTATCTCCCTCTCTACCACCACCGCCCCCATTCTCCCTCTGGCTTTAGAAAAGTAATGCTTTTCTAAAGCGTGGACAAATGACTTCACATTGGTGGATAGCAGGAAAAGCACACAACGACTGTTGGTAGCCATCTGAGCCCCAGCTTGTGAGAGCTAGAAAGGGAGATCATCAAAAAGAACTGGATGAGCTAATTCCTACAGACCCAGACATGCAGGACTACCAGGCAAAGGCTTAGCGCTCCATCAACGGATCCTTACGTGCTCTGAAAAGAACCTCTTTGAAAATGACGCTACAATCTTCCGGGCTTCTAACCCTGCTTTCTGCCGAACTTTATATTCCTCCAACCAATTGACGTAGTCGGTGGGGCTGTAGTGTTTCATAAGGGAAGGCCACCTACAAGGAGAGAAATACCCTCTCAGCTTAACAGAGACTTGAGATTTCAAAGGCAGGCCGACATGAATCAAAGGCAGCCTTGGGAAACACGGCGGTAGCAGTATGGGTTAGTAATGATAAGAAGGGGCCTTGGAGATGGCCCTAATTCAAATCTCCACCAGGCACGCACGCAGGCACTCACGGTGTGACCTTGGAGAAGTGACATCAATGTTGTCTTCACTCCCCATCTATAAAATGGGGACAACCGCAGCAACAATAATAACAACGATTAACATGTACTGGGCGCTTTCTAAGAGCTGGGCCCTATGTAAGTGCTTCCCGCACATCATCTCATTTAGTAACCACAGTTAAAAGGAGGTCTCACTATCGCCATTCAAAAGTCCAAAAATAAGGCTCATAAAAAGGGAAGTCGCTTCCTCCAAGGTCATTAGCGAGTAAGTGGCAGGGCCGAGATTTTTATCTTGGGTCCAACACTGAAATCTGCTCTCAACAGCAACCAGGGGATGCTGCGCCCGCTTCCTCAATGGGCTGTTAGGATCACTGCGCTCCTCCATACATGTAAACATTTTAGTACAGACTCGGGCACAAAAGAAGCGCGCAAACTAGATTAGCGAAGACACGACCATCGTCATCCCTTATGGAGTGCCCGTCTGCTGGACCTTCCAGATGCGCAATATGGGCACTCGAGAGTCTGCAGCTGAGTAAACCCGCGGGGCTAGCGGCCTGGAGGCCTTTGTTTGTCTGTCCGTCCGCGGGAACGAGTCCGGGGGTGGGGTGCTGGTGTGGTGGCCGCGGGACGGAGGGGGCGGCTTAGGCCCGGCAGGCCCAGGGAACTGGGGGTGCAGAGCCGGTACTGCGGGGCGCGGGCTCGGGGACGCGGGGAGGGTCGTGGCACCCGGAGGCGGGGCCGGGGGGGGGGGGTTGGCGGCCGGGGCCGTGGGCTCACCTCACCCGGAACTGCTCCTTCCACACCTTCCCGCTACTCTGGCATAGCTCGCGCAGCCGCCGGCAGGTGCTGGAGACGCGGCCGATGTCGGCGGCCGTCAGCGAGCCGCTGCACAGTATGTACTCCAGCACCTCGCCGGGAAGGTTGACCAGGCAGCTGAGTCCCGCCGTCTCCGGCGCGGCCTCCTCCGCCAGCGCCGGCACCACCTCCATCGCGCTGTCGACCGCTGCCGCCGCCATCTTGTCCGCGTACCTGGGGCCACAGCGCGCGCACGCCGTGGGTACCCCGCTTCGCCCCGCCCACCCGCTTCAAGGGGCGGGCTCCAAGGGTCGCCCCGCCCACTCGTGACCACACCCCCGGCCCCCGCGCGACTCTGGATGGCCGGAGCTCAGCGAAGGAAGTGCTCTTGGGAAAACTGTCCAGTGTGTCCAGGAGCCGTGAAGGGTCTACGCCTCTTTTCGGGGGCAATAATACTAGCAGCCATCTTTCTTATGTATGCCGAACACTTCCTGTACATTAGTTCATTGGACCTTCCCAACAACCATGTTGTTGTTGGGTGCTGTCAGGGCGGATTCCGACTCATGGGGACCCCGTGTGACAGAGGAGAACTGCCCCATAGGGTTTCCTGGATTGTAATCTTTACAGAGCAGATCGCCAGGTCTCTCTCCCGTGGAGCTACTGGTGGATTGAACAGCTGACCTTTCAGTTGCGGCTAGAGGCTTAACCATTGCACCACCAGAGCTCCTTGTCCCAACGGCCGCTTGAACCATTATCCCTCACCCCAAATTACTGATGCATAAACTGAGGCTCAAGGAGGTAAACAGGTTGCCTGGGGTCCCTTGTTCTGGATTCTAATCCAGATCGGCTTGACTTCTGCTTTATTGTGCTCTTAACCAGTATGCTGTAATAATACATTACTTAGTGGGTGCTATGCCAAGCACTTCACGTATGTGTTTTCAAGGGCTCCTCATTCGAACCTATATGATAGGTACCTTAATTATACCCATTCGACAGATAAGGAAAACGAGACTCATAATGGAGGTCACTGGCTCCAAGTCAGAGACAAAAAGAAGTAGAGCCTGGGTTTCAATCCTGAAAGCAGAAGTTACCACTCAGGGGTAGGTAGGTACTCTGCTCAGTGCCTACACCTTTTTTCTTTGTACTTCAATTCAGTTCAATGCCAGGCCCTGTGCTGTGTGTCTTGGGGATACTGAGGTAAGACAGAGTCCTTCACCCCAGGAGCTCAGGGTCCAATTAGGGAGGACAAGCAGCTGGTTGGAGGCCCTGCCCTATAGGACCCACCCAGCAGAACTGCCTCATAGGGTTTTCTAGGTGGTAGTCTTTATAGGAGCAAACTGACAGGTCTTTTCTAGAGCTGCTGGCTAGGTTCGAACCGCCAACCTTTTGGTTAGCAGCAGAGTGCTTAACCGTTGCACCACCAGGGTTCCATCCTCTTCCTCTAGGCCTCAGCTTAACCTCCCCGGATGTCCCCCCTTTCCTCACGCAGCCCCAGGACCAGATATGGCTCCTTCCCAGCACGTTGCAGTCATATGATTGAACTATGAAGCATGTTCCTCATGCGTGTTATTATTTTATAGACCTGTCTAATCTTTGGCTAAGGGTGAACTTCAGGAGTGACTTCGTTACTGAGTTAAAAGGGTGTCTGGGGGCCATACTCTCAGGGTTTCTCTAGAAAGGCAGTCGTGTAATTATTTACTCAACTATTTATAACTATTTGTTCAACATGCATCTTTCCCACCTGGATCAGAATCGATTTCAGAATCAAAACCATGTCTGTTTGAATCACCTCTGGGCATAGGGATGGCACATACAGAGCAGATTCTCAATAATCATCTGTTGATTGCGTTTGTCTAAACAGCTGTGTGACTAGAGCAAGTTACTTAGCCTTTCTTAGGCTCAGTTTCCTCATCTGTAAAATGGGGATACTAATTAGTATCCCCAATTGTTGTATGCCATCGAGTCAATTCGATTCCTACTCATAGCGACCCTATAGAACAGAGTAGAACTGCCCCATAGGGTTTCCAAGGAGCAGTTGGTGGATTCAAACTGCTGACCCTTTGGTTAGCAGCCTGAGCTCTTAACCACTTCGCCACCAGGGCTCCATCCCTAATTAGTATCCC
This sequence comes from Dugong dugon, assembly GCA_030035585.1. Taxonomy (NCBI): domain Eukaryota; kingdom Metazoa; phylum Chordata; class Mammalia; order Sirenia; family Dugongidae; genus Dugong; species Dugong dugon. The sequence goes on from CM057476.1 coordinate 14,731,121, forward strand.
CATTTTACAGATGAGGAAGCTGAGCCTGGTGGCACAGTGGTTAAGCGCTCAGCTGCTAACTGAAAGGTCAGCCAATCGAACCCTCCAGCAGCTCCATGGGAGAAAGGCATGGTGGTCACCTTCCATAAAAATCGCAACCTTGGAAACCCTACAGGCAGCCCCGCTCTGTGTTGTAAAGTCAACTAGGCATCGGAATTCGACTCCACAGCAATAGGTAATAATGTCTGCCCCCTGGGGCTGTTGTGAGGATTAAATGAGTAAATGAACGTATAATATGTAGAACAGTGCCTGGCACAGAGAAAGTGCTCAATAACAGTGTGTTACGGGGAAATGGGAAGAAAGGGCTTCATGGGTACTGGGTTTTATTATTTATTTATTGTGCTTTAGGTGAAAGTTTACAGAGCAAATTAGTTCCTCATTAAACCATACACAAATTGTTTTGTGACATTGGTTGGCAACCCCTCGATGTGTTAACACTCTCCCCTTCTTCACCTTGCGTTCCCCATTTCCATTCATCCAGTTTTCCTGGCCCTTCCTGACTTCTCATCTTTGCTTTTGGGCTGGTATGCCCAACTCGTACAGATGATTGAACTACAAAGCACACTCCTCCAGTGCGTTATTGTCTGTTTAATAGACCTGTCTCGTCTCTGGCTAAGGGCGGACTCCAGGAGTGACTTTAGCACTGAGTTAAAAGGGTGTCTGGGGGCCATACTCTCAGAGTTTCTCCAGACTCTGTCTGACCAGTAAGTCTGGTCTTTTTTTTTTTTTTTTTAAGTTGTGCTTTAGGTCAAAGTTTACAGCTCAAGTTAATTTTTCATTCAAAAATTTATACACATATTGTTTCATGACGTTGGTTGCAATCCCCACAGTGTGACAGTATGTTCCCCCTTTCCACCCCAGGTTCCCTGTGTCCATTCGTCTTGTTCCTGTCCCATCCTGCCTTCTCGTCCTGCTTTTGGACAAGAGCTACCCATCACGTCTCGTATATCTGATTGAACTAAGAAGCATGTTCCTCACATGTATTTTTTTTTTTTTTTTTTTGTTTAATCTTTGTCTGAAAAGTGGCCTTCGGGAATGGTTTCAGTTCTGGGTTAGTGGAGCGTCCAGGGGCTATAGTTTCGGGGGTTCCTCCAGTCTCTGTCAGACCGGTAAGTCTGGACTTTTTACATGAATTTGAATTCTGTTTTTTTCCGGATTTTATTTTGGGGGTGATGGCAAAGTCTGGGAACCAGATAGAGGTGGTGGTTAGTTGCACAACAGTATGAATGTATGAAATGCCACTGTTCACTTTAAAATGGTTAATGTTTTATGTTATATGGATTTAATCTCAGTAAGTAAATTAAAAATTGTGTTACTACTATTTCTCTGCTGCTGCTTCTGCTATCATGAAAGCAGAAAAGTGTTGAGCAGCCCCAGCAGTCTGGCAGAGGTGGGACAGAGTCTGGGCCTTCAATACCTTTCAATCCAGTGGATGTTTCCTGGCCTTGCTCTTGCTTTGCCTCTAGCAGCTGCTGACTCTGTTCACTGCCTCACTCCCTCTGGAAGCTTCTGGAAACATTGGCTTGCCTTGGTGTCTGTGGCCCCCACCCTCTCCTGGTCCTCCTACCTCACCCAGATGTCACGTGTTGGAATTCCTCGGCTGCAGACCCCCTCTTTCACTTTCTCTTCAGACCGTCTCACCCCTGTCTGCACCTCGAATGACAATCCAAACCAAATTTAAACCTTCACATTTCTGTCTTCCGTCCAGCCTGCTCCTGTCACATCTAAACTCGCTTAGCCAACTGCTGACCTGACATTCCCTTCGAGCCCCTCAAAGTCATTCTCTCCCGGAGGGAACTGTTTCCCCCCAACTTCAACTTGTCCTATCCCAGTGGTTCCTGCCTTAGGAAAGGGTTACCTATCTACCCATTCCTTGCAAAACAGGAAGCTGTAGCCATCCTTGCCTCCTCTCTTTCCCTCACCATTCATAACCAAATGCCCAGTAGAGTTTCACTTCTCTGTGCCTCAGTCTCCTCATCTGTAAAACAGTTATCATAATACCCAAAACCCATTGCCGTCAAGTTGATTCCGACTCATAGCAACCCTATAGTACAGAGTAGAACTGCCCCATAGAGTTTCCAGGGAGTGCCTGGTGGATTTGAACTGCCAGCATTTTGGTTAGCAGCCATAGCACTTAACCACTATGCCACCTAGACCTTCGTATTAAATAAAACCATACATATACGTTAATTACTATTGCTGCATAACAAACAAGCCCCAAAACTTTGCACCTTAAAACAACGTTGTTTTTGTGCTCTTGGTTTTGTGGACCAGGAATGGAGTACGGCTCTAATGGGCAGCTCTGACTCAGAGCCTCCTATTCGGATGCAGTAAGGCATCAGCTGGAGTTGTTGTCATCTGAAGGCTTGACTGGGATGGATGTCATGGGCGACTCACCCATATGGCTGGCAATCACTATGGAAGGCAGGTGGTATCATTTTTATACCCATTTTACTGATGAGGAAACTGAGTCACAGTGATGTTAGGCAACAAGTCCAAAGTCACACAGCTAAGCAAGTGGTAGGGACAGAATTTGAATCATGTCATGGGCTCCAGATTCTGTGCCCTCAGCCACAGCACATACTGCCTCTGTTGGATGCCCAGGGCTTTGGAAAAGCGTTGGGGTTTTATTGTAAGTGTGCTGTGGAGCACCGTCCATATTCAAATGCCCCTAGAGGTTAACTTCTCTGAGCATCAGTTTCCCCAGGGAAGCACTTTTCTAAGAGATCACTTGTAATATTTCTCAAATCCGTCTCCTTCTCTCTGTCTCCATAACCACTGTCCTAGTCTGTGTTCCCGCTGTGGCTCCAGATGGTCTTCCCAGCTTCCTCCCTGACCCTGAGAACGTGAAAATCATCCCCAGTGGCAGTCAGGCCTTGATAAACCATGTTTCCAACCACACAGGGGCAAGGCAGACCCATAGCTGCAAAGATGACTGACAAGCCTTTCTTTTGAGTGACCACTGCTTTCTTATCAGTGATAAGAAAGAAGCCCTGCTTCTATCCTCCTGCCTCCCAACTAAAGATGACCGAGATTATTATTGGAAAAAATTAAAAACAAAATCTCCTGCCAACCCAGAAAATCCTTTCCACAAAGTAGTAAAGAAAGAAACAGTTGTACTGTGGAATAAGCATTAAACCAGACTGGGATGCACATCACAGGTAATCTCCTAATGAGATTACAAAGAAATCCCACCCGTTTAATACAGCCAAGCAAGTCCAAGCTGAAGATTAACGGTAACTTGCCCTCATGTGAGAGGACTTGGCCACACTGTTTGCTATACCCACTTTTATAGTTTATCCTAAACTCACCTGATAATTGGGGTTCCCATCTGTGGTGGCTAAATGCCTTGTCTGAAGGATTAATAAAACTACTCAAATCTCTATGACAAGTTTGTGGTTACAGCTTGGAGCAAAGTGACCAGGCTAAACTCCCAAGGTGACAGGGAGGTAGGGGTACTATCTTCCTTGATGTTTATATTTCAGAGCGATGGCTTCCAAGCTCTTAAGAAAAATATTCCTGGGTTGTCATGCTGGCAAAGGAGGTACTGGGTGATGCAAATAGCTAATGTGCTGGGCTGCTAACCAGAAGGCTGGACGTTCAAGTCCGCCCATGAGACTCCTTGGAAGAAAGGCCTGGCGATCTACTTCTGAAAAATCAGCCATTGAAAACTCCATGGAGCGTAGTTCTACTCCAACACACAAGGGGTCACTGAGTTGGGGTTGACTTGATGGCAATTGGTCACTGGTCCACTGGTCGTACATGGCACCAGACGCCTTTGAGCAAAAGCATGACGAGATGAGAGATGTTTTGGGTAGGGCAATCTGGGACAGTGTGTCCTTTCCAAGGAAGGCAATGTCACCAGCGTGGAGGGAAAAAGAACAGGTGTCTCTCTCCTCACAGGTTTTGCCTGCTAATGATTGCATTTTCAAGGCCTGAAAAACCAAAACTGATATAATTTCTCACAGCCCAATGTTTAATTAATGCTGCAAAGACTCCACCTTGAGTTTAGAGTGTGTCTCAGGGGCTTTCTCGCACTTAATAGTTGCTTTACCTCACCACATCCCTGTGAAATAAGGAAGGGGATTGGAGAGGCAGCCGCTGGAACAGAAGCTCCAGAGTTCATCTGCTGGAGGTCTCAATGTTCTTGAGAGAATGGGACTTCCGGTATCAACTCCATGCTCTGCTGGAGAAAACCAAGACACAGAGAGGCCAGGGGACTCCCTCCCTCCCACCCCCAAGTATAGTAATAAAAAGGATTTGAGGTTTTTTTCTTTTAACAATCACTTTGCTAATTACCCGGATCTACAGTCTTCTGCTATTTGATTAACTTAATCTTCTTTCCCTCACCAGGCCATCAATAAAGCGATTTCCTTTTAGTAATGTGAGTTAAGCTCTACATTGATCCTCCTGATTGTAAATACTTTCCCGTTTTGTTCTCTTGGATTTTGAGAAGGGTTAATGGAACTTCCAGACCAGGGCTTCCAGCTGAACTGGTTCATTCCAGTTCGAACACCGGCTGAGAATTTGCATTTCTAACAAGTTCCCAGGCAATGCTAATACTGCTGGTTAGGGACCAATTCAGAGAACCACTAGTACAGCCCAAACCCATACCTGTTGCCACAGAGTCGATTCTGACTCATAGTGACCCTACAGACAGAACGGAACTGCCCCCAGTCTCTGGAAACCCTGGTGGCGTAGTGGTTGACAGCTACGACCACTAACCAGAAGGTCAGAAGTTTGAATCCACCAGCAATCTTTGGAAACCCTATGGGGCAGTTCTACTCTATCCTATAGGGTTGCTAAGAGTCGGAATCAGCTCGACAGCAACGGGTTGGGTTCTAGGGTTTCCAAGGAGTGACTGGTGGATTCAAACTGCCGACCTTTTGGTTAGCAGCTGAACTCTTAACCACTGTGCCACAAGGGCTCCTCTAGTAGAGCTGTTGTTCTCAAATTTTATTATACATAAGAATCACCTGGGATCCTGTTAAAATGTAGATTCTGATTCAGTATATCTAGGGTGGAAATGCAAATTCTCAGCTGTGATTTGAACCAGAACGAACCAGTTCAAAGCTCTGTTCCAGACTTAGGTGGACTAGGAAGAAAGGCCTGGCGATCTACTTCCAAAAATCAGCCAATGAAAACCCTATGTATCACAAAGGTCTGACCTGCAACTGATGGTGGGGATAGTGCAAGACTGGTAAGCATTTTGTTCCCTTGTGCATGAGGTCACCATGAATGGGGGCCAACTTGACAGCAGCTAACACCACCACCACCACAATGAAAGAGTAATAAATGGTTACTATTCAGCTGACTCTGGAGCCCATATTCTGTATTGACCTTCAGTGACTTAAAAATCCTTTTATTCCCCCTGCCCCCACTTGTTTCCCACCTCCCTTTTCCTTTCAACTTGTGGGTGGGAAGATCCGGTTTCGGTGTAAACTTGAATTTTTTTTCACCTGGTTGCCAGGCAACAGAAGCCACCCTAGTTGGGATGCATATACATGTTAACTTATGCCCAGCCACCTCTGAGGCCAGGCCTATCAAAACTCCAGTGAGTTTATGAACTACGTGCAGAGCTGGTTAGAAATGCAGGCACCCAGTGCTAATGGCCAGATCTGGGAAGAGACCCAGGAATCAGATTTCAAAATGAGTACCTTCAATGACTGTATGGCAAGTGGCCTGAGGAAGCCTGAGAAGCCAAGCACAAAAGTATCAGATGGGTTCCTTGGGTGGTCAAACCGTTAACATACTTGGATGCCGTAATGTGGTGCCACCAACTGGGTGGCTTAAAATAACAGTCTCAAAGTCAGCTTCCTGGGGAACTGTCATGGATTGAATTGTGTCCCCCCAAAATATGTGTAGCAACATGGCTAGGCCATGATTACCAGTATTGTGTGACAGTCCACCATTTTGTCATCTGATGTGATTTTCCAATGTGTTTTAAATCCAATCTCTACGAGGTTGATGAGATGGGATTAGCAGCAGTTATGTTAATGAGACAGGACTCAATCTACAAGACTGGATTGTGTCTTGAGTCAATCTCTTTTGAGATATAAAAGAGAAACAAGCAGAGAAGACAGAGGGACCTCATACCACCAAGAAACAAGAGCCAGGAAAATAGTGCATCCTTTGGACCTGGGGCCCCTGTGCTGAGAAGCTCCTAGTCCAGTGGAAGTTTGATGATAAGGACCTTCCTCTAGAGCCCAGAGAGAGAGAAAGCCTTCCCCTGGAGCTGATGCCCTGAATTCAGACTTCTAGCCTACTAGACTGTGAGGGAATAAACTTCTGTTTGTTGAAGCCAGCCACTTGGGGTATTTCTGTCATAGCAGCACTAGATACTAAGATAGGAACCCAACCTGTGACAGAGAGCAAAAGAGTGAGTCATTCCAAGCAAATCAAACAAAAGACCAAAGTCAGCCAGGTTGAGTCCACTTTTTAATATGTTAACCATAATGCAAACAGGCATAAGTAGGCTTTTGTTAAATTCCATAAAATTAGAAGATGAGAACTATACTGAAGAACAGCATGCGGCGAATACGGCCTGGACAACCTCGCAAACAGCGTGGGGGCAGGTGTCAGTCCTTGGCAGAAGGTGCTGGAGCACAGGGGTCACTTGGCAGAGACTTAGCAGCATCAAGAGCTCAGAGGTAGGGGAAGCCCGAGTTCCTGACAGCGTGGTGGAGGGTGCATTGAGATGTAACCCCCACTCTGCCCACCTCCCCGGCTCCCCCAACACCAGGGTGGAAAACTGTGGGTGCGACGCCGCAGTTGGACTGCCACTCTCAGCCTTCCGGAAACCAGCGCTGAGCCCGGAGTGGGTCATACAATCACTATGACAACAGAGTAACAACAAAAATGGTGGAAGCAGAGTGGAGGGCACGAGAGGGGCTGTGAGGCCCAGCGCTGGGGCACTGGGACTTGTTGGTCTTCATCAGATGGGACACCAAGGACATAGAACCTTATTGGCACGGGAGTGAGTTCATCCTTCTGGCTCGGGAGTGAGTTTGTTCAATCATACTTTTTGGTTATTTTTTTTTTCAGAACTCCTTTGCATCTCAGCTTGGCAGTATGGAATGGAAACAAAAGCACTGGGCTGAGAAATGCTCTGCTGCCTTATTCCAGGAGACCTGTGATGAGAAGGCCTGGGGTAGTCAGTAGAGACTGTGAAGTCCAAGAACAGTGGGTCTCAATCGGAAGCTCGTTTGCCTCCCACTCAGGGGACACTGGGCAATGTCGGGAGACATTTTTGGTTGTCACAACTGGCAGGGGGTATTACTGGCGTCTAGTGGGTAGAGGCCAGGGATGTTGCTGAACATCCTACAATGCACAGGAGCGCCCCCTACAGCAAAGATTTATCCAGTGAAATGTCAATACTGCTGAGGTTGAGAGACCCTGGCCTAGAGTCTCCTAGAGTTTAGAAGCCAAAGTCTGGGCAATTTGATGTCATGGAGTCATTATCTAGAAGACAATAGGAAGCAGCAGTTGGGTCAGATTTGTTCCTGCCTGCCTGGGCCACTTCATTAATAACAGGCTCTCTTCTTGACCAGGAACCCTGGTGGCACAGTGGTGAAGCATTCAGCTGCTAACCGAAAGATCAGGAGTTCGAATCCACCTGCAACTCCTTGGAAACCCTATGGGGCAGTTCTGCTCTGTCCTACAGGGTCGCTATGAGTAGAAATCGACTCAACAGCAATGGGCTCAATGGGGTTCTTCTTGAGCAGGCAGACATGTTTTGCTTGTTCACAACTGTTCAGATATTCAGGGCCAAAGCAAATTCATAAACATACTAAGGCGTATTATTTACTCCAGATTACCTTCTGATCAAAAAGTGATCATATTTTGCATGTGGCTTTCACAGTATTAATCGAAAACAGACTCAAAACAGACCCTGCTTTCCAGGGGTGAAAGTGTACCTAGAACCTCGGGTCTGGGACACATCAGTCTTTGGGGAAAGGCAACTTTTCTTCTCGGACCGTTTCGCCACCAGGCAGGGACCCAAGAGTGGGGTGGGTGTGAGAGAGCGGAGGAGAGGCCAGGTTGGTGTCAGCTCCTGGGGACAGGCTCTGTTGAGTCTTTGGAGAGGCAAAGGCAAACTCCCTCAGTCACTCTAATCCATCCTGGCTCTGGTCTTTAATTCTTGAGTCACACGGGACATTTGAATGCTGGAGTCTTTAGGAGGGTTGAGGGAAGTCCAAGAGTGTAGACAGGATTATGTAGGGAGCCCAGATTGGTGTTTCTTCCTCCTTGTCACTTGCAGCCAATCTCAGACTAACTTACCGATTCAGACAGAGGGCTTTGAGGGTAAGGTGGGCAGGATAACATGCTGAAGATCAAAATACACAAGTGTGGCCTGAACAAAAAATACCTACAAGACCAGGGTTTTCTTGATGACCAAATTAAAAGGCCGTACTGGGGGCCTGTTGCTGATGCTGTAGGGGTGAAGGGACCCAGACATTTGGCTTGCTCATCCTGGTAGCAACCATCTTCCCTGTGAACTAGGTCAGAGAACCTCTCACTTGTTTTGGACTGGGATGGTTCATTTAACTAGTCAACCTGGCTATGCTATGGTGCTCAGTTGTTTGGGTCAGACGCTAGTCTAGATGCTGTTATGAAGTAGTTACATGCGATTAAGTCAGTTGGCCTCAAGGAAAGCAGACTACCTTCCATAATGTGGGTGGGCCTCATCCAATCAGTTGAAAGCTGAAGGCTGTAAGAGCAAAAAGAGAGTTTTTCCTAGGTTGTATTCTGTCTCTAGACTCTCTCTCTCCAGCTGCTGTCAAGTCGACTCCAACTCATGGAGACCCCATGTTTGTCAGAGTAGAACTGTGCTCCATAGGGTTTTCAATGACTGATTTTTCAGAAGTAGATCACCAGGCCTTTCTTCTGAGGAGCCTCTGGGTAGACTAGAATTGCCAACCTTTTGGTTAGCAGCTGAGTGCATTAGTTGTTTACACCACCATAGACATTCTGCCAGAACACACTTACTTTTCTCCTCACCTGTCCTGTGGATTTTGGACTTGCCAGCCCCCTACAATTGTGTGAGCCAATTCCTTGAAGTAAATCTCTCTCTCTCTACAGTATATATAGTAAATATATATATACACATAGTATGGACGTGTATATACATATATTCACACAGTATATACAGTATGTATGTATGTATGTATGTATATGTGTATATATATATATATATATATATCTCAATCATTGGTTCAGTTTCTCTAGAGAACCCGAAGATGTGAACTTAGGGCAAAACCTGATCCCTGTGGAAAGCAGAAGCAGGCGGCTTCCGAGAGCATGTTTGGCAAGAAAATTCCGTGGTCTTTAGGCCAGTGCCGTTGGCCGGGGTCAGTTTTCTGTCTGGGCACCTGGGCATGGCTGGACCATAGAAGGATTCACCTATTGTCTCAGGGAGAAGCTGGCTTTCACATTACTGCTTCAAATGCCTCTTTCCTTTGAACCTGTTTTCCTCATGAGACCCCTTTCTCAGCTAATGATGAGACTCTAATTTCTCATTTGTCCTCACCCTCTGCAGCAGGCGGGCTCCCAGGTCTTGTAGATTCAACCTCTGGAATATCTATCATCACACCCACCCCTACTCTCATTCAAGCCTTGGTTACGGCAATAACCCAGCACTGGCTCAACTGGCCAGCCATCCACACTCTGTGTTGCCTCCAGAACATTCTTTTCCAAGCATAACTCCAACTGCCTTAATTTCCCTGTTTTGAAAAACACTCCTGAGGATTCCCTGTTTCCCACTGAATAAAGTCCAAATTCTCTGACATGCCACTTATATCACATAAACGGGCTGGGTGAGGATTTGGGCTCGGGTCGGCTTCCGAAACTCCACTTGGTGGGTCTGAAGCATTCCCAACAAAGGAAGACACCTGGCTGTCTCACACCAAGGAAACTAAGGAAGCTCCTTCTCCTCTCAGGCAGTGTAACCACATCAGTTCTCTCACAACACAAGGTCCAGGAATTCCAGGAACTGGATACACAGTGCTGCTGGGAGCCATGGCTGGTTACTGTTTCATGGGATGTCTCGTTCCTCCTGGTCGAACTCTGTATTACAAGATTACTTCAATTCAAGGTGGAGAGGGAAAGAAATGGCCTGCAAGCTGGGTAACCCCCCAAAGGCCCAGTAAACCATCTATTTGCCCTCTTATTGCTAAATCATATTTTGCACACCTTCGGTTAGAGGTTCGTCTACCCAGAGGTGCCTCAGAAGAAAGGCCTGGTGATCTACTTCCAAAAAATCAGCCATTGAAAACCCTATGGAGCACTGTTCTACTCTGACACAGATGGGGTCGCCATGAATTGGAATTGACTTGGCAACTGAGTTTTTTTATCATTGGCTACTGGGGCTGAACTAAAACTTACCACAAGGGGGAAGTATTTACCCATCCTGGATCACTCTCTGATTTTTGATACGTTACTCATTACAGCGAAGCTTTCTGTTATTAGGAGTTCTGGCAAATGAGAGAAACACAGCAGACTAATCTCTTGTCTTCTAGCCAGGAGTTATGCAGCAGCTCGTGCTGGGGGTTGAAAGGTGTTTACTTAAAAAAAAAATCTTTGGGGAGAAAGATGAATTTTGGTTACATAATGCTTTTTTGGACTCCTTGCTCCCATCTGCTTACATGCTACCAGAAAGGCCTGGGTATTTACTAAAAAGGTACCTGGCACATCATTTAAGTGCTCATATGTATTTATTCAGTGATGTTAAAGCATTCATATTTAAAGCTTGATTTGGAAAGCTACTAGCAGCTGGAGTCACGTTTGCGGGAAAGAAGAGGTTTACACTTGGCTTCTCTCCAGGTTAGGAAGGGTCTGGTGGAGGCGGCTGAGCATTTGGTCTTTGTGTTCATGGAAGACTGAGCAGAAGACGGGATTAAAGGCAGGAAGGATTATAACCGGCATGAAGTCACACTGCATGTGCTGGAGGCTGAGACACCAGTGGGGGCTGCCAAGGACAGTGGAGAAGGATGAGACATTGTTTGCTTTTTAGCTCTGAGTCTTGGAGGTGGGCTCCTCTGGGGTCTTGGCTCTCCTGTTGTAAGCCCCCTTTAAAGAGGACCAGGGCTGCTGCTGTTGTTGGGTGCCGTCGAGTTGATGCCGACTCACAGTGACCTCATGTGACAGAGCAGAACTGTCCCATAGGGTTTTCTAGGTTGTAATCTGTATGGGAGCAGATCAGCAGGTCTTTCTCCTGCAGAGCTGCTGGTCGAACTGCCAACCTTTCAGTTAGCAGCCTAGTGCTTAACTGTCGCATCTTGCACAGTATCTAAGGGAAATACAGTTTTTCTGGATAGCAAAAAAAAAAAAAAAAAAGGAAAAAAAGAAATAAAAAAAACCAGGGTGGGCTGAATGCTACCCTACCATCCCTGGCGGCCTAGAGCAGATTCCTTGAGGCTGAGGGTCACCAAAATGTCTTAGCTGTCTCTGGGAGCTGCTTCATTTTGAATTTTAGCACTTACGGGTAGAACGAGACTGTCACCACATTTCCTCTGAGGTGGTCACCTCAGCAGGTTTACTGGAAGGGAGAAATCACACTGGCCCCAATTCCCACTGAAGACTTTGCTCTCCATTCTTGATCAGAGTTGAGGGTAATTTATTTGTCAAAATTCTGTAATCAGGTTAAAAAAAAATTCTGGGACCATCCTTAGAAGGCCAAAGGACTGGGCCAGGTCCTTCTCACCTTGTGTTGTATTTCTTAGAGAAGCAGCAAAGTGGTACATCATTCCAGCGTCCCTCTCCAACCTGCTTTTCTCCAACTGGCTTCCAATCTTTTATCCCCAAGGGTGAAGCAAGGAGCTCCATTTTGAGGAATAAAAAATCACAGTGACGTTCTTCATTGATGTTGTTTCCAGTCTCCAAAACTTTAAACCTTCAGCCCATTCATACCCTTTAGCTTCATGATATCACAAGAGAAACTGAGGAAAAGTGGCTTGTCCAAAGTCACATGGTGGGTCAGTGGCAAAGATAGGAAGATTCTTATTTCCAGCATGCTCCCTTGGACGATATTACTTCTGGACTTTGTGGGTGGGATTGTCTGGGGAGAGGGCTGATGGATGTGACCGAATTAAGAGATCGTGGTTGCGGTGGGTGATCCATTAGATGGTTATTTTTCCATCTGGGCTCTGCTAACTGATGTCAACAACTAAATGCACCTAGTTCTGTGATTCCTCTTTCACTGGGAGATTTTCTCATAATCATCACCCCCTTCGTGAGCCCTTTAAAACCAGGACAGTTAGGGCCCCTCCAAGTGTTTCCGGGACACTTGCACTCACCCTTAGTTACGGATGCGTGAAGACTTAATCCAGGTGAGGGGCCCGTTCCTTGGCACCGAGGGTCTGTTGGCAACACACTTGCACAGGCACAAGGACAGACAGAGACCCAGGCTTGTGACGTGCACACGCACGAATAACAGGTCTTTGTAAAAAAGGAGATGCTGAAGGACAGACTCAGAAAACTCTTCAGTTCAGTCCCTGCAGCCTGTCTGGGGGGACCGCAGAACACAAACCCCAACATGAGCGACAGCCATGCACCCATGTTATGCCCTTATCAGGAGGACAGAGGGGGGAGACAGAGTTTCATAAGGGCCACTGTGGAGTAGAAAGCCGTTGCACTGCAGCAGGTGAACTCAAGGAGAGAAGTGAAGAGGGCCCAGGAAACCACGGAGGGGCGACACCCCAGAGGAGGGGAACCAGGACGTAGTGACAGGACGCCAGGCACAGCGAGGTCACATGGAGTCCATAGAAAAGATTCAGCAGCGTCCGCACTTACAAAACCTCAGCCTCCCTGGCCGCAGCACCGGGAGGCTGATCTGCCATTCATCCGGGCAAGAGGAATCCAGTTAGGAGCTGAAAACCCTGGCAGAGGAGAGGCAAGGACAGAGTTAGTAGGATAGGAGCAAGGCTGTTCTGGTTTCTTAAAGCGACCCAGTAAGCTCAGGGTTCAGTGGCATTATCTCTTTCATTTCCTCGTTCAAGTTCCAATGTCTTCGGCAGGAGCTGATACATAGTAAGGGCTTGTACTGTTGAATGAATGAATGAATGAGGGAATGAATGAATGGATGCTCACCAACACAACCAGCAACGGAAAGGGACAGTGAAAGGTGCTTGTGACAACCTAGGGAGTTACCATCTTAAAGGCAACGGTTTGAAAACCTACAGGACACAAAAGTATTTTTGAGGTTGCCATGTTGTCTCAAAGTCCCTGGGTGGTGCAAGCGGTTTGCGCTCGGCTGCTAACTGAAAGATTGGTGGTTCGAACCCACGCAGTAGTACTGCAGAAGAAACACCTAGTGATCTGCTTCCATAAAGACAACAGTCAAGACAATCTTGGAGCAGTTCTACTGTGACACACACAGGGTTGCCATGAGTTGGCATCGACTTGATGGCAATGGGTTTAATTTTGGTTTGGTTATGCTGTCTTAAGGGAAAAAGAAAAAAATAAGGATGCTGAGTTTAAGAAATGAAGCGTGTGCCCTGTGCTACTAAATTTTGTCAAAGAGACAGCTGAAGTCTTACCTAATTTAAAGTGCACATGTTTGTGGTTTGGAGGGGCTCCGTGAGAATGGGGTGGGCAGGGCATTTGGCAGTAAGCTCATGATCAAGGTTGATGTGTCAGAGGGCTAAGGTAAGGTTTAGACAGTGAGACTCAAACTGTTTCCAAAAATTTCTACAGGATGAGTGGAATTGTCAATAATAACGTTAATTGTAATTTGCACCTGTGGAAAAGGCCCCAGTGATTTGCAGAATGAGGGTTACTGTGTAAGAGTCAGGAGTAGCGGAGGCCGGAGACAACCTACCACTAGGGGGCACCCCAGGAGGAGGCCAGCATCCAAAGCAGGGGTCTCCATACTTGAGCAGGCCTCTGAGGCCCCTGCAGGGCTTGTTAAAACACAAACTGTCGTGCCCAACTCCAGGCTTTCTGATTCAGCAGGTCTGGGGCAACATTGGGGGAATCTGCATTTCTAACAAGTCAGCAGGTGATGCTAAAGCTGCTGCTGGTCCAGGGAGCATTGTGGGAACCACTGACCCAAAAGGGAGCCACGGTAAATGAAGTCAGACACCCCTGCCCACCAGGACTCCACGAAAGGGCTCTGCCCACCCCTCGCCCATGGTATGGAACCAGCTTACTCGTCCGTATCTTTTTTGCTCTCTTCAATGAAGGCAATGGACTCAGATCTAAGGCGGTTGGTCACTTCATATGTCCGCAGGGTGACCCCAAAAATATCCTCATGGTACCGGTTGTCATCCTAGGGGACAGAAACAGCCAAGGAACAGCCCTCAAGTGCCAGGCAAGAATATGGAGGGTTCTAGACAATGCCAGCCCTGGAAGGGAACTATACCTAAAGAAGATGGTTCCTGAGGAAACCAGGCTGAACTCAGTGTCCCCTGGGTACCTTTGGTCTGCAAGACTGTTTCAGTAACACCCTCCACCCCCCAGGGTATGGGACTCCTCTGGGCTAGGCTGCTGCTGCTTTGTCCATTCTGAGGTCAGAAGTGATGAGGCAAGCGAGAAACCTCACCATTCTTCCTTTTCCTCTCTCCTCCTCATTTCTGTAAGTTCAGACCTGAGGAATGCTGGATTTAGTGCGAAACATCATAGCCCGAAGAAACCGGCAGAGATGGGAGGAAACAGAGTGCCCACTTAGCACTCAGGAAGTACTTCCCATGGCTGTCCCAAGTGGAGACTTCCTGGGTACACGTGAGTTTCTCCAAAGATGGGCATCTTTGTTCAGCTTTGCCCAGAAACAAACAAGAAAAGAGGAGGACCTCCCCAGAAGCCTCAAGAAATAGCACAAACGACATTTAATTTATGGCATCTGAGAGGTGCTGAAGTGCTGGAAACTTCTTCAGCAGAATTCAGAGACAGGCGGCAAAGACTATCCTCAAAGGGCAGTGGACCGAGGATGAAACAGGAAAACACGTCTACATCCTGGTACAGCTGTACTGGTTGTGAAAATATTGGCAAATAGCCACTGCCCAAACCCTCTGGGTGCTGCCCCTGACCTCCCAGCTGCGCTGGTCCCTTTCCTGGGACCCCCTGGACCTCCCCATGATCCAGGAGAAGTGAGCTCCAGTTCTGGGGGGGCAGTAGTTGGGGAACACACATTCGCAGTGATGTGGAGTTCAGTTTTGGCATTCCTTGGTCCTGAAGGTTTGGAAGACAGTTGCCCACCTATATTCTTGGCTGGGGTGGTTTTTCCACATTTTTCTACAGAGTCTGGAAATCTATGGACGTGTCTCCTGAGGGTCATATCAAAGAGGCCGAGTGCATGGGGGACACCACAGCTCTTCTCTGACCCCAGACATTTCTACCAGAAAGTTCCTTTCTTACTTACTGGGGTTTAACACAGACTTAGACCAAGGGCTTCTTCTGCAAAAATGTTTGACCACGGCTCAGTGAGGGAATCATGGGATCACCCTGGAGCTTTCTGAACTTCTGGGATTCTGTTTTTCCTATTTAGGGCAGGTGCTTACACAGCCATGACTTTGCTTACCAGCTGCCACTAACCTCTACTGGGCCTTTGTGTAAATTAGGAAAAGGCACCTCTCTTTCTGGATAGACAAGTCTCCATGCCAGGATGCACAGCCTGGAGAGCCAGGCATGAGGTGGCTTTTAGCCTCCACCTGCGCCCTTGGACAGATCCCTTGTGCAGTGCCCAGCCTGCACAACTGCTCTGGGGCAGTACTGTGGCTTGGTTCCAAGGGCAGGAAAAGTTAGGTTAGGATTGTCTCTGGCCTGCAACACAGAGGTCCGCTCGCTTGTTACTCTGACACACCAAAGCCCCAGCCATATTGAATACATGCCCCCACACCCATACCCCCAGTCTTCTTTCCTTGTCTCTCAACCATGGTTTAGAACCGACCGTGTCTTCTACCCCCAGTTGCAAGTGGAAAAATGGGAGCAGGGATGCCATCATGGCTCCCCTAGTCATCAAGACAGGTGGGTGAGGAAGAGGAAACAAGAAACCGGATCCTGGAAAAGGGATCCAAGAAGCCGGCCCACCACTCACCCTCAGCCTACTGACGAACACGCCGGCGTCCTCCACCGAGAGTTTCCCCTGCTGGGTCAGGATGCGCTGGATGGCTTTGAGGACATCAGCAGCCATGGTGACGTCCCCGCAGACATAAATGTGGCCCCCTTGCTCCTTCAGGGCTCGGTACACGGGCTCCGCCAGTTGCTCTTGCAGGATGTCCTGCACGTACTTCTACAGGGAGCAGGGTGGGGGGACCAGTGAGAAGGGACTGGGCTGCTCCTGTGTTTGCTGGCTTCCCTCCAGGAAGCAGAGCCTGAGCAGGTAGTTTATTTTGTGAGGGGATCCCAGGGAAAGGGAGCGAGGGACTGGGAAGAGTGAGGGAGGGAAGTGAGAGCCAATCCCAAAGTGTGTGAATGGGTTTCTCCTCACTTTGGACAACTGGAGCTCAACTCTGCTGAGCACCCTCTGGGGAGCCACATAAAATGCACCCCAGAATCATCCCCTGAAGGGGCATAAGAGGGGGACATTATCTACCTGCTACTCTCCCCCAGTGGTCAATGGTGTCTCTGAGGAGTGTTAATACCTGCACACCTCCAGGTATGGGGTTCATCATGGTAGGCATTCTATGCCGGGTGCCAGAGTAGCCCTGGGGCAGACAGCAAGAAGTACAGGGGCCAGGTGAGGGGCTGTCAGGTTCCGCTTGTGCAGAGCTGGCTGCTGCAGCAATAGCTGGAGTACAGGTGGGCCAGGGCCAAGAGGCTGTGAGGCGGGCACAAGAGGTGTCCAGTACAACCCCAGGGAATGTGCCTGGCTTCTTCAGGATGCCATTAACTTGTCCAGGAGACTCCTTTAGGCAAGGCCGACATCCAGCACAGCTGGGCCAGTTGTTAACCTTTTTGTGACTCAGTTGTTTTTTCCTTTTAATGTTTTGTAAATACTATGTGTTTTCAGTAATGGAAGTCATGCTGAATCACTAAGTCTGTCTGAATTTTTGATAGGTAATATGGTTCTTGTTTTATGCCTCATTCTACAAATCATATACTTGGAGTCTAGCGGTACATACGTGTACCCCTTGTAAACACAAATTCTACCCCCAGACTCCAGAGGTACATATGTGTACCATATAAAATTTTTCAAAATTCGTGTTTTTTCCTACTAAACATTCAATGATTCAGTGCCACCTCATACAATAAATACTCTGTAAAAACATTAATTTGTGACACAGGTCTGTTCTTTCCATCTCAAATTGTTATACAGGGTCCTGCCTGCTGGCAGCACATACTATCAGTGGGACAGGTGCTTCCCAATGAACCCCAGAGGTACAAAAATAAGTGGTAGCTATATATACCACCAGTCCCGACAGGGTTTTAAAACACTGGCAAGTAGCCACTGCCCAAACCCTCCGAGTGCTGCCCCTGACTCCTCAGCTGTCCTGACCCTTTTCCTGGGACCCCCCTGGACCTCCCCATCATCCAGTAGGAGCAAGCTCCAGTCCTGCCTGTGTCCATTCCGATTAGTTGGTGTCTCTCATGAGCTGTTAAATATTTTAAATAGATACATTTCCTCTCCATAGCTAAAGTCCAGAGCAATTTCACAGAAGGGAACTCAGGAAGGGTAAGAAGAGGTTAGGGGCAGTGGTGGTTCTGCGGTAGAATTCTTGTCTTCCCTGCGGGAGACCTGGGTTCGATTTCCAGCCAAACACCTCAAGCACAGCCACCACCCCTCTGTCAGTGGAGGCTTGCATGTTGCTACAATGCTGAACAGGCTTCAGCAGAGCTTCCAGACTAAGGCAGACTAGGAAGAAAGGCCTGGCAGTCTACTAAGAATCAGCCAATGGAAACCCTATGGATCACAACGGTCCAATCTGCAACTGATCATGGGGATGGCACAGGACTGGGAAACATTTTGTTCTTTTGTACATGGGGTTGCCATGTGTTGGGGGCCAACGTGACGGCAGCTAACAACAACAGCAACAACAAGTGCATGGTTCCTAATAGCAGGCTGTGCATGCTTGTGTGAGTATGAGCGTATGTGTGTGTTGGGCTGGGGTGGGCAGACTGTGAACAGGCTGGAGTTACCTTTGGTTTCTCTGGCTCCCGGGAATAGGCTGTGTACAGTTCTCTGAAGACACCCTTGTTCTTGGCCTGTAGGGTCTCTTCCTTGTAGATGTGGTCTATCTTGGATTGCCGACACCCGAAGACCAGGACCATGGGGCAGGGATTCATTCCTGGGGGCCAGGAAGACCTCATGTCACTAATGGCGCTGATGCCTGATTTGGGGAGGTGGCCCTGATGCCAGGGGTGGGGTGCTGTGACCTTAGTGTGTGCCATGTAGACAGAGCACATGAGCACTGGGGACTGGTGGGTATATGCACACGTGCATACACGGCACATATGCACATTCACGTGTGTACATACCTACACAGAGCTCAACCCACATATACATACACACGTGCACACAGTTCAACCCACACATGTAAACACATACACACACGTACACATCCACACACACTGCAGGAAGTAGGTAAAGTCTGTTCAGACTCTGGCAGAATATCTGGGTGCCTGATGCCTTCCTTCTACCCCCTGGTTACTTAGCAGCCCCCACCATTGGTTAGTGCTAAGAACCCAGCTCTGGAGCTAGACTGCCTGGGTACAAATCCCAACTCTATGTGACGGTGAGCAACTTACTTAACCTATCTATGCCTCAGTTTCCCCATTTAATAACAATAGTATCTACCTTATAAGGTTATTGTGATACAAAGCTTTAGAACCATTGCTGCTAATAGCAAGGCCTTTATAAATGGTAGCTATTCTGTTGGGATGACAGCTCCATGGAGGCAGGGTTTTTTTTTTTTCCCCCATCTTGTTCATTTAGATGCCCCCGGGGTCTAAAATAGGGTTTGGCACTTACTAGGTACTCAATAAATCCACGTTAAATGCATGCTTTCTCCTCTCAAAGTTGATTTGTGCTGGGTCTCACACAGCAAAGCCTGCTGTTGAATAACAGTCTTCAGGACAACCACATACATGCATCCATTTGATAAGGCTTAATGCCTAGCCCTTCTGGTGCTATTAGAATCTTAATAAAGGGTTATATCTTAACAGTCAAAGAAACGTTCTCTGAGGATGGAAATTCAGGATCTTAAGATACGCTGTGGAAAAGATTTGTTTGGACACAGGATTTGAATAATACCATAATACCATGACCTTTACCTATGGGCCTGGTTAGTCCTACATCCGCTCTACTACACTCCCCCAGCCCACACTGTTCCAGGCAGTGACGCAATGAGTGACAACTCCATCATTCCACGAGGCTGCTGAGACACAGGTGGGCCTCCCCAGGCCCAGGGGGTGAAAATCCAGAGGCCGCTGGATGGTGACCCACCTTTGTGCTGGATATCAAATTGTCGCTGCTGCCAGAAGCTTCGGAAAGGGGCGATGCCAGTGCCCGGGCCAACCAGGATGCAGGGTACTTGGGGATTTCGGGGAAGGTGGAAGCTGGGTGCTCTGGACAGGGAAGAAAGAGTCAGTAGGCTTGCTGAAGTCAAATCTGATCAAGAACAATTGAATTTTGGGTAGACCAGATGGCTGTCTTGGGTAGAAACATAACAGCTCTTGTGCCCATTTTCAGGGTGGGGGCCCCACAGCTTTGGGGAATTCCAAGAACCAGAGGTCTTCAGAGCCTGAAAATCCCTCTGCACTCCCATTTGCTGAGCCAAGCTACAAAGGGTGGTGGCAGCGATTTAACCCAGGGTTTCTCAACTCTGGCACCATTGACATTGGGGCTGGATACTTCTTTGTTGTGGGGGCTGCCTTGTGTATTGCAGGAGGTTGGGCAGCATCCCCAGCCCTGACAACTAGATGCCAGTAGCCCTCCCAGCTGTGACAACCAAAAGTATCTCCAGACATTGCCAAATTTTGCTTGGGAGGCAAAACCACTCCCAGTTGAGAACTACTGACTTAACCATATATGAGATCTCTTTAAATCAGGGGGTCAGTGTGCAAAGGATCATCTGGGGGGTGTTAAAAGTGCAGATTCCTGGGTCATGTAGTAGTGTGGATTCAGGACTCTGTTTTTTTGAAGGAAGCTAGGGGATTCTGATGCCGATAGTATTTGGACCACACCTTAAACATTCTGCCCTCAATAGTCGAGAAAAATGGTTGGCCCAGTCCACCGTTCAGGCAGAGAGGTTACTAATACTGGCTGACAAAGCAGGTACCTTTAGTGGGCCTGGTGGTACAGAGGTTAAGAGCTATGGCTGCTAACAAAAAGGTCGGCAGTTAGAATCCACCAGGTGCTCCTTGGAAACCCTATGAGGCAGTTGTACTCTGTCCTGTAGGGTCACTATGAGTCAGAATTGACTCGACGGCAATGGGTTTGGTTTTTTTTTTTTAGCGGGCCTAAGCTCAGACATACCATTAAAACTGAGTTTGGGGCAAAAAGTTCAAATTGACGGGGGTGCTCAGATCTTCCCCGTCTCTAAGAAACTGGGGACAGATGAGGGTGGCCAGTAGAATTTGGACAGAATTTCCACTAGTCTGTAAATTCCATGAAGGCCGTGTCTGTGTTTGCCTCGTTCTCCACCACAGCCCCCGATATTGGTTGTTGTCGAGTCAATTACAACTCATAGCAACCCCATAGCACAGAGTAGAACTGCCCACAGGGTTTCCAAGACTGTAATCATTATGGAAGCAGACTGCTACATCTTTCTACCATGGAGTGGCTGGTGGGTTCAAACTACTGACCCTTTGGTTGGCAGCTGAGCACTTAACCACTGCACCACCAGGGCTCCTCCATTGTAGTGCTAGCATCTAGCATGGTCCATGCACTTGATACATATTTGTTGCATTAGATTAAATTTGACTAGAGGACTTACTTAGCTGGCCATGTTCCCTGATCCTGTTTCCTTAACAACCCATCTGACCCATCCATCTCTCTAGAGCACTGAATCAATCTTTCTGGCTGGTCTACCCACCTCAACTCACAATGTCAGTATCCAATCTGGGGGTGCCTGCTCGTTTCTCCTCATTTGCCACTTACCCTCTCACAAAACAGGGGACCACTTCGTCAGCCTGTATCTGGTTGAGCCAGGAGGAGCACACGCCATGGTGAATTGGTCCTTCTCCGTCTAGGAAAACAACCAAAGTTGTCTGGCCGGGCTACTGCTTCCAAGCTTCCCCCATCACTGACCTTCCTTCTCCCTCTAACATAGAAAGCTCCCAATGCCAAAGCCAAGTTTCTGCCCTGAGTCCATTGTTTACTGCCCTTGCTTTGAAAGGGAAAAGGAAGATGGTCTTGCTGGCATGAGCTTGTGGCTATACAGTGGACCACGGTTCTGTTGGGTGGGAGAGGGTTGGATTCCAATCCTGCCCACTGAGGTCTCAGTGCCTTGCTCAGATCCACATTTGAATTGCTTTGTCAAGGAGGGAGAATACTGGAACAGAGGCTGGGTTATCTGACTGGCCTACAACCAGCTGGACATCATGCAGCAGAGAGTGTACCTAAAGAAATGGCGGTGGTGGCATGTTCTAGTTGCTGCTTTGGGGGGGGGGGGGGCTTGAGGGGATGAAGAGAGTACAAGAGGATTTCTGGCTCTGGGGGTGGCTGAGCCTTCCAAATGCACACCTGGCCTCCTTCCTAACAATGCACAGCATTGACTCTGCCTACAGGGACAGGTTGCCTGACTTGCTTCTTCCCTCAGTTTCTTAGTCTTGGGGCTGGAGTACCTCCCAGGGATGTGGGATTTGGCTGGTGGGCAGTAGGTCTGGCAGACCTGCAGAGGTCCCTCGGGGGCAACGCAGACTGGGAGGCTCTCCCAGGTCTCTGCCCACCTCGGGTGCGGTAGGAGACAATGGCCACAGTGAGGTGAACCTCGTCCGGGTACATGTCTGGGGAGGAGCTGATGGAGTAGTAGCGCGGCTGCAGCAGGGACAGCTGGGTCAGGAGCAGAGTGGCGGGCATCTGGATGGACGAGAACTCCTCCAGCACCTCCACGATGGTGGGGTTCTTGCTCCATTTCCATTCTTCATACTCCTGCAAACCCTGTGCCAAACAGAGGGACAGAGCTGCAACTCCATTCCTGGCACTTATTTCCAGTGAGGGCTTAGCAACTTGCAACTCTTGAAATATTTCTTCTGGTGCTTATTTTCATGTTTCTAAATAATATGCACTCACTGAATTAGCCTCTTTCTTCCTGTCCACCATTCCAGTCTCTTCTCCTGGATTGCAGAAGAAACCTAAGCTTGGGATTTTCTTACTGGAAGCTCCCAACAGGAGAAGCCTGGGTTGTCCTTCTGGGTAGGATTCTTACTGAGCAAGGCTTTGTAGCAGCTTGGGGCAGACTGATCCTTGGTTTCTGAGCAAGGGTGGTAGAAGCTGTGTTTAGTTCACCCTGCCATCTGAGACTTCCTGTATCTAACAGTCCTACCTACTGGTCCTTTGGATCAGAAAAGATACCATATTTAAGCCAGGGCACTGTGGGATTCTCCAAGTTTCTTTTTCCTCTAAGCATGAGCCAAGATGAGACTAATGGAAGATCAAGGGTTTCAAAGGAAGGAGCAAAAAGAGGTAGAATACCAATCTCTACTGTGGCCAGACAAATCCAAGACCCAAGAGGGTCACTCTCGTTCTGTCGGGTCTTAGTTAGAACAAAGGGAGATGGTCAGGACTAACCAAAATGGACTAGCCAATATGACAACCGTCTTGCAAATATGAAAACCACACCCCCTTCCTCAAGACTGCTACCTACTGGAGGACTGTTGTAATAACTACACAATTCTCCAAAGACTATCAGGTGAAAGGCACCCCCTAGGGTTGTACAAAGGAGTCCCTGGGTGGCACAAATTGTTAGGTGCACAGCTACTAACTTGAAGGTTAGTGGTTTGAATCCATTCAGAGGAACCTCAAGATCAGTTGATATGACTATTATTCAAATTTACACACCAACTATTAATGCCAAAGATGAGAAAATTGAAGATTTTCACCAACTTCTGCAGTTTGAAATTGATCAAACATGTAATCAAGACACATTAATAGTTACTGTTGATAGGAATACAAGAATTAGAAACAAAGAAGAAGGATTGGTAGTTGGAAAACATGGCCTTGGTGACAGAAACGACGCTGGAGATTGCATGATAGAATTTTGCAAGACCAACGACTTACTCATTGTAAATACTTTTTTTCAACAACGTAAACAGTGACTACATACATGACCTCACCGGATGGAAAACAGAAATAAAACTGACTACATCTGTGGAAAGAGACAATGGAAAAGCTCAATATCATTAGTTAGGACAGGGACGGGCTGACTGCAGAACAGACCATCAATTGCTCATACGCAAGCTCAAGTTGAAGCTAAAGAAAATTAAAACAAGTCCATGAGAACCAAAATACAACCTTGAGTATATCCCACCTGAATTTGGAGACCATCTCAAGAATAGATTTGACACACTAAACACTAATGACTGAAGACCGGACGAGTTGTGGGGTGACATCAAAGACAGCATACATGAAGAAACCAAAAGGTTATCAAAAAGACAAGAAAGAAAGAAAAGACCAAAATGGATGTCAGAAGAGACTCTGAAACTTCTCTTGAACATAGAGTAGCTAAAGCGAATGGAAGAAATGATGAAGTAAAAGAGCTGAACAGAAGATTTCAAAGGGTGGCTCAAGAAGACAAGGTAAAGTATTATAATGAAATGTGCAAGACCTGGAATTAGAAAACCAAAAGGGAAGAATGCACTCAGCATTTCTCAAGCTGAAAGAACTGGAGAAAAAATTCAAGCCCTGAGTTGCAATTTTGAAGGAATCTATGGGCAAAATATTAAATGATGCAGAAAGCATCAAAAGAAGATGGAAGGAATATACAGAGTCACTGTATCAAAAAGAACTGGTCAACATCCAACCATTTCAGGAGGTAGCATATTACCAAGAACCGATGGTATTGAAAGAAGAAGTCCAAGCTGCACTGAAGGCAGTGGCGAAAAACAAGGCTCCAGGAATCGATGGAATACCAGCTGAGATGGTTCAGCAAATGGATACAGTTCTGGAGGTGCTCATTCATCTATGCCAAGAAATTCGGAAGACAGCTACCTGGCCAACCAACTGGAAGAGATCCATATCTGTGCCCATTCCAAAGAAAGGTGATCCGAGGGAATGTGGAGATTATTGAACAATATCATTAATATCACAGGCAAGTAAAATAGTGCTGAAGATCATTCAAGAACAGTTGCAGCAGTATATCAACAGGGAACTGCCAGAAATTGAAGCTGGATTCAGAAGAGGTCATGGAATGAGAGATATCACTGCTGATGTCAGACAGATCTTGGCTGAAAGCAGAGAATACCAGAAAGATGTTTACCTGTGTTTTATTGACTATGCAAAGGCATTCGAATGTGTGGAACGAATTATGGATAACATTGCGAAGAACAGGAATTCCAGAACACTTAATTGTGCTCATGAGGAACCTGTACATAGACCAAGAGGCAGTTGTTTAACAGAACACGGGGATACTGTATAGTTTAAAATCAGGAATGGTGTGCGTCAGAGTTGTATCCTTTCACCATATTCACTCTGTATGCTGAGCAAATAATCCAAGAAGCTGGACTATACGAAGAAGGATGTGGCATTAGGACTGGAGGGAGACTCATTAACAACCTGAGATATGCAGATGACACAACCTTGCTTGCTGAAAGCGAAGAGGACTTGAAGCACTTACTGATGAAGATCAAAGACCACAACCCTCAGTATAGATTACATCTAAACATAAAGAAAACAAAAATCCTCACAACTGGACGAATAAGCAACAGCATGATAAATGGAGAAAAGACTGAAGTTGTCAAGGATTTCATTTTACTTGGATCCACAATCAACATCCTTGGAAGCAGCAACAGTCAAGAAATCAAACGACATATTGCATCGGGTAAATCTGCTGCAAAAGACCTCTTTAAAGTGTTGAAAAGCAAAGATGTTTCTTTGAGGACTAAGGTGCGCCTGACCCAAGCCACAGTATTTTCAATCACCTCATATACATGGGAAGGCTGGACGATGAACAAGGAAGACCGAAGAAGAATTGATGCATTTGAATTACGGTGTTGGCGAAGAATATTGAATATACCATGGACTGCCAGAAGAATGAACAAGTCTATCTTGGAAGAAGTACAGCCAGAATACTCCTTGGAGGCGAGGATGCCAAGATTTTGTCTCATGTACTTTGGACATGTTATCAGGAGGGGTCAGTCCCTGGAGAAGGACATCATGCTTGGTAAGGTAGAGGGTCAGCGAAAAAGAGGAAGACTCTCAACAAGATGGATTGATACAGTTGCTGCGATGATGGGCTCAAACATAGCAATGATTGTGAGGATGGCGCAGGACCAAGCAGTGTTTCGTTCTGTTGTACATAGGGTCACACTATGAGTTGGAACCGACTTGATGGCACCTAACAACAATAACAACAACAGAGGCACTTCAGAAGCAAGCTCTGCTGATTTACTTCTGAAAGTTCACCGTCATTGAAAACCCTACGTAGCACAGTTCTATTCTGATACACATGGGGTTACTATGAGTCCGAGTTGACTGGAAGGCAAATTTTTTCTTTTTAACTCGAGCTGTATGAGGCCCACGGATCCACCTTGCTAAGGACCAGCAGACGCTGCTTCTCCTTCTCATTGGTAGCCAGGGGGGCAAACTGCTGCAGCTGCAAAGGCGTTGGCGGCGTGGTGATGTCCAGGTAGTACTTGAAGGCCTGGAAGATGGTGCAGGGTGGGAGGCGGTGCTCATCTGTCCAGTTACTGATGACTCCTGTGGAGGTACAATGGACATGGGGACTAGGTAGGGAAAGGGAAGTCTGAGCTGTAAGGGCTTGGGTGTAAGTGGGGAAGGCCAGTCTGCTCCTGGGGCAGAGGGTGGGCCAGTGAGCAGGACTGTCCAAGAGTCAAACAACCAGTCAGCTCTCCACCTTCCGTACTCTGAGTCCACACCCAGGAGCGAGCCTGGTTCCTGGATCCTGCGTCTACACCCAGGTCCCAGGCACCGTGGGGTTACCTGATGTGTGCAAGTGGCTTATCCAACAACCAGTTAGGTAAACTGGTCCCAAAATTTAAAAGTAAAAATAAAAAGAGGAGAATCAATATTAAAACAGCATGAGACATTCCACTAGCATTCTGTGCAGTAAGCCCCAGGTGAGCACAGGACATGAGTCTATTTTGATTCTGTATGACCACTCAGTGTCAGTGGGAGCAGGATTCCAGAGTTTAAAAATTACAAACACACCTAACACTTATCTGTTGTCATTACTTGCTGTCCAGTCAGTTCCGACTCATGGCAACCCTGTGTGTGCAGAGTAGAACCGCTCCATAGGGTTCTCAAGGCTGTGACCTTTCGGAAGCAGGCCACCAGGCGTCTGGGTGGGATCGAATTGCCAACCTTTTGGCTAGTAGTCATACATTTAACCGTATGCACCACCCAGGGACTCCAACACTTATCTAGCACTTTCTATACTCCGAGTACCTACGCTCAGCACTTTACAGTATCAACTCATTTAACCCTCACAACAACCCTAGGTAGTGGGTGGTGTTACTATCCAAGACAAAAAGCTCAGTTCCAACACTGGAGGAAAAGCTAGCTGGATTGGATTTACTAGGAGAGGTATATCTCTCCGAAGTAGTGCTTTCCTAAGGGCTTTTCAGTAGGGCTTGGCTATATATTCTTTTTCACATTCTGTCGTGACTTTACCCCTGACACCTTCATAAAGACAATATGTCACTGTATCATGGGCCACCATGTCTAAGGCCACTGCATTGCCTTACACCTCATGCCTGAGCTCACCTGTGCCTACTGAGATGAAGCATTGAGACCGTTGGCCTCTCAAAGCACTTGAATGTCAATGTCAGGGATGATTACTTCAGCAGGTTGGAACTTGCTCTATTGAGGTCCAAACTGTGGGTTCAATCCCATTAAGCTTCATACAGTACTTTTTTGATTCAAGGAGGGGTAGGGTCAGATTCAGTGGCTATCAGTGGGGTGGTGGTGATGAAGGAAGCAAGAAAAGTGGCCACTATTAACATCAATTTCTAGCTAATGACACAGGTGAAGGAAGACAGAAGCCCCCGACCCTCATGATTAACCACTGATGTCCTGGCATCATGGGCATTCACAGGGTTGTTCAGTCATGAGAAAGGGCAAGCCTTCAATCTCATAAGCTGGAGCGACAGACACACATTCTCCTCCCTGGACCAGGGATTGGGAAGAACTGGTCTCCTACTGCCTTTGGAACTTCCTGGGGAAGGGAAGGGGCCCCCTGGGAGTTTACCCAAAGCTGTGTTCCGCTCCTCCAGCAGCTCCACCTTCACCAGCTGGTTGACAGGGGGCGCGTCCTCCAGCCGCTCAATCAGGGCGTTCACCAGGTCCTCGTGGTTGCCGGGGAAGACGCCCAGGTGGTCCCCGGGCTGGTACTGCAGCTCCTGATTCCCATTGGTGTGGAGCCGCACAAAGATGGTGGATCGGCTGAAAGGAAAGGCCAGGGAAAAATAGGACAAGGGCCACCAGCTACTGCCCCCTTACTTCATGGATTCTTGTTGGTCCAATTCCCTTCATTCCATTCTCATGGGGGCCCATGCCCACCAGGCTTCTGCCCATCACTCTGCAACATGGTTTTTATCACGGTCACCTATGAACTGCTCATTGTAAATCCACTGGCTGTGTCCAGTAGCCAGCTTCATCATCAAAGTAGCATTGGGGTTCACTATCCACTCCCTCCTTCTTGACTCCCTTTTTCTTTTGGATTCTAGCATCCCAGGATTTCCTGATCACCTTTCTGGCTACTCCTTGGCTGGTTCCTTCTCCTCTCCCCAAATTCTGGAATTTGACATCTCCCCCAGGAATCAGTCCTCAGATCTTTTTGTTTTTCTATCTTCCTGCCTCTGCTTTATTTTTCTCCTTAGCACTTACTACCCTCTGACCCACAGCATAGTTGACTTTATTATACAGGCAGTCCCCGGGTTACGAACGTCCAACTTAACGGACAACTCATGCTTAAGAACCGATTGCCATAAAACTTATTAGATTAAAAATATGAGTTAAATACAATGGTTCTTAACAATGAGTGCACGCACTACTTTGTGACACTCGTGAAAACAGGTTTTGAAGTGTTTCTTAAGTGTTCTATATGCATAACAAACTAAAGTTGTTACCGTTGAGTCCATTCCAACTCATAATGACCGCATAGGACAGGGTAGCACTGCTCCATGGGATTTCTAAGGAGCAGCTGGTGGATTCGAACTGCTGACCTTTTGGTTAATAGCCAAGCTCTTAACCACTATGGCACCAGGGCTCCTTTATGTGCATAGAAAGGTAAAATACATGCTATATACTAAGACAAACATTTGCCTAACTGACACTAAATATGAGCTGTATGTACCTATTCCAACTTACCTACAAATTCGACTTAAAGACAGACTTAGGAACGGATCTCGTTCATAACCTGGGGACTGTCTGTCTGTATAGTTTATGGTTAGTTTTCCCCCTTGGACAACGTAAGCTCCTTGAGGTCAGGGGATTTGTCTTTTGTGTCCACGGCTGTATCCCTGGTGCCTAGAACCACGCATGGCACATAGTAGGTGCTCAAAAAATATTTGTTGAAAGAAGAACCTCAGACTCCTAAGGTTATCCAGCTGCTGGAACAGGTCTGTTCTCAGCACCTGACCAGGGTGCTCTCAGGATTCTTGGCCCCAGTGGAATCATAGGCAGTTTCCACAATCTGTAAAATTCCATCTCTCCTAGGAATTCCAAGCTTCACCTTACTTCTGCAACCAGAGCCCCTCAGATTGTGATGGTGAAGGGAAACAGACTTGGCCTTAAGCTCAGGTTCCTGTTAGCACAAACCCACCGATGTTAGAAAAATTGAACCATCCATCTTAAAAAAAAAAAAAAAAAAAAAAAAAACCAGAGAGAAACTCTTTTAGACCTGTGTTTAGGTTTGCGTTGCTTTTTATGCTTCTAGGGCCAGAGAGCTGTGCTAACACAGATGGCTTCAGGAACAAATTCTCAGAATTCACATTCTGGTCCTGTTTTTAAGTTTTAGTATAGATATACTGCATTTCATGCAATACCTGGAAAGTTTGGGATCGATTACACTTGGATGAATCAAATCCTTTGCACTCTGAGTTAAATTTGCATTTCAGATCCGCTTTTCCTTCACTGCCAACTGGTTTTCTGATGATCGAGACGCTTGATATTCCACATGAAGTTTCTACATTCTCCATGGTATGTAAATCAATGATTGAATAGTCCAATAGGGCTTGCTATTTAAAGGAGTTTTTTTGGCACAACCAAGAGTCCTTTTGTGCTGCAAATAGCCATCATGATTAAAAATAGTTGTGCTGGCATATTTTTGGGGTGTCAAGTATTTTCTTAAAGGAAGGCACCCCTGTCCTCAGCATGGCAGAAACCTTGGCGACCTTAGTCGTGAATGGTGGAGTTACGGTCTGGGATCCCACCTCTCTTTCCTGGGCCCTTTCTGGTGTACTGATATTGTCAATTGTGTGGTTTTGCACAACTCTGTCCTGAGCTGTCTTTTGGTCCCTGGGGAACAAAGACATCATCGCCCCCTCCTGGCCCCAGGAAGGGAATTAGCCAAGGCTAGTCGCCAGCAGGGGGCACTGTGGGGCTTTTCATTTGGGAGCCTCTGCCTACTCAGAGGGAGCCTTTCAGAAGGTCTGTGAATCAATTCCCGCTTTCTCCCGGATCATCACGATTTCTTTCAGAAGTATATTTGCCTCCGTTCTTTTGGCCGGTGCAAAATAGAAATGCAGAGGCCTCCAATTTGCTGAGCTGGCTCATGCTCACAGCCACATCCCCAAGTCCCCCTGGAAGTGGGAGAAGGTGGCCAGGAAGATAAGGGGCAGGAAAGGCCTGGCTGGGATTTTAGCTGGCAGGGGAGCTCCCAGGTGGGCCCAGGCTCTGCTGTGCTAGGAATTTAACCCAGGGGACTTACTAAGCTGCTGACTGGGCGTGGCTCACTGAGCTGGAAACACAGCAGAGCATGGTCACCTGACCCCAGGGCACCTTGATGGGGCAGCCTTGATGGTCTGCAGAGCAGCTGATTCTCCTGGCCCTGGGACACCGGTTTGGGGGCCAGCTGTCTTAAATCTCAGTTCCCCTGGGGGGTTCTAGTGTAGGATTTTCTGAACATTTTTTTAAAAGTGTGGGCTACACACGGGCAGGTTGAGAAGTACTAGGGGAGTGGGGAGAGGGCAGTCCGGGACGGCAGTGGCCATCTGGGCCCTCTGTACCTCCTGCCCCAGAGCAGCCCCTGCGTGTGATGTATTTACATCCACAAAGCCTTGAAAACCCCATGGAGCACAGTCCTACTCTGACACACAGGGAGTCGCCGTGAGTTGGAATCGACTTGATAGCAACTAACACCAACAGAAGCATCTCTCTCTCTCACACATACGCATGCTCACACATACTTGGCAGTAGTTCAATGCCAGGTTCACAGATGAAAGAACAGTCTGCTAACATCCAGCATTAAATAAATACTAAAAAAATATTAGCTAATGGTCAATCTTCAATGAAAAGAGTAAACACCATCAGCCGGGGGCAGTTTGAGTTAACAAGGTACTTTCATTCAACAAATTTGTATTGTCAGACACTGCTCTAGGTACTGGTGAGAGGGTGATGAATAAGACAGGAAAGTGTCCTACTCTCACAGAGAAGTAACTTAAAAAGCTTTCAGACTGAGTTGGTGATGTGGGCAGGTGGGTCGTGATGCGTTGGGGGTAGTGGGCTAAGTCAGAGAGGATGGTCAGGGAAGGCCTCTCTGGTGATTTGCCATTGGAGCAGAGACCTGCACAATGAGAAGGAGTTGGCATGGAAAGATTTGGCAGAGGGAACAGCAAGTGCAAAGATCCTGGGGTAGGAATAAGCATGGCATGTTCAGGGAAGGATAAGAAGGCTCAAGTGGCAGAAGAGTGGCCAACACAGGGGTGGGTGGTAGGAGAAGGGGGTCAGAGAGCTGGGCAGCGGCCAGATCTGCCATGGCAAGCAGTTTGGAAGCTTTTCTAAGTCCAGGGGGCAGCCTGGGACACACCTGGAGGGTGTTAAGCTGGGGAGTGACAGGCTTTAATTTATATTATAAAAAGGCTACTCTAGCTACTGTGTGGAAAATGGATCTTTGAGAGAAAAGCCAAGAAACAAGGTGACAAATTAGGTAGCCAGACGAATCACCCAGACCAGAGATGATTGTGGCTTCCCAAGGTGGCAGCTGTGGACCAAGCCAACAGAACCAGCTGAGAGAATGGATGTGCAGAGTGTGGGAAAGAGAGGAGGCAGGGAGATGCTTGAGTCTTGGGCTCGTTGCCCTCTGTTGAGAAGGGGAAGGCTGGAGAGAAGTAATTTTATCAGAGGGAAGATGAGAATCAAGAGTTGTGTCCCATCAAGAACTCTCTGCTGTAATGTCTCGTCACTCTCCAAATACCCCAGGGTTCAGTCCCCCTCCTGCACTTCCGCCCCTGCGGTTCTCTTTTCCTAGATGTCCCTCTTGTACTCTCCATGCCTGTCTCACCCCTACCAGTGCCGGCTGCCATGGAGTTGACCCCGACTCATGGTGACCCCATGTGTGTCAGAGTAGAACTGTGGTCCCTAGGGTTTTCAATGGCTGATCTTTCGGAAGTAGATTGCCAGGCCTTTCTTCCAAGGCATCTCTGTGTGGGCTCAAACCTCCAACCTCTTGGTGAGCAGAGAGTTTATTAGCCATTTGTACCACCCAGGGATGTCTAAAGGCTACACCTCCCTTTGAGGCTCATCTGAAGCTCTATGATCTCCTACATCCTTTTGACTTCTAGGACTTATTATCTGCATTCCACCCACCCATTAGCGCTCCACTACACTTTCTTCTGTATTGTTT
Source organism: Dugong dugon (assembly GCA_030035585.1). NCBI lineage: Eukaryota > Metazoa > Chordata > Mammalia > Sirenia > Dugongidae > Dugong > Dugong dugon. The sequence goes on from CM057476.1 coordinate 14,763,058, forward strand.
GCTAATTGCTCTGTGTCCCTCAGAAAATCTATTTCCCAACCAAGTGGTGACTGCGGTCACTTTTGTCTTACTGTGGTCACTTTGTCTTTAGATTTGCAAGGATAACTCTCAAATGGCTGTCTATTTCCTCTTAAGCACTCTGCTTGCAATCAAGTGTCTCTGGTGGCGGTGATGTGTGATATCTTGGTTATGGTCTCCTGGACTAAACAGCCAGACTTGGGCAGGAGAAATCGGGAGAGTGCTATGCTTTTTCACTCTATTATCCTGTTTCTTCTTCTTTATAAACCTTATAAAAATGGAAATGGTATTAAGGCCAAAAATAGGTAGTGCTACAGAGCATGCTTGTAAAGAGATAAACACCTAGGTACAATCTGGTGGTTTTTGTGCCAACTCATAACTGATTTTCATACTATGTTCCAGTTCCCAACCTTGTTCAGAATATTCTCTTGTAAGTCACTGCTTCCCTTCAGCTTAGAGTCAACTGCTCTTCCCAAGGGTGGACAGGGGGCTGATTCTGGGACTTCAGTCCAACTTAGCATCAAAACATTTACAAGTTTCCTTGCTGCTTATGTATTATGGTTTAGGGACTAATTTTTGTAACCTGGTCTTTTATAGTTTGCTGCTGGAAGAAATTTCCAGTAGATTCTCAGTCCCTTCTCTTCCAATGCTGCTTCAGTCATACCTTTCCACAGGGCAAAAAATGGGAAATAAAATATGTATTTCAGATACCAGAGTCCCGCTATGGATCAGAGATCTTTCCAGTTGCCACTGAGTCAACTCCTACTCACGGTGACCCCACGTGTGTCAGGGTAGAACTGTACTCCATAGTTTTCAGTGGTTGATTTTTTGGAAGTAGATCGCCAGGCCTTTCTTCCGAGGCACCCCTGGGTGGACTCGAACTGCCAACTTTTCAGTTAGCAGACAAGCACATTAACAGTTTGCACCACCCAGAGACTCCAACATAAACATTGCTTTTCTTGCCATCATTCCCATTTTGTAGGTAAGGACGCTGGGGCTCAGGGCATCTGAGTGACTCATTCAAGGCGACATAGCTAGAGTGTGGCAGAGCTGGGTCGGAACCCAGGGCTGTCAAGCTCAAGAGCCCATCCTTTGTACCATGCCAACCAAGGAATCAAGATTTTAAAAGATCTTCATGGGCTGTAACTGTGAGTTAAAGAGATTCTGTTCAACAGGGATCACTGCAAAGACCTTCATTAGTGGGAAAAGAATTGCTTATACAAGCAGAGGGTTGGACAGGCCTGGCTGGACTGAGCTGAAAAGTCTCACATGTCTGAGAGCAGCAAGGCTGAAAGTCTGGTGAGAGAGTGCGGGGCAGCGTGGCCATTAGAATCACGCCTGCAATCTTGGGCACCATTAGCATGACCTGTTCACATCAGGGATGGTAACAATATCCCCAGTGCACTTGGCGGTAATCATGCGACCTTCGACGTGCTGTGGCCAAGACTCAAGATAACATTTCCAACAGGAGGGATTGTGTCCTTTCACTAAAGCAAAAGGCTTGGGAAGGCAGGTCTTAGGAAGAATGCTTAGAAGGAATCAGGACCCAGGGGAGATTGGCCAATGTCCTTGGCTCTTTGCAGGTCTCTCATTTGGAAGAGTATAACCGGTATTGAAACGAAGGTCTAGGGAAATGCACTTTGGTTCAGCATTAAGATTATTTCTAACAATCAGGACTTCAACAAACAGCATGGGCTGTTTTGTGAGGTAATGAACCTCTCGTTATCCCAAAGGAATTTAAGCAAAGTCTGAATAGCCATTTTTCAGACTTCCATAGCAGAATTATTCACAATGAAGAAATGCTTGGACTAAGTGATTTCTTGCTTAGATTCTAACATAAGGTGCATATTAGCAATTATCCACAAGTATGGACCACTGTAAAAAATTATCCATACAACCTTTCCATTTTCTCTTTCCACAATGGTAACCACCATCTCTATTTTCCATCCCTCCAGGTCAGAGCTTGGCAAAAGTAAGCCCCAAAATATTCCAGGGAAAGCAGGAATATTCAGGAAACCCATCTGCTACAAACCAGCAAGGGGCTCTCTCTGCCACTTCACTAAAAAATCCCCCCAAAACCCAGCTGCCATTGACTCAGCTCTGATTCACAACAACTCCACGTATATTAGAGTAGAAATGTGCTCTGTAGGGTTTTCAATGGTTGATTTTTCAGAAGTAGATTGCCAGGCCTTTCTTCTAAGGCAGCCTTGGATAGACTTGAACTGCCAACCTTTCCGTTAGCAGCCAAGCATTAACTGTGTGCCCCACCCAGGGTCTCCACAATGGTTGGAAATAGGAACCCAGTCCTTGGAGTCAATAAGGCCTTCCTCCCTGAGAAGCAGGTGGCATCTGGGAGCAGAGAAGGGTAATTCTGAGTGAACCAAGGTGTTCCTACCTGGATTTAGGACTCTGAAGGTTTTGACGGCTGAGGAGTCGAGCGGCTGAGGCCCGCTTTTTGTGGACACTGGATAGACCTGCAGGGAAAAAAGTAACAGTCCTCTTGAGATGAGGTTAAACAACTGTCAGTAAAAACTCCTCAGTCGAGGGTCCTCTATCTACATTTCCACTGACCTCTGGAGTAAAGACATACAAGAGGAGAGGTCAGGTAGCTGTTGGTTGGGATGGGTGGGGTGGTTGTGGCTAATGCAGAACAGAAAGAAAATTTGGTAGAACTCTCACCTTTCATGCAGGAGACCCAGATTCGATTCCTGGCCAATGCACCTCATGCACAGCCACCACCCGTGTGGAGGGTGGAGGCTTGTGTGATGCTATGATGCTGAACAGGTTTCAGCGGAGCTTCCAGACTAAGACAGACTAAGAAGAAAGGTCTGGCAATCTATTTCTGAAAATCAGCCAATGAAAACTCTATGGATCACAATGGTCCAAACCACAACAGATCATGGGGATGGCAAAGGACTGGATAGCATTCCATTCCATCTTGCATGGGGTTGCCACGAGTTGGGGGCTAACAAGTTGAAAAGAGGATGATTCAGAGTAACACACCATTCTGCTGGAAAGAGAAATTTCCAAGCACATATTATCCTGAGGGTGGGGTGGTAGCACCCTATTCATTTTGGGAGAAATGCACTAAAGGGAGACCAAAGCAATTAAGCCCTCCTTCTCTAAGCACCTTTGGAAGGTCAGATCTCCTGGCTTTCCTCTTTCCCCACTATTATGCATGCCTCTTTAGGGATGGTGGTGACAGGTACCTTGTGTAAGTTCTGGAGCCTCAGCCACATAGGTGAGGCGGAATTTGTTCCTCTTCCAGCTGCGGTCATTGCTGATGAGGGAGTTGTTGGCCTTCTCGATGTTGACATCGTCCCCCACACAGAACACATCACAGGCTGCCTGTGGCACACACAGGGCTTTCGGTGACCTCTTTTAGCCAAGAGGGGCCCCTTCTCAACAGCTCTGAGTCATGGAATGTACATCCTTATCCATCCATCCATATATCCATCCACCCATTTTTCCCTCCACCCACCCATCCATCCATCTATCCATCCATCCATTCATCCATCCACCCATTTTTCCCTCCACCCACCCATCCATCCATCTACCCATCCACCCTCCTACCCATCCATCCATCCACCCACCCATCCACCCACCCTCCTACCCATCCATCCATCCAACCACCCAGCCACCCACCCATCCATCCATCCAGCCTATATTTTTTGAGTATCTTCAATGTGCTGGACACACCCCGTTTACTCTTGAGTTTAGGACCTAACCTCTGCTTAAGATGTAATACTATTATCGAATTTATCCCTAAAATGATACCTGTAGAGGCTTAGCATTAAACCAGAAAGTAAATACTTTAAAATTTCCCATTTATCTTCCATTCACCTCTAAAGATTAAAAAAATTATATTAAAGACAGAATATATAGACTGCCTGCATACTTGCATATAAATTTTTCTTTTGTTTTCTCTTTTTATGTCAAGCTCATTATTTCTTCAACTTCAGTGATTCTAAGACTTACCATTCAGAATTAGTTTGAGACAAAAATCCACATTAATTCAAAAGATTTTCAAGGGATTTTATCACTTTTTGGCCTCTTGTTGATTTAAAAATCTATATGCTAAGGAAGCTGGGACTCCGTTTGTAGATCTTGTCACCTCAGCTAGTTGTAAGCTCCTTTAGGGCAAAAATGATACGTTTTCCCCTTTGCGTAAAAAAATGTTTTGGCTGGGCCAATTTCTTAAATGGAGCAGGTATCAATAAATGTTTCATAGATCTATAGCTAGAAGCTTAGAGATCACCCATGCCCCTGCTCCCTTTACAGAGAGCAAAATGGAGGACCAGCAGGTGAAGCGCTTGCCTTGAAGATACACAGCTACTAACGACAAAGTTGGGACTAGAATCCAGGCTCCCTGGTTCCCTGGGTTGGTTTTCTTTATTTGGTTGGTAAATCAAGACTTCACCTTCCATGCAGACTTAGGCATTCAGCTCTGCCCTGAAATCCCTCTAGAGTATGGGCTGCAAATATCTCCTATTTGCTATAGGAGGCTTGAGAGAGGAGGTCTAGTCGATTGTGTTTTATATCCCCCCACAGTGACTTGTAACAAGCCCTGCTTCTGGGATGCTCAGTCAAGGTTGGCTGATTAAGGTCTAGAAACATCAGTTGATCTCAGGGTGTGAAAAGGTCAAGCTAGAAACTCTCCTCATTTGGGAAGAAATGCAGGAACAGGCTTATGGCACAGACTCCCCACACAGAAATCCTGACAGCCCGGGTGCCTCAGTTTCCCCAACTGCTCTCTACCTGCATTTCCTTTCAGAATGAAAAATGCCAGCTTAATGACAGAAGGTTACATAGCCCCGTTTTTCCTTAGACATTTGCCCTGGCAAGATTCATTCCAGGGGGAAGGAGCTTGAGAAGGTGGCAGGGTCCACATTCATTGCTTTTGTTTTATTTTTTTTCCAGGATGGTCAATTTAGTTATGCCCCACATGCAGATGGAAGGCAATTATTCACTTATTCTCCTGTGACCTTATAGCTAGACCAGCCCTGTCCAATAGGATGTTCTATGATGATGGAACCATCCTGCACTGTTTAAGATGATAACCACTAGCCACTTGCAGCTCTAGAGCACGTGGAATGTGGGTTGTACGACTGAGGGATGGGATTTTAAATTCCATTTGATTAAAATATACATATATCTGTATATTTTTAATTGAGATGCAATTCACATAAAATCAACCATTTTAAAGTGTATAATCCAGTAGTATTTAGTACATTCACAAGGTTGTGCAGTCACCACCACTATCTAATTCCAGAAAATTCCATCACCCCATAAAGAAACTCATTAGCAGTCAGTCCTCACTCCTGCTGCCCCCCAGCCCCTGGCAACCATTAATCTACTTTCTGTCTCTATGGATTTGCCTGTTCTGGCTATTTCACATAAATGAACGCATACAATATGTACCCTTTTGTGAATGGCTTATTTCACTCAGCACAGTATTTTCAAGGTTCATCCGTGTTGTAGCATGTATTAGTAGTTCATTCCTTCTCATGGATGAATAATATTCCACTGTACAGATATGCTACATGTTCTTTATCAACTCGTTGTATTTAATTTAAATTAAAAAACCCACGTATTGGTCAGTGAAATTCTAGCACTAAAGGAATATGTTTGCTTCATAGACAAATTGGTCAGATCTGAGTTCCAGTTCACCTAGACAGTTCACCTAGGTTGCATTGACCAACTCTGTGTACTTGTCTACCAAATGTGAGTGGAGGATGAATTCCTTCCAGCCATGAAATTCCAAGACTATAATTTTTATGAACCAGCTCCTTGCCCATAATGGAGGACTCTGGTTTCTAGGTGGAAAATGGATGTTTCAAGGCCACCTAAACTTATCTGAGTACTTACTGGGGAAAGTACCAGGGGTTCTCTCAAGTTCCTTCTATTTCTCGATGGTATAGGTATCCTGACTTTGGAGGTGGTGTGGAGCACCCCTTGGGACTCCGAGATGTGGGAAAACAATTACCTTGAAGACCTTTTTGGCCCAGGTCCTGAAAGCCTCTTCCTGCCCACAGAGCTCATCCCCTTCCCCCATCTTCAGGATCCTCTCCCCACCTAGCTCCTCCAGGAGGGTGTCCACAGCGTGTCCAAAGGCGCAGAAGTGGGGGTATGCCCGTGAGCCAAGGCCAAACACCGAAAACCTGCCAACAGGACAACAGAAGGTCCATACTAGGGGACTGTATCTCCATAAGATCCCAGCTCAGCCTGTGGCAGTCAGGGGACCCCAAGCCCATCTGTGGAAGGCTGTCTTTAAATATGGAAGCCCCCAAGAGCCTCGTCTCCCTTCCTTTTACTGTCTGCTAGGAGAAAATTTCCAATTAGCGATTGGTTCTGAGCAGGATTCCTATCACCAATTTGACTGTCAATTTGACTCCAACTCACGGCAACCCCACGTGTGTCAGAGTAGAATTGTTCTCCGTAGGGTTTTCAATAGCTGATTCTTCAGAAGTACGCTAGATAGTCAGGCCTTTCTTCCGAGGTGCCTCTGGGTAGACTTGAACCACCAACCTTTTGCTTAGCAGCCAAGTGGGTTAACTGTTTGTACTATCCAGGGGCTCCCCTCAGCCAGACGAATTGTGGGTAACAATGACCCAGAACCACTGGCTGTTTCTTGTGTGCTCCTTTCTAAACTGGACTAATTGGGGAAAGTAGTCTAAGTTAGCAGAAGACTTGAATTTTACAAATGATGTAACTAGATTAGTTTTAAGTTCGAAGATAATGAAAACACAGTGGTCCCCAGAGACCTGTATTAATGAGGAGACCAGGAGGACTTGTCATATATACGCCAAGTGTTGGTGTATAAACAGTTCTTCTACAAGGGGATAAAAGATTTACGAATAAATGGGCTCCACCCCTTGCAATGTCTGTGAAATTAATCTGCTTAACAAACCCTCTTTGCATACATACCACCAAGAGGAACCTCAGCGTAGTTCCTGATTGAACCAGCAGGGTGCAAATTAATGAGATCTTTCTCTATGTTGAGACGCGGATACTTTGTCTAAAGTATGGGAAGTGGGGGGCTGTGTCTCAGAAAGCCCCTCCTGTAAATTCAGAGTTCTACAGACACTTTGCACCCCATTTCCAGGGCTTGGTCCTGCCTGTGGCTTTAGGAGGTCATTGGAACTGGTGCTACAGTTTTATAAGCAGGACAAGCCTGCCTTGCTTCTTTCCAAGGTTAGATGTTCTGCTGTAGATTGTCACCTCAGATGAGTCAAGGCATGAAGCTATTTAACCTATTCCATATAGGGTCTGCCCTGCCCGTGAGCAAGTCTTTTTCAGGATGATGGGGATAAGATGGCGACAGATTGAGATGGAGGATGAGGGAAGGAGGTGGGGAAGTTGGGAAGGAACCCTTCACCATTAGTGAATGAACTTGAGATGGGTCAAGGTGTCTCACAGATAAACTGAAGGTTAACAAGGGTTACTATCCACTCGTTTTAAATTCACACCTACATTGTCTCGTCTCAGCCTCTACCCACCCCCTTTTCCATTAGATCCAGGGCCTTGCAAATAAAGGTTGTGGGATTAGGCAGTGCTTTTTCCTCATCATTCCTTAACCTATGATCTTCTTGGATCTGGATACCTCACCTTTTGCTTATAGGGTAGTGGCCTTACAAGTAGAGAGAGGAGGAGAACCAGGTGTGGACTGATTTGAGGGGTCCCAGTAAAGGGTATTCCTGCTCTAAACCATCCCCTCCTTAGTCTTAGCCTAACACAGATTTGAAAACTCCTGTCACTAGTGGTCTGGGCAGAGGTGGTTCAGTGGTAGAATTCTTGCTTTCCATGTGGGAGACCCGGGTTCAATTCCCTTCCAATGCACTTCCTTGGCAGCACCACCCATCTGTCAGAGGAGGCTTGTGTGTTGCTATGATGCTGAACAGGTTTTAGCAGATTCCAGACTAAGATGGACTGGGAAGAAAGGCCTGGCCATACACTTCTGAAAATCAGCCACTGAAAACCCTATGGATAACAACAGTCCAATCCACAGCCAGGAACAGGCAGCGTTTTGTTTCACTGTACATGGGGTTGCCATGAGTCGGGGGACAATTCCATGGCAGCAAACAACAACAAAACCATCACTAGTCGTGCCTTGTGGTTAAGGTATTGTTTTTCAAACCTCTGTTATTTATGTTCTGATGTCTGCCATATTTGACTACCACTGATAGTATTATTTACTTATTAGGGCTCCTTAACTTGCTTTTAATTTATACTCATTAGCTCATCAAACCCAGCTCTCATTCACAGATATGTTCACCAACAGATGGTTCAGGCAATGGATTCATTAATTTCCTCCCTGATGGAGTGGAGATGGGCCTCACAATTACTACTAGACTCACATTTCCATCACAACTTTCACCTTATGATTTCGAAATTCCTCTTTTTAAGCCTCTAAACCAGGAGTTGGAAAACTTCTTACAGACAACACCAGGTAGTAAATAGTTCACGCTTTGTGGGGCAACAGGCAAAATTGAGGATGTAATACAGATACTTGCATAACAAGACAGAAAACAAATGCCTGCACATTTTTTTTATCGACAAAATTAAAAGTATAATAACAATAATCAAGTTCAATTTTTGTAATACAGATCTACTAATGAGAAGAATTTACTTCTTTTTTTTGGGGGGGGGAGGATAATATTTCACTTCATTGGGGTTCAAAGGTAGTGTTTTCTATCATCAAACTGATTGCAAAGTTTCATCTGTAAAAACCATTCTTAGCTTGTGGATGTATAAACATAGGCAGTAGCCGGGCTGGGTTTGGCCCATAGGCTGTAGTTTGCAACCCCTGGTTCTAAGCCATGGTATATTTAATAAGTGACAAAGGAGTCTGTCAGACTCCAGAACTGACGTTTCAGTGTTGACCTACGAGGTCTATGTAGATATATTGATAAACACAATACGTTAGCATCAAGGAATCCTGGGATCGATATCATCTACTAACCACTGCTCTGAGCAGTTATGGAGAAGGTTCAGTTAGTGAAGGTCTGAGAGACTCGGGGAGGACTGAAAACTCTGCCTACATCAGAGAGCAATATCCATGAAACCAAGGGTTTGACATCCCAGTTTTCTTTCTTTCCCAATACCCATTAAACCGAGTACACAACTATTGAAATACAGAATAATTGTCCAGGTACTACCTAAAATTATCTCGCGGTATGTAACTACACTTTGGAAAACATGGGGTTAGGCCAGTATTTTTCAAATCTGGATAAATATTAGAATCAATTGGGGGAAATCTTTAAAAGCGTAGCAATGCTTGAGCCTAATTCTAGGCCAATTAAATCAGAATCTCTGGAGGTGGGGCTTAGTTACTGATTTATTGCCAACAGCCCTAGGTGATCTTGATGTGCATCCAGGGTTGAGAACCACTGGGTCCTGGCAGGGTGTTTCCAGAGGCCTCTATTGAGTGTAAAGCATATCAAAGGGAAGGGCAACACATTGAGCAACTACCAGGGATTAACATCCTCCAGCACAAATGATGGGGTGAACCCTGGGTGATGGGCCCCTGAGGGAGAGTGCACTGGAAGAGAAGTCACAGGAAGGGTCAAGTATGGAGCATGGGGAGACCAGGTAGGACGCTTTAATGGAGAGGTCCCAGGCAGCCAGGGTGTAGCTGGTTATACGTAGCTAGTTATATTCCATGAATGGGCATGGAAAGTATGACCTCCCCTCACCTAACAAAGAGCCCACTTTGCAACTAAGTTCAGATCGCCAAGAGCCTAAGTCTTTCCCAGCCCCATGGGCACCTTGCTTACCTCACGTTTGCTAGGGGTCCGGCACTCTCAAAGTGGTCTCTGAGATTGGGCCCATCGCCCAGTGATTTGCGGGAGTCTGAGTAGGAGGAGACACTGTTGAATCGAACCTTGTAGCTCCTGCCAAAATGAAAGGAAGCCTGTCAGCTCTGGCTTGGAGCCCCCACTGAGGTCAACACACCCAGTAGATCTTCAGGTTACCAATTACAGTTCCAGCACCTTGTGTGTTGAGTCAAACCATAACACTCCTTTGGCTTTTTCTAGAACGTATCAACTTACCCATGCCGGCCACAATGATAGCTCTCCATCCACACCTGATCCTACCCGTACTTAAGGTTTCTGATCACACTTGACTCAGGAAACTTAAGGCCCAGTAATTCAAAATAATTTGCTCAGTAAGAAGTCAGGAATAGAACAGAAGATCTCCTAGCCGTTAGACCATGCTTCCTTGTTTCCCAAATTTTAATGTGCACAAGAATCATCCTGGGATCTTCTGATTCAGTAGGTCTGGAGCAGGACTTGAGTTTCTGCATTTCTAACAAGCTCCCAGGAGATGATGGGGCAGTGTTGGTTCAGCAGTAGAATTCTCGCCTTCCACGTGGGAGACTTGGTTTCGATTTCCCGGCCAGTGTACCTCATGTGCACCACCCACTGTCTGTCAGCAGAGGCTTGCCTGTTGCTAGGATGCTGAACAGGTTTTAGAGGAGCTTCCAGACTAAGACAGATTGGGAAGAAAAGTCTGGCGATCTAATTCCAAAAATCAGCCAATGAAAACTCTGTGGATCACAATGGTCCGATCCACAACCAATCATTGAATGGCGCAGAACCGGGCAGCATTTCATTCTGTTGTGCGTCAGGTTGCCATGAGTTGGGGGGCCAACTTGACAGCCACTGACAACAACAACAACCCAGAGATGACAATACTGCTGGTCCCCAGATCTCATTCTGAGTAGGTTAGAACTAGACCTGAGTTGCCCAATATGGTAGCCATTAGCTGTTGTTGTTAGGTGTCCTTGAGTCAGTTCCAAATCATAGTGACCCCATGTACAACAGAACAAAACACTGACTAGTCCTGTACCATCCTCACAATCATTGCTGTGTTTGAGCTCATTGTTGTAGCCACTGTGTCAATCAATCTTGTTGAGGGTCTTCCTCTTTTTCGCTGACCCTATATTCTACCAAGCTTGATGTCCTTCTCCAGGGACCGGACCCTCCTGATAACATATCCAAGTCTCACTATCCTCGCTTCTAAGGAGCTTTCTGGCTGTATTTCTTTCAAGACAGATTTATTTGTTCTTCTGGAAGTCCATGGTATATTCAATATTCTTCACCAACACCATAATTCAAAGGCATCAATTCTTCTTTGGTCTTCCTTATTCATTGTCCAGCTTTCACATGCATATGAGGCAACTGAAAACACCATGGCTTGCTTGGGTCAGGCTCACCTTAGTCCTCAAGGTGACATTTTTAATTTTTAACACTTTAAAGAGGTCTTTTGCAACAGATTTGCCCAGTGCAACACATCATTTGATTTCTTGACTGCTGCTTCCATGGGTGTTGATTGTGGATCCAAGTAAAATGAAATCCTTGACAACTCAATATTTTCTCTGTTTATCATGTAGCCATTAGCTACATGTGGCTATTTAAATTTAAAATTAAATAAAATAAAAATTTAGTCGATCACTTGTACTAGCCACATTTCAAGTGCTTAATTGCTGTGTGTGGTTAGTGGCTGCAGTACTGGACAGCCCAGACATGGAATATGTACATCATCCCCAAAATTTCTATTGGACAGCACTGACTGTCCCATTCACCCTCTCCTCCCATAAAAGCTATGCTTCTTACATATTTCAAGGGTCTGCCAGCTGCTATAGTAAACATAAAAATCTTCACCTGGCATGAAAAGAGACTGGATTTCCTAGGAAATTGTTTTTAAGGAGAAGAAAGATTTTTTTGGGACTGAAACCTCAGCATTAGACTTGGGACTCAAAACAAATCCAATTTCCCAGTTTTCCTCTCAAAGTGGTAAGTTTTGTTCACAGACAAGAGCAAAAAAAAAAAAAAAAAAGAACCAACAAAAACTCAAAACTCAAAACAAAAACTCAACACACAAATCTGAGAGCAAAAGACAAAAAAAGGAAATTGCGCATTCTGGCAGCAGGATGTCTAAGCTGGATGTTCTTCAAAGTTTTCGCTCCAGCATTGGAAAAGTTCTAAATATATGCACGTGTATTTTCTGCCCTAAAATAGTCTCACATTGAGTCACTCCGCCAAATAAGCCATGCAGCACCGTATCAGGGGGTGGCTGGGTTGTTAGTGTGGGAGAGATGGTTGTGGGGGTAAAAAATAATGGCATGCGTATTTGTATGAGGTTTTTGGTTTTTCCAAATGCTCTCCTACTTGTGATTATCCTCTGCTCTTCATGATAACCCCCAGAGGTGGGCAGAGGAGAGATTATTTCTCCCCATTTGGCAGGTGAGAAAGACTGAGGTCTGGAGAGGTCAAGCAACTTGCTTAAGGCTGCTTAGTGAGTTAGTGGCACAGCCTGCATTAGGACTCAAGTCTCCTTGAGACCACATGCCGCCACAGCAGCCCTGGGAAAATGGATGTGGCCTTGGATGCTTGGGCACTGAGCACACACATACATACTAGCACACACACACATGCACACACATGCAAACACACACTCATTCTACCTGTGCTGGCTGTCACGGACTGCAGCCAGACCCTGGACTTCTCTGTCACCACGGAGGGAGGAAGGCCCTTTACGGGGAAAGAAGCGCAAGGGTTCCGGGTGCCTAGAGGGGATAATGGATGGTGCCCTATCTCTCTCTCTCTGAAGGAGGTGTAAGGGGGAACCTGCTAGGAGACCACCCAGGGTGGGATGGGAAGGAAGGGGCAGCAAGTGAGGACTAAGATGCTGGAGTTGGGTGCAGAACCAAGGCCGACCACAAGGGGCGCAGTTACTGTCCACCCTGGATATCAGATGTATGTGAATGTGGCAACTTGTGCTCGGCAAGAAGAACACCAAAAGGGACTTTCTGTATAACACAGCCTGTAAACACAGCCAGTTACATCATGTGATGCTCAATTTTAGACGCAGTGGTCTGCTCCATGCTGGAGGCAATGCTGTGACGGACTCGTTGAAACGTGGCTGAGTGTGTACTAGCCATATATTCTATACTTTATGGAGAATTTAAGGGCTTTTCAAGGGTAGTTTTGACTGCAGGTGCTCTTTCACCTTACAAAATACCTTTAGAACCCAACCCCCACCTTAGATGCAATTCCATGGTGAACATCTTTTGACTATAGGTACTTTTCACCTTAAAAACCACAAAACCAAACCCGTGGCCGTCAAGTTGATTACAACTCACAGTGACCCTGTAGGACAGAGTAGAACTGCCCCGTAGGGTTTCCGAGGAGTGGCTGGTGGATTAGAACTGCTGACCTTTTGGTTAGCAGCCAAGCTCTTAACCACTGCACCACCAGGGCTCTGTTTTTTCACCTTAGGTGGCATCTAATCTTTTGAACTCAACCTCCGTATTAGCTGTAACTCCACCATGAGCATCAGATAGAAAGCCTGTAGGGAAAAATTTCACTTCATTGATTTTGAACTTAGGTCTCCAAAGTGTGGGGGAGGGGGGGATCATAAGAACTGATATTCACACAGTGCTGTTAAATTTTCACAGGGCTCTTAACATCTATTTTTTAAGTTGATTCTTACAAATTAGAAAGTTAAGGCAGGTATTATGATCCCTATTTGACAGAAAAAGAAACTGAGGCACAGGGCTGTGATGTGACTTAGGCAAGACCTCCTAGACAGGGATCAAATATCAAAACACAGACACCCGTCCGCCACCTCAAAATTGTTCTCAAATGGACTTTAGGTTGCAACCACCATCCAGAACTCAAATGTGAACCCCAGCTACCATGAGACACTTTTCAGCTACCCCCAGGGGGTGACATGTGACAATGGAGGGGTCATTCACTTACTTTCTTTCTTCCTGTATAGAGTTGGGATGCCTCATTTCCATCAAAGCACAGCCGAATTTCTGGAAAGAGATGGGCAAAATGTGAACTATATATTATTCAATCCAGAGCAGGGTTGAGTACTGAGGGTCTGGAGTCCTGGCTGGCAAAAGAGGGCCTGATGCATGGGAGCCAGGATGTCATGGATGGGCAAGGATGCAGGCTGGGCAGCCATGCTTGAGCTGCAGAAGCCATGGAAGGGCCAACTGTTCAAAGGACTACACGTGTGACCTCCCATCTCCAGCACACAGCTCCTCTTTGTGGCCTTCTCTCTCTAAAAATACTCTCTCCACTTCTTTCATCTAGAGTAAGGGACTCCAGGCTCTTTATTGGAGCATCCATTCCAAACACTTAGCTCACTGAAGTGACAAAACTGTTACTATGGTCCGGCTAATCAGTGGGCACTAGTAGATTGATAACTTGGAATTGTACAGTCTTTGCATAACTTGGATGCAGATCAAAGACACTGAGTAATAGGTGTAGGGAGAGGGACCCAATTGCTGCCCCTCCTTTCTTCCCACTGATGGGACCACTTGCTGGCTCATCTCACCTCCCCATTCTCAGGGGGGTCTCCATTGCCAAAGGTGCTGGTAACCACCAGGACCAGAGTTTCATGTTCCAGGTGCACGATGTCATATTCTTCCATGGACATCACCTAGGTGGAAGATGGGGGAAAGAAGTGGGGAGGGAGAGGAAGAAAGAAGGTGACTGCCAGCTACAAGTGACTTTAACCAGTTTAGACCAGCCCCAGGGGCTTCCACCTATAAATCTTACTTAACTGGTATTTTCCAAACCCACATTCTCCTGAGACTTCATCATAGTGAAGTCAAGAACCCTTGCACCTATTGCAAACTAAAGAAAAGATACGTGGCCCAATTACAATTTTGTCCCCACTTTGAAAGGACCCACCTTTGTGTAAATAACACTGTCCCAGAACCCATTCCTCTTTTCCCCAATTAACTTTCCCAAAGCTTTTTATAAAAGGAGACCACCATCTTTCTCAAACTGAAGTCTTTGGTATCTCCTCTTGAGTGCCAGGCTTCCTTGCTGCAGCAATTTGGTTTACTCCCAAATAAGATCTTCATTAAAATTTTTATAACTTGACTACAGAATCCATCATTTCACGTGATGAGAGAGAAGAAGTGGCAGGGGACAAAGAGTGATGGAGGAAGGAGAAGCAGAGAAAGAGGGAAAAGATGTCATGTCCTTGGGAAGGAGGACCAAAAGCTCTGGGTTGTCATTATTTCAACGAGCCCAAGATGGTAGAGCTAAAAGCTTTCTGGTAGGGTAGGACCTGATTATGGTCACCGTGATCTAAGTAACTGTGGAGACTCTGGGGCAATGGTCAGGGATTGGAAGATCTTGAGGGAGACCCTTAGACCCTTGGACTACTTATAACCAACACAGATCCTGGACTCTTCCTGAAGACACTTAGGCCAGGAACGACCCAGTTGAATCATAAATTAAGGACCAGGTCTGCAAGTATTCTCTCTAATCTCCCACCAACAGTGTGAAGGAACTGGGCCAAACAAGTCTGAGATGTCTGTCTTAGGGAAGGATTGTTGCCTCGTATCCTGACATCACTTGAACAACGTTTCTCAAAGCAGGTTGTAAGGAACCTCAGTCTCCTGAGATGCTCCATGAAAATAAGCAATCTGTGGTCAAGTGTGTTTGGGGAACATTTATAGTTTATCCCTCCTCTTTTGGTGATTATAATACACACTTTCAGATTAAAGGCTCTGAGAAGTACTATAGCAAAGAAACCTGTTGAACTACGTTTACTGGAGTTTCCCAAACTGTCATCAGGATTATTTCTCATAAACCCTCTAACGTTTTGCTCGGAGATGAGAATTTTATCTTGGGATTCTTCAACCTCTGGAGGGTCTATGGGAGAAGGGAATCACAATCCCCTGACATTTATGCAAATGTGCGTGCATGTACATATATGCTAATGGGCATCCTGGGATGTGCTTTTATCCATTCTCAAAGGGTTCTTCTCTGTTGCCTTCCCTCTCTCCTCTTCCCATCTTTAATCACCACGAGGGGCCCAGCAGCTGGCATGCCCCCTACCCACCTTGGCATCAAAGGCATGTTTGAAGATCTCACACAAGGATTTGGCATAGGCCTGCGATTTGCCTGTCTCTGTGGCGTAAAGGATGGTCGCTTTGACCCTCTTGGCCATTGCCTGCCCCATCAGCTTGGCGGAGAACTTGACGGCTCTGGGGGAAGAGGATGCAGAGGAAAAATGGGAAATGGAGACGGGAAAGAAGATGCTGGGTCAGGACCTTTAGACAGGAAACACGATCTGTGAAATGTAACAGGTGAGAACTTACTCTCCGTCTCTGATGATTTCAGGGGTCCCCTTAGAGACAATAGAAGCCCCTGAGTTTAGGCACCATATTGACTCCTCTACTTGACCCTCCAAGTCCAACAAGTCACAAGCTAAAAGAGTTGGTTAGTTTTTTGTTAGTTTGTAACTGGATTGATAGACCTCATTCTTGGGAACCTTGATTTGCCAAGCATTGCCCCAAAGGATCATCATTCATTTGTCCGTTCACCAAATACGTGTTGAGTGCCTAACTATGTGCCCAACCTTGTTATAGGAGCTGAAGAACGTAGAGAACATCTTATGGACGTGTTATGGAGCTTACATTCTAGGGTGTGTGTGTGCATGTGAGAGAGACAGGGGAATCAATCATTAATAATTTAGAGGTTTATGCATCCGAAAAGGCAGGCCATGTCTGATTAACTCATCATTGCTTATCATACAGGGTCTTGCCCAGAGCCTGACACCAAAACACCACTAAATACATATCTGTCAATGGAAGGAGCCCTGGTGACACAGTAGTTAAGTGTTTGGCTGTAAACCAAAAGGTGGGTGGTTTGAACCTACCAGCGGCTCCGTGGGAGAAAGACATGGC
Organism: Dugong dugon; assembly: GCA_030035585.1. Taxonomy (NCBI): domain Eukaryota; kingdom Metazoa; phylum Chordata; class Mammalia; order Sirenia; family Dugongidae; genus Dugong; species Dugong dugon. The sequence continues at coordinate 14,779,799 of CM057476.1, forward strand.
GGTCTGCTTCTGTGAAGATTACAGCCTTGGAAACCCTATGGGGGAAGTTCTACTCTGTCTTATAGGGTTGCTATGAGTCGGAATCGACTCGACAATGGGTTTGTTTTGCTTTTTTTTTGGCGGGGGGCGGGGCTTTGGTGGCAGCATCTTTAAAATTCCTTCCTTCCATCGACCCACAAAACAAAACAAAACCCACTGCTGTCGGGTCGATTCTGACTCACAGGGACCCTATAGGACAGAGTAGAACTGGCCCGTAGAGTTTCCAAGCAGTGCCTGGTGGATTCAAACTACCGACCTGTTTGGTTAGCAACCATAGCACTTAACCACTATGCCACCAAAGCCCAGGGGAGGTGAAATGTCAAGTTTCAGCTTTTCCTGGCAAGGCAGCAAAGCCAGACCAGTTTTCCTTTCCCGCTCCTGGCGGAGGGGGTGGCAGTCAGGCCTGAGGCTCAGCGATACCTGGGCTCAAACCCTGAGCAAGCGTCCCTCTTCTAACTAGGAATCTTAAGTGTAGACAAATCGCTAATTATCCTCCACCTGGGGATTATTGGTGGTAAATTCATAATTTTTTAGAATTAGGGAAGCCACCCACACAGCAGGCACGCTCAGAGCTAAGGAAGAGAAACAGAAAGGAATAAAAGGTGCCTGGAGGGTTCCCTTTGAATGATCTGAGCATAAAAAACGCATCTATAATTAACTCCCATTGTTTCTGCCCCCATCTTAATAGTGCAATTAACGTTTTAGATTCCTCCCTTCCCTCTCCCTCCTGAGACAGCTGAACTGAACTGAAGCCAAAGGCTGCCATCCCAGAGAAAATGTGTAAACCTGTCGTTAGGGAAAGAATAGCTGCTGATGTGTTCTCCCTTGGCTGAAGGAGACAGGGAAGGAGAAAGAGAATAAGAAAGAGAGAGACAGAGGAAAGGAGAAAGTGGGAGAGGCCATGGACCGTATTAATTTAGCCAGGACCTAGGTTTGAGTCCCTGCAAAGCCCACCAGTGTCTTGTCTCTGGGGTCCAGGGCATGATGGCATCTGTTACACAACTGGATGTCATACATAGAGATTTCTGGACCCAAGAGAGCTGAGGAAGAGAGTGGGTAGCTCAGTGCATACCTACCTCCACTGCCAGAAAGTTAGCTCCAAGCAGGGGTCTCTGCTGAGTGCATCCTTTGGGCAGAAGGCTGACATCCCTATTAAACCTTCTCAGTTGGTCCCACTCTACTTGTCCACTGGCCCCCTGCCTGGCCAAGAGTTCTTCAGAAAAATCACTCCTCAGTAGCCTTGGCCTATACTGTTGCCTTGGTCTAAAACCCCCTTCCTGCCCCTCTTTGCTCAGTTGAGTCTCATTCACCTCATTGTTCAGCTTAATTGTCAACTCCTCAAGGAAGCCCCCCCTGACCTCCCAAGCTTGGTTAAGTCTCTGTTTCACAGCACCATGAACCTTTCCTCGATGGTACTTGTCACAACTGCAGTGCTGCCTATATTTGCGTGATTCTTTTACAAGTGGATGCCTGTGAGCTTCATGAGGGCAGTCACCACGTTTCTTTGGTTCACTGTGGCACTCCTAGAGCCTAGCATAGTGCCTGCCACAAAGTAGGCACTCAGTACTTATTGATTGACTGAATGAATTAATAAATGAATGAGTGAATCAGATATGAGTCCAGACCTGAACCATAGTGCCGTCTAGGCAGTAGTGTGCTGGAGCCGGCTCATCCCAGCTCTTCCCAGCTCTGGGTTCGGTAACTTCCTATTGGTAGCTTGAAATCGGCCATGGTGGGGATATTTACACTAGGGAAATTGGCAAATGTTGCAGATCAAGGTATTATTGTTATCTGGAGAACCACATCACTACTACCTCCAGGGCAAGAATTTAGAAAGCTGGGGCAAGGAAAGTGAGATTGGGAAGGAGGAAGGGTGTGGAAACATTAGCATCCTAGTCTCTGAGGCAAAGAAGGCACAAGGGAGTTGGAGAAAATGGAGCAATCATATCATACGGGGGTCAGGAAGGACTCACATCAGCCCAGACTCCTCTTCTGGGGCTGTGTGAGTCTGTGGCTACACTCACCCACCAATCCCCCTACCCTCCCTGCAGGAAACTCACTCTGCCAGCTTCTTGAAGCCAATGGCTCGCCGCTTTGTGGGGGTCCCATTGGTGCCTTTCCAGACATGGGTGTTCCAAGGATCAGGCTAGGGAGAGAGAACTACAATCACTGCAGTGAAGGGATTTGGCTCCTCCTGAGAGATGCTGAGCCCTGATGGCGCAGTGGTTAAGAGCTCGGCAGCTAACCAAAAGGTTGGCAGTTCGAATTCAGCCGCTGCTCCTTGGAAACCCTATGGGGCAGTTCTACTCTGTCCTACAGTGTTGCTATGAGTCAGAGTGGGCTTGACGGTAACTGGTTTGGGTTTTTTTTTTTTTTTAGGGGAGATGCTCAGAGTCCGTTGGTGGTGCAAACGGTTAACCACTTGGCTACTAACTGAGAGGTTGGCAGTTTGAATCTATCCACAGGGACCTTGGAAGAAAGGCTTGGTATTCTACTTCTGAAAAATCATAGCCATTGAAAACTCTATGTTGCACGGTTCTGCTCTGAAACACGTGAGGTCTCCATGAGTCGGAATCGACTAGATGGCAACTCTTTTTTTTTTTTTTTTTCTTTCGGGTAGGGGAGACGCTGAGGACTCCCTAGAGGCTTTTTGACTGCCCAGCTGTGTGTTGGGCAAATCTGCTGCAAAAGACCTCTTTAAAGTGTTAAAAAGCAAAGATGTCACTTGGAGGACTAAGGTGCACCTGACCCAAGTCATGGTATTTTCAATTGCCTCATATGCATGTGAAAGCTGGACAATGAGTAAAGAACACCGAAGAAGAATTGATGCCTTTGAATGGTGGTGTTGGTAAAGAATATACCACGGACTGCCAGAAGAACGACCAAGTCTGTCTTGGAAGAAGTACAGCCAGAATGCTCCTTAGAAGTGAGAATGGCAAGACTTTGTATCATGTACTTTGGACATGTTATCAGGAGGGACCAGTCCCTGGAGAAAGACATCATGCTTGGTAAAGTAGAGGGTCAGTGAAAGAGAGGAAGACCCTCAATGAGATGGATTGACACAGTGGCTGCAACAATGGGCTCAAACATAGCAATAATTGTGAGGATGGTGCAGGACATGGCAGTGTTTCGTTCCGTTGCACACAGGGTTGCTATGAGTCTGAACCAACTTGACAGCACCTAACAACAACAGCTATGCACACCCCTCAGCCCTTGAAGGGGGTGACTTTGCCACTGGTGACCACAGAGTGGGTGGTCTACCTCTCTGCATTATCCTACCAGACCCCCACTCAGCCCTCTGCCCCTCTCCAACTCCCTTTTCGTGACTCCTCATTATTCATTTGCCTCTGTCAGGCCTCCAGCATGACCTGTGCTGTCCAACACAGTAGCCACTTGCCACAGGTGGCTACGGAGCACTTGGAATGTAGTGAGTCTGAATTGAGATGTGTTCCAAGTATAAAATACACACTGGTATCAAAGACTCAGTATGAAAAGAAGAATGTAAAATATCTCATTAATAAATTTTATATTGATTACACATTGAAAAGATAATATTTAGGATAAATATTATTAGAATTAATTTCAGCTGTCTTTTTACTTTTATAATGTAGCTACTAGAAATTTTTAAATCGTTTATATGGCTTATATTATATTTTTTTGGAGAACTCTGAGCTAGGATGTTAGTTTATTATAAACCAAACCAAACTTGTTGCCGTTGAGTCAATTTAGAGTCATAGCAATCCTGCAGGACAGAGTAGAACTGCCCCATAGGGTTTCCAAGGAGCAGCTGCTGGATTCGAACTGCCAACCTTTTAGTTAGCAGCTGAACTCTTAACCACTATGCCACCAGTTTATTACACGTACTAAGTAATCTCTTGGGTTTTATGAAGTTGTTGTTGTTAGCTGCTGTCAGGCCAGACCCCGAATCATGGCGACCCCATGCACAATGGAATGAAACACTGCCTAACACTAAAACAGCCTAAGAAGAAAGGCCTGGTGATCTACTTCCAAAAATAAGCCAACAAAAACTCTATGAATTACAGTGGTCCAATCCATAATTGATTATGGGTATGGCACAGGACCAAGCAGTGTTTTGATCAGTTGGGCATGGGGTTGCCATGAGTCAGGGGCTGATATGATAGCAACTAACAACAACAACGATTTATAAGAATGGCAGACCACAACTGAGCACTTACTTTGGGTCAGGCACTTTTCTTAGTATTTTTACATGTGTTCATTCATTCATTTCATGCTCACAACCCTAGACAGGTGGTATTAATATTACCTACATTTTACAGGCCAGGAAACTGAGGCAAAGAGGGGTTATACAGTTTGCTTAAAGTTACATGCATAGCAAGACGCAGAGCTGGGATTTAAACCCAGACACTCTGGTTCCAAAATCCATACTTTAAACCACTGCCTTCCACTGCTTTTATACCTCAGCATGAAAAGAGTTTACACAGTCAGCCAACCCCCATCAAATGTGGAGCACCAAACTCCATCCCTCATCAGAGGACTCTCTGAGCTCCCGAAGCCGCGAGGAAGGGCTATACTGTACTGGGGCATTCCGAGGGCTCTGATGTCCTTCCTGGTACTTGCTGACTCTGGCTACTTCAGCCTCAAGCCTCTTCTAGGGAAGGGTGAGAGATACTAGAATTGGGGAGGCCATGAGGATGAGGGAATGGAACGATCAGCCCAGTCACAGAGGCAGGGAGGGGGCAGGACCTGGTACTCGAAACAGGGGGTGAGCCTGTAGTTGAGCATCTCCTGGTGGAAGACAGGGGTGATGCTGCCAGACATGGGGGGCACGATCCACACCCAGTCAGCTGGGCAGCCCCCCCGGCAGCGGTACTCATTCTCCATGTGCTTAATGAAGGACTCAGTGGCAGAGTGATGGTCCACGATGGTCACTTTGTCACTCTGTGGGAGGGAGAGAGGACAGACAAGGAGTTAGGAGGTATGAGAAGATGAGGTATTTTGGGATTCCCTCCCCCACAGGCGGCATTTCCAAAAGGGTGATCCCAAGATGATCTCAGGCAGTGCAAAGCGAGAAAGTGATTCTCTCCGAATTCTCTCTCAATCCGGATTATACGAAGGAGAAAGTCTCTGATTGGTGCAAATGTGTCTTTAATACCTCCCTCTTGCTATTCTTCCTCTCTCTTTTTTAAAAATTTAATTTTTTTTACTGTAGTAAATATATAGGTAACAAAACATTCACCATATCTACCCTTATTATTATTTTAACAAGGAGAGAACCAGTCTTGGGCTCAGAACCTCTGGCAGTGACTGGCTAGAATTTAACAGCTTTGCTTTGTTCTCCTTGTGCTTGTCTGTTTATTTAATTTTATAATTACTTTCTACTTATGGCCCCAGATACTGGCTGTCCACTTATGGTGGGGATACAACATCCTCTTAAAACGAAAATGTTTAAGTAGTAAGAGTGAGTTTATTAAAAATGGGACAAATACATCACAACAAAGTGGGTTGAATGAATGGCTGGTAACTCAGCTCTGGGGTCTGCCGTGGTCTGCGGGGGATAAGACTCACATCTTACGCAAGCAGTGTTTTCCCTCTCTGCCTGCAAAACTTTGCCCCCTTCCTTTACTTTTTTAAAAAAAAATCACCTCTCTGCTCCTTTTGTTTTTAAAAGTGTTCTGGTTTCAATGATAAATTTTATAGCTCTCCTACTACAATTCCAGTTAGCACAGAGCCATATACATTTAGAGGCAATATGTCACTGATGGGGTCCTTATTAATAATTATGCCAGGACAAGAGGCAAAGACTGAGATTCTCCCAGGCAATCCCGGAGACCTACGTAATAGAGGTTACTCTCTGTCACAGGGGCGCATCCCTGGGTGGTGCACATGGTTAATGTGCTTGGCTGCAGACCGAAAGTTTGGTGGTTCAAGTCTACCCAGAGGCACCTTGGAAGAAAGTCCTGGTGATCTACTACTGAAAAATCAGCCACTGAAAACCCTATGGAGCACAGCTGGACTCTGATACCTATGGGTCACCTTGAGTTGGAGTTGACTCAGTCACAGCTGGCTGTTTATGTTTCTGATAGTGATGACAATTGTCACTGTGAGTCTGAGTCCCTAAGTTATGGCTAGACAGAGGATGCTTGCCAGGTCAACTCTAAACAATTGTAAGCAACAAGTCATGAACCCTCTCCCCTATCTATCCGTCTCTTCATCGTACGGCCCCACCCAAGATCCACATTGAGAGGAAGGCATGCACCAAGGAAGTAGCCTGTGCTGGTGGGCAGAATCCCCCTGAAGGTGTTCCTGGGAGCTGGGTCTCTTCACCCTCTACAGCTGAGGCTTTGAAAGGTCTTAGTTTCCATTGGAAGATGCATGCCCGGGGCTACCTGGAAGCTGTAGAGAACGGCAATGTTGATTTCCACCAGAGCTTGGTCCTTCCACAGGGAGGACGTCTTCCTCATGTCCAAGTTCATCTTCTTGGCCACTTCCTAGAAGGGGAAGGAAACACAGACTCACAGACCGGGGCATCTCTGGGCTAAAGAGGGACAGGCCTAGTGTCATTACAAATCTGCTAATTAATGAATCAACTCATTCACAGACTGATGTACTCACTCTCAAGACTTAAGTGATAACCTACCAGCACCAGGTGGAGTCCCTGGTGATGCAAACGGTTAAGGAGCTGGGATGCTAACCGAAAGGTGGAGGTTTGAGTCCACCCAGAGGTGCCTTGGAAGAAAGGCCTGATGATCCACTTCTGAAAAATCCGTCACTGAAAACCCTATGGAACAGTTTTACTCTGACACACAAGGGGTCACCATGAGTTGAAACCGACTGAACGGCAATTGTCTGTTGTTTTTACTAGCAACAGGAAACTAGAGAGACTTGGCTGGCCCTTTAATTAGCGAGCTTACGCTCTAGTGGGGCAGAGGGATGGTTAATATTGTAAGTGCTAATTCCTAGGAAGAAAATAAGACCGAGAGATGGGATGAAGAGGGAGATGGGGGCAGGGCGAATTCAGCCAGGGGGGTCAGGGAAGGCCCACTGAGGATATGGCATATAAGTCAAGACCTAAATGATGAGAGGAGCCCTAGTGGCACAATGGTTAAAACGCTCGGCTGCTAACTGAAAGGTTGGCGATTTGAACTCACTAGCCGCTCTGAGAGAGAGAACACCTTTACGGCAATCTGCTCCCGTAAAGATTACCACCTCTGTCCTAAAAGGTCGTTATGAGTCAGAATCGACTTGATGGCACACACGACAACAAATGAGAAGAAAGAGGACATTCACAGACCTGGGGAGAACAGCAAGTGCAAAGACCCAGCAAGTGATGGGGCCGATCGTGGGCCTGCGTGTTTAGATGGTAGTGAGTGAAGGGGGAGCTTGGTGGGAAAGGGGGGCAGGGCCAGATCATGCAGGGTCTAGGGGACTGTGCCAAGGGGTCAGGATTTTATTCCAGGTGGGATGGGGAATGTTTTGAGGGTTCTAAGCAGAGGTGTGATTTGGGGAGTAACACGTCTGATTCCTGTTTGGAAAAGCTCCTTGCCCCATCTCGTTCCACCCCTGAAATAGCCATGACTTGGAATCTAGATCACAGACGATTTGAGCTCCTGGGGACACCCGCCTGACTCCATCTGACAGATGAGAAAACCGAAGCTCAGAGAGGCATGGAGACTTACCCAACATCCACAGAGCAAGTTGGCATCAGACCCGGAGCCCAGGGAAATGCCTAATTCCCAGACCTGGGGAGCTGCCACCCAACCAGCTGACACCGTTAGCAAAATGCCTTGAAAAACACAACTCATGCATGACATGTATGTCCCAGCTCACGGTCCAGCAGAAGCTGATGTCAGGAGGGGAGAAGCCCCAATAGCAAATTCATTAATTAAAGCCCTGCTTTTCATTTCCTCTGTCAATCCCAGTCACTCGTGAGGACCCAGGCTTCATTACGGGCTAGACCATGACAATTTTTCAGGTTTGGGTAAATTGCTTCCCAGCCCTAGCTGTCAACGTTTGCACCTAGTGGCAATTGGAACAGGGAGGCTGGCGCGGCGGAGGTTCATTTAAGTTAGCCGGTGACGACTCTTTGCAGCCTGAATGGGAGGGGAGATCATGAAATGTAAGCACAGATCAGGATTAATATAGACTTATAAAGTCACTCTTTGAGGCTGGGACGTTAGGTTCGGCAGGGGGTCTTTAGCTGTGACATATACACAGAACGTAAGAAACGTGCTGCTTTACATAAATACATATAAAACGTGCATTGTTTTATGAGACAGGAAAATGTGTATAGCCAGGCACGCTGCATTGTTACTTATACAGCATAATTTCGGCCAGAAGAAAAGAAATTTGCAGAAAAAGCAAAAAACTGTAAGACCTAAAAATTCTCCAAATGCAACTTGAACTGCATCTGTGGAGTTGCCTGAAGCATCTTTTCCTTTCCCGCCCTACATTTGATCAGTGGCTGCCCACAAGAATCGCCTGGGGAGCTCTGAAAAATCCTGAGCCCAGGCCCCACCCCAAACCAATTAAATCAGAATCCCAGGGAGGGGGACCTGGCATCACATAAAGCTCCATAGGAAATTCTAAAGTGCAGCAAGGCTGAAGAACATTGGTTTCATAGCACAAAACTAATGCCTGGTTCTGAGTTCTAATCCTGACTCTGGGTCTTACTTACTGTGTGACATTGGCCCCTAAATTAACGTCTCTGTTTTTTCATGCCCTCCTTGGAAGCAAGGCCAACGGCAGCAGAGTGTTGTTAGGAACAACATTTGCTGACAAAAACATAGCAATCCTGATGCTTTCCCCAAAGTTGAGTACAGGAATACTCTGCCCCAGCTCTCCTCAGCAGATGAGGATGAGTCAGAGGGAGGAGGGAGGGAGTCAGACCCTCCACCGAGAAACGCTTGTGGCAGAGAACAACTGCCAACCCTGCCCCCTTGTTTTTCAGAACAGAGACTCAGAAAGCCCCAAGTTCATGGGTCATTCTCAAATCCTTTTAACAAAGTTTAATACTGAGAGGCCACGTAACCAAAGGGTTATGGCCTATATATAAATCCAGGCTGGGTTTGCGTCCCAGCCCTGCCTCTCACTAGCTGTGTGACCTTGAGCACCTTACTTCAGTCCTCTGAAAGGCCCCAGTTTCTGCATCTGTAAAAAAAGGGATTATCACAGTATCTACCTTGAGGTTGTGGTGAGGATTAACTGAGAATGCAGTACACACAAAGTGCCTTGAACAGTGCCTGGCAGACGCAGAACTATTATATAAAAACCATTTGCTGTGGGGAAGGTGCAACAAGTTAACACACTCGGCTTCTAACTAAAAGGTTGGAGGCTCAAGTTGACCCAGAGGGACCTCAGAAGGAAGTCCTGGTGATCTACTTCCAAAAAATCAGCTGAAAACCCTATGGAGCACGGTTCTATTCTGATGCACATGGGGTCACCATGACTGGACACCATGACTGGTCGTCAAAGTTGACCCTACAGCAACTGGTTTTTACCCCCTAGCATCGCAGGTTCTGTTCTAACCCTTTCCAGCCTCCAAGCTCCAGCGTTCAGCTGTAGGGAAGGACTTCCGGCCCCACCCCTACCCTCTGCCTTGTGCTGCCCCTTCGTGGTGACCAGGGACCACACCTCCAGAATGTTGTAGCGTGAATTGTCACAGTAGTCGCGGACGCCGATCTCTGTGCCCATGTACCAGCCGCTGAAGGGGCAGGCACTGAACTCCAGGCCGCCGATCTCCAGGAGCATGTTGGACACGGCAGGGACACCGTACCACTTCAGCCCCAGGTCCTTGAACCACTCAAACCTGCAGAGAGCAACACAACCCACTGTGTCTGTATTTAAAATTCTGATATTTTGCTCATCATGGATTTTTGTTACATCAAGTTTGATTTTTTTAAAAATACTGCACTAAAATAGTACTTATCTCGATTACTGAATATTTTGGCACACTCTTAAATTTTGTGCCCACAGCCGGTACACCTCACTATTGATTTCTTTGGCTCTCAGAGTGTTAATGCTACTGGGGCTGTTGGGCACGGCCATCACAGCTCTTTCCCAGCTCCAAATTCCTTCTGAACTGAGTCTGTACCAGGTCATGATGAGTTTTAAATGGTTCTGTTTCCAGCTGGCACTCACAATGAGACAGTAGGTGCTCCTGCTCTCCCAACCCTCAGGGCTGGAAAAGGGCAAGGAATTGTTGGTTGCTTAAGAGTGGGGTGAGGCGGGACGTTGTAAGCCAGAAAGATGGGGTCCCCAGGCTGGACAACGAGGACTTACTGTATCTTCTGGAAGCCCACCCCGCCCAGAACGAGGAACCAGGATTCCCTTCAGCCTCTGTCTGGGCTGGCAAGAGAGGTAGGGGCATGGGGATGGGCAGAGGGGTGCTGGGCAAGTCCACCCACCCTCACCACCCCATCTCAGCCCCTCTTACTTGGGGTGCCTGATGGGCACCTCCAGCACCAGCTCTGGAGGAATCTGGAAGAGCTCAGGGTCGTTGCCATTGGCCTGGAGCATGAGTGGCAGGACGTCGAAGCGGCCTCTGGGGGGCTTCCAGCCCTGCTGTATGCAGATCTGCAACCAGACCCGCTGTGTCAGGTGGGTGCCAAGCCTCCAGACACAAGGACTATATGGGGGATGGCAGAGATCCCAAAGCAAACCCAGTGGCAGTCCCTGCCTCTGGAGGCTGTGGGGCCACGTGGCCTCCTATATAAAGTGCTCCCTGACATCACCACATAAATAACATAACCCCTCATGGCCCCATGGGCAGAGTGCAAACCTCTCCTACAACACCACAGTTTACATGTTCTGGGTCTTTCTTGGCCACTGGGATTCCGGGAGGGCAAGGGCTGCATCTGACTAACTGTAGCATCTGTGGTGTCCTTGTGCAGAGGGCTTGGCCATTGCAGCGGCTTATTCTGTGAATGTCTGCATTGGGGGCCGTGGAGGAAAGTCTACTGAATTTGATGAGGGGTATGTATTAGAAACAGTGGATAATATATATGCATTTGATTACAGCAGCACTGTCTGAGAGAAATATAATATCAGTCCCATATGTAATTTAAATGTTTCTAGTGGTCACATTAAAAAAAGCAAACAGAAAATAATTTTAATAATATATTTAATTAAACAACATATTTTATGTGAAATTATGAACGATAAGTTATTAAAGTATTAATATTAATATATTTTAAAATATAGTTAACATTAAAATTGAATATATACTTACTAACCTAATAAACATATATTGAATATATGTGACATATAGCAAGTTATAATGCTAATATAATATTATTTATATAATATGTGCTAACATTAATGTATTAACGATAATTATTAATACATATTTATATATTTTAATAATATAAATGAAATAATATATTTATTAACACAATAAATATATATTGAATATGTGTACTATAACATATATTAGCCATATAATATTAATTATATTGTATAAAATAAATATAATATTAATTTATTAATAAATTATTAAAATAAATTATTAACACTAATATATTTTAATAAAAATTAACGTTAAGATTATAATATACTTATTAACTGAATAAGTGTATTAATTTATAGGAGCCCTGGTGGTGCAGTTGTTAAGAGCTCAGCTGCTGACCAAAAAGTCGGCAGTTCGAATCCACCAGTCACTCACTGGAAACCCTATGGGGCAGTTCTACTCTGTCCTTTCGGGTTGCTATGAGTCAGAATCAACTCAGTAGCAACCGGTTTGGTTTGGCTTGCTTGGTGATGCAGAGGTTAAAGTGCTCGACTGCTAATTGAAAGGCTGGCAGTTCAAACCCACCAGCTGCTCTGCAGAAGACAGATGTAGCAGTCTGCTTCTGTAAAGATTACAGCCTTGGATCGGGTAGTTCTATTCTATCCTATAGGGTTGCTATGAATTGGCATCAACGCAGTGACAGTGGGTTTTATAATACATATAGGTACCCAATATAGTCACAGTATTATCATTTAAACATGTAATCAAAATAAAGTTATTAATGAGGGATTTTACGTTCTTTTTCCGGTACTAAGTCTTTGAGATCTGATGTGTGCTTTGCATTTACAGCTCATCTCAGTTTGGACTCACCACATTTCAATTGCTCAGTAGCCACATGTGGTGAGTGGCTACTATACTGAACAGCGCAGGGCCAGAGGGTTTCAAAAGGTATAATGATGTGGATCTGTCTGGAGAGATTCTTCATGCTGTGTTAGCAGAAAGAGGAAGCACTAAATTATAGGCTTTGGAGAACATGTCTTGGTCATCAAGGTTTCTGCAGCCAGAATGGGAGGAAGAGGCGGTAGAGTTTCTGTTCAGGCACCAAGAAGTCAAGGTCAGCCAAGTACACAGTTAGCGCTCAGCCAAGTGGAGCAGCAAGTCTGGCTGAGTCTACAAGTGCACAGGTGCCACTCCTGGTTGCCCTAGTTACAGTCCCTGCCTCATGATAATAACATTCTAATAAGAAAAGCCACATGCAAATGAAGTCAACAGCAACAAGAGAGGAGCAGCCCTTGGCCTTGCCACCTCCATCTTGGAGGAGGTATTGGGGTAGAGTTGGAGAGGGGTTTGAATAAAGGACAGAGATGGAGCTCAACTGTGGAGGGGTTTGGGTGATAAATAAAAGGGGGTACCAGGCCTGTGTGCTTGAGATTGTTCTAGGCATCATGTCTCCTATGGGCACAGTCAGTGTAAGCTACTATGCCTCACCTGCTCTATCTGTCTGCATTCCCACCTAGAAGGAACCCTGGGTGGGGAAATGGTGGTGTTCACTGTCCTGGTGGCTTCTGTGAATCGACTTGGGCTACTAGGAGTTGTGGTGGTACTGGTGCCAAGAAGACTCAAGCCAACCCAAAGAGGTGTTGGGTAGATAGAGTAGAAGATCAATAGTTTGTTGTATCAACAAATAAATCAATGACTGACATGGGTTTGACATGTTGCTCAACTCAGAAAAGGTGGATTCCAGACATAGCTTCCATAAGTGGGCTCCTCTGGACCTGTGGAATGAGTGGGCTCTGGGCTGGGAAGCAGTGGATTTAGACAGTAGTCCTAGCTTTCCCTCTACTCATTTAGTAACCTTGGATAACTCATTTGGTCTCTGTGGGACTCAGTCTACACATCTGTAAAATGGACAATAGTTCACATTGTGAGGGTCAGGGGAGGTAATGGCATGAGAATGACCAAATGACCAGCTGTAAAAGAACCCAAAGGAATGGGTCTGGGGAAGAGTAAGCTGTTCCTGCTGGCTGCCATGCTTACAGCCCTCTCCCCTCATGACAACATTAAACTAAGAGAAGTCTGTGGATAAAGACAGATTAGCGGGATGAGAGCCCAGATGGGGCTGGGGTGGGGGTGGGATCACCACGCTCGCACCTGGGTGAACTCCACATTGGCTGGGTCCCCCAGGACGGAGCCGTCAGGCTGCTTGTAGCCTGCATAGCGGATGAGCTGGGTGTTCCAGACTCTGAAGTCGTGCTTGCCGTCTGTCCTCTGGGGAAATATGGTGATGGCAGACCTGTGGCAGAGAGAGGGGGACACCTGGAGTCAGGGCAGGAGTTGCCCTTTGGGGACATCCTGGAGAAGAGGCCGCCCTGGCCAACGACTGCTTGAGGCACAGGGTGGACTGTATCTGTGCTGAAGTCACCAGGGCTGGAGGAGCAGCTGTTGGAAGGGGGTGACCTTGCCAGGTTCCTCCACCAGTATACCAGATCTAAGACAGGGTGGAGGGTGGGATGCCCCATGCCAGCTCCCTGAAGGGAGGAGAACACTTTCTAGCTGGAGACTTAAACAATATCAACGTGAGCCATCCTTCCAGGGAGTTCCTTTACAGTAGGTGATCCCCAGGGAACAGCACTGACCCTGTTTCCCTTTATGAATGTACTATCGATTCCCAGTTCCAGACTTTATCCTGCCTCCATTGTTAATTCTTGTCCAGTCTGCCCACCATCTATACAACACTGAAGTTTACAGACTTTCGATTCGAAAGAAATCAACTTCCCCATCAAAATTCCAACAGCCTTCTTGACAGAAATAGAAAAGCCAATCCTCAAATCTCTGTAGAAGGGGAAGGGACCCCGAATAGCTAAAGCAATCTTGAAGAAGAAGAATAAGGTAGGAGGACTCAAACTTCTTGATTTCAAAACATAACTATAAAGCCACAGTAATTAAACATAATTAAACAGGCTGGTTGTTATTGTTGTTGGTTGCCATACTGGTATAATAATAGACATATAGGCCAGTGGAATAGAACTGAGGGTCCAGAAATAAATCCACGTATCTATGGTCAACTGATTTTCAATAAGGGTACTAAATCCACTCAGTGAGGGAATAGTCTCTTCAATAAATGGTGCTGGAAAAACTGGATTTCCAAATGCAGAAGAATAAATCAGGATCCAAGCCTCACACCATGCACAGAGATCAATTCAAGACGGATCAAGGACCAAACTGTGAGAACTAAAACTATGAAATTCTTAGAAGAAAATCTAGCGGTGAGGCTTTGGGACCTAGTTTTTTAATGATGTGTTATCAGATATGACACCAAAAGTACAAACAGCAAAAGACAAAACAGATAAATGGAACCTCATAAAAATTAAATACTTCTGATCATCAAAGGACTATCAAGAAAGTGAAGAGATCATCTACAGATTGGGAGAAAATTTTCAGGGACCATATGTTCAATAAGGGTCTAATATCCAAAATACACATAAAATTTCTACAACTTAACAACAAAAAGACTAAAATCCCAGTCAAAAAATGGGCAGAGGACTTGAACAGATATTTCACCAAAGAGGATATTCAAATGCTAACAAGCACATGAAAAGATGTGCAACGTCATTAGCCAATAGGGAGAGGTAAGTCAAAAACACAATGAGATGCCTCCTCACCCCTATTAGAATGGCAGTGATCAAAAAAAAAAAAGGGAAAACAACAGGTGTAGCATTTAATACCAGTGGAGTGGTGCGTCATACCCACGGGTTAGTCTAAAGTTAGGGCTTAAGGTGAAAATCACAGTCAAAACTACTCTTGAAAATCTCTTAGCAAAGGCGCCATTTTGGAAATGAACAGAGTGAGTCAAACAGCCAGTTCTCCCTCCAGCATTAAAACCCACTGCTGTTTCTTTGGTTGAGCACCAGCTACAGTGACGATTGTGTAATACGTATATTTTTAAACGCATGTTTAGAAACACAAGAATCACACTTTGGGTGCGGGAACCAAGACCAACCAGGGAAGTATAACACGTTTACGCCTCCCATCTCCTGCCTCTCCTAAGCAGAATCTCACTGAATGGCAGGTCTGTTGAATTACGTCTCCTCTCCTGGCCTCTCTTTTCCTCTTCCTTTCTCTCTCTCTCTCTCCTTCTTCTAACATGCCTTCCTCCTTCTTGTATGTATAGAGTCTTTCCATATGTGGTATACATTCTCCTGTTGCTTTCTCATAGTTTTCAGACATAAGGTTTAAGCATTTCTTTTAAAGAATCAGCCGAATACTTTCTTTAATAAAAGATTTCATGAAGACCTCCAATAGATAACTGGAAAAAGTGGAGGCGAACTGGTTGAAGTGTGTGTGTGGAGGGGGAGGCAGGCTGGGGCCAACAGCCCCATCTGCCTGGCCTGTACTCTGTAGTGTCACCCTCCACCCCATATCACCTTCTCACAGCACCGTTTGAAAGCCACCTGAATAGCCCAAACACTCTTAGATGGTCTCTGGTGGTGGGGTCTTTTAGGAAAGAAACCTTAATACCAATTCTCCATCCAGCCCCTGGGCTTAGATTACAAGCTCTTTTCCTACTGACTCAGTCCACTGACAATGCTGTTTTTTTCCCAAGGAAGAGGCACATCCAAGAAGATCCGTGCTTAATGCAAATAAGCCACATGTGGATGCACTCAGTATAGCCCAGGGACTTGTGGGAATATCCCTGCAGTGGTCCTGTGTGGCCCCGAGATGGGGCTGGTTCTCAGCCGCTGAGAACAGATGGTAGGGCAGGAATGAGCAAGCAGGATTAACAAGAGTAATGCCCGTCTGTGGGACCCAGCTGTTCCCCTCCTGCGTGCCTCTCCCAGCTGATGGGTGCCCAGGGTAGAAGCTACCAGTCCCCACCAATGCCTTCCTCCTGGCCTGCTCACTAGGGCTTTGTTCTTTGTATCAGGGCAAGAAGAGTCCTAGGTGTGGGCTTGGCTTGGTGGAACTTGAAGGACCAGTCCCCATAGCAGCAGGAAGGGAAATTGCCCTTTAAACCAAGGAAGAGGCTGAGGCAGTGCCAGGCAACCGAGCAGGAGACAGTAAAGCAGGTCACCCCTGGCAGTGGGATTTTCCTGTTCCTATTCCCAAGAATCTCGAACATCCCTTCCTGCCCTCTGGGTGAGCGATATCAAAGAGTGGGTTAAACATGATTTTTGTTTCAACAGTTTTGCAAACCACGCTGGAGTCTGGTTTTCCCAGAAGAGATGGCACGGGAGGAGTGGACCAAGGATGCCAGGAGACCTCTGCCATCTTGGCCCATCTCCCTGGGACGGGCAGCATTTCTCTGGCAGGTAAGCCCACTCCAGACCCAAGGATCAATGCTGTGGCGACATCAGACTCCTTCCTCAACTCCCTAGATGGCCTGCTCACCTGAGGTTCCCTTTGTTGGTGGCGTACTTGATGTGGTTGCAGATGTAGTTGTACATCCCGTGAGCTGTGGTGCAGTCTCGGGCATCAAATACCTGCAAGAGGTGCATTTTTGGCATCGATTGCCTCCTCCTTCCCTCCTGTGTCCCTGGTGCAGCTTCGACATTTTAGGGGAACTCAGAGCCCACTCCAGCTGCTACCCCATGGGATATTAAGCACCTCATTACCGACTCCTAGACTGGGCTTGATATATAGATAGATACAGATATATTTATATATATGACATACAGATATATTTATAACTTACATAAATATATCTATAACTAATAGATTGATATGCAGATACAGATATTTATATCATATATAAATATAGCTATATAAGATAGATGCAGCCCTGGTGGAACAGTGGTTAAGAGCTCGGCTACTAACCAAAAGGTTGGCAGTTCGAATCTACCAGCTGCTCCTTGGAAACCCTATGGGGCAGTTCTACTCTGTCCTATAGGGTCGCTAGGAGTCAGAATCAACTTGATGCCAGTGGGTTTGGTTTGGTATTTTTTTACATAAGATAGATAGATCCTGTCTCCTTTGAGTCAATTCCAACTCATAGTGACCCTATAGGACAGAGTGGAACTGGCTCACAGGGTTTCCTAGGCTGTAATCTTTATGGGAACAGATTGCCAGGTCTTTTCTCCCTTGGAGGCACTGGTGTATTTGAACCACAGACATTTTGGTTAGCAGCCAAGTGCTTAACAACAGTATCATCAAGGCTCCTGACAGTTAGATAGATAAACCAAAAACCCATTGCCGTTGAGTAGATTCCAGTTCATAGCGACCCTATAGGACAGGGTAGAACTGCCCCATAGGGTTTCCAAGGAGCGCTTAGTAGATTTGAACTGCCAACCTTTTGGTTAGCAGCCATAGCTCTTAACCACTATGCCACCAGGGTTCCCAGATATATATATATATATGTGTTTCTATCCTAATAACCTCAGTCAATCAGACAAGGAAACACCCTTAACAGTGGGCACAGAGTGTAAGTGTGTGGGGGAAAGCAGTAGGGGGTAAAGGAGGGAATTTTAATGAGCTGCTTACAGGGATTAGGTATTAAATCTAATAACAAAACAAAACAGACCAAAGAAAGTCAAACAAAAAGCCCTGTACTTGATACTAATCTACTCATAACTTTAAATTATTCACCAGAAAAAATTGCATTAGGGGACACAAAGTCTAATGCCTTCGAGAACTAGGTAGGTAATATAAATAAGCAAAGAGAAGGGTGAGACAAAAGGAAGTGGTGGGGTCTGTGGTAAACTAGAGCATATAAGCCCTCCTAGGAGATACTGATTTTTTTAAAAAGCACTGTACTGGATAAATAAGATGTGATTATAGGTCAGATTCAGCTATTGTCCAAGCATTTGGGACCCCATGATCACCATCTGAGACGTCATCATGGCCACCAGGTGCCCTTGGTGGGAGCTGACCCTTTTTAAAGGCCCATACTGCCCTCCCCCTCTGGTGGGCTCTTCAAGGTGTCTGAACCTCACCGCCTACCTGCAGCTTGGACCACTGGATCCTGCCGACGCAGCGGGAGGCATTCCGCCAGGCGTGCTTGGCCCCATAGATGAGCTCTGTGTCCTTGAGCTGATATGTGTTGGTAGTTTCAATCTCTTTGTTCACTTCTTCCAGCCTGTCCATGTGGGCTTTGGAGCCAAATCTGAGTGAGGAGAGAAGGGACATGGGAGCATCACCTTCTCCCCTGAATTAGAGGTTGGCTAGAGGCTTACAGCCACAGAAAATCCCGAGTTGATTTCTGAACACAATAGTTTGAGCACAAAGCAGAGATTGCAAACCTAAATGCCCACAAAAGTCTGGCAGTGTGTATATGACCAAACCAGCTCAGTGGGGACTGTGGCAAACAGCCAGCCCATGCCTTCCAAAGAGTGTAGCAACAACTCTCCTCCAACCAGTTACTGCCTGATAGGATTGGGGGCTCAGAGTTGCCAGATCTTTCAAGAGAAACGATTTTCAAAGGGAATTCTTCTAATTTTTAAAATTATTTATTTATTTATTGATGTTGAGAATACAAACCCGAACATACACCAATTCAACACTTTCTATGTGTATAATTCAGTGATACTGATTATATTCTTTGAGTTGTGCAACCATTCTCACCCTCCTTTTCTGGGTTGTTCCTCCCTCATTAACATAAACTCACTGCCCCCTAAGGTTCCTATCTTATCTTTTGAGTTGCTGTTATCAATTTGATCCCATACAGACAGATCTTAAAAGAGCACAGTGCTCAAGGCAGACATTCTTTACTAGTTAAGCTCAACTATTGTTTGGTTTTAAGAAGACTTCAGGGGATATTTTTGGTTTAAAGCTTAAAGATTATCTCAGGGCAGACGTTTCAGGGGTTGGAACTCTTCTAATTTTTAAATGATGGTAATGAATTAAATTTAAGAAAATTTAAAAAGTTATATGAAAAATTTCAGGCTTCCAAAAAAAGTATGTTGTTGTTGTTAGGTGCCATCAAGTAGATATTTGACTCACAGCGACCCCATGTGACAGAGTAGAACTGCCTCATAGGGTTTTCTAGGCTGCTTATGGGAGCAGACTGCCAGGTCTTTCTCCTGTGGAACCACTGGGTGGGTTCAAATGGCTGACCTTTCCGTTAGCAGCCAAGCAACCACTTGCGACACCAGGGCTCCTTCCAGAAAAGTATACAGGCTAGTATAACAAACATCTACGTCCCAAGCCAAAGAAATAAACAAATATGGTTAGAGTTTCTTATGGAATCATACTCCATTCTCTCGCCAGAGGAGACTGCTACATTGAATCTGGCATTTACCATTCTCATGCGCTTGCTTATACTTTTGCCATAGGTGTTTACATCCCTAAACAATGTATAGCTTTATGCTGTATGTTTTAAAAATTTATATAATTGGCGCTATACTGAATGTGTCCTTCTACAACTTGCCCTTTCTTTCTTTCTTTCTTTCAAGGTTATTGGTGAACTTCATTCTCATAAACATACAGTGCTCTAATCCATTCATTTTTATAGTTGTATAGTATTCCATAAAAGTCCCTGGGTGGCGCAAATGGTTAACGTGCTCTGCTGCTAACCGAAAGGTTGGAAGTTTGAGTCCACCCAGAGGTGTCTCAGAAGAAAGACCTGGCAATCTCCTTCTGAAAAATCAGCCACTGAAAACCCTATGGAGCACAATTCTACTATGACACACATGGGGCCACTATGAGTTGAGGTTGACTTGACGGCAACTTGTAATATTATTTCCTTACTTGGAAGATACCACAGGTTATTTATACCTTCTGCTGGTGATGGAATTGAGGTAGCTTCCAGTGGGTTCTTTAATTTTAATTTTTTCCTATTATAAACAATGTTACAGTGAATGTTGGTATGCACGCCTTCTCGTGAATGTGTGTGAGAGTTCCTCTAGGGTATATACCTAGGTGTGGAATTGCATAAAATGTTTCAAACTTTAAGCAACAACTTACACACCAGAGAAAGCACATCGTGGGCCAGATGTGGCCCTTGGGTCACCAGTTTTCAACGTCTGGCATTAATGAGCAGAGGCCCTGTGTTCAGGTCTTGGTTCAATTGTCTACAAAGCTGGAGCTCAAGTCTTTGTCCCCAGCACTTGATAACTTACCCCAGGCTCCTCAGAGTCAACATGAACTTGCCTTTTAATTGACGAGTAGTACTGATCGATAAACTCTTTGGCGAGAGGGAAGAGCTGTTCTTTCGTGCGGACTTCTTCAGGCTTTCGTATTTGCTGAGGAGGGAGCATGATAGAGCCCATACAGATGTGCTCGGAGCATCCTGATTCCTGGGAGGAAAAGCGGGGCCTAGTTATCACCTGTTTTTATTGAAGTGTGGCATGTGTTGGGCTGTGAACCTGTACTCTGACCATTCTGACTCCAGATGGTACTGAATCAGAATCTATATTTTAACAAGATTCCCCAGGTGATTCTTATGTATAATAAATTTTGAGAACCACTGCTCTACTAATGGTTCTCAGAATTGGTCCATAACCAGCAGCATTAGCATGGCCTGGGGAGTTGCCTGGTCCTTAATTCCCAAAAGGAGTTTCTCGAGTACCAGCTTGCAATCGTTGGACATGGCCTTCAGTGCTGGTAAGGAACTATAAGTGGTGTTTCTAGGTTTTGAAAGTGTTGGCTTAACTTGAGAGAACAGGGAATTCCTGATTGGCATTCCCTGGCATCAGAATCACGGGTGCTGAATTCCAAAATATTTTCTGAGCCCACCTTGATAAAGAATGAGCTAGTTGAGTGACAACAGTAGTTCTTTTGAACACATCTATGGACAGACTGATGGAAAAAATGGCCCCAATTCTTCCCCTTCCTGTATTCACATCTTTTGCAATGTGACTTTATAGCTCTTTCCATCGAGACACAGAGCCTATCATCCACCCTTTGAATCTGAGCTGGCTTTGGCCAATAGAATATGGCGGAAGAAGCACTGTGCCGGTTCCAAGCCCAGGCCTCAAGAGGTCTTGCATGTTTCTGCTCATTCTCTCAGAACCCTGCAACCACGGCGTGAACAAGCCCAAGCTAGCTTGTTGGAAGATAAAAGATCACATGAAACAGCATTGAGTTCTCCCAGCCAGGGCCATCCAAGACCAGCCAAACCTTCACTGACCCCTCAGATGCATGAGGAAGGCCAGCTGAGAAGAATTGAATCTGGTTCAAAGCAACAGAACCACGCAACAACTGGTAGGTTTTTGAAAAATAATAAATTACAAAAAATAATGGTGGTTTTAAGCCACCAAGTTTTGGAGGCATTTTGTTGCACTGCAACAGGTTGACTTGTTGACTGTTAAAAATATGATATAAAAACTTAAAGGACACACTGTGGAAGCAAGGAAGGGCCTATTGAATACTCCATCAGTGGTCAGACAGAGACAAAGAGAATGTATTCAGAGCCAGTAACCCCTCCTACGTTCTTTTGTGTACAAAGTACACAAATAAAAAAATTTACATAAGTGAATGAATCTCCACCAGTGATTCTCAACCAGGCAATTCTTCCCCTAGGGGACACTTGGTACGGTCTGGAGACATTTTTGGTTGTCACAACTTGAGGGGGGGCGGTAACAGACATTTAGTGGGTGGAGGCCAAGGGTGCTGCTAAACATCCTACAATGCACTGGATACCCCCCTACAACAAGGAATTATCCGGCCCCAAATGTGGACAGCACTGAGGTGGAGCAAGCGTGGTCTACACCCTACTGGGATACTCACCAAGGTGCTCTTAAGGTGGAGCGTGTCAGTGAGAACCACGTCAGTCTCCCAGTTCTTGACCTTGAGGAAGCGGGGGCACTTGGAGGGGCTGCCATTCTTTGTGGGGGACTGCTTTCCAGAGGCTGGGGGCTGCAGGACAGAATGCAGATGGAGCATTAGGCAAGCTCTTGAGGAGACTGTGCAGTTTCTCCACTGGGACTGGGAGAGGCTTTGCTCCTCCTGGAATCTGCCTGAGTCACCTACTGCGTATGTACAGAAAGGGATGTCATCCTCCCTGGTTGCACACATGCATGCAAGGAGGCACCATGGAAGGTTCTGTTCTGGGGAGAGGGGTCAGAAGCTAAAAGGTGGTCTAGCACAGGGTCTGGCACATAGGAGGTGCTCAATGAATGTTTGTTGGATGAATAATGGCTGAAAGGACACTGTCCGCCTCTCTGAATGCTAACAGCCTTTGGGGCTGAGGAATTAAACCTTGGACTACGCCAGGTGACTTGGATGACTGGGTCTTCTTTCTACAGCCCAAACTCACCTTTTCTGGCAAATACAATGGAAAACAGGGAGGTCTGAATTAGAAGGTTTTGAAGGATGGTCAATTTTCCCCAATTTTCAGGTTCCTGCCTCAGGGCCTTTGCATTTATTGTTTCTTCTGTTTTGAACACCTTCAGTCCCCATTTGTCTTCACCTCTGTAAACACACTGCCCAGTAAGTGAGGTGGGGTAAGTCCCACGTTGGCTGATGTTGACCGACCCATGTTAGACCTCACCGATAAGGATCACATTCTGTCTTGCATGTTTCTGAGTAGTTGCCTATCTGCCTGGTGCCAAGTGTGTCCATGCATCAGACAAGTATCAGGGGTTAAGGCAGAGGCAGCGGGGACGCCCTGATGTGATAGCCAAGCAAGGGAGGCCAGAAGACGAGCCAATGCTGAGTGATCCGCAGGCCTGGGAGTACAGCAGTAGGCAGTGAACTTGAAACAGTACCTTCATTCGTTCAACAAATATTTATTGAGCACCTACTATGTGCTAGGCAATGTTAGGTACTGGGGACATAACAGTGAACAATACAGACAGGGTCCCTGGCCTCCTGGGAATTCTTGTGAAAGAAGTGGAGACAAATAATAAGTAAACTAGTACATGAACAATAGGATTTGAGGTTGTGATAAGAATATAAACGGGGAAATGATGGTGATGGAGTGGAGGGAAGAAAGGCAAGTGCAAAGGCCCTGGGGTAGGGATGAGCTTGTTCAAAGGACCAGCGAGGAAGTCAATGTGGCTGGAGTGTAGGAGGAGGTGGAATGCCAGGAGATAAAGTCAGAAAAGCAGCAGGGCTCAAACTGCATCAGCTTGGAGGCATCCAGGCTGGTAAGGAAGCCATCAATTATGGTTTCGTGGGCTAAGTCCAAGACAGGAATCACAGAGAACTCCAAGGGACTAATACTAAAAGCTAGCATTCAATGAGCACTTACTGTATGCCAAGCAACTTTATCATCCCCATTTTATAGATGAGAAAATTGAGGTACAGAGACATTAACTAACTTGCCCAAGATTACAGAGCTAAATAGCTGGAGCTGGGAGTCCAATGCAGGCAGTATGGCTCCTGAACCATGCCCTTGACTTCTTGGCTATCCTGCCTCCTGTCCATTAAGAAAAAGTCAGTCTTTCATTTATTCATTCATTCAACACATGCTTATTGAGTATGTGCCAGGCAAGAGAGCAAGGGCCAGGGCTACGGGAACAAACTGGACAGATGTTCTCCTCTCCTCATGGGGTTCACAATCCAGCGGGGTGAGAGGCTGACAATTAAATGTGCCATTGTGACTGAGTGTGGTGGATGCCATAACATGGGACGCTGGGGTGTAGAGAGGACCATGGGATTACATAGAAGAGGCACCTAACCCAGAGCGTTTGACTTCTAAGTCAAGATCTGAAGGATGAGTGTTGACTAGGCAAAGAAGAGGGAGTAAGGTCTTGCAGGCAGAGAGCACAGCTTGTGCAAAAGTCTAGAGGTGAGAGACATGTCATAGCCACCTTTATGTCCAGAGCAATAGGAGCTCTGTGCTAAAGCCTCCATGTCACCATGTTAGAGCCCTGAGAACAGGAGGCAGGTGACGGCATACCATGGTTAAAGACGGCTCTGGGAGGGGGCTCCAGTGGAGAACAAATGGAAGATGCTACGACTCATGATCTTACCCACCTCCCCTCCCCTGACCAAATCTGGTCATTCCCAGTGGTTCCCATCGCAGATCTGGGTCCCACCACCCATCCATCTGTCTAAGCCACAGGTGAGAGCTATCCTGGACATCATCCTGTCCTTTATCTCCACATCCAATCCATCGCTAACTCCCATTCATTTTAACCTTCCCACTCTTCTCTCTACTGGCCATCACCCATTCCAAGCCATTGTCATCTCTCACGTGGATGATTGCAATCACCTCCTAAATGTTGTTGTTGTTGTTAGCGGCCGATGAGTTAGCCCCCAACTCATGGTGATCCCAGGCACCATAGAAATAATGCTGCCCATTCCTGCACCATCCCCACGACCAGTTGCAGATTAGACCATTGTGAACCATAAGGTTTTCATTGGAAGATTTTTGGAAGTATATTGTCGGGTCTTTCTTCCTAGCCTGTCTCAGTCTAGAAGCTCCACTGAAACCTGTTCAGCATCATGTAACCTTCACTGATAGACATGTGTATGAGGTGTATCGGCTGAAAATTGAACCCAGGTCTCCCTCATGGAAGGCGAGAATTCTACCACTGAAACACCAGTGCTCCCTCTTTTCTACATGTCCTAAATAAGCTATTACTTATTACTATTAGCATTACAGTGAAACCAGTGAGAGCCAAAACTCAATGGAACTGTCTGGTTTTTCTGGGTCTCACAAGTTTTTTTTGCCTTTGACAAGGTTCAGTCTTGCCATTTTTCTGTCTCCCTCTGTTGTTGTTGTTAGATGTTGTCAAGTCAGGTTCTGACTCACAGCAACCTTATGCACAATGGAACGAAAACACTGCTCAGTCCTGCACCATCCTCACATTCGTTTCTGTGCTTGAGCCCATCATTGCAGCCACTGTGTCAATCCATCTCTTTGAGGGTCTGCTTTTTCAGCTGTTTGTCTGCTTTACCAAGCATGATGTCCTTCTCCAGGGACTGGTCCCTCCTAATAACATGTCCAAAGTATGTGAGATGAAGTCTTGCCATCTTCGCTTCTAAGGAGCATTCTGGCTGTACTTCTTCCAAGACAGATTTGTTTGTTCTGGAAGTTCATGGCATACTCAGTATTCTTTGCCAAAACTGTAATTCAAATTCATCAATTCTTCTTTAGTCTTCCTTATTCACTGTCCAGCTTTTGCATGTATACCAAGCAATTGAAATACCATGGCTTAGGTCAGGTGCACCTTAGTCCTCAAGGTATCATCTTTGCTTTTTAACACTTTAAAGGAGTCTTGTGGAGCAGATTTGTCCAATGCTGTTTCCATGGGTGTTGACTGAGGATCCAAGTAAAACGACATCCTTGACAACTTCAGTCTTTTCTCTGTTTATCATGATATTGCTTACTGGTCCAGTTGTGAGGATTTTTATTTTCTTTATGTTAAGGCATAATCCATGCTGAAGGCTGTGGTCTTTGATCTTCATCAGTAAGTGCTTCAAGTCCTCTTCGCTTTCACCCAGCAAGGTTGTGTCATGTGTATATTGCTGGTTGTTGATGACCGGTTGTTAATGATTCTTCCTCCAATCCTGATGCTGAGTTCTTCTTCCTGTGTATTCCATCCAGCAAGGTCCACGTGTAGCGATGCTCTTTACGTTGTTTAAAAAAGTATTTGTAATGAATAAGTCGTTAAAAAAAAACCGTTGCAGTCTAGTTGATTCCAACTCATAGTGACCCGACAGGACAGAGTAGAACTGCCCCACAGGGTTTTCAAGGTGCACGTGGTGGATTTAAACTGCTGACCTTTTGGCTAGCAGCCGAACTCTTAACCACTATGCCACTAGGGTTTCCGAACAACTTGTTTGGTCTCGCAAAATTCTGTCATGTGATCGCCTGTCGTTTCTACCACCAAGGCCGTATCTTCCAACTACTGATCCTTCCTCTTTGTTTCTAACTTTTGTGTTCCAATCACCAGTAATTATCAACGCATCTTGACTGCATGTTTGATAGACTTCAGACTGCAGAGGTCGGTAAAAATCTTCCATTTCTTCATCGTTGGCATTAATGGTTGGTGCGTAAATTTGAATAATACAGGCAGTCCCCAGATTACGAACGAGTTTCATTACTGAATCTGTCTTTAAGTTGAATTTGTATGTAAATTGGAACAGTTGGGTACAGTTTGCATCTAACATCAGTTAGTTAAATGTTTGTCTTAATATATTGTATACCTTTCTGTTCATAAGAAACGTTAAGAAAACACTTCCAGATACACTGAACATCTTTAACATACAGTAAATACAGTAATAATAATACTAATGTTTTGATACATGTCACAAAGTAGCACCCACTTGTTATTACATTGTAATACATTACAATGTATGTACCTCGAATTTTTAATATCATAGGCCTTATAGGGATTGGTTCATAACTACAGGACGTACCTAAGTTGGACGTTTGTAACCTGGGGACTGTCTGTAGTCATCTTAACTGGTCTTCTTTGTAGGAGTATGCATATTATCCTATCACTGACAGCATTGTACTCCAGGATACATCTTGAAATAGTCTTTTTGATGATGAATGTGATGCTATTCCTCTTTAATTTGTCATTCCCAGCATAGTAGAACATATAATTGTCTGATTCAAAATGGCCAATACCAGTCCATTTCAGCTCACTATTGCCTAGGATATCGATCTTCAAGTGTTCCGTTTCATTTTTGACGACTTTCAATTTTCTTTGATTCATACTTCGTACATTCCACGTTCCAATCATTAATGGATGTTTGTAGCTGTTTCTTCTCATTTTGAGTCGTGCCACATTAGCAAATGAATGTCCCCGAAGCTTTCCTCCATCCACATCATTAAGGTCGACTCTACCTTGAGGAGGCAGCTCTTCCCCAGTCATATTTTCAGTGCGTTCCAACCTGAGGGGCTTATCTTCTGGCACTATATTAGACAATGTTCTGCTGTTATCCTTAAGGTTTTCACTGACCACTTTTTTCAGAAGTAGATTGCCAGGTCCTTCTTCCCAGTCTGTCTTAGTCTGGAAGCTCCACTGAAACCTGTCCACCATGGGTGACCCTGCTGGGATTTGAAATACAGGTAGCGTAGCTTCCAGCATCACAGCAACATAGAAGCCACCACGGTACGACAAATTGACAGATGAATGGTAAACCGCTCTCTATTTGTGGAAAATACTTGAGTTTTCCTTCTCTGACAGGTTTCCACCTTACACAGGTTCGGGCTTTCACAGGTATTACTGTAGTATTATTACTGCTACCTCTCGTACAACTTCTAGTACTAGTACTACTACTATCGTTACAAGTATTATTACCATACTGGGCAGCATCAGGAAAAGATCTGGATGCCTTCATCCCTCTATTCCCTAAATTCCCTAACTGTACTTTCTATCCTGCTGAACTCTAAGCTGTTCTACTTATCTCTCCATATTAAACCACATACAAATAACCTCACTGCCTTTGAAGGCCTGGCCACAAATCCTAGAAACTTCTTTTGGATTCTGTCCCCACTGCTGTCTCCTCCAGCAAACGTGCAGTGATGGAAGGCATGCCTGGGCAGGCCTTTGTAGTGACGGATTCCTCTGATGGTGCTGACATCCTGCATCCTTGATAAAAGAAATTCTACGGTGCCCGTGTGGAAGGCAGCCCAGCCATCCTCCCTAAATACCGAGCTTCACTCTGTCAGTTCAGAAACTCTCTCGAACACCAGAACACTCAGGAAGGATCACAGACAAGGTGTTGGCGTTGAGGTTGGGCTCAGGACCTGGGTTGAGGATGGGTGGGCAGACGGGTACAGAGTGTAACATGGCACGAGAGGAGGTGTGGGGTGTGGCTCGTGGGTGGGGAGCCCGCCGACTTCATTGCTAGGGAGCGGAGGGAACAAGCTAACAGGCCTAATAAAAGAGGCCATCTGTTGAGGCTCCAGATGTGTGCGGGGTGGTCATTAAGAGCCCAGTAATTGGCTGTCCTTGCTGTGCGGAACCTCCCTGTGCCCTGGCTTCATTGGATTGCACGCTTGAAGCCAGACATTAGCAGGCCTCTGGCGGGGCTGTTGTACTTGCAGCTTTGATGTTTTGATTAGTCCGCAGTAATATTAGATGACCCACGGGGGGACCATCGGGGAGATTAATATAACAGTCAGGGGCCCTGTAGGCAGGATGCAAACGACTCTTCTGAGTGAGGACCACAGGGCTTGCGCTAAATATGCAGATGAGTGGCCCCTGTGAGGTTCTTATGTTGAGACCGTGCGCAAGTGGGCTTTGGGTTCTGGTCATATGTGGGATGGGATGTGGGTCTGACATGGAACAATGGAAGAGCTTTTCAGGTGGCTTACTGGCCCTGGGCTCTGTGGGGGGGCTCCCTGGGACACCTGTTCCTAAATTTGAAAAGGAGGCTCTGAACTGGTGAACATTCCAAGGGCTTTGCCAATTCCTGTTCGTTTAGGAAGCCTGCAGAGGCCCCGGGGACATGCAAGGAAATGGCCTTACCACCCAGGCTCAAGAGGAGGCAGTGAGGCAAGGTCACGGCATCCTGGAGCTCCAGCCAAGAACACTGCTTTGTAGGATCCTCAAGGCTCTGCTTCCTCCCTTTTTTCCTTCCTTCAACAACTATATATTGAGTACCTGCTACATGTAGTCCCTGCATGGGGCAAATGGTTAACAAAGTTCAGCTGCTAACTAGAACGCTGGAAGTTCAAGTCTGCCCAGATGTGCCTCAGAAGGAAGTTCTGGCAATCTACTTCCAGAAAATCAGTCATTGAAAACCCTATAGAGCATAGTTCTACTTTGACACACAGGGGGTTGCCATGAGTCAGAGTCAACTCAATGGCAACTGGTTTCCTGGGCCTACTATGTGTCAGGGACTTATGTTCTAGGCAAGTTAGACACAGTCCCTGATCACATGACACAATCTGGAAAAGCATCTTACAGCCGCTACGCTAAAGCAGGGGTCAGCAAACTGTGGCCCAGGGGCCGAATCTGGCTCACTGCCTGTTTTGATACAGTCCATGAGCTAAGAATAGTTTTTACATTTTTTAAGTGTTGAATAAAAATCAAAAGGAGAATAATATTTCTTGACACATGAAAGTTATATGAAATTCAAATTTCTGTGTCCATAAATAAAGTTTTATTGGAGCACAGCCACACTCATTTATTCATATATTGTTTATGGCTGTTTTTTTCACTGAAGCAGCAGAGCTGGAATAGTTGTGATGGAGATGGAGACTGTATGGTCCTCAGAGCTGAAAATATTTACTATCTGGCCCTTTATAGAAAAAGTTTTCAGGCTCCTGCTCGAAAGGATTGAATTCCTGTGCCTTGGGTATCTGCTCAAATATTACCACATCAAGAAATCTTTCCTGATCATTCTTTAATAAAACAGCGCCCCACCCGTTATTCTCTGGCCCTTTTCCTCCCTCACCATTTTGCTTCGTAGCACTTACCACTGCCTGCAATTTGTGTGTGTGTAGGTATACATGGGACCCTAGCGGCGCAATGGTTAAGCATTTGGCTGCTATCCAAAAGGTTGGCGGTTCGAATCCACCAGCCGCTCCTTGGAAACCCTGTGGGCAATTTTACTCTGTCCTATAGGGTTGCTATGAGTCGGGATCGACTTGACGGCAATGGGCAATGGGTATGTATACATCTATGTATATAGAAAGGAGCCATGGTGATGCGGTGGTTAAGCGCTCTGCTGCTAACCAAAAGGTTGGCAGTTCGAACCCACCAGCTGCTCCCCAGGAGAAAGGTGTGGCAGTCTGCTTCCATAAAGATTACAACCTTGGAAGGTCATGGAAGCTCCATAGACACATCCAGACTCCCTGAGGAATCGAATTGCTGGGCTGAGGGCTGTGGGGACCATAGTTTTGGGGAACATCTAGCTCAACTGGCATAACATAGTTTTTAAAGAAAATATTCTACATTCTACTTTGCTGAGTAATGTCTGGGGTCTTAAAAGCCCGTGAGCGGCCATCTAAGATACTCCACTGGTTTCACCCCTTCGGGAGCAAAGGAGAATGAAGAAAACTAAAGACACAAGGGAAAGATTAGTCCAAAGGACTAATGGACAACTACCATGGCCTCTACCAGACTGAGTCCAGTACAACTAGATGGTGCCCGGTTACCACCACTGACTGCTCTAACAGGGATCACGATAGAGGGTCCTGGACAGAGGTGGAGAAAAATGTAGAACAAAACTCTAACTCACAAAAAAAAAAAAAGACCAGACTTACTGACCTGACAGAGACTGGAGAAACCCTGAGAGTATGGCCCACAGACATGCTTTTAGCTCAGTAATCAAGTCACTCCCGAGGTTTACCTTTCATCCACAGAGTAGACAGGGCCATAAAACAAAACGAGACTAAAGGGGGCACACCAGCCCAGGGACAAGGACTAGAAGGCAGGCGGGGGGACAGGAAAGCTGATAATAGGGACCCAAAGTCGAGAAGGCAGAGTGTTGACTTGTCGTGGGGTTGTTAATCAATGTCATAAAGCAAAATGTGTACTAATTGTTTAATGAGAATCTAGTTTGTTCTGTAAACCTTCACAAAATTAACAATAAAAAAAAAAGTAGAATCGCGGTGACTTAACAGTTTCTAGCCAATCTGTGAAAAGGCAAAGCTTTCAATGTTTTTGCCCATTTGTAGTGTTATTATATACTGATGACTCTGTAGTATTCCTCAGACTCAGGCAGACATGGCTGTGGCAGCATGCTTGTCTGTTTCCTACTTTTGCCTGTTTGCATATAGGATGAATAAAACCTTTCTTTTTGCTTAAAAAAAAAAAAAAAAAAGATTACAGCCTTGGAAACCCTATTGGGCAGTTCTACCCTGTCCTATAGGGTCACTATGAGTCTGGATTGACTTGACAGCAGTGGGTTTAGTATATCATATAGATTTATATATCTGTGTATATATTTAAGGGCAGACATTGGTGGTTTAGTTGCAGAATTCTCACCTTGCATGTGGGAGACCTGGGTTCAATTCCCAGCCAGTACATCTCATATGCAACCACCACCCATCTGTCAGTGGAGGCTTGCGTGTTGCTATGATACTGAATAGCAGAGCTTCCAGGCTAAGACGGACTAGAAAGAATGGCCTGGGGATCTACTTCCTAAAAACAGCCACTGAAAATCCTATGGATCACAGTGGTCCAATCTGCCAACTGGTCATGAGGATGGAGCAGGGCTGGGCAATATTTCATTCTGTTGTACATGGGGTTGTCAGGAGTCAGAGCTGACTTGACAGCAACTAACAACATACAGATTTAGGCACAGATACAGTTTTCTGCCTACCCGTTGTTCACTTTGCTCTCTCCCCAGCTCCTAGAACAGTGCTCAGCACACAGTACATGTTCAGTAAAGATTGGAGGCTTACATTAATGTCAAGACTGTGGCGTCCCTTAAATGCCGAGGCGTTTGGCCTTGATTTAGCAGAGAATGCAGAACCCCTGAAACTGCTTATCAGGGATTTCCTCAGAGCCTTGTTTTAGGAAATCCATGGCTGCAAGGACCAGAGGAGGGGAAGGGTGAAGGCAGAGAAGCCCAGGAGGAGGCTGTTGCAAGAACGCAGGAGACAAGCAAGAACAGTCTGAAATACAGCTGCTGCAGGACAGGAAGGGAAGAGACGGAGATCAGAGTACTGGCAACAGAACAGAGAGCCTTGAGGGTGTGCGTGGATGGGAGGGAAAGGGAGAAGTCAACTTTGACTTGGAAGCTTCTGGCCTGGGTAGCTGGGAGGATGGAGAGCCTTTTAGCAGAAGCTGGGATGTGAGGAGCAGCAGTGTTGGGCAGGTGGAGGTAGGAGGTTTTTCAGGCACCAGAAACAGAGGCTGTCACAGTCTGAGACCTCTCAGTGAAGGCAGGACTGAGAGCTTGAAAGCAAGGCAGGGAGACACACGAACATCTTAGGAGCTAAGGCCCAACCCTGCACAAATCACGGAGCGTCATATTCTTGCACGTTTGGCGCCAGTGGCTGCTCCTGCATTACTGGCCCACAGCAACCTGCCCTGCTTGGCTTGTCCTAGAATGAAGGCAGCACACTGGGGCCGAGCCAGGCAGCGGGCCATACACACCAAGGGACAGATGCCACACACTGTGCCCTTCGCTGGGTGGGTACCACCTCTTCAGGGAAGCAAGTGTAACCCAGTTACAAGCTGTGGCACCTCAGGGTCCAGGACCACAGGCCCACAAACCAGCAGGTGCACAAACATCCATGCAATGAAAACGCCGCTACTTATAAACCTTAACAAGCCCCTCATCCATTGTTGGGACTGTAGAATGGTGCAGCCGCTATAGAAAACAGTTTGGCACTTCTTCAAAAAGCTAAACATAGAATTATCATATATATGACCCAGCAATTCCACTCCTAGGTATATACCCTAAAGATCTGAAAGCAGGGATGTAAACAAATACAGGTACACTAATGTTCATTGTGGCATTATTCACAATAGCCAAAAGGTGGAAGCAATCCAAGTGTCCGTCAATGAACAGATAAACAAAATGTGGTATATCCATACAATGGAGTGTTATTCAGTCATCAAGAGAAATGAAGTCCTAATACACAACACAACATGGATGAACCTTGAAAACATTATCCTAGTGAAATAAGTTAATCACAAAAGGACAAATATTGTATGATCCCACCGGCGTAGTGGTTGAGAGCCATGGCTGCTAACCAAAAGGTCGGCAGTTTAAATCCACCAGGTGCTCCTTGGAAACCCTATGTAGCAGTTCTAGTTTGTCCTTCAGGGACCCTATGAGTTGGAATCAATTCGATGGCAACGGGTTTGCTTTGGTTTTGGTTTAGGCAAATGTATAGAGGTCAAAGTTCATGAGTGATTACCAAAGGTGAGTCGGAGGGGAATAGGGGGAGTCATTTCTTAGGGAACACGGAGTTTCTGCTAAGGGTAACGGAAAAATCTGGAAACAGATAGGGGGATGATTGCACAACATGGGGAACTTAATTAATACCACTGAAAAGTGTGGAAATGGCAAATGTTTTGTTATCTATATATTTACCACACAGATACAAAAAGCTTAACCAGCTGTTTTTAGTACCTTAGAGTATAATTTCCTGGCAGTATATTGAAGGAGTATCTGGGTGGCACAAATGGTTAAGTGCTGGACTACCAACTGAAAGGTTAGCGGTTCAAACTCACCCAGAGACTTCTTGGAAATAAGGCTTGGTGATCTGCTTCTGAAAGGTCACAGCCTTGAAAACCCTACGGAGCAGTTCTACTCTGCACGTATGGGGTCATCATGAGTCAGAACTGACTTCATGGCCACCACCACCACCACCGAGTGTATTCAAAGCATTATTTCTAATATGATTTGTTCTTTACCATAATTCCATAGGAGCTTGAAATGGTTCCTTCTTCCTCTCTCTCCCCCTAGATTCAACAGTCCATGTTCCATATCTGCAGAGGAAGATTACGGAAGAGGGTACTTGGGAGTCAGACCCATCATGGGTTGGGAGTAGGGGGCCAGAGGACCACTGGAAGATAAACCAGAAAAACCAAACCCATTGCCGTCGAGTCAATTCCGACTCAGAGCGACCCTGTAAGACAGAGTAGAACTGCCGCGTAGGGTTTCTAAGGAGTGGCTGGTGGATTCGAACTGCCCATCTTTCCGTCAGCAGCCGAGCTGTTAACCACTGCACCACCAGGGCTCCCACTGGAGGATAAGAGACCTTAAAGTTAGAAGGCTGATGCTTCCCCAAATGAGCTTATATGTACCGTCACAGTGATGTCACAGAATAGCAAGAATATATTACTAGACAACTTGAAACACAGTTCCAGTACCAGACCAGAATGTATATACGCACTATGGACCAAATCAAGTAATGATTTAATTTAAATACTTGTTTAGTAAATGATAAATTAAAATAAATCCTGTAATTATCTTGTGAACTACCCCCATTATATTGCATTGCATTGTGTGTGTTTGTTAAAAGTATCAACTTGGTAAATATAAATATTTAAAACACCGAACAGGTTTTATGATTGTTTCAGCCTTTCTACCTCAGAAAACGGAAGTGGGTTGGGTCTCTCTTGACCTCTAAGAGTCTCTGTTTGGAAGGGGTTTTGGCAACTGAAATCATTTGCAAAGAGAAGGGGTGAAATGACTTTGCCTCAACGTGCCCTCTGTGGGAAAAGAATCCGAATACTGGGTGGTGAATGCAATGAATGAGCAGGCCGAGTGGTGTCCCTGATTCCTGAACAAGAATGTCATTGCCCTCTTCAGACAACAGTCGGGACAGCCTGCACTGAATATGTTGTTGCTAGGTGCCGTCGAAGTGGTTCTGACTCATAGCGACCCTGTGTACAACAGAACCAAACACTGCCCAATCCTGCACCATCCTCACAATCGTTGCTATATTTGAGCTCATTGTTACAGCCACTGTGTCAGTCCATCTTGTTGAGGGTCTTCCTCTCTTGCTGACCCTGTACCAGGCATGATGTCCTTCTCCAGGGACTGGTCCCTCCTGATAACATGTCCAAAGTACGTGAGATGAGGCATTGAATATGCTCACTATTAAAAACAAACAGCATGATACATGGAAATTCCAGTCAGGCTGAACCGACATACCTGTCAGTTCAGGCCCCTTCCTGGCTCTGACCCCTGAGGGCAGCAGGACTTGGAAGGCTCATCTCTTGGCAAAGTGACCTATATAGACCCCGAGGTCACTGAGCAGGTGATAACTTGGGTAGAGGAAGTGAAATGTCAGCAAGATCTGGACTCCGCAGGGACAGAAGGAGGCTTTGCTCAATAGAAATTCCTAGAGAGCATCTTTCTTGAGGGGCCTTGGCTCTCTTCTTGTGGGTACCTCGGGAACACGTGTAACCCGAGAAAGTGGGGGATGGGGGAGCTGAAGATGCTTCAGGGAAAATTCAACCTGGGTGTCTAACTCTGGACGTGAGCTGGATCAAGGGAAAGCTAGCCCCATTGAGTAGTTGGGGGCAAAAATGAGTTTAATAGCAGCTGATGGCTAGGGATTTGGGGCACCCTCCCACAGAGAGAAATTAATCTCAAAACACAGGAGGTTCTCACATGCTTAGAGACAGAGAGGCTGAGGGAAGGGAGAAATCAAAAGACACCTGGAGATGTCGGCCAGAATGGAACGAGGGAGGCTGCTAAGGCCAACCAGGTGGGCCCTGGGGGTGACTTCTGAGGGCACTTCTGTGAAACCCCAACTATTACAGCAGGATCATTGCTATGAGTGTGTGTGTGTAGCTTATCTTGGGAGTGGAGTTTCCAGAGGACGAAGCAAGTATCTGGTAAGATGATGGCTAGGCTGTGAACTGCTCGAAGGCAGTGATCATGTTTAATTTAATTGCATTTTAAGTAACATTTAGTAAATGCCTGTTTGGAGCTCTATCTGGGCCCGGCCATGGAACATACACTGGCTCACTGAATCCTCATGCTAACCCATTTTTCAGATGAGGAAATGGAGGCTCTGAGCGAGAGGTGAAGTGACTAAAACCAGTCGTAGTAGATTGATTCTGACTCATGGTGCCCCCACGTGTGTCAGAATAGAACTGTGCTCCATAGGGTTTTCCATGGCTGATTTTTTTGGAAGTAGATTGCCAGGCCTTTCTACCAAGGCACCTGTGGATAGACTCAAACCTCTAACCTTTCGGTTAGGAGCTGAGCGTATTAAAAGTTTGCACCTCCCAGGGACTCAAGAGGTGAAGCGACTGTCTCCAAATTACCAAGTTAACAAGCAATAGAGCTGGGCTTGGAATCTGACCTCTAAATCCCTCCCTTTCCACTGCTGGTCCCACTGCTCCTCCATCTGTGTGTTTGCAAGGGCTGGAATGCAGGAGGTGTAAATAACACTTGATACACTGATTTGAATGACTGACGAGGGTGACGATGTAGTTTTAAAGGGAAAGAGATGCAGCTTTGTCACCAAAACTAAGTGGCTGGTCATGTTCCCTCTCTGGGCCACAAGGGTCTCATCTGTAATATGGGAATAGTGCTTCTTGCCTTATCTGCCTGACAGGGTTGCTGTGCCCTTAAATCAGCAAGACAATAATTAGAGAAATAATAGCAACAATAACAATAAACATTTATCCAACACTTATTCTGTGCCAAGCCCTGTAAAGAATGGGCTCTGGGACTCCATGGCCTGAGTTTAAATCCCAGCTCTACCACTTACTGGTCATGTGACCTTCAAGCTACTAAACACTCTGGGCCTCAGTATGCTCATCTTAAAAATGGGAACAATAATAGTACTTCATTGGGTTGGCCTGGAGATTAAATGAGACTGTAGACCTAGAGTGTCTGGCATACTACCTGACATTGCTCAATGAATATTAGCTGTTACTGTTGATATTAATATTAATGTTAGCTATTATAGATTGAAGGAGCCCCAGTGACACAGTGGTTAAGCTCCTGGCTGCTAACCAAAAGGTCCACGGTTCAAACCCCTCAGCTGCTCTGCAGAAGAAGAATGCAGCAGTCTGCTTCCGTAAAGATTACAGTGTTGGAAACCCTATGCGGGCTGTTCCACCCTGTCCTATAAGGTTGCTATGAGTCGGATTTGACTCAACAGCAACGGGTGTTTTTGGTTATTATAATAGGTTTGGAATTCCTGGTTTGTGCAAACAGTTAAGCGCTTGGCTACTAACTGGAAGGTTGGTGGTTGGAATCTACCCAAAGGTGCCTTAGAAGAAAGACTTGGCAATGTACTTCCAAAAGGTCACAGCCATTGAAAACCCTATGTGCCACAGTTCTACTCTGACACACATGGCGTCACCATTAGTTGCAATTGACTAGATGGCAACTGTTTTTGTTTGTTTTTTAAATTATAGGTGAAGTGGCATTGGTGATTTAGCAGTACAATTCTCGCCTCCCGTGCCGGAAATCCAGATTCAAATTCCCGGCCAATGCACCTCCCGTCTGTCAGTGGAGGCTTGTGTGTTGTTATGATGCTGAACAGGTTTTAGGAAAGCTTCCAGACCAAGACAGACTAGGAAGAAAGGCCTGGCGATCTACTTACAAAAATCAGCCAGCGAAAACCCTATGGATCCCAACAGTCCGATCTGCAACTGTTCATGGGAATGGTGTAGCATTTCGTTCCATTGTGCATGGGGTCACCACGAGATGGGGGCTGACTTGCTAACAACATTATTGGCTGATGTCATTATTTCATACATGATCTCGTTTCATCCTCCCCACAACCCTACGAACCTATTAGCCCTTTTTAGGAAACAGAAAGTCGGCACAGACACTAATTAGTTGCTTGACCAAGCTCACCAGCCAAGAGAGACCCAAGCCTGGTCTGACCCCAGAGCTGAGCTCTTGGCCCCAGTGTTATGCTCAAGTGCACCCAAGAGTTAAAATAGCCACACACCTGCATGATAGTGTTGCTATCACAGTTATTGTTATTTTTGTTACTATGTTTTATTATTATGCTGTTGTGTTATTGTTACTATTGTTAACATCATTGACGTGGAGAGAGCCAGGCTGACTTAGAAGGCTTCCCTGGCAGGATGGGCTGTTGCTGAGGGCAGTGCTCATGCAGGTTTGCCTTCATTCAGACCAGACCCATCCAGCTGCCCCCTCTTAGTGCCAGCTGGCCAGTTGGTGCATGCTTGGGAAGAGACAGGCCTTGGGGACCCTTGAGCCTCTGAAGATTGGGGCAGAAATGGCCCACAGGCCTGTCACCCACTCCCAACTTGCTCCTAATTTGGAGCTTTCCAGAGAAGCTGGTGTGCTGCTGACACTTATCTGGCACTGGGTGAATATCTGACGATAGGAGAACTGACTCATTCTATCTACCAGCCCAGGCTAGATACAAGTTGCAAGGTGATGTTAAAGACGAATGTCACAAAGTTATCCACACACTGAACTCTACTGAGCAGGGACTTAAGTCTCACTGGCCCTACCCACACTTGACCCAGACTATTAGCAAGAGAAATGATCACCAGGTCAATGTGAAAGTCCCAGCCTTCTGAGACTGACTGAAGAGAAGGTGCCTCTATGGCTGATTTTCCTTGAATTTGGACAAAGAAGAGCATCAAGGAAGACAGGAATCCCTTCTGGGCCAAAGGGACAGACCACACCATTCCCTCAGGGAGCTAACAGTCTTCTGAGTCAGGAAGTTCTTTCTCATGTCTAGCTTGCATCCACCCTGCTTAATTTGAGTTCTGTTTCCTCTTGCCCAGTCCTTGGGGAAAACAGAGACTAGCTGCTCCTCCACTTGCTCCTTCTGTTCCTGATTCAGGAAAGCAGATAGTCGCCAGGTCCTTCTTTGTGTTATTAACAATGCTATGCTCCCCGAAGATGCTTAAAGGAGCAGCGAGTGTGGGTTACAACTGGGAGGAAAGGGAGCTCCAGGGGAAAGTAGCTTTGAGCAGATAGTGTAGAAGCCAAGTACAGGAGATGATCTTTCAGGACGGGGAGAAGGACATTGTATTTTCTGGTTAATTTCCTCAGCCTTGGAAACATTTCTGAACCCAGTGGCTGCAGAGATTCTAACTGGAGGGAACAGGGCTGTTCTCTTAGCTCTGGAGCTGGGACTCAGATGTAACTGAGTATCGGGTCTCTGCCTCCTTTTGGTTCTATTTCTGAGAGGCATTTGGAAAACTGAACTTCAGACAACAGAGCTGGTCTGGTCTCACAGGGTTTTGGATCTTTTTGGGTCATGGACTACACTGAGAATTTGATGATTGGTGAATGAGTGGATGTAAACCTCAAGCACTGCAGGTCTATAGGTCATGCTTCCAGGAGCCCCCAAGCCTGGAACTGATTGGCAGTCTTACTGAACCCCAGGAAGACTTGGTCTTTCCCCTTCTCCCCAGCACCCCCAAAGTCTCTTCCTCCTTCTCCAAGTAAGTGGGATTTCCATTATAGAGGAGGACTAAGGCATATTCTTAACACCTCTCCCTAATGCCTTCTTTCATGATGCTTGGCGGAGGAGGCCAGGGGTCCTCCCATTAGTCACCCCTGCCTCATTCTCAAACGGAGCCCCGCTCCTTATTCCTGAAGTTCAAGGTTGCATCTTTCAAGCTGCCCCTGTGTAACTGACGTAGATGGCACGCAAGGAAATGGCCATAGTCCCGCCATGACCAGATTTCAACAGTGACTTCAAGTGTCTTTTTGGTGGCTCAAGGCCTCCTCTGCTTCCTTCCCGCAACATTGACCTCAAGAGTTTCTACTGACCAGAAGTACAAACTCTAACACCTAGTTCTCGTAGAGCAGCTGGAGGATTCAAACTGCTGATCTTTCAGTTAACAGCTGGGTGCTTAACCACTGTGCCACCAGGGCTTCTCAAGGGGACAGGTAGGTAAGGTAAATCAGTGAAGGAGGCTGGGTAATTTCAAAACAGAACACTTAATGTGCATATTAAACATTCTTCATTTTCACAGACAAACGTCATCTTTCTCATCGTTCCTGAGAGATGGTCTCTCTCTGCCCTCTACTTAATGATAGGGATACAAAACATATTTCATTTTCCTTCTAACTATTGTGAGAGAAGCAACAACACTAATGTTATAATAAACGACAATGGACACTGGCCTTAAGGACAGGGAGACAATAGGGAGTGGTGGGGATTGGGGCAGACTGAAGAGCTCATACCCTGCCTAAAGGCGACAGCTGTTACTCAGCCCATGCTGACTGCTACCCCATAAGAACATCGGCACAATGTGGTCAGACCTTCCATATTTTTGAGAGAAGCTGTAAATATGATATTTATGTAAAATTTTGAAACATTGGCAATACATTCAAGTTGTAACATGTCTCTTAGGACAATACAAGACCTAACAAATCCTGTCTTTAGTCTGGATCTGGCCTGAAGCTTCATCTTTCTGTTATTTGTCTTGGGAAGGTTCATATTGTAGAAACGCTTCTTCACTTTTAAGAAAAAAAATATATAAAGAAATTTTTAACTATATTTGTTCATTTAATCATTAATGGATAAGCATGGTTTTGAAGAATGGTTTTGGAAGAATGGGGTGGATTGACACAACAGCCCAAACAATGGACTCAAACATACCAGTGATCATGAAGATGGCGCAGGATCGGGCAACACTCCATTCTGTTGTACATCGGAGCGGACTCGATGGAAATTAACACCATCACCACCAAAATACTCAGAGGGTGGCCTTGATTTTTGAGGACAGCAAGTAGGGGTCCACATCTGTGTTTGCCCACCAGATATTCACAGGTTTCATTGCCAGAGGGAGAGTCATTGGCCAGTGAGACCGTGGGCCTGTCCTACTGCAGAATCCCTGATGTCCTCACTGTCCTGGCCAACCATCAGCAGCTAAGAATAACAATTTCCACCAGGCTCTGGAATGTCCCATCCTTACTTGTAAAGCTATATGGAGAGGCTTTCAGCCATTGCTTAGATGAGTTGGTGAAAGGTGCTGATCATCCATCAAGCATCAGAAGGAAGAACTTGGCAACCTGGCCTGTGCCATCCAGGGCTGCAGCAGGGTTGGACAGTGATCACCCAGGAAGTGGATGACCTGCAGGGTGACCTGGGCCATTCTCCCCATTCTGACCTCCCACTGGTCATTCCACCCATATAAAAAAAACAAAAACCAAAAAAACCCATTGCTGTCGGGTTGATTCTGTCTCATGGTGACCTCATGTGTTATGGAGTAGAACTGCTCCATAGGGTTTTCTTGGCTGACATCTTTGTAGAAGCAAATCGCCAGGCCTTTATTCCGTGGTGCCACTGGGTGGGTTCGAACCACCAACCTTTAGGTTAGTAGTTGAACTCAAACTGCACCACCCAAGGACCTCATTCCACCTACATATCAATGCAAAGCAGAGGATGGGTGGGAAATTCACATGCTTCACTAGAATTGCTTTGGCCCAGGTCCTCTATGTGCCCAGGCAGGTGAGAAAAAGCCTCTGCTGGTCTCCAGCCAAACCCAGCCACTTGGGAAATGATACTGACTCAGTTGTCAAAACACATCTCAGCAGACTGGCACAGACTAAAAAGTTTGATAGCACACTGGGTTGGCGAAGCAGCGGGGAAACAGTCTCCTACTCAGCTGGAGCAACTGGGACAACCTCTGTGGTAAGCAGTTTGGCAATTCCTGCCAGAGTTACAAACGTACATCATGGCCTTTGACCCAGTGATTCCAACTCTAGGAATTTATTCTCTAGATACGCTTGCCCATGCGCCAACTGAGCTAGCTGTGCAAAATCATTCATCAGCACTGCGAGAACAAAATATTGGTAATGGCCCACGTGTTCATTATGGAAGGCTGGCTAATAAGTCACGGCATAGCATACAATGGAAAATTATACAGCTATGAAAAAGCAACAAGGACTCTCTTTACCTACTAATCGGGACGAACCTCCAAAATATGCCGATAAGAAAAAATACATATGTAATATGCATAGTGTATTTTCATTTGTGTGAAAATAAAACGTGTGTGTATCTGTCTACCTATGCATAAAATATTGCTAAAAGGACACACAAAAGCTATTAATATTGCTTACCTTTCAGGAGCAAAACTGTGTGGCTGGCACTGGGGAGAGTGTAAAACTTTTTACCACGTATCTTTGAAATGTTTTAAATTTTGAACCACGTGAATGCATTTCCTGGAGCCCCTGAGTGACGAAATTGGCTAAGTGCTCGACTGCTGACTGAAAAGTTAGCAATTTGAACCCACCCAGAGGTGCCTCACAGGAAAGGCCTGGCAATGTAGCTCCAAAATGAGAAACCCAATGGAGCACAGGTCTACTCTGAAAGAAACAGGGTCGCCGTAAGTCGGAATTGACTTGACGACAACTGGTTTGATTTCTGTTTGGTTTGAAGGCTTTTCCTAGTAAAAACAGAATTAAAATTTGAAAAATGGCACGCTCACAAATAAAACAAAACAAAAGCAAAGTCACGATCCATTTCCCAGGATGAGCAGTGCTGGCCTCAGCCCCTCAAGCTTTCCAGCCA
This sequence comes from Dugong dugon, assembly GCA_030035585.1. Lineage (NCBI taxonomy): Eukaryota > Metazoa > Chordata > Mammalia > Sirenia > Dugongidae > Dugong > Dugong dugon. Next base: position 14,821,780 of record CM057476.1, read on the forward strand.
TAGTGGCTGTTTCCATCCCAACACAGCCGGGGATTTGGCTTCCCTTCCCTCTCTCCACACCCGGGAGAGTTCAGGGAGCTGCGTGAGCATTGTGCCAGGCTGGCACCCCTACTTACCTGCTCCTTCTCTGAATACGGGTTGTTGAGGACGACAGGCACGTTGCCATTCCCCCACAGGTCATTGAAGACGCGGTCGTTCTCCATGCCAAGGGGCAGTGGCTTGTGTGACTTGCCGTCCAAGTCTCTGGAAGGCAAAGTACAGGAGGTGAGGAAAGAGGGGATGCCAGGCATGACCAGCTGGTGACCCTGGCCTGAAATCCTGAGTGTGCTCAGAACCTTGGTGGTTCACTTACATGACTCTCTACAGGACCAGGAGTTTTGGGTGACCAGCCTGCTGCTTGGTAAAGTGGCCAGTGAGTCCCAGTCGTCAAGCATGAAAGTGAGCTCATTCAAGTGGGCACAGATGGCTGGCACACACACCCCTCTTGGTGGATGTGGCTTCAGGATTTTGCTCATCTCTCCACCTTCCCGAATTTCATAGATGTGGGAACACAGGAGGCCCATCTTCTAGTACAGCCCCAGGTACTGTGACACCCTGGACACCGTAGTGGAGTTCCTGGGTGGTGCAAATAGTTAATGCACTCAGATGCCAACAGAAAGGTTGGAGGTTTGAGTCCACCAGAGGTGCATCAGAAGAAAGGCCTGGTGTTCTACTTTCAAAAAATCAGCCATGGAAAACCCTATGGAGCACAGTTCTACTCTAATGCACGTGGAGGTGCCATAAGTCAAAACAGCAACTGGTTGATTTTTTCGTTTGGCTACTGTAATGCCCATGAGCCTTAACAGTGGGGAGAGTAGGAGGCGAGAGGCATAGGGAAGGTCCTGTGAGCCAGGGTCATTCCAGCCCTGACTAAGGCTTTGAGTGATACCAGCTGAGGCGAAAGAGAAATGATTCTGAAAATAAGGGGAATACAGCAACAACAACAGAACAGTGTTAATAATGATAGCTAGAGTTTGTTAAGCACTTATCATGTGCCAAGCACAGTGCTAAGTACTTAACATGTATTTTAACTAATCTAGTCCTTGTGAAAGCTGGACAACGAATAAGGAAGACTGAAGAAGAATCGATGTCTTTGAACTGTGGTACTGGAGAAGAATACTGAAATACCGTGGACCGCCAAAAGAACGAACAAATCTGTCTTGGAAGAAGTGTGACCAGAATGCTCCTTAGGAGCAAGGATGGTGGGACTACGTCTCACGTCCTTCAGACATGTTGTCAGGAGGGATCAATCCCTGGAGAAGGCCATCATGCTTGGTAAAGTAGAGGGTCAGCGAAAAAGAGGAAGACCCTCAGCAATATGGATTGACACAGTGGCTGCAACAATGGGTTTAAGCGTAACAACGATTCTGAGGATGGTGAGGATCGGGCAGTGCTTTGTTCTGCTGTACGTGGGGTCGCTATGAGTCAGAATCGACGCGATGGCACCTGACAAAAACAACAGTCCTGGTGACAAGCCTAAGAGGTAGGAAGGATTATTAATTTCCATTTATACAGATGAGAAAAGTGAGAGAAAGAATTACGCTGCTCACACAGTTAGTGGCAGAGCCAAGTATTCTAGTCCACTCTTCACATCCATTCTAAAGTAGAGGCTCTCACGATTGCCGTCTGTTGTCATGATCCTCATCAGTGCCACCACCACCATCCCAGCCATCACCACTATCATACCATATCACTATCATGACTATCGTCTTTCTCCTCCTTACCAGCGTAACTATCATTTCTACCATGATCACCATCACCATCACCATCACCATGACCACCGTCATCATCACCATGAGTATCATCAACAACATCATAACCAACATTACTCTCCGAATCATCACCTCCTTCTCCTCATCATTACTATGATGACTGGCATCACCATCATCACCATCCTCCTCCCCCTCTTCATCCTCACCATCATCAGCATCTTCACTGCCACCACCATCATTCTCACAATCACCATCCGATGAGGACGTGGGGGTTCGGAAAAGTTAAGTCATTAGACTCAGTCACGCCGCTAGTAATGGTGGAATTGTGATTTAACCCAGGTTTGTTCTTGACTCCAGAGCCTGACCTCTTAACCACTAAGCTTTCCTGGATCCCCGACCTTGGACTCTAACAGGCTCAGGATGAAGCTATGTCAGGCAAGGTTCCTTAGCCTGGCCATCCTCTGAGACTGTGAGAAGTATCATGGCTGAGATGTGGCTTTGGGTCAAAATCCAGATCTCCCCACCAGCCCTGTCTCCTCTCTGTTCTGCTGCCCCATAGGTGCTGCCCTCCTGTTTCCTGACAGCCTACCTCTGTTTGATCCTCCCATCCAGTTTTCCTGACTACAGCATCTGTCTGTTCCCCAACTTGGCAGTGCAGCTTGCTTCGTTGCCCATCTCAGTTTGGGTCCCAGGGCGGTCCAGGCTGGCCCTTGTCTGGCCCTCTGTTCTATGTTCTCAGCTTTGAGGACTCCTGATCCTAACTCCATAATCTGCCTCCCCTCCAAATTTGGTGCTGACCATTATTTGGGATGAACCAGAAATCAGGGCCAAGTCTATGTCCCCCCCCGCCCAGCTGCTCACCCAGGGCCAGCCAGATGCCCCCTCTGCTATGTTTAACATAATCCCAATGGTCCACGTCAAAGCCACTTCTGTTCTTCTCCTGCTTGGAGAGGTCTGCAATTGTCAGAGGGAACATTCTGTTTTACCCTCTTTTAAAACGTCACCAAAACACACCGAGAGCAGCTCTGGATTACAGACATTTCCCAAGTCAGTGGTTTACCTATGTGGTGATAAACAGAGGAGATGTCTGTGGAGAGGCTGCTCTAAATGTCACTCAGCTCTCTTGCGGCTCTAAAACTCCCGATCCGACAATATCACGTGGCCATGAACGAGAATCAGCAGAGAAAGGAGGAGGCTAATCATTTTTGAGCACGTACAGTGGACGATTATAGATGCTCAAAAAACAGTATATGATAGATGCTTAAGACATACTAAGAAGTCCCCGGGTGGTTCAAGTGGTTAACAAGCTTGGCTGCTAACCGAAACTTAGCGGTTTGAGTCCTCAGAAGAAGGACCTGGTGATCTACTTTCAAAAAATCAGCCATTGAAAACCCTCTGGAACATAGTTCTACTCTGACACATGTGGGGTCGCCATGAGTAAGAATTGACTCCATGACAACTGGTTTGTATAATGTACTAGGTACTAGCACAAGGATCCCTGGTGGCACAGTGGTTAAGTGCTCAGCTGCTAACCGAAAGGACAGCGGTTAGGGGTGGATTAACCAGTAAGCACAGTATATATATAGCAGTTTATAGTAAACAAGATAAGCATGGTCTTAATTTCGTTTACTTACTAATCTGTAGGAGACCTGGTGGCATGGTAGTTAAAGGTCAGCACTTCAAAGCCACTAACTGCTACCTGGAAACCCTCTGAGGCAGTTCTCCTCTGTCCTATAGGGTTGCTACAAGTCAACCAGATGGCAAAGGGTGGTTTCTTTTTGGTTTCTTTTTTCTTTTTTTGGTACTAATCTGTGGTGAACAATTTCACACGGCTTTTACCACATTGCGTACCTTGCTTATTGGGTAATCTGTCCCTGCCTATTTGAACTCACCAGTTGCTCCACAGGAGAAAGACCTGGTGATCTGCTTCCCTAAAGATTACAGCCTTGGAAACCCTATGGGGCAGTTCTACTTTGTCCTATAGGATCGCTATGAGTCAGAATCAACTCTATGGCAACAGGCTTTTTTTTGACGTACTTGTACAGAAGTTATTTCATTTTATCTCAACAGACATTAAAAGTTCCATGTTACAGATTTAAAAAACTGAGCTCAGAGAGGTTACATAAGATTCCCGAGGCTCCACAATAAGCACTTAGCAGAACCGATATTTGAAAGCAGCTCTGACTGATGCTCAGCTCAGCACCCTGTCCTTTTTAACCCAGACAGGAAAAACGGGGCAGGATGTCCCTTCCAAACCAGAGACGACAGAGCGAGAAGCCCAACATCTCTTGCTGAATGAGGCCACTTTACAAAAATTACCACTAGCGAGGCAGCTCCAAAATGGATTCGGTGGCTTGTTTCTCTCCAGCTTTCCTGTGTGAATTTGCAGGAAGAGCTTCTTTTACTGCTATCCTTTTTTTTTTTTTTTTTAAAAAAAGCCATTGACACCTTTGTTTAAATAATGTATTCACAGTGTTTTGCCAACACAAACTGATTTTAGACTCTGTGTGATGAGCAGAAGAGAATATTTTTAATACGAGACCACGGGTACATCCAGGTTGAGCCATTCTGCTTCCGTTCACCCAGGAGCCAAATCAGAAGTAACTTTAATTAGACTCCCAACCCACAAGCTGTCAGTGATAACCGGGTCTAAGGGCAATAACATATGGAATTATTGCCCCAGATCTGCTCTCCCTGGGATCTACCTGCTTCATGAATATAGTATGCTGGCTATGAACATGGCTTGTAGAATTCAATTAAACTGGGTTCGACTCTTGGTTTTGTTAAACGATGCAACATTGGACACTTCATCTAACCTTTCTCAGCCTCAGTTTACTCATCTGTAAAAGTGACGGCAACAATAGGCTCAAACACAGTAACGATTTTGACAATGGTGCAGGACTGAGCAGTGTTTCATTCATAGCGATCCTATAGGACAGAGTAGAACTGCCCCACAGGGTTTCCAAGGAGTGCCTGGTGGATTCAAACTGCCGACCTTTTTGGTTAGCAGCCATAGGTCTTAACGACTATGCCACCAGGGTTCTGTTGTACACAGGGTCGCCGTTAGTCGGAACCACTTGACAGCACCTAACAACAGCAGCGCTTAGTTCACAGGGTTGCTGCAATGGTTAAATGAGATAAAGCTTAAAACACTTAGCAGCGTGGCACCTGCTACTGCACTCACTATTAATTTGCTCATGAGCTGATTAGACAGAAATGGAGAAATTCTATTGGGGGCAGTGGTAGGATGCTCGCCTTCCATGCGGGAGACCTGGGCTCGATTCCAGCCGATGCGCCTCATGCGCAGCCACCACCCGTCTGTCAGTGGAGGCTTGCGTGTTGCTATGAGGCTGAACAGGTTTCAGTGGAGCTTCCAGACTAAGTCCGACTAGGAAGAAAGGTTTAGAGATGTCACCCTTCCTATCTCCCCTCCCTTCCTCCAGTCCCCTCCCCCATCTCCTCCGATCCCTTGTGGTTCCCCTGTAAGGACAGGTATGGAGCTCTGCCTCCCACCTGGCGAGCATTTTCTATGCATTCTGGCAAGCACTGAAGTCCTTTTTCTACCACGTCGCTAGCTGGATGACCATATCCAAGCCGAGTCAGTCTAGTATCTCTAAACCTTCTGAAAACCTTTGCCAGTGGGAGATCCTTCCAACTGAGGGTCACAGAGAGCCAGGTCCCCCGACCTCTCACACAGAGAAGACAGGGTCCTAGTTCCAACTTCACAGGAAACATGAGCGTGCGTCCGCAGCCCCAGTGCTGACCACCGATTACTCCAAGGACCTGGGTGGGAGGCAGGTGGGCCAGCCTGTGTGCAGGGTGCAGGAGGCGGGGGCTGCCTCTGCTCAGGCCGGCTGAGGAGCAGCTGGTGTTGGCACTGTCAGCAGACACCAAGCTCTCTCTGACTCCCCCTTCTCCTTGCCCTCCACACTCCAACAGCCTTAGGTTTCTGCCTCCACTTGGTCCCTGATGCTGGCAGTTGACTTAAAGCAAGAGGACTTGGGGGCTGTGGAGACCAGGACTGGGGTCTCCAAGAAGCTCTTCAGCACTGAGGGGAGTGGGGAATGTCCTCGATAAATAGAAACGTATGGTTCTGAGAGTAGAAACTAGATGGTGAAAGCTGTAGCTCAAAAGTGGGGTGACGTCCTTTGGGCTCAGGAACCATCACGACTCTAATGATGAATATCACAAAAGCGGGGCAGGTTCTCCAACTCAAATATCTACAGTGTCCAGGCTGGTAAAGCCAAGGAATGGATTGGGCTGAGTTTGGACACTGGTGAAATGGAGAGCCCAGGACAGCCCCTTCCTGGAGCCTGCAGCTGTTTCCCCCAAGCAGATATGAACTCTGCGTTAATAGCTCTTCTGATTTTTGGGGGCGAGAGACTGGAAACCAGATTTAATGTGAAATCTCTTGATTTCCCTATTTGGCCGCCAATCTACTTTATCAGAAAATTCTGCAGGCCAAACAAAACTTGTGGGAGAACTGGCAATGACCCTCAAGCCCCCCCTATACCCCCTCCCACCCTTTTGTGACCTCTGACCTAAAGGGATGTTCAAGCTCCTCCCCCTGGAGTGATGTTCCAGAGAGGTCGAATGAAGCAGTGAATATTCCGCTGTGGCTTGGAAGGAGCTGGAGCGGTCAGTTGCTTGGCCTGCCATGGGTGTGGCCACCATTGACCTTTAGGTGGAATCTAAATGGCAGTTCTAGAAGGAATCTTACAACTCATCTGGTCCACATCCCATTTTCACAAGTAGGGAAACTGAGGCTCAGAGAGGTCAAGAGGCTTTCCTAAAACATGCAGCTGATGAGTGATAAGGGGCTGGGGGTGGGGTGCTAGAAGCCAGGTCATGAACCCTGAGTGCAGTGAGACCTCAGAGTAATGGTGATGGGGACAGCTATTGGTCAGCCCAGGCCTTCTTAAGTTCCTTGAACACCTCAGCCTGTTCCTGCCTCAGGGCCTTTGCTCCTGCTGTGCCCTGTGCCAGGAACACCCTTCCCTAGATTTCACACGGTTGGTGCCTTCTGGTCTCAGTACAAATGCCACCTCTTCAGAGAGGCCTTTCTTGACCCCTCGCTCTAATGCTCTATCCAGCTCCAAGTCACTTCTCTTCAAGTCACCCTGTTTTCATGACATGCATCACTATCTAAAGTGACCAGATGCATCTATCTGACATGTCTCGTCTATGTCTCCCACTAGAATATGGCCCCATGGGAACAGACGCCTCCCTCCTCTGGCTTGGTCACCATTGGGCACTCAGTGCTGAGAACAGTATCCGGGGCAGAACAGGTACTCAATAAATAACCATTGAATGGGACATGGACAGAAGCCCTCTGGTTACACACATGCTTTGGTGGATGCTGGGTGGCTCATTCCACAGCTCTTTCCAGAATGAAGGGCTAGGTACCCACCTGACAAGACAGCAGAGATACTGATGGGAGGAGGACACAGCGCAAGTATAATAACTGTGACAAAGGAGGACCTCTCTCCCCTACTCATGAAAGGATGGACTGGGTGGGGTGAGGGTGGGGAGGGGGGAGCCACTCACAACCAAGGGGTCAAGGCAAGAATGAAAAACTGCACTGACATTTGGTGTGAAGGCAAAGTTATTGGAATCAGTTCTTTGGCTGAAAAATGCCACTGGAGTGATTTAAAGCTATGAGGCGTGTCAGGCGCAGCCTGGGCGGAGTTCCTGAATCAGACAGCCCGGGAATCAATGCAAGGTGGTTGATCTGAGGTCATTCAGTGGGGAGAGTTCTAACTACCTCTGTCCTGCTGAGTGAAAGCTGACACACCTGCCCTCCTGGCTGTCTGGAGAGTGAGTGTGGGGGAACCAACCTTCCTTCCTCCCTCCCTCCCTCCCTTCCTCTCTCCCTCCCTTTATTCCAGCAGGGCCTACGCTAGGTCAAGCTCTGAGCTAAATGCTGGGGATTCAGAGACAATCAAAGGTGGGGTTTAAACGGTGAGAATGGTGGCGCAGGAAGCACCCTTAGCAGAAAGGTGGGGCCTTTTGATTTTGTCCCTTATCTCTCAAATTTCTCTCATTAAGTAAAGTCCATCCTTAACAAAATGAGGGAGAGCTACAGATGTCCCGGATAGTAGGTCTGTTTCCAAGACCATGGAAGGAGGGAAGGGAATGAGAAGCACAGAGCAAATGAGAGGGGGCCCTCACCTAACCCAGGTAGACCTCTTGTCTTGACTGATGCCTGGGGCTTGGGGTAGTTCGATGCGGGGGGTGCTCACGTTTTTAGTAGATGGTGTCTCAGGGTCTCCGTTTCCCTTTTGGACCCTGAGAAAATATTCCCATGTCTTCAGAAACTCAATGGCTAATAGCAGCCAAGCGCACTGTAGCCCACGGTACAAAAGACCAGGTCAGTAACAGTCAAGAGTGTGGGCTTGTCGCTTGCTAGCTGTGAGAGTTGGGACAAGTGACCGTGCCCCTCTAAACCTTGGTTTCCACATCAAGAAAATGGGGAAAACAAGATGATCTACATCTCAGAGGAGGACTGTGAGGAATAAATGAATTACCTGATGTAAACACGTTGACCTAGGGCCAGGCTCACTCATGTGCTCGGCAGTAGTTAACTATAATAATGACTAAAACTCAGAACTGCCACAGAAAGAGGACCCTCCATTAATCTCACTCTCTGGAACAAAATGGATTTCCACAGTTCTGGACACATTCCCTTGCCTGGTTTCCCCTAACTCTTGGCACCCATTTGTGAGACATCTATATAGAACTAGGACACTTCCGTGTGGCCAGTGTTGTGTGATCCTGAGCAAGTTGCTTCACCTCTCTGAGCCTCAGTGCCTTCATCTGTAAGAGGGGACTAAAACCACATGCCCTAGAGAGGGAGCAGAATTCACACAAGCCTTGACTTTTGTGAAGGCAAGTTTGTAAATTACCGAGTATGCAGCAAGTGGGAGGGAGTGAGGGTGACCGGCTGGGACAGATGGATGCTAGATCGAGGAGCTTGGCCTCTTTAGAACCCTCCTTCAGGGCAGCAAGCTGAGCAACCTGGATATTCTCTGACATGCAGCATTTTAAAGTGACTGCTCCCAGTGCAGAAGGTTCCAGAAGCCCCTGGATATACCCCTCCCTTCCTCACTTCCCTCCTGTGCAGCCATCACTTGCCAGGTGCACCTTCCTCCTGGGACGAAGGGATGAGACTATCTCTAGAGTAAGCACCACTCTCTCCAACAAAATAAATGCCACGCCCCCACAAACAGCAGGACCAGGGATGGCCCATGAGGGAAAGGGAATGGGTGGAGCGGGATGCTGTGTCCAAGAGGAAAGATGAAAGGAAAAAAATGAGGGCACCAAAGCAGGAGAGATGGGCCGTGCTGTGAATTGGTGATGGTCCCAGCCTCTGCTTGGCTCCTGAAGTCACAGACTGGGGACTGCAACCTGGAGGTGGGAGGTGGGGCCTGGTGGGCAGTCAGTCTCACTGCCAACCTGGCCAGCTGGTGGCTTGGGCTAGTGACTGTTTATCCAGCATCCAGGGATGCCTGGATGCAGAAGTCATTGGGAGAATGAATATTTTCCAGACAGCTGTGGGTTCCAAGGGGCTCAAATTCTCTTCTTCATGCTGGATCCCAGAGTGACCCCAAAGGTCTGTCTTTGGACTTGCATTTCCTCACTTGGGGTGCTGATTCTTAATGAGGCACTTATTTCAGCCCCTAAGAGGCATGCGGCAATTCGAAGGAGCAGTTTTTGTTCTTCCAGTGATAGAGACATTGTAGTGGGAGGGAGGGAGTATCAAGGGCTGGGGACATCTTACAACATAAGGGGCAAACCCACACGACAAGAACAATCCAGACAGCCATATAATGTTTGGACATTCACGTATATAAAAATCAACCAGTTGCTGTCGAACCGACTCTGACTCATGGCACCCCCAAGTGTGTCACAGTAGAACTGCACTCCGTAGGGTTTTAAATGTCTGATTTTTCAGAAGCAGATCGCCAGGACTTTCTTCTGAGGCACCTCTAGGTGGACTTGAACTTCCAGTGAGTACCTTGGAAGAAAAGCCTAGCAATCTGCTTCCAAAAAATCAGCCACTGAAAACCCTACGGGGCACAGTTCAACTCAACAGCAACTAGTATATAAAACGCATGCGTTAAATTCCTGAGCCAAGATCCTGACTCTGTCTTACACAAAAGCAGGGCTTTAAAATACACTGAACTTTCCATGCAAGTGACTACTGGATAAGTCAAGGAATGATAAAACTTCGTTCTGGCAGGGGTCTACAGAAAATCACATCCCCAAGGTGATGCTGCTGATGGCATTGGAGACGCCAAAACACACCTGTGTTACTCTTCGTCTGACACGGTCATGTTCATAGTGATTCTACGTTCAGGAGCAAACATCTGACCCTTTCAGTGTAGTCATGCCTGAACATCGGTATAACAAAATACGTGTCACTGTATTAGAAATTACTTTTATGTTACATCTTCTTTATTTACTGTTACGGCCTTATACCGATTTTAAATATTTAAGTGTAGCTATGTTAAAGTATCCATGAATCAACTTCCAATTGGGAAAAAAAGAAAAAAAAAATCACATTAACCTTCCTCCCTTATCCACGGTTTTGCTATCTGCGGTTTCGGTTACCCGCGGTCAACAGCCGTTGGAAAATGTTAAATGAGTACGTGGCATGATGAAATCTCACGCCGTCTCGTTCCGTCATTCACGTAAGTTTTATTACAGTATACTGTTATAATTGTTTTGTTTTAATGTTAGTTATTGTTGTCAATCTCTGTGTCTAATTTATAAACTAAACTTCATCATATGTATGTATGTATGTACAGGACAAATCATAGTATATATAGGGCTCGGTACTACCTGCGGTTTCAGGCAACCACGGGAGGTTCTGGAATGTACCCCTGTGGATATGGGGGTGCTACTGCAGTTGTTGAGTCGATTCTGACTCATGGTGACTTCGTGTGTGTCCAAGTATACCTGTGCTCTATAGGCTTTCAATGACTAAATTTTTGGAAGTAAATCGCCAGGCCTTTCTTCCAAGGCACCTCTGGGTGGACTTGAATCTTTCACCTTTCGGTTAGCAGCTGAGCACCTTAACTGGTTGCACGACCCAGGAACTTCAGTTAGTAAAGGGGGCATTTCGATATATTTGTCAAGAAGTGGAGGGGGGAGGGGGCTTTAGGTCTGACACAGATGGGAACCAATGGGTTATTATACAATAGTACCAATCTTTAAGCCACTCACCTCAGTGTGCCTGTTACTTTCTTCCAAGCCTTACCTTCTCTGAAGCAGTTTTTTCTGCTGCTTTTGGTCAAACTACTGCATCATATGCAAGTTGAGACAGGGTCACTCGAGGGGGGGACTGTGATGGGTAAGGGCAGGCAGAGAGCTTGGAGGAAGCCCCCTGAGCTGGGAAAATAGGCCTGCCAGGGAAGGACCCCTTGTCACACCTGCTTGTCCTTCTCCCATCTGTGGGGGAAACAAAGGCAGGAGACACTTCCCTGCAACAGTTTTTGGACAGGTCTCCCAGGGCTGGGTTACCAAGAGGACTCCCATTACAGTCCTTCACATTCTACAATTGTATCCAAGCCTAGTGTCCCGGACCACATCTCCATGTCCCAAACTGTCACGTGGGAGAGACGGTCCCCCCACTCATAACTGTGGCAGGGAGGGTTGTGTTGGGACCCTCTGGGGGCTTTTCCACATCCCATGTGGAGATTCAGATTCCCAGGGTGGTGGGCGGTATGAGTAAAATAGAGCCCTGGGAAGTCTGACACTCACCACCCCGTGCCCAGTGGAGAATCGGAACTAAGTGTGTGGAACATTAGATACAGTCACGGGGAGGGGACTCTGCCTACATAAGGTAAGACATACCACACCATACCCATTGCCATTGAGTCGATTCCAACTCATAGCGACCCTATAGGACAGAGCAGAATTGCCTCATAGGGTTTCCAAGGAGCAGCTGGTGGATTTGAACTGCTGACCTTTTGGTTAGCAGCCCAGCTTTTAACCACTGCACCACCAGGGCTCCTAATGTAAGACAGGGGCCCCCATTCAGCGTCCTCGGGCTCGTCTTGGGTGAGGTGGTGTTGAGGAATAGCGAGGGACGGACAGGCTTGGGAGGGAGAGGTCGTACCAGGGGTAGTCTTTGAGGATGGGTAGTTTTCAACACCTCCTGGGAAATAAGACCGACGTCATTTATTCTGGATTCTAAAGCCATTTTTTATAAGTCCCTAGGTGGCACAAATGGTTTGCACTCAACTATTAACCTAAAAGGTTGTCAGTTCGAACCCACATAGAGGTGCCTCGGAAGAAAGGTCTGGTGATCTGCTTCCATAAAAGTTACAGCTAAGAAAACCCTATGGAGTGCAATTCTACTCTGACACACATGGGATCACCCTGAGGAGGAATTGATTTGATGGCAACTGGTTTGGTTTGGTTTTTTTAAAGCCACTTTAGAATTTAAGCTAACTGAAGATGATTCTGGGACAGGTGGGAGGTTCAGAAGATGCTCCAAGGTCTAGATATGCCCTCAGCTAGGGACCCCTGGGGGAGGCTGTTCCCCTGATGACTGGGTTCCAGCCTGCGAGGCCGACCGTGTAGGTCCTGGGTGAACCAGGCCCCAAATCTCTGCCAGCTGGGAGAATGCTGAGGACAGGTCCCGTGCCCCAGCTCTGCTTCCTGGCCCATCAGGAGGTTCACACCAAGCCCTGTTGTGCACTGGAGGCCAACATTCTACTCCTCTTCTCCTGGAGGCATAGCCCAAAGGTGCAGGTGACCCTCCAGGGTCCCCAGGAGAACTTGCAGAAGAGAGAAGGAGTGGGTTGGAGGGCAGGGTCTCAAAGGGCAGTGAGGGATCCTCACTTCCCTTCTGCCCAGGGACTTCCAGATGGAGCCTCCATCTTCCTACCTGGGGGGCTCAGGGGTCTTGCTGGAACTGGCTCAGTTTGGCCCAGGTGTGGGAAGTTGGGAAAACTCCAGGATGCAATGGTGGGCAAAGGCGGGCTGCCAGGGACTGAGGGTCCTGCCAAAGGGCATTTTGAAGGCTGCCCCGTCAGGAGGGAGGAATGGATCCCATTCAATTCCTCACATATGCCAGGTGCTGTCCTGCCTCTGGGCCTTTGCACTTCCTGTCCCTCTGTTTGGAATGCTCTTTCCCCAGAAAGCTGCGAAGCTCACTCCCCTCTCCCTTCCTAAAGGTCTTTAAATGTCACGTTCCTAGTGAGACCTGCCCTAGCCTTCCTATCTAAAATCTTACCCTCCCCAACACTCCCTCTCCCGGCTTTGTTCTCTCCTTAGCACACATCACTAACGTGCTACATATTTTACATATTCATCTTGTTTGTGGTGCCCTGGTGGTGTAGTGGTTAACGGCCCAGCTGCTAACCAAAGGGTTGGCAGTTCCACCAGCCACTCCTTGGAAACCCTATGGGGCAGTTCTGCTCTGTCCTGTAGGGTCACTATGAGTCAAAATTGACTTGACAGCAATAGGTTCGTTGGTTGGTTTGTTTTTTTGAGATCTTGTTTGTTGTCCATCTGTCTTCCTCACTACACTGTAAACTCCTCAAAGTCAGGGATCTTTGCCTGTTTCATTCACTACTGCATTCCTAGTGCCCAGAACAGTGCTTGGCACACAGTAGGTCCCCAACGAACATCTGTTAAATGAATGAATGCAGGGCCTGGAGATTTACTTTAATCCAGGCACCTGCAGGGCTTCCTGGAGACCACTAGATGGTCTTGGGGCACTCAGGGGGTTCTTGGGGAAGGGTGTGGGCAATCTTGGCCTGGATATCTGGGTGGCCCCAGACCTGGGCCCTAGATAAGAAGGGTCCTAGATCCACCCTGGCAGTAACAGCCGCTGGAGAGTCAGTGCCAGATCAAAGGGGAGAGTGAAAGGGGGCAGAGAGGAATCGATCAATGTCTGTCTGCTCTCTCATCTCCTGACCTGCTGTTCTCCAACCACCAGACCCTGCTGCCGATTTCTCCCCAGAGAAGGAGCTGGCATCACCCACTATGTTGCCAGCTCTTCTCCCCCACATAATCAGAAAATGCCAGCCTGGCAGACACAGAGGGGCTGGTACGCAGTTCTTCAAGTTCTAGCCTTAGCTCCCACATAATCCAAGCAAGACTGCTGTTTCTGGGAGTTGGGGCCAATTCTATACTTTGATTCCGTTTCTCCCCTTCAGAACCTTCCTTGTCCCCAGCTGGTGGTTGTGAGGAGAAAGCTGGTTTAGGCTGAGGGTGGCCCAGGGCTCAGCTCTTCCTCCTTGCTCTTCCCAGGCTTGGGGCATAACCCACAAGCCTGAGTTGGCCATGCACAACTGCCCCTCACTCACTGGGTGGCCCCTGGAAAGGCCCCTCCTCTCCCCGCCCCGAACCCCAGTCTTCTCATTTGGGAAACACAAATTGCATCGCAAAAACGCCCACCCTGGAGAGTGTCTGGAAGACTGTATGGGATAAAGACTCAAAGACGTAACATTTGCCACCATGATTATTAGCTCTGGGTTTCATGGCAAGAGACACACCCTAGAAGTCATGCCCATTGCAGTTCTAAGGGAAGGAGGCAAAGGTAGCTGAGTGGACGTGGTGTGCAGATGCCTGAGGGGGCTCAGGTTGGCTTCGGGCTGTGGGGTTGAGCTGCAGTGCACACACGTGCACACATGCACACACATACACAGAGGTGTGGTCTTACCTGTCCACCTGGATTTCTGCATCTTTTGTCTCCACCTTGGCAGGTCTTCCTCCGTGGATCCCTTTGCCCCCACTGGTGAGAAGGTTGAGCACAGGCTCTATCTCCTTGAGCAGGTCATTGTTCTCCCCACCTCCTTGGAGGCCAGCACCTGCACTTTTCTTGGCAGGGTCCTCGCTCAGGGGCCTGGGTGCCAGGCCACTGGCGTGGGAGAGTGAGCCGGCTTCCTGTCTGTCATCTTGGGCACGCTGAGGCCCATTCCCAGGACCCGCAGCCCCATCCACTGCCAGTGGCTTCTCTTTGTTGGCTGATGGCTGGTGGGACAGATCGACAGCTTTGGTGGAGGGACCCAGGGGCTGTGTTACCCGGATGGTCTTGGGGGTCCCATCCCCAGTGAAGGTAGTCTCCAGGTGCGTGGTGAAGCCCTCAGGGCCCCTCAGAATGAGGACCACATGGGTCTCGGAGGCAACGCCCCTGAGCACCTCCAGGGCGCTGTCATAGGTCAGGTCCACCAAGGGCCGCCCGTTGACTGCCAGGATGATGTCTCCAGCCTGGATGAGGCCACTCTGCTCCGCAGCACCCCCTCGAATCAGGTCGGAAATAATCACGGGGGGCTTGGTGACCCGCTCCTTCACCAGGAAGCCCAGGCCTCCCACTTTGCGCTTGAAGAGGCGGACAGAAATGACGTTGGGTTGGATTTGCTGGACACTGAACATAGACTCCTCCATGGTGCCCAGCTTCCAAGGGTCCTGTCTGAAGACCACGAGTGGATCAAGTCAAGATGATTTTCCTAGGAAGAGTCAGTCTTCAGGCTCTACCCAGTGGAGGAGCTGGAGAGATGGTGCCGCAGAGACTGGGGGAGTCGTACAGCCGAGCTGGTCTTGGGCTTCGGTCTTCTCTGGCTCTGACGTCAACTTGGCGTCACCCACTCATTGCTGTCTGGCCGTCGGTGGCATGATTCTGTGCAGCTGCCTCCCTCCTTGTTCTCTAAGGAAATGATGGTTGACCAGGTGGACGTCAAGAGAAGCAGTGCACGTGTCCCTAAATGACACGTCCAGTAGAGTGTGGGGGAGCAGCGTCTGGCAGATGGGTCTGGAGGTATCTAGAGGTGATGCACGTTAGATGCAGTCTATTCTCTGGGCATGGTGGTTGCCAGCTCATTAGATGCAGGTCAGATCTAGGGCCTCTTGAGCTGAAGAGAAGGAAAAAGGGAGGGGATGGAAAGAAGAAAAAAGGAGAGGTTGATATGGAGTGCCCAACACCACCTTCAGAACGAAGACGGAAAATGCAGCCAACTTAGAAGTCTAGCTATAAGGCCCTCCAGACTTTTGAAGCCAACCTAGAAAGTCAACTCCTTCTCTCTTAAAGGGGTATACATTTCTCCATTAGTTTCACCTCCATGATCAAAGCTCCCCAGGACCAAAGGGTCTCCCAGGGAAACCAGCGGCAGACAGGCTCAGAAATCAAATGGCAAGAATCATAAGACCCCTCTTATGTCTTTCCCATCCCTAGAACTCACCACTTCATCTTGCGCTGTGTGTTTTGCAAACATCCCCCATTCACAGATCAGAAGCTCAGCTGGCACGGACTTTTGGAATTTCCACTCCAGCCATTCCCAGAGCCCTGGCAACAAAACCCACCGCAATGGGAATGAGGCTGTCTTTCACGGAACTGCCAATGCGGGAAGCCAATTGGCTTGTACACGCCATTTTTGTACTTGTTCCAGCTTTAAAAGGAGAACCTTGGCCACATTGCAAACATTATAAATACCACAAGAGACGGGTCTACAAAAGAACCTGGAGGACACTTGTGGTCCACAGACCATGTGAAGCCCTCATGGAGAAACATCAGTAGTGGACTCTGTACCTCTAGGGTCATCACAGGGTATAGCAGGTGCTTGATGACTGTTTGTTGAAGGAAGATGATAAATACCTAAAGACTAAATATTTGGTATTGTTGTTAGCGGTCCTCAAGTTAGCCCCTGACTGATGGTGACCTCATGCACAATGGGAGAAAATGCTGCCCATACCTGTACCAGCCCCATGATCAGTTGCACATTGGACCATTGTGATCCAAAGGGGTTTCACTGGCTGATTTTCAGAAGTAGATCTAAATATATACTAAATACAGCAGACATTTATTGAGTGTTTACTATAGGCCAAGCTCTAAGCTCTTTATGCATTACTTCCTCCTTTAATCCTTGCCCCTTTAATAACACCTGTAATCGACGAAGAGATCAAAGCTTCGGAAAGTTCAGTAACTCATCCAACGTCACGCAGACAGTAATGGCAGAGGGAGGATTTGAACACAGCTCTGCTCCACTCTTAAGTCTGAGCTTTTAAACTTATGTTATAGTCGTTTTTTCAACTTCCAGCTTTGCTCCCTGAAATGTAAATCTTGATGGCAATTTCCAAGTTACCAACTCCCTTAGGCTTGGGGAGACAGGGTGTGGTGGGGTACCAAAGGTCGACATGTGCCCAGGTGGGGGCACTGTGGCCCAGATGTGGGTGTGTGGGCACCTGTGGGAGTAGGCAGGGGGCTGTGTATGTGTGTAGCTATGTAAGAGTGCCTTAACTGTCTGGGTTGGGGCAGGTGATCTGTGAGTTGTAGGTGGGATGGCAGTGGGTGGGGGGCAGCCGAGAACCCTTCCATCTCTTTTCCTAACTCCCCAGCTCAAGTCCAGCCCTGTCCCAATCCCAGCAACCTATCTTGCCAGCATCTTCATCACGCTTCAGCACAAGGAGGGAACTCCCATCTGCCACTACCAGCAAAGTGACACTCACTCCCTGGTTTCCCTTTTAGTGACTTCCTGGGGTCACTCCAGGGCCAAGGCAGCTGACAAAACCCTGCTGCCTCTGAGATGGGAGGTGGGTGCAGAGACACCCCCCAGAAGGAGGTGCTGCCTCCCGGATCCCCCGAGGGGGTGGTTAGCGAGTTCAGGCTCCTGCTTTGCAGCTTGCATTACGTAAGTACGCCAGCCCCTCTGCGTGGGTGGGGAATCATGAATCCCCGGGCCCAGTCCAGGCCGCCTTCTCCATCTGCCGTTGTGGTGTGTGTGTGTTTCTCTCTGTGTATCCATGCACCGCCCTCATGCTGTGCCACGTCTCTGCTGTGTATGAGCATGTGCGGCCCATGTGCTGACTGGCTAGGTGCCTCTCAGCAGCTTGTGGCTGGGGTTGTGGTTTGCAGAGAAAACCAACCAGAACCACAAAGCTCCTTTCTTACTGGGGAAGACTGGTCTACCCTGTCCTTGCTCCCTAACTCTCCCCAGCTCCATTTCTCCCGGGAAGCAAACTCAGGGCCTCCATGATTTAGTTGGAGGCAGGGACAGCTGCGACTTCCAGATCTCTCTTGAGTGTGGAACTGGGTTCTGTTCTCTAATTAAAGAAGGGACTTGAAGGTGACCTCTTGGGCAGGCAAGGCTCCCAGGCAGGCTTGTGCTAGAGCTTACCAAAGGACAAGGCTGGGCTCGTGAACTTGTCCAAGAAAAAAGAAAGACGAAATAAGCAACCAACAAGCCCCAGTGGACATTCATCATTTACTGGGCATTCTCAGATTTTCTCCTCTCTTTCTAGAATCAAGGAGAGACACTGGCTGGTGCTTAGGAAATTAGGGTGCTACTTCCCTCCCATACCTTGACACTAGAAAGGAAACTTGATCTTTGGAAAGTATTTAAAGAGGCTGGGCTGGGGAGGAGCAGGCATGTTCTGTGTCTGCTGAGAGAGGGAGAGGGAGAGAGAGAGAGAGAGAGAGAGAGAGAGAGAGAGAGAGAGAGAGAGAGAGAGAGAGAGAGAGAGAGAGAGAGAGAGAGAGAGAGAGAGAGAGAGAGAGAGAGAGAGAGAGAGAGAGAGAGAGAGAGAGAGAGAGAGAGAGAGAGAGAGAGAGCGCTCTGAGTCTGAATGAGTGGACAGAGGAGTCTTATGACTCTCCACTTTCCATCATAATCCAAATGACAAATTCTGCAACACTGTGTCTCTCCTCCTTCCAAAATCACATCCTCACCTACTGCCATATTTTGCATCCTCGTCCCCACCAGAGTCAGGTTTGACTGTCCTCATTTATAGATGAAGACAGTAAGCAGTTTTAGGGTGACCGTCTTGTCCTGGTTTGTGAATGCCCCGCATCGAGGAACCCCTCAGTCCAGTGGCCTTCCTGGCTCTATCTGTGTGCTTCTGGGCAAGTTCTTTATTTTCTCATCACCTCTGGACCTCAGTTTCCTTATCTGTACAATGGGGTTATTGGTAATAACCACCTCTCTGGATAACCTGGAGGATTAAATAAAATAATGGGTGTAGAGTCAATGCTCAGAAAAAATGGTTTCTGTTATAGATTGGACTGTGTACCCCAAAATGTGTGTTGGAATCCTCACCTCCCAACCTGTGGATGTAATCGCTTTTGGGAAAAGTGTTTTCTTTGTTAACACGGCCATATCAGAGGAAGGTGTGTCCTAAGCCTAATCACTCCTGAGATATAAAAAGAGCAGATTAGACACAGGCAAAGGAACACATACTGGGGAGGATGGATTCCATGTGAGGAATGCCAAGGAAGCAAGAAACCCAAGGGATATAGAAGCTGAGAGAGACAAGGACCTTCCCTAAGAGTCAACAGAGAGTGAGCCTCCCCCTAGAGCTGGTGTCCCTGAATTCGACTTTTAGCCTCCTGAACTGTGAGAGAATAAATTCCTGTTCTTTAAGGTCACCCATCTGTGGGATTTCTGTCTAGTTTCCTGTTTCTGTTACAGCAGCACTACGAAACACAGATCGTTTCCTCTGATTGCTGCATAATAGATAACGATTTGGGCTTCCCTGCTTTTAATTCCATGCAGTTTCTATTCCATCACTGTCCAGCCAAACGGACTTCATGCACCAGCTGGAAGGGGTCCCTGCGCTTGAAATCACACAGAGAAAATCTCATGAGGGTCATGCTAACCCAGCCTCTGCCCTTTGGAGCTGGGATTTTGCACAAGCCACACATGCACACACGCCAGAGTACATGCCGTGATAATACTTGGACCCGCACCTCATTCAAGTTGCTTGGTGGCTTCGGGTATGTTTATTTCATTTACCTCGCTGTGAGGAAATTAGCGGCTGACTTTCGGGAATGGCTGCCAGTGAGAAGGAGGCAGCCCAAATAGGCCAGCGTCTGCTCTACCTCACTGTGTGACCTTGCACAGCCTGCTCTTCACCCTGCGTCTCGTTTGTGCAACAGGAGGGACGGGCGTAGCAGCGGCTCCCAGTGACTGAGTTTACCCTCTGCAGGGCCGTCTTCTTTAATCTTTACCACAACCCTACGGGAACCGGGAACCGCTATGCTGAATTCCCCACTGTAAGGACGCAGGTGACCAAGGTTCAGAGAAGTAAACCGAGGAGGCAGCCCTGGGTCTGAGTGGATGGCTCTTTACCATTCTCCTTCGTCAATCACTATCCAAATGGCAATTCCACAATGCTGTGCCCCCCTCCTGTTCCTCTCCAAAGCATACCCTCATCCACTACCAACAGTTTTCATCCTCACCCAAACCAGGGTCAGAATTGATTGTCCTCGTTTTACAGATGTAGAAATTAAGCTGGGTGGCGTGAATGGTTTGTTCTCAGTTACTGACTGAAGGGTTAGCAGTTCAAATTTACCCAGTGGTGCCACGGAAGAAAGTCCTGGCTATTTGTTTCCATAAGATTACAGTCATTATAAGCTGTACGAAGCACAGTTCTACTCTGACACACATGGGGTCACCATGAGTCAGAATTGACTCAATGGCACAGGTTTTCAGCATGATCAACTTGTCCTGGTTTGCCCATTACTTTCTATTTTTAGCACTGAAAGTCTGAGAATGTTAGAATGACAAGGAGTTAATGAGATCATCTAGTATAATGCCCCCATTTCATAAACAGGGAAACTGAGGTCTGCAAAAGTGAGGGGTTCACTCAACATGGATCAGCAACAGTTGGTTGGTCTAGAATTACGCTGTCCAACGTGGAGGCTGCTCGTCACATGTGGCCACTGAGCACTTGAAACATGGTTGGTCTGAATTGGAATGTGCTGTAAGTACAAAATATATAGCGAATTTCAAATACATAATATAAAAGAAAGAACGTAATATGTTTGACTACCACACGCTTGTCAGTTTGTCATACTGTAGTGGCTTGCTTGTTGCTGTGATGCTGGAAGCTACGCCACCAGTATGTCAAATATCAGCAGGATCACCTACGATGGACAGGTTTCAGCCAAGCAGAAGACAGACTAGGAAGAAAGACCTGGTGATCTACTTACAAAAATTAACCAATGAAAATTTTGCAGATCAAAAGAGAATGTTGTCTGATATAGGGCTGGAAGATGAGCCCCCTAAGTTGGAAGTCACTCAAAATACACAGTGACCACAACAATAGACTTGCGCACACCAACAATTGTGCAGATGGTGCAGTACCGAACGACTTTTTGTTCTGCTGTACGTGGGGTCGCCATTAATTGGAGCCAACTCAATGGCAACTAAAAACAGTAATAGTTTAATATTATGTTTAACTTTATATGTTGAAATGATAATATTTTTGATATATTGGGCTCTGTATAATTATTTCCAATTAATTCAGCTGTTGTTTTTTTTAACTCTTTTTAATGTGACTATAAGGAGTGTGGGTGGCGCAGTGGTTATGTGCCTGGCTGCTAACAGAAAGCTCAGTGGTTCAAACCAGCCATTCTGCCGGAGAAAGATGTGGCAGTCTGCTCTCATAGAGATTACAATCTTGGAAACCCTCTGGGGCAGTTCTACTCTGAGTCAAAATCAACTCAACAGTAAAGTTTTTTTTTTTTAAATGTGACTATGATAAAATTAAAAATTACATATGTGGCTCACATCGTATTTCCACGGGACTTTGCACGTCCAGAGTGTAGTCCTCCTGATTCCTGAGGCAGTACTCTTTTCTATACCCCACCGTCCCTCAGGTCCCCTCAAGAATCTGATAACTTAGCCAGACAGAAGATACTTTCTTGAGTTTTACTTTCTGAAGAAACCAGAAAAAATGACATGGGGGGTTTGCAAGTTTCTTGCCACTTTTTGAGGTTGACAACCAAGAACGAGCTCAGTGGAAGTAGGGTGAAGAGAGAAAAAAAACCCACCTAGAACCAAGCGAAGGAGCCCTGGTGGCACAATGGTTAAGCACTTGGCTGCTAACTGAAAAGCCGGCAATTCGAACTCACCCAGTGGCTCCATGGGAGAAAGACCTGGCGATTTGCTCCCATAAAGATGACAGCCTAGGAAACCCTGTGGGGCAGTTCACCCTGTCATATGGGGTCATTAGGAGTTGGAATCGACCCTATGGTGCCAGAAAACAACAACCATAACAGAAGTAACTGAAAAGAGGAAATAGTAGGATGTCACCATGGCCAACAGTCCAACATCCAAAATCTTGTCTTCTAATTGTCATTTAAAACTTAGCCTACTGTATAATGATGTTTCATTAAAAAGAATGAGGCAGATATCTACTTACAGGTTGGAAAGGAGCTCCAAGGTATACTATTAGGTAAAAAAAGAAAAGTGAAAATGTGTAAATTCTCTACATGTAAATGCAGAGGTGATTTCTGGAAGGACTGGTTACCAGTGGCTACATCCCAGAAGGAACGCTAGAAGTCAGAAGTAGGAAGGAGACGTACTTTGCTCTATATACCCTTTTGTTCTATTTAAATACCATTCAATTCACTTTCTGTTGCATATGTACCACCTTCCAAATGAACGATATTAAAGTAAAGAGATCAAAACCCTGTCTGTGAACTCCTGGTAATTCTCCGTTCGCACGCCCACAAAATCTCTGAAGGAGTTAAAGCCCTGTTTCTCATTTTGCTCCAATCTCATTTAAAAACAAATTCCAAATCCTCCAAGTCTTAAAAAACAAAGCAAAATACTGCCACCCCCAACACCAACAAAAGACCAAAAGCGTAAACCCAACTGTGCTCCTCTTAAAAAACAAAACAACCAACTTCCTCACATCTCCCCAACCGCTAATTTGCAGTCTTTCCCCAGAGAGTATACCCCCTAGGAATCAAGCTGACGTGCTTTCTCCCACGCTGGTAAGTCACAGCTGCAAACCTGCCAGCACCCTGCAAAACAGGGGTGCAAACTGGCCTTCTGTGCCTTGGGGGTCCTAGAGACACCAGCACCTTGATCCAATGGAGTCTCCCCATCACTGTGCTGTTTGTTGCTGGCTGCCATCAAGTCGGCCCCCAGCTCATGGTGACCTCATGCACAACAGAACAAAATGCTGGATATACCTATTGTTACAAGTGTCATGTACTTTATACCTAGAAAGGCAAGGGTTGATGACCTTGGCCATTTACTAGCCTCAGGTTCCTCATCTGTAAAATGGGATCAGTGGGCTATCTCTCATTCACATCATGAGTTCACTCTAGGGCTTTGAACCGGTTCAGTCACGGGCAACAAAGCGAAACCAGAAAAGATACAAATTTTCACAGTTTGGGTGCTCCAGAACGATAACTGGAGTGGGAAAAACTACGGGTTGAAGCTCTGGAAAGGGAGACTCAGAAGAGGAGCAGTAAGCTCTTTCAGGAGCCTGATGCGTGAGACTGGATTATTGGCAGGACTGTGCAGAGCAACACAGACTGAAAGCAGCACAACCAACCACCATCTTTGAGCAGGGCACCGCTGTTTCTGACTCTACTCAAAATCTGACAGGCAACAGAACTGGTTGCTGTGCAATGGGTACACTGTCCTTGTTTTCTAAGGGGGAGATCAAGATTCCAGCAGGGGTTCGACCCGAAATTTTTCCCATTCCAGCTATTTTTCCAGTTCACCCAAATTGTAACAATTCCGGTCTGTCCCGGTTTCACTTCCTTGGCCATGACTGAACTGGGAAGAACCAGATGGAAGCCCTGGTTCCCTCACTAATTCTTACATACTTCCCAGGTATTGGGAATACAGGGATGGGCGAGACAGAAAGCATTCCTGCCCTCAGACCTCACAAAATGAGGGTGGAGAGAGAGATATTAATGTCAAGTACAATGAGTGGTACAAAAGTGGAAATACAGGTGCTAGTGGGAGCACAGTGGTGCAAATGGTTAATGTGCTCAGTTGCGAACTGAAAGGTTGGGGGTTAAAGTCCACCTAGGGGTACCTCGAAAGTAATGCCTGGTGATCTACTTCCAAAAAACCAGCCTTTGCAAACCCTATGGAATACAGTTTTACTCTGACACACATGGGGTCACCATGAGTTGGAGTCAATTCAACATTAACTGTTTTTAATGGGAGCATGTAACAGGAGACCTAACCTAGCCTGGGTGGTGGTAGTCAGGGAAGGCTTCCTGGAAGAAGAGCCAGAAGACAGAGTTAGCCAGATGAAGGAGGTAGATGTAGGGATGAAGAGTGGTGGAGAGAACAGCATGTGAGAAGGTCCTGAAGTGGTAGGGAATAGGTACTTTGAGGTGCTGGACCAAGTCCAGTGTGGCAGGAGAAAGAAGCCCGTAACTTGATATGAAGCTGGAGGAATCACGAGGGGCTGGATCACACAGGTCTCTTGAGAGTCAAGTTAAAGATCTTTGACTTTAGACCTGGAGCGATGGCAAGTATTGGAGGGTTTTGCTCAGATTTAGATTCCATGAAGATGATTCTGGCTGTTGGGTGGGAAAGGCAAAGTGGGCTATGGGAGGTCCAGTTAAGAGGCTACTGCAGGCCAGAAATAAGAGATGATGTGGTTAGGATTTGGGTGGTGAAGGAAGAGAAGTGGGCAGATTTAAGAGATATTTAGGAGGTTGAATCAACAAGACTTGGTGACTGATCGGATGTAGGGGGTCAGAGAGAGGGAGGTGTCCATGGTGACTTTTACGCTCCTGGCTTCCTTGAATAGATGAGAGGATGACAGCATTTCCTGAGAGAGGAAGCACCAGAACACAAGGTGAGCATGGGGTGAAGGGGAGGATAAGCATGACTATACCACGTTTGATAGACTTGTTCTTCCTGAGTGTAAATAAATAGTCTAACTGTGGTCCACTCTATCATGAGACTCAATATTTCCTGATATTAAAAAATACAAACCAAGATCGGTTGCTTTTGAGTCAATTCCAACTCATAGTGACCCTATAAGACAGAGTAGAACTGCCCCATAGGGTTTCCAAGGAGCAGCTAGTAGATTCGAACTGCTGACCTTTTGGTTGGCAGCCAAACTCTTAACTGTCGTGACACTAGGGCTCAATTACCATTCCCATAATTCTGAGAACTCACTGGGATTATAGAAAATACAAGAAGCCCTGGTGACGCAGTGGTGAAAGTGCTTGGCTGCTAGCTGAAAGGTTGGCAGTTCGAATCCACCAGTCACTCTGTGGCAGAAAGATATGGCAGTCTGCTTCTGTAAAGATTTACAGCCTTGAAAATCCTATGGGGTAGTTCTACTGTGTCCCCTAGGGTTGCTATGAGTTGGAATTGACTCCACAGCAGTGAGTTTTTTCTTTTTTTTTTTTTTTGGTATATAGAAAATACACTTGATTTGGCTCATTCCCCCAGCTCTGCCATTTGCTGGCTCTTTGATCTTGGGCAAGCCATTTAACCTTAGGAATCTCATTTTCCTTTTGTGAAATTGAAAAGTAATAACAACTACTTCCCAAGGTTTGTGTGGAGATTAAATAAGATGCATGCTGTGAAGAGCACTTTGTCAACTGTGAAATGTCAACTGTAATGACAACATCGAGTCTTTGTTTTTAGGAGGACATCAAGAGCAGTATCTCCAAACTGCAGCTCAATGTTACCTTGAATCTCAACCACGTTTTCTCCTTTCATGCCTGCCGTCTTCGGGTGTCTCTTGGTGCAGGGAAGCTGGTCAAAGAGGAAGGCAGAAGGTGCTTATGGCATGAAAAAGAAATAAGAAAGAGAGTACTGAAGAAAGTTCCCTGTAAATAGATTCACAGCATCCAGGTAGGCCTGAATCAGTTACAAATGAATTTCAGCAAAGGGAGAGCATGTTAAATAGAAAACACAAACGAGATGTCAGATACATCAATAATAACAATAAAAGTAAATGTCTTAAACTCATAGAGGAAAAGACTCTCAGATTGGCTGCAATGCATTTGCACCTGCCCTGTATTAGCATGGACATGGAGACAAGGACCAAGGATGGAAACGGAAATAAGTCACCAAGGTAGGCCTGAGCCTACATATACATCTGCTGGTCGATTGGTTTGAAGGCAACGTAGGTCTGCTTTGACTTGAAAGATATAAGTGATTCCCTTCATAGAATACATTGTCACCCAGAAGACAGATTCACTGGTCTGACAGAAACTAGAGGGACCCCCCAGACTATGGCCTGTGGACACCCTGCTAACTCAGAACTGAAGCCACTCCCAAAGTCCACCTTTCACCCAAAGATTAGACGGGACTATAAAACAAAAAATAATACACAGGAGGAGTGTGCTTCTTATTTCAATCAGATACGTGAGACCAACTGGGCGCCTCCTGTTCAGAGGCAGGATGAGAAGGCAGGAAGGGACAGGAACTGGTTGAATGGACACAGGAAACCCAGGGTGGAAAAGGTGAGTGTGCTGTCACATTGTGGGGATAGCAACTAAAGTCACAAAACAATATGGGTATACATTTTTGTATGAGAAATTAATTTGAGCTGTAAACTTTCACCTAAAACACAATAATAGAAAAAAGAAAAGAATATGTTAGCACCTAATAAGCACATAATAACTATTCACTGAATAAATGACCAGCTAGTCATAGAAACATCTTCTACTGAATATTTGTTAATTAGGCTAAAATATATGAAATTGCCAGTTTTGCAGGTTGAAACGATCAAATTTACTAATTTCATAAGGTTCAATCTGATATTTTGAACAGTTTTACATATAAGCACTTTATTGAATTACCTCATTTCATTCTTGCAACAACCATATGAAGGAAGTACTATTATTATTCCCATTTTATAGTTGTGGAAACTGAGTTTCAAAGACGTTAAGTCATACAAGGCTATATAGCTAGCGTCAGCGGTGGGGATTCAAACCAAGTTTGTCTGAACTCAAAGTCTTTGTTACGATTGTATGTTTTTAACTCAGTTGAACTGATCACTGGTATAATTTTCATAATCAGACACTGGAAAGGATTCTAGAGATTGTCTATTCTAATAGTTCAGAAGATGAGTTCTATAGACCCCACAGGGCCCAAGGATCTCTGAAAACCTTGGAATTGTGTGCACAACTTTTGCGACCAGGTGCGTATCTGGGGGAGAGAGTTAACCACTTATAT
Organism: Dugong dugon; assembly: GCA_030035585.1. Lineage (NCBI taxonomy): Eukaryota > Metazoa > Chordata > Mammalia > Sirenia > Dugongidae > Dugong > Dugong dugon. The sequence continues at coordinate 14,848,442 of CM057476.1, forward strand.
CCTATTTTTTAAGCACTCCATGACTCGAAAAGTTAGAAGTCACTGGACTAACCATACATTTAACAGATGAGTTTGAGGCTCACAGTGGGTAAAGGATTTACCAATATCCTCAAAAACAGAGCCATACTAAGATTCAGGTTGCTTGCACGATTTCTTCCCAAATTCAGATCAACCACTAATTTTTCTTGCCTCCACCATGAAATTACAAAATTATCTCAGGATCTTATATTCGATACCAAAATCAAAAACCAAACCCATTACCATTAGTAGATTCTGAGACCCTATAGGACAGAGCAGAACTGCCCTATAGGGTTTCCAAGGAGTGGCTGGTGGACTTGAACCACAGACCTTTTGGTTACCCTGGTGGCACAGTGGTTAAGAGCTTGGCTGCTAGCCAGAAGGTCGGCGGTTTGAATCCATCAGCCGCTCCTTGGAAACCCTATGGGGCAGTTCTACTCTGTCCTATAGGGTCACTATGAGTTGGAATTGACTCAACTGCAACAGGTTTGGTGTTTTTTTTTTTTTTTTTTTGTATACTTATTTAGTCAATAAGGGAACTATAAATGATAACTTTTTTAAAATAAAAATTAAAAGCAAGAAAAACAAGTTTTATAGACAATTTTTTTTACTTCAAATGATGGTATCAGAGACCCCTGCTACAACTCCTTCATTTATTTAGCTCTTATTTGTTCCCCAAAACTGGATCATCCTAATGGACTGTTAGATGAAGACATGGATCATGAGTCTCTGGTTTACTGTTTCATCTCAGTACACAGCATAGTGCTTGGCATGTAGTAGGTGCTCCATAAACCAGAGTCTCAATGTCCAAGTCTACGTTATTGAGAGAAGTAGCCCAGGTGGGAGGCAAGAGGGAGTGGTGCAGACTGTAGAGAACTGGCGAACCAAGGCCACATCTAGAAAAAGTTCTAGCTGATAGTTGCCATGTAAGAAGGTAAGGCTGATATCAGTTCATTTCCTCCCAAGTAGCTGCAGGGCGATGATCAAATAAAGAAATGAATGAGTGAGACTTGGGTAATAACCTTTGTATTTAGAAAAAGGAGGGCTGAATAGGAGGTGTTAGGGATTGAACTGTGTTCCCCAAAAATGTGTGTCAACTTGGCTGGGCCATTGTCTTAGTCATCTAGTGCTGCCATAACAGAAATATCATAAGTGGATGGCCTTAACAAAGAGAAATTTATTCTCTCACGGTCTAGTAGGCTACAAGTCCAAATTCAGGGCATCAGCTCCAGGGGAAGGCTTTCTCTTCTCTGTTGGCTCTGGAGGAAGGTATTTGTCATCCGTCTTCCTTTGGTCTAGGAGCTTCTCTGCGCAGGAACCTCAGGTCCAAAGGACGCCCTCTGCCCCCGGCACTGCTTTCTCGGTGGTATGAGGTCCCCCCGTCTCTCTGCTCGCTTATCTCTTTTATATCTCAAAAGAGACTGACTTAAGACACTATCTAATCTTGTAGATCTCATCAATATAACTGCCACTAATCCATCTCATTACATCATACAAAAAATGGTGGACAGATCATACGATACTGGGAATTATGACCTAGCCAAGTTGACAGATATTTTTTGGGCACCCAATTCAATCCATGACAGCCATGATTCCCAGTATTCTGTGATTGTCCACCGTTTCATCATCTGATGTGATCTTCCTGTGTGTTGTAAACCCTACTTCTATGATATAAATGAGGAAGGGTTAGAGGCAGCTATGTTAATGAGACAGGACTCAATCTACAAGATTAGGTTGTGCCTTAAATCAATCTCTTTTGAGATATAAAAGAGAGAAGAAAGCAGAGAGACATGGGGACCTGATACCACCACGAAAGAAATGCCGGGAGCAGAGCGTGTCCTTTTGACCTGAGGTTCCTGCGCTGAGAAGCTCCTAGACTAGGGGAAGATTGATGACGTGGACTTTCCCCCAGAACCGACAGAGTGAGAAAGCTTTCCCCTAGAGCTGGCACCCTGAATTTGGACTTGTAGCCTACTAGACTGTGAGAGAATAAATTTCTCTTTGTTAAAGCCATCCACTTACGATATTTCTGTTATGGCAGCACTAGATAACTAAGACAGGGGGTCTCAATGGAGTTTGTAAAATCACTAACGATGAACACACCTCGCTACTCAAATGTGGTCCACGGACTGGCACCATCAGCATCACCTGGGAACTTGTTAGAAATGCAGTGTCTCAGGCTCCACCCTGACCTATGAATCAGACTCTGCATTCTAACAAGATCCCCAGGTGATTGGTGCATACATCACAGTTTGGGAAACACTGGTCCAGTTTGCCTCTAAATGCCTTTTCCTTTTTTTTCACTCCCAGAAAGATTCAAGCAGGGCACTTGCGCCTAGTGAGTGTGATAATATTAGGCTGAACCATATAAAATCGCAGATCTTCAGCAATCTTCTGACCTACAAAAATGGCCATTTCAAATGGTTCAACCTCAACTATAACCGGTCGTGCACAGAATGCTTCAGACTCAGGGTATCAAATGCTTCCAAAAGGCTCCAATCAGCCTACACGCTGTGGCCCACAGACATACAGGTGAGTTTCATTTCGTTCACACATTTAAATATTTTTTCCACATTGCTTACTGACATTTAAAAAACCGTGAGGTTTCACATAAAATAAAGATTTCCGGCTTTCTGCGCTCATGGGAAGGTGTGTTTGTATCAAGCCTGTATTCTAGCATGTCAGCAATCAGCTGGAACAGACGGTGGCCACCACCTTCAGGCGGGGTGTGGGCTTTCCAGTTCCCCTTGGTCCCCATGCAACACCCCCCCCCCCGCCACTTCATTTATTTCTTGCCAGGATCCTGTAGGTATTTGACTCTGGGACCCCCGCTTAGTCCACTACCACCACCAGTCACCATAGAGTCAACCCCAACTCATGGTGACCCCATGTGTGTCAGAGTAGAACTGTGCTCCACAGGGTTTTCAATGACAGTTTTTCCAGAAGTACATCACCAGGCCTTTCTTCTGAGGCACCTCTGGGTGGACTTGAACCTCCAATCTTTCTGTTAGCAGCTGAGCACATGAACTCATTTGCATCATGAGGGACTCCTCTGCTGGGTAGTGGGTTTTAAAGGGCAACAAGGACAGTTACCTTTAGGAGCTGCTCAGAGTGAAGGGCCAAGGTGTGCTCAGTGGCTTGGGTCCTGTTATGGGTGCCCCCGGTGGATCCAGGTGTTTGATGAAACCCCCCTCCCTGAAAGCCCCCTCTGCATCGGGCCCCACTTGTGCCTTGTGGCTGATGCCCAACCCTCGCCCTCATCTTCCCTGGGTTACATCTACTGAGAACAGCGCCACATGATAACTCCATATCTGCTTCCTCTCCCACCTCAGTGTGTTGACAGAAACTCTTCCTGGAGCGACACCTTTCTCTCTAAATGGGGCTTTGTCCTTTATGTCAAACTAGTCACTGCCTACCCATTCCAACAAGAGCTGAACGAATCCCACCACCTTCCACCACTCAGAGGGGTCATAGAGTCCCAGATCCCATATGTTTTCATTGGTGACTCCACTGAGGGTTGCATGAACTAGCTCTTTCTCCCCTCTTGCACCAGCATAGCCGGTGAGCCCGTAGAAGACACCCCACCTCAGCACCAAGTGACACATTCCCACCTGATTCAGCCCTACTGAATGGGGCTCTGCAAATTCCTCCTGAAACAATCACAGGAAAAAGAGAACGGCATCACCTTAACCAGCATCTAAGCTGCCATCACAGAAGTGAGAAGGGAGGCTTCTGGGGGAATGTCACGGTTAAGAGCATGGGCACTGGCTTCAAATGCTCACAGTGCCATTTACTCCTTGTGGGGGCTTAGGTAAGGCATTTAGCATCTCTGTGCTTCAGTCTCCTCAACTGCGCAACAGGAAGTAATAATAGTATCTACTGTGGAGAGGACTCTTGTGAGGATCACATGAAATAATGCTGTGCTTTCCAAACTGGTCTTACCACCATTATATCTATGTGCCACACCTGTATCTCACCTATGCAATTATTTATTTAACATTTTTCCTTCAAAGTGACTCACTTTTTACCTCAAATATTTACTATAGCCTCATCCTAAAGACTAATACCCATGAAATCATGGTATGAAGGGGCTAGCTACATTTTTCTATTGTCTATCAAAATTAATGTTAACGCACAAATTTTTAAAAATCGGTACAACCTCATTCCAATCGTGAGAAACCGTTGAACAAACTCAAGTTGAGGGACACTCACCAGAATCAATCAGGGCACAACGCTCGACTTAAGTGCCTGTTTTTTTGTTTTCTTTTTTCATTTGTTTGTTTTAAATTGTGCTTTAGGTGAAAGTTTACAGAGCAAATTAGTTTCTCATTCAATAATTCACACACACATTGTTTTGTGACATTGGTCGCAATCCCCGCGCAACGCTCTCCCCTTCCCCACCCCAGGTTCCCCGTTTCCATCCATCCATCTGTGCTGTCCCTTCCTGCCTTCTCATCTTTGCTTTGGGGAAGGTGTTGCCCATTTGGTTTCATATACGTGATTGAACTAAGAAGCAGGTTCCTCACGCGCGTTATTGCTTGTTTTATAGACCTGTCTAATCTCTGGCTGAAGGGTGAACTTTAGGAGTGGCTTCAGTTCTGAGTTAAAAGGGTGTCTGAGGGTAAATGCCTGCTTTTGAACCAGAACCAGGTATTTAAGTATCCCAACAACCCAGAGAGGTGGAGTTATCTTCCTCTGTGTTTACAGCGGAGGAGAACTAGGTTGAGAGAGATTCAGTAACTTGCCCAAGGTTTCAGGGCTAGCAAGTGGCAGGGGCTGGATTTGTACCCAGCGTGGATAGACTCTGGAATCCTGCCTCCTCCCCATCACCTCACATGTAGAAGGGTGGAAGGCATGCAAGAACCGATGTCACAGCAGTGGTGGAACTTTGGAAAGAGATCCCTGTGTTTGGGAGACAGCTTTCTGGCACTTAGAAGGCTGTCAGAGCTGCCGTTGTGAGCAACTCCCGGAGCTCAAGTGTATCCAGGCATGCCCAGGTGATAAAGGCAGCAGTGGAGAAGGCAACTTTGGAAGATATTCCAGGGGCAAACCTCTAACTCATTTCTCAATTCCTCAAGAGGCCCTGAGCCTGTTCTGCTGCTGACAGAGGGAACAGCTTCCTGCTCACTGCTCGATGCCCCCGATGTAATGAGCACCTCGAAAGAGGGCTCTACTGGGATGCTAAACAGTCATAAATGACATTGTCACCAGCCTGTACAGCCTAATTAAAATGCTGAGGGAAAAATGTAAAGGAAGGCTGCCATGCAAAACAGTGACATTTTGCTAAACTGCAGGATTATTTCTTCCAGGAAAAGAGAACGAGAGAGAAACAGAGACAGAGAGACAGGCAGAGTATGTGTGTGTATATGTGTGTGCATGCGCATAGGTGTGTGTGGGAAGAGGGGAGAGGGATGGAGAGACTGAATGCTATTCTCCTGAGAAACTTGGGAAAATTTAACAGAGAGGAAAGGCTAACTAAACCTATCTCTGCTCCCCAAGTTTATTTTGAAAAATCTAACCACAGAAAATTTAAAAGAATAGTACAGTAATACCCATAAACTTCCAACTAGATTCAATAGCTGTTAGTATTTAGCCATATTTGTCCCATCTGTCTATCCATCTCTCTATCTGTCTATCTATCCGTCTGTCTATTCATCCATCCATCCATTTTTTATGTGTATCTGTCTACCTACCTGTCTATTTATCTGTCTGTCTTTACACTGAATCATTTGAAAATAAGCAGCAGACAGACATCATGATGCTTCATCCCTAAACTCTCGAGCATGCATCTCTTCAGAATAAAGACAGTTTTGTCTCCTACAAAATCCGCAGTGCTGCTATTACACCTAGAAAAATTAACTATAATTGCACCATTTCACCAACTATTCAGTTAAGGTTGTTTTTAAACAATGACAACCTGAGTAGTCAATCCAATTGCTCTGCTTAGGAGAGAGAAGTCAGACAACCCGCTTCGCAGAAACAGGCTGGCAAAAGGGGTTCCTGAGCAGGAAGATCCTGGCCGCCTGGAGGCCGGGTACCATCAGAGTCTCTCAGGGCATCATGTTTGACTTACACACCAGCTCTGAGCCAGGTAAAAAAATCCAGTCTGACTACCCCATATTGTGTTTAAAAAAACCTTCCTCAAAACTACATCTCCAAACGATTTCATCCAATTCAGTCGCTACTTTTCAGCCTAACACCTGACTCTCAGTGACTTCTTCCTGTTTCTGAAACGCAAATCCACCATCAAAAGCCCAATAAGGTATCAGGAGTGGGGAAATTCAAAAGGGAATGTCATCATTTCTGAAGGCAAGTCTTAGAGAAGGTAAAAGCCAGCTGCTGTCCAGCTGACTCCGACTCGTGCTGACCCCGGGTGTGTGAGTGGAGCTGCGCTCGGCATGTTTTTCTTTGGCTGACTTTTCAGAAATAGATTACCAGGCCTTTCTTCTGAGGCGCCTCTGGCTGGACTCAAACCACTGAGCTTTCAGTTAGCAGCTGAGTTTGTTCACTGTTTGTACCACTCAGGGAGGTACTTTCAAGAAATTCAATGCCCGACCTTCCAGGCATTGCAGATATCAGTAAAGGAAACAGCATTTATCTTCCTGTAGGAATTTAACATGTTTGTTAAAAAAATAAGAAAAAAATAAGAAAAATTTAAGCCAAGACACCCATTCTGTCCCATACTTTCATATCCCGCTTTGAGAGAAATAAAGGGATTTTCATTTCAGTGACTACCCTGATGTTAGGGCAGGAAAGACAAATGAAGTTCTTGGCAGCTAAGACTTACCTTAATAAACTGGCACATAGATGTATTTGCCTCTCTTTATTACCTGAATTCTGGTACATGACATAATTGGTTTTCATTTTCCTTATTGAATATTTCAGAGCCGAGATATTGCTTCAAAAATCAAAGAGAAAATGATGCCCAAAATATGTCAGTTGATACAGAGTACTATTCTGATTTATCCCTGTAGGTTACATTTTTCTGAATAAAATTCCTGAGTGACATACAGCCAACTGTGATCCAGGTGTCTATTTTAGTGACCAGATAAGATAAACTGTGCACTTTATTTGTCACGTTGTTGTTGTTAGCTGCTGTGGAGTCTGCCCTGACTATGGGGAACCTCTGTACAATAGGATTCGACCACTGATCCATGGGGTTTTCACTGGCTGATTTTCAGAAGTAGATCACCAGGCCTTTCTTCCTAAGTCCATCTTAGTCTGGAAACTCTGCTGAGACCTGTTCAGCATAAGAGCAACACACAAGCCTCCACTGACAGATGGGTGGTAGCTGTGCATAAGGTGTATTGGCTGGGAATTGAACCCAGGCCTCCCGCATGGAAGGCGAGAATTCTGCCATTGAACCACCACTGAACCACCACTGCCCCCATTTGTCACATTGCATTCTAGTTTTTGGCTAGTTGATCCCTTTCCCAGTTACTATGAGCTACGTGAATGCAGGGACCCTGTCTTCCCCCTCCTTGTGCCCTAGCCTCTCTCACGGGGGCTGGCACAGAGCTGGGAGCTCAGGGCTGGTTTGTTAAACGAAGAAGAGGCTAACCTGACTTGCTCATGACTCAGAAACAATAGCTGCTCATCGATGCCGTATGAAGTCTGCCAAGCTCTTTGAATCCACAAGCTTCTTTCTTCATTTCCCACTGGAAGTGGGTTCCAGAGAGGCCCACCTTTATCATCCCCATGGTAGCGAGGTAGCCTTCAGGTTTAGAATACAGAAGAGATTCCTGACTATTATTTAATGCTGGTTGGAAAAAGTTCTCAGCAGGAGCTGAGACGCTTTTTAGGGCTCTGCTGAAAACCTGTGGAATTTCTTTGAAATGCCCTTAGTCTAGTCCAAGACTCCCGAAGTGTCATGGGTGGCCAGAATGAAGGCCTGTGGCTCCTGGGAAACCCCGGCTGAGAAGACGTGAGCTTATTATAATAGGTAAGAGAACACACAAACCAGAGGTTGGAAAAAAGAAAACACTGCCAAGACTGGAAATGAGAATTTCTTCATTCCCTTTGTCCATGTACGCTGGGAGAGCTTGCAGAGTGTACGGCCTCCTTGGGCTCCTGCGTTTCCCGTCTGAATAGGGCCACCCGCCTTTTAAGAACTGGCATCAGAAATCCAAATGCAACTGATGGACGAGATTGGGGCAAATGCTTGTCTCACGAGAGGCAGAGAATCTAGATGCTGAAAGAAAAAACCAAGAAAAAACAAAACAAAACAAAAACACCTCTTACCAGCCAAGCAGAATATATCTGCAGTCTTCCCAAAGGGAGATGTCTTTGAAATCCAACTCCTTCATTTCACAAATGAGGAAGCTGAGGCTGAGCAAGAGGGGAAGGTAAGGCCCACATCATCTGGCTAACTAAAGGGGTCTCTCTTTTTGTTATCATCATTGGGACAGGCCTGACGCTGTCCCCTTTCCAGAGTTACACATACTCTATACATGGAATCTTCCTGCCAGCCCCATGCAGTAGTTAGAATCCCCGTTTTATAGATGGCATAGCTGAGTTCAGAGGTTAACTCTCTCACCTCTATTCACAGAGCCCACAAGTGCCCGAGTCTGGCCTCGGTTGCTTCCAAAGATGACACTATCCTTGGACTGTCAGTCTCGTGCTCTGCCTTTCAACCTAACTGCACCTGGTCCAGTTTATCGACAGAGACCGTGTCCCAAGAGCACAATATCAATCAGAAGACCACCAGGTCAGCTGCCGCTTCCTCCAGGAAGCCTTCCTTGATAGCCCCAGGTGCCTCTCCTGGGGCCTCCAGCAGTGTTCTGCCTCTACCTTGCCTACAGAACCTTCACACCTCGTACGGGGCTTGTTTGGTGCCCATGTCCCTGACCAGATGCCGCAATCACACCACATCTATCTGGGCACCTGCCCTCAGGGCCCAGCACGGGGCCTGCCACCTAACACTCACATCCCTGCACATCTGACAGATGCACTGATGTCTGCCGCAGTACCACACACAATCACTGCTGTGCCTCCTCGGCTCATTGTCACTAAATACAACTCTGCCGTGATCCACGCCCACTGTACCCTGTTAGCTGTCCTCTTACTGGGAGCCTAGGGGCATGTTCTGTTGATACATCACTTTCATTTAACAGAATGGAGGGGGCTCAATTTTCCAGCGTCACAGGATGCTGCTCTGCAATTCTTCCCTAGGAACAGGCATGCGAGCAACATAAACATATGCGTGACTTGAAAAGACTGGGTGGGGGGCTGTTAGGGACTGAATTGTGCCCCCCTAAAAGTTACGGTGAAGTGTTAACCCCTGTATCTGTCAAAGTGGCCTTGTTTGAAAGGAGGATTTTTCTTTTGTTATCAGTAAGTCAAATGAGGTCATACCAGAGTGGGGTGGGTCCGAATCCTAATCCTATATGACTGGTGTCACACACAGGGGAAGACGCCATGTAATGTCAGAGAAAGACAAATCTACAGGCAGCAAAGGAACACCAATGACTGCCGGTGGCTGCCAGAAGCTAGGAGACAAGTGTGGAACAGTTCCTCTTGCAAAACCCCCAGAAGAAATCCACATGATCAAAACCCTGCTTTTGACTTCTAACCACTAGAACTGTGATTAAGTAAATTTCTGTTCTTTAAAGCCACCCACTTTGTGGTATTTTGTTACGGTGGTCTTAGGAGACCAAGCCAGGGGTCGACTCAGCTGTTGAAAGAAGCCCAAACCAGTGGCTTTGGTGATGTATATGGTAGTTAAACTCAGTTTATTGGTTCTACGGATGCCTTCATTCCTGTTGTTATACCCAGTAGGTCAGTTTTAAAACAGATTTTCTCTCTAAAGGGACAGATGGGCGAACTAATGGAGCTGATGCCCACCTTTAGATGGGGACTCAGGGCTGACATCCAGCAAGGATGTGAAGAATCATGTGGTTTCCCTTTAACAACTTGTCCAATTTATAACAATAACCAGAACAGAAACAGGATCAAATGTCCTTTAAGTTCACAATCCATGGGGCTTCCTTATACCGAAAGAAACACGAAGTTAACATCAAGGAGCACTGGACAAAGAGTCCCGTCACTTAGTTCTATCTCAGCTTTGTCAGTGACTTGCTGTGTGACTCTCTGGTACTTCTCTCTCTCTCTCTCTTTTTTAATTTTTAAATTTTTTCTTGCAGTACAAAGCGTGATACAAAACATTTCAATCATTTTTCCATGCACAATTCAGTGACGTTAATTACATCCACTGTGTTACGCAACCAATCAACACTGTCCGCTTCCAAATGTTTTCATCACCCTTCACAAACACTCGGCACTGTTTAAGCAACACTCCTCTTCCCCTTCCCACCTGCCCCAGGTAACCATGTATGGACTTTGGCCTCTATGCGTTCGCCTATTCTGGGGTGCCTTTGTGAATTCTGATGCCGCCAGTTGGCTGGGCTAGTGCTTGCCACTGGCTGGATTCGGTGATGTCTGATCACTACCATGCCGTTAGAATGAAAAAAACAGTCATTTCTACAGCGTTGCAGGCTTTGTGTTGTTAACCACACAAACGCACCTGACCTGTGGTGGGAAACAGGCCCCTTTCCTCCAGCAGCCCAGATGGAAATTGGTCCTGAAATGCCTACTGCACATTCCAGTTTCTGATAGGAAAATCAGCACCTGTTGACGCCTGTCGCTCCTGGCACACCACATTCTAAGGCTCACAAGGTCCTGCGCAGAAGCCGAGTGACAGCCACACACCCTGAGTCTTGTCATATGACACCCCAAAACACACAGCCAAGAAGGCAGCAAAGTCAAACCAGTGTATGCTTTCAACACCCAAGTCTTTGTGGGTCCTGGAGAACCACAGCCCCCACCACGGGGGAGAGTTTAAACATCTCACTCCTTGTAGTAGCTCAGCTTCAGAGATGACCTCCCCCCGCCTCCCCTCGTGGAGCTGCTGGCCCTTCCACACCCCTCAGAGTCCTTGTTCTCACCTTTCCCCTGCGTGTTCTTTCCCCCATGGAAGGCAGAGCATCCTAGGGGCTGGCTTTGGAAATCTGGCAAAACGGGAAAGAGGTAACAAGAGAAATGGGCAGGCTTGTCTGGAAGCCAAGTCCACACTATTGGCCCCAAACGGCTCCATAAACCAAAAAACCAAACTTGTTGCCGTCGAGTTGATTCTGACTCATAGCGACCCTGTAGGACAGAGTAGAACAGCCTCATAGGGTTTCTGAGGAGTGCCTGGTGGATTTGAACTGCCGAGCTTTTGGTTAGCAGCCAAACTCTTAACCCCTATACCACCAGGGTCTCCGATGACTCCGTAGCAGACCCTTTCTTCTGTTTGGGATTCCCTTTTTTCTTTACAACTGCTAATCTTAGCATAAAATGATTGTTTATGGAACATCTTTCACACAGATTATCTCAAAATCTCCACGGAAGCCCAGAGAAGTTAAGCAACCAGCTGGAGGTCACACAGCTATGGAGTGAGCTAAGCTTGGCCTCAAGCAGAGATCCTCACCAAGTATCTCTGCTACACAGCTCCTTCTTTCCCTACACAAGTCAGGGCTTTAGGAAAATCACCATTTCTGGAGACACACTTATGCCCCTGACTGTTGGGGTAGCCTCTGGCTGGGCAGATGTATCAGGACACAGGGCTGTGCGTGTGCCAAGGCAGGGAACACATCACTGCTTCAGTGCCCAAAAACCAAACCTGTTGCCGTCCAGTCGATTCCAACTAACAGTGACCCTATAGGACAGAGTAGAACTGCCCCGTAGGGTTTCCAAGGAGCAGCTGGCGGATTCCAACTGCCGACCTTTTGGTTAGCAGCCAAGCTCTTAACCACTGTGCCACCAGGGTTCCTCAGTGTCCAAGACTCTGGCAAAAAGACTCACATTGAGAAGCCAAAAACCAGGGCCGGGTTCCCCAGCCATGCCACATACTGGTGCGGTCACTTGGCTTGCCCTCCCTCAGTTTCCATATCTGCAAAATGGGATTCAGATCACTGCCACCCGGGAAAGCATCCCTGTGGGCAAGTTCCTGGGATACCTTGAGTATGAAGGCATCTTGGAGCCCACGCAGAGCTGTGTGTCCCTCCTGAGGCTTTTGGAATCCAGGTTTACGGAGAGGGGCTGGGGTAGCAGTGGGGGGACAGAGCATTCCCTCCAGAGACCTGCCAAGGCTTCTCAAATCTATCTGCTGAGACCATCTGAGGGCAGAGAATGCTTGGGAGCCCTGAGGCTGGTGTACACTCCATGAGAGGTACTGTCCCTATTTCATCTCAAATTCAAAATAACAACGGGGAAAATCGACACCCCAGGGAGGTGCAGCAGCGTTCGCTGGTGGCTTTGCGAACTGATGCTGTTTCCCCAGACTGGACTACACCAGTTTGAGAGGCACTGAAGAAAAGGGGAAGTTTTTCCTCATTCCCCTGGGGGAGGGACCTGGGGTCAGCTCCTTCCTCTTCCCTACCAGCGTGCTGGGCAGCCGGTGCCCCCGGGCGCAATGGCCCGCACTGCCCCTCTACCAAAAGGCACCCTCGGGGACGCTCCCTCCACTGCCGCTTTTGCGCTTCTCTGGGGCCTGAATGCAGTGTCTGAGCGAGCCGATAGAGATAGACAGGTCTTCTGAAAAGACCCGAGGTGTCTTTCTCAGGACTACCTACTACCCGCAGGAGGCAAGCGCAACCGATTGCAGCCTGGGGACCCTGAGGGGAGGACCTCCAGTTCCTATTGGCGGGAAACCTGCAACCCACGAGTCTTCATATCCTTCCCGGGGCGTTATAATAATATCAGCAACTTTTTCCATATATCGAGCGCCTGTCTGAGCTTGATATTCACGTTCACGATGTTTGTAAGATCTCATGTCAGTTCCACAAGAAAGGTAGTGTTTTCCCCATTTTATAGATGAGAAAATTGAAGCTGAGAGAGGTAAAGGAACTTACCCGAGGTTACCTAGCTAGTCAAGGGTAGATCTAGGATTAGAACCCAGGGGTGTCACTAGGAAGCTTCCAGCCCTCCTTCTTCTGCCTTCTCAGCGCGCGTCTCTTTTCACCAGTGCCAGCCCCAGACGCCGAGGTCTCAGCGCACAGAGCCGCGGGCGCCCGGGGCCGCTGCTCTGCGGATCTAGGCGAGCGGCTCCCGGTTTTTAGCGCGCAGTCGGGAGAGCCCTGTCTGGACCCTCGGACCCAAGGACCCCTAGGGTGGCCCTGGAATTTGGGTCTTATGGGGATCCTGCTCTGACCCTTGGTCTCCTGGAAGCAAACCCCTCGCGTGCAGTACACTGCCCTGCCCAAACCCCGCGGGAGAGTGCCCCTCGCCCACTGGGGGGACAAGCCGGGAGCCCTAGCGCTTTCTCCGCAGGGGAGACACAACTTTTCCAGGTTCTGGGAACCAGGGCTCCCCTACCCCGATCCTGCCCGGACTGAAGAATAGATGCAGAACGCACTGCCATCACGGCGGGAGCACAGATCTGATTCGGCCAGGGGCGGGGGTCTAAGGAGGGCTGAGGGTCCCCGTAAAGTTGACAGCCAGGCAGGAGCTGCGTTCCGGGATCCAAGCCCTCCCAGCCCCGGGCCCCCCGCCGCGGTGGCCGGCCCTGCAGGAGTCCGCCATTACCGCGGGCTCTCGGCGTTGATCCCGCCGGAGAGCCGGGGACCGCGGAGAGCCTCAAAGTTGAGGTCGGGCAGGTGCAATGGTCCCCGGGGACTGGCGTCCCCAGCCTCGGGCTGCCGGCTGAGGGCAGCAAACTGTGCCAAAGGGGCCGCCATTACCTCAGGCGCGCAGCTCGGAGCCAAGCGCGCAGCGGCGGCAGGTCGCGAGTCCCCGCAAAGTTGGCGCCGCGCGGGCGCGTCGACCCCGGGACTAGAGCCCCCAGCCTGGGCCGCCTGCTGGGAGGAGGATGAGGCCACCGGAACCAAGTTGAGACATGCGACCAACACTGCACTTCGCCCACACCTGGGGCTCGCACGGAAGCAAGGAGCCCTTGGGGGCAGTGACGGGGCGCGGGACGCCGGGTCAAGAACTCACCTGCCGCCGAGCCAGGCAGCGCTGAGGCTGCCGCTCCACACTGCGCACCCGCCCGCCGGCCGCTCGCCTACCCGCCTCCTCCTTCTCCCGGGTGCCCGCGCCCGCCGCGCTCCAGCTCCGAGTCCGCAGCGCTCCAGCTCCGAGTCCGCCGCCCCGCGCGGCTGGAGGGCGCCAGTAGCACCGACTCACCTCTGGGTAGGAGCCTTTCGAGTCCCTCCCCCTTCCCCTCTGCTTTGTGCCTCTAAGATCCCTCCCCACCCCCTCTTGCCTAGCCCCCACCCCTCCCTTTTCCCCTCGCCTCTCTTTCCTCCGTCTGCTTCAGCGAACCCAAGTTCGGAACCGAGGCTGCGGGCTTCCCCTGCGCAGTGCCGAGCGCCCCGGCGCGCGCCCCTGGCTCACCCTGTCCGCCCGGTAGCCGCTCGCCGCCTGGCCACCCCTCGGAGGAGCCGCGGCGCTAAGTAGCTCTTCGCCCAGCGGCTGGAAACGCGGCATAAATATGTAAGGACTGAGCCGCGAGCTCAGCGAGGGTCGTGAGGGGGAATTTATTTCTTAATGTCCCTCCTTTATCCTATCATCGCTGAAACGAATTAGCGGTGACGTCCAACCCGGCTGGTTTATGGGTGTGGGGAGGGAGACGTCGCAACCCTCATTAAAGAGCTGCTCTGGGCTCCAAAGCATACATCTTTTATATAACCTAATTTCCATTTTTTTCCCTTCTATCAGAAAACACACACACAATGACAATTTCTGGGAGCCTGGAGGGGGCTGAATGTAGTAGCCACGCAGGGGAGGGCAGGTCTCTGGGCAAAGAAGGCCCATGGGAGGCAGGGATGGTTATTTTGGCTTCAGTGTTGTGTTGACATTCCTTAATGGGAAGGTGGACCGCACAGCCCACTACCCTGGCAGGGCTGGAAGCCTCCAGAAATCAGCAGGTGGTCACACCCCGGGGTTCTCACCCTGTGCTTGGGTGGGCAGAGAGAGAGAGAGAAAGAGAGAAATGGCCAGTTCTGGAAACCTTGCCTGTTCTGGTCCTTTCTGCAGCAGGGTTTAGGCCTAGCAGCCAGGGAGGGAGAAGGACCAGAAGGGACAAACTCACCTGTGGCCAGGTAGACCTGCAGGTGGGGAGAGGCCAAGGGCTGAACTGGGGGAGGGGAGGATGCCCAGAACCAAGCTTCTGTTCCTTTCTTAGGGGCCCTAACATATGGGTAACCATATAAACCCGTCTTAAAAGCTGTCTTTTCCTGGGCAGATTGCAAAGGATTTTGCATTGCACTGTCGCTGCTGCTCAGACACTCTTGGGGGGGGGGGGGGGTGGTGGTGGCGGGAATCAAGAAAAGAGAGGAAAATTCAGACACAGGCACACACACCCAGCACCTGGCTCTGGAAGGCTTCATCCTCCCTCCTCCTTAGCCTCGCCCACCGAGGGGAGGCAGCCCACTCAGGCTCTCAGTTGTGCAGAGAAGAGGTAAAGAGGAAAGCCACCACCTCCTTTGTCACTAATAGATGCTTTCCAGATCGTCTTGCACATCAAGTAGGGAGAGGAAGGGGTGTGACTTTGGGGGCAGGGAGAGGGATGTGGGGGTAAACTCAATGAGCGAGGAAGGAACAACGAGCTGAGAGGGTGCGTGGAAGTCCATGTTGTCTTCAGCAAGCTGGAACGAAGGGGCACAAAATTCCCTGCCAGCCCTAGGACTCGGCCACCTCCTGTCTATACCACGTGCAAGAGGCAAGTTCCAGAACCTGCTGGAGCCTCAGTTTCCTCAGTGGTAAAATGGGACTGAGGCCGCTGTGAGGATACACACGAGATGATGCCACCAAAGCTCTTGGCATGTAGTAAATGCTCAGTAAATGGTAGCCCATAATAATAACGAGGAAGAGGCCGATGAAGGTGATGTAAAAGCTGGATGGGACATCCAGGGAAGTGAGGCCAGAGCTGAGTCCTTCCAGCCTGAACCCCTCTGTCCTGGACCCAGCTGCACCTGCCTGAAACATTTCGAAGTTGAGCACTGGGTTTCACTGGTGTCTGACTCAAAAGACTGCTCCCCTCAATTACCATGGCAACTGGGGAAAATCAGAAAGTCAGGCGAAGGGAAGCCGCTCTTCCACGGGGCTGGTGGGGTAAGGCCAACGGGCTGAGCTGTGCACTCAGCAGACAGGACTGGCCTGGACTTGGGACAGAAGGGAAAGACATCCCTCCCTCCCCCCACCTCCAGTTCTGTCCTTACCATGAGGTATCCTTGTACAAATGAGAACAAAGCTTCTTAATGTTGCTCTTCAGCCAGAAATCCGGGAAGGCAGGGCCTCCAAGCCCAGGGGAGGAGGTCAGTCACCAAGAGGGTCAGGTGAGAGTTTGTGTGTACGTGTCTGTGTGTGTGTGTGTCTATGTGTATGTGTGTGACACAGAGATTTCCCTTCTCTTACTCTGGTTGTTTCCATAGGATCAAGGGTAACTAGTATGCAAATACTTAACATGCTCAGCTGCTAATCAAAAGACTGGAGGGTCAAGTCCACCCAGAGGTGCCTCAAAAGAAAGTCCTGTTTATCCACTTCTGAAAAATCAGCCACGGAAAACAAATGGAGCACAATCTTACTCTGACACACATGGGGTTGCTGTGAGTCAGAATTGACACAACAGCAACTGGTTATCGACACAACAGCAACTGGTTTTTTGTTTGTTTGGTAGTAACAGTACTAGCTGAAGTAGTAGAAGTAACAATGGCTAACTTGGCTTGAGCCAAGCATTTTACAGGTATATCTCATGGAATCCTCATAACAATTCTGAGAGGTGGATCCTATGATAATCCCCATTTTACAGATGAGAAAATAGAAGCCCAGACAGGCAAAGTGACTTGCTCTGTGTCACCTGGTTTATTGGTGGTAAAGTGGATACTGGAACTCAGGTCCTACAGTCCCCAAAACGGGGCTCTTCCTTCCTCCCTACCGCAGCCTGGTGGAGAAAGTGATGGACGGCAGAGCCAGATTTTAGGGTTGTAGCGGAGTGTCTGGAATTTTCAGAAGTGCTGCCTGGTGTGTGGGGACCCCACCATGCTAGTGCTGGGCAGTGACTCCAGAGGGCCCCGATCGCTGGTGCTAAAAAAGAGAGACTCATATCCATGTGATGAACCTGGGGCTGGCACAGGGACAGTCCCCGAAAGCTCCTGGCATGTCCTTGTGGTCTGCACCCCTTCAAGGCTGCTCTGGGCATCCCTCTAACCTGATTCCTCCGACATGAAGGTTCCCCTGGTGTTCTGGAGGAGACTGTGATAATGTAACCCTTCTCCTGGACTGCTGTAGGACTGAACAAGCCGAGACATGCCCCGGGAGCTGCACAGAGCAAATTCTCAATAAATGGTCACCATAATGACAGTTATTCTCGGATCTTCTCTCCGGCCCACACCCCTCAATGCTGCAGGAATGGTGGGTGGGTACAGGGCTGTGGCTGCCTCCCTCCCCGCCACCCTGGACCCTCACCAGTGCCCACCACTGTGTGCAGAGGTGGGCCTAGGGGAGCAGAGTGCTCTGGCGGAGCCTGGGGAGGAGAGGGGAGGGAGGAGGCTCACCTCACCAATGTGGCCATACTGAGGGGGTAATACATTATCCAGGGCTAATGAAAACATAATTATCTTCTTTTGGCTGCAGAGAGGGGCTAATTTAATAGGCTGCGATCGAAAGGCATCTGCTGAATTCACCCAGCAGTGAAAACACTTGAAGGACTTGGGTCGGGGAATGGGCAGAGAACGGCTGGCCGGGCCTGCAGCCTGGATTCAGGCTGCTGCCCTGCCACTGGATCGAGGGGGCAGTTTCCCAGGGGAGGCCCAGGTGGGAGTATAGGGCAGAAGCAGCAAGGGTGTGTGTGTGTGTGTGTGTGGCTGCTGGCAGGTGTCCTACCAACAGACAGACCTGGGGTACTTTCCCATTCTGTGATCTTGGGCCAATCATGCTGCCTCTCTGGGCCTCAGTGTCCTCATTTGTAAAATGGGGTTAATCCTGCCTCCCTCGCACAACAATCCATACACTTTGGAGTATCCACTCGTTCCATGTCTGCTTCCCTGGCTAGACTGTGAACCGCTTCACAAGGGCAGGGATGAGGCTGCCACATTTACCACTCTAAGCCAGGGCTCAGAGCACATTCCCTGGACCAGCAGCCTCAGCATCACGTGGGAACTTGTTAAAAATGCACATTCTCGGTCCTCACCCTAGACCTGCTGTATCAGACCCTCAGGCTGGGGACCCCCACTCTGTGTTTTAAACAAGCTCTCCAGGGGATTCTGCTTGAACCCAAACTGGAATAAATGTTTGTCCAATAAATCAGTGAAGAGCTTACTGCTAAGCTGGGGCCAGCTACGTAATGACAATAACTCTTCCTTCCTAGGCATCAACTATATACCAAACCCTGTGGATGAAGTCCTGAACCATCCCAGCCACCCCTTATCTATCCCTCACATCCCCACCCTCCTCCATCCCCTTGGCTTGCCTCTCTGGCCTGAGCTGCAGGCCCACAGGGGATGTAGGGAGACACGGGGGTGCCTCATCCGCACACTGGGCTCCTGCCCATACTCAGATCTCCTCCCTCATTTAAGCTGCCCCTAACCCCATGCTACCCAGGGTCTCTAATTCTGGAAAATAATTCTGTTTTTTATGCTATGCCTAGGTGCTCAGCCAGGAAGTCACTCAGACATGCTTATGAAGGATTGCACCCATAGTCTTACAGAAAGCAAGGGTGACGGCAGGGGGATGGGCCCTTGAAGATGGCTGTCCTCAGCCCTGGTATTTTACAGATGGGGTGGCCAAGGCCCAGGGAGGTTGGGCGACTCACCTAAAGGCACACAGCCTGTCAGTGGCCAATCAGATTGTTGTCCTGACTCAGGATGCTGGTTCTTGGGCTTCTGAAGGAGGAGGGTCGCCAAAGTGGTCCTGGGGGCACACTTCTACAGGGGGTGGGGGAGTGGCAGGCCCCCCAGGAGGGGTGGAGGGGCCACACTTCCTGGGGATGGCTGTATACTGGTCAAACACCCTACAGACACAACTCCAGCAGGGGAGAAAGAGGGAGGGGCCCTTTAAGGCTTAAAGAGACAGCCCAGGGCACAAGAAAGAACATTAGATTTGAGGCTAGACCACCTGGCGGGCTTACAGACCTGGCTCTCCCCTAATGTGCTATATGAGCTTGGGCAAGCCCCTTGGCGTCTCTGAGTTTCAGGCAGGGATCTTAACCTGAGGATGTCCAGCTCCCTGGAGTTATAGGCAGAATCCAGTATGAGTGGTATTTTTCTGGGGGAGAAGTTTCATAGTCTTTAGTCGCTTTTTAAAGGGGTCCAAGAATCTGAAAAGGTTGAGAGAAGCTGGACCGGATAATCTTTCAGGGTGCTTTCATGGGCAAAAAGGAGGCAATTTCTTGTCCCAGGGTGTGGCTAGCAAGTTTGCAGGTAGGTGCCCCTTCCTCTACGCAGTCCATTGGCAGAGAGGCAGTTCCCAGAAAGACCGACAGATGGCGCTAAACCTTCACTGTAGCTTTCCAGTTTTCCTGAGACCTGCCAGGTAGGTCTGCAGCTTCTGTTTACTTACTCAACCTTGGGAACCCCCAGGCCTATGTCCCTGCTACGCTGATCTGACTCCGGTGACAGTGCGGGCACCCACGGGGACTGTCTGCATCTTCCAGTTCTAGCCCCTTCTTGCAGCTTCTATCCACAGAGAAGGCATCAAAAATGATGTGAGGGTGGGAGTGTTAGGGTGGGGGTGAGAGGGAGGGTGGGAGATGCAATCACCCAGGGGGACAAACTGAAAAATCTGGAGGAGCCCTAACTTTGGTGCTCATACCCTCAATTTAGTCCTTGGTCCTCCCCAAAGCTCACTGCAGGACCTCTTGCCTGTGCTTCTCCTACCCCCAACTCATAGCACGCACATTATAGGAATCCTCTAAATCTAAGTCGCATGGGGTCTGAGGGAAAGCTACCGCAGGAAGGGGGTAATGCTTAACAGGGGTTGAAAATGCATATGCTTCCAGGGAACAGATCGAGTGGGCTGGCTATGAGACACTGGGGAGTAGTGGGGTCTATGGCTAACTGTCCTGCATGCCCCGTTGAAAGGCATTTCATTCAAATGTTTTCAAAGTAATGCACCACCAGACTAAACTACCTTGGCCCCAGGTACAAGAGGAAATGGATTTCAGCACCAGTGAGGGGAGGCGTTTGAATGGAAGGGAGGTCTTAATCAGAGTCCAAAGCAGTGGCACTCTAACAGCCAGGTGCATAAAAATTCCCTGAGAAGATGGATCTGAGTTCCTGGAGTCCACCCTCAAAGACTTTGAGTCTGTAGGTCTGGAGTAGGTCCCAAGAGACTGCATTTTTTTAGCAAGCTCTCCAGGAGAAACTGAGGCAGGTAGTCTTCTGGTCCCCAGTTGGCAAACACACCCTTGTAGCCAGTGTCCACTCTGTGTCGGTAAGGCCACCCCAGTGAGCTGGGCTGGGTCTTCATCCTCAGCCTGAACCGACATTTGCAGTTAAATAACACAGCTTCTCAGCAACAATGACAACCACCCCCCCAGCATACCCATCAAAGAAGAGATCCCTTACAATTCTGCTTCTTCCCATCATACCACAGACATGCACAGAAAAGATGGCACAGCTGGGCTTAGTCCTAAGAATTAGAAAAATACTGAGGCCAGTCCCTGGGGGAGGAAAACAGGGAGGTGGAGGGGCAGCCAGGGAGAGAACAGCAGGTAAAATTCCATCCTGGGATTCCAGAAAGCTATGAAAACCAGGGTCAGGGGACTTGACGTCTCATCCAACTCTGTCCTCAATCAGCTGTGTGACCTTGCATAAGGCCCCTCCCTACTTTGGGCCTCAGTTTCCCCATCAGTAAAATTAAGGGGTCAGAGAGGAGCAATGGCTTGCCCTCTCTGCTCTAGGACCCCCTTGGGCTCTGCGGTAACATCTCAGGCGGGTTACCTTGCAGGTCAAGGGGGAGGGGTGCTGCGGGCTCCTTAGGCTCCCCCTCCGCCACACTCCGTCCAGCAGTGATCTGTATTGAGTCTGTCTTATGTATCTGGTTCCCTCATTAAGCTTTCATTTGAAAAACAAACTTGAGAGCCACTGGTCTGGAAGCTACCCACAGCATCTTCTGTCGTCTGTGTCATCATCTTCCCCTTCTCTCAGTGGGCCATGTGCCAGGAGCTGTGCCAGGGGCTGGGGCAACCGAGAGCACCGGGCAAGATTTCTGGATCATGGAGCTCACAGTCCGATGGGGGAGACAGACAAGTTCACAAGCAGTGACAGCCCGGCCTGCTAGTGTGCTGACACTTTGCAGTCTACACTGCCCTGAGCCCCACAAAGGGACACTGCTGGCCTCACCCCAACTTTTAAAGCCTTAATGAGAGCACCCACATTCCTCTCCCCTGCCTGACAGGCCAGAGCTCCGTCAGCTTCATAGGCTCTGGCGTTTGATTTATTCCCGCTGACACTTGAGCAAACTGTTGTATGCTCTTCTCTAACTGTGTGGAAGAGGGGAGTGTGCTAGGAGATGCTGTGATTTAAAACTGTTGGCGTGGGTCCTGGGCTTTGCCACTTCCTAGCTGTGTGACCTTAGGCAAGTTAATTTCCCTTTCTGAGCCTTCACTTTCACATCTATCAAAATTGAGGATCATGATAGTGATAGTCCCTACCTCACAGGGGGACTATGCCCTATGGGACAGTTCTACTCTGTCCTATAGGGTCGCTAGTAGTAGGAATAGACTCGATGGCAACAGGTTTTTTTTTGGTTTTTTACTTCATAGGATTGTGCTGGTTGAATGGGATACTGCATGTGAAGCCTTCAGCACAGTCCTTGGTACATAGCATATGCTCAATAAGTGACAGCTCCTCCTGTTATTATTATTACCGGTTTGAGTGGCATTCTTGCCTCTTTGAGGGGTAGTAGCCATCTCTGAATCTGTCTGTGGTGTCCTTCACAACATGCCAACCAGTCACTCAATGTCGTTGTTGTCAGTTATCATGGAGTAGGTTCCGACTCGTTGTGACTCGATATATAACAGAACAAAACATTGACCTCTCCCTGAGCCATCTTCATGTTGTTAGTATGTTTGATCCCATTGTTGCCGGTACTGTGTCAACCCATCTCATTCTTCAAAATCTGAAGTCACTCAATAACTGAATTCAGTGGCATGGGGAATCAGGACAATTTCTCTACACCAATGGTTCTCAAAGTGGGGTCCCAAGATCCACAGCATCGGCATCACTTGGGAACGTGTTGCAAATTTTCTGGATCCCTTGAATCAACCACTCTGGGGGCAGGGTCTAGCAATCTGTGTTTCAACAGCCTCCAGGCAGTTCTGATGCACTTTCCAGTTTGCGAATCACTTCTCTACACACCAGTGATTTTCAAACTTGTTTTTGCTGGGGAAACTTTTCTTTTTTTTAAATTTGCAAGTGGAATTGTATGCAGAGCCAATATATAAAATAGGTGAAAGGGGAACAATTCAGGAATCACAAGGGAGGGGGCAAGACCCCTACCTGCCCTGTTCTCCCACAGGGAGCCCCTGGAGCAGTTAGGACTTTCAGGAGCACATTTTGAAAAGTACTGCCTTGCAATTTTTTATTCTCCTACCCATCTGCACACCCTTTCATTTACCTGCTCACCAACCCCTCCAGCCAGCCACCCTTCCATCCTGTGAGAGACCATGTGTCTCTGGCATTTCCAGAGGTACTGACTGCCTTGTATCCAGACTATCTTTTCAAGGATATTTGTACAGAGAATAGCTCTGGCAGGTAGAGATAGTGTCCCCTCCAGAGCACAAGGCAAGCCTGCTTACTGTCCCGTATAGTAAAGACAGTGTCCACTTCCAGAACGAAAGGTGGTCCCCAGACCAGCAGCATCAGCTTCACCTGAGAACTTGTTAGCAATACAAACCACATGAACTAATAGCAACCAGGCACCTCGTATGTAGCAGGCAGGGCTTCAAACCACTTTGAACTGGTTCAGTCACAGCTGATGAAGCAAAACCGGAATAGACCCAAATTTTTACAGTTTGGCTAATCTGAAATGGTAACTGGAATAAGAAAAATTACAGGTCAAAAGCCCTGGCATGGGAGACTCGGAAGAGGCGTAACGAGCCCTTTCAGGAACCTGATGTGTGAGAATGGATTATTGCCAGGACTGAGGAGAGTGACATACATTCAAAGTGGTGTGACTGGCCACCATCTTTGAGGAGGGCACCGCTGTTTCCAACCCTGTGCAAAATCCCATGGGCAAGATATTTGGTTGTGCATGCAACACGTATGCTGCCCTTGTTTTCTAAGAGGAAGATTAAGATCCTAGCAGGTCTTTGACCTGTAATTTTTTCCGTTCTGGTTATGGTTCTGGTTCATCCAATTTTTAAAAATTTGGGTCTGTTCTAGTGTTGCTCCCTGGCCATGACTGAACCAAGAAGAGTCATTTTGAAGCCCTGGTATGTAGTAGGCATTCATCCAACAGCCATCGTTCAGTCATTCATTCAATAAATATTTACTGTAGCAGTCTTCAACATACCCCCCACCACATCACCTTGGAATCTACCATTCCCAGACATGTACATGTTGACTCAACTTCTGGCTTCCAAAATCGGCAACTCTTTTGCTGAAGAAATGTCTGGGTATTAACATCCCCTCTTGAAGCAATCATCAACCAATGAGTGATATGAGTTAGTATGTCAAGACTCAACTCCCTTGCCCCGTAAGTGGGTAGCTCTGAGGTGCGTGTTCTACCTGGTTTCCAGGGGTCCCCCACAGGATTAAGCTCCAGTTGCCCACGCAGGTAACCTGCTTGATAACATACCTTTTATTGACTCCTTCCCATCCATGTTTCACTTCCCCACTCTCCTGCTGGTGTTTCCTGGGGTCATCTACTACATAAATTACTGACACTCTAACCCTGGTCTCAGGATTTACTTCTGGGATCTACTAAGACATTTACTAGATTCCTACTATGTCTCAGACTGGACTCCATCCTGTGCCTACAGTGATGAACCAAACAGACATGGTGTCAGCCGTCAGGACACCCAGGCAGTCCATCAGAGGAGACAGACATTCAACAAAGATGCCCATAACTTAATGACAATATAAGAGGCCCCTTCTTCTCCCTTCCTCTGCCTTTCAAAGCCCATCTTTTAGAACGCATCCAATTCTTTCCAGAATTGTTATTATTTTTCCCAAGTCTTTTCTTAACTACTCAATGATAAACATTTTGAATTCAGGATCCAAGTCTTATCGTGCAATTTTCTCTGCAAAATGCCTGCTCCATTGCTTTGCATTCATTCATCTGATAATCATTCACTGAGCACCTACAGTATGTTCTAGGCCTTGGTGATACAGTAGTGAGCAAAACAGACCAAATCCCTGCCCTCATGGAGCTGACCTTCTAGTAGGGGAGGCCAACTATAAGCAAGTGAGCACATAAATAGTATAAAATCCCCCAAGTAAACAAACGAATAATATAATGTCAAAGTGTGATGAGTACTATGACAAAACACATCAGGGCGAGGGGACAGGCAGGGAGGACTAGGCTGGGGATAATTTTAGATAGCATGGAATGGGAGGCCTCTTGGAGGAAGTGCATACAGTTGGTGCTCAATAAACGCTTGTTACATACAGTGTTATGGATTGAATTGTGTACCCCAAAAAAGAAATGTGCAAGTCCTAACCCCTGTACCTGTAAATATGACTTTGTTTGGAAACAAGGAGTTTCTTTGAGTATGTGAATGAAGTCACACCAGAGCAGGGTGGGTCCTAAACCTAATCACTTCTGAGTGGTGTCTTATCAAAAGAGCAGGATAGACACTGAGACACGCACAAACAAGGAAAAGGCCACGTAACAACAGAAGCAGACGTATCTATAAGCAGCAAAGCAAGACAAACACCAAGACAACAAGAGAGCCATCTACAAGCAGAGGAATATTGAGAATTGCCAGCAGATACCAGAAACTAGGAGAGAGGCCCACAGAAGGAATCGACATGGCCGAGACCCTGATTTGGACTTTTAGCCTCCAAAACTGTGAGGACATAAATTTCTGTTCTTTAAAGCCACCCACTTGTATTTTTTATTACGGCAGCACTAAGACATACAGGAAGTAAAGTCTTTAACTATCCAGCCAATTAACAATACAACAGATGAGGGTAGTATCTTAAGTATAAAGAAGAAAACCCCATGTAGACTTTTCCAAGCACTTCCAGGACCAATGGCCCCTCTGTGAGTTGAGGCCACAGGAAAGGTATCAAGGACTTCATTTAGAAATCTATTAAGGCCCAACAGCACACGGCTCTTGGACCAATTAACACCCTCTTGAGGAAAGCAGCCCTATTATTTGATCAGTACTGGTGGGGAGCCACTGGAATCAATGAGGGGCCATCTGAGTCCTCAGGGAATCACAAGGCACCTGCAAAAAGCGAGGCTCTGGTAGGTTCTGCACTGAGTTTCCCACCTGAGAAGTGGTTCAGGAAGCAATAGCTCATACAGTGAAAGCTGTGAGAGCCGGAACTCGGCAAGACTGCCTTGTTTTTCTGGGTCTCGCAAGTTTTCCGCCTCTGACAGGGTGCAGTCTTCCCACTTTTCTATTGCCTGCTTTAACGGAAAATATTTGAGTCTTCCTTCTCTGACAGGTTTCTGCCTCACAGTTTCCGGCTTTTGCAGGTGTTACTGTACTCACTGTGTTCTTACTCCATCCTAAGCATCATGCTAAGTGCCTTACAGGGGTCATACCTGGTCAGGTGGCTGCTATTGTAACCCCATTTTTCAGGGGAGGAAACTGAGCTCAGGGAAGACTCAGTAACCTGCTCAAGATCATGCAAGGCCAATGCAGTGTGTTAAGGGCAACGATGGGAGGCAGAGCTCAGAGGAGGCCCACTTACCCAGCCCAGGGCAAGGGAGTTCCTACCCCTATGGCTGGAATTTCTGAGTTGAGGTCTGAAGGACTAACTTGGAGTTGACCCAGGGAAGGTAGACAGGGAGGAGAAGGGAGAAATCAGTCAAGAAACATGCCAAGACTTGGAATGCTGGCACATTCAAGAAACCCCAGGAGCTTACAGTTTTGCCCATGGTGGAATTAACCCTTTGCCTAAGGGTTTGTGTGGCTCCGGCTTTGCTGGTGACAGCCACATTTCTGGAGGCATGATTCAGTCCTGGGCTGCCCCTCCCTGGCACTGCTGTGTGTGGCAGTGTGGGCGTCTCCTGGGTGATGTTCCCCTCCTCCCTGGGGAAAGGTTATTCCTCTGCCCATCTTCCTATAAGGAGCCCTTGTGGCACAGTAGTTAAGTGCTCAGCTGCTAACTGAAAGGTTGGCAGTTTGAACCCACCAGCTGCCAGGTGTGAGAAAGATGTGGCAGTGTGCTTCCATAAGATTACAGCCTCAGAAACCCTATGGGGCAGTTCTACTCTGTCTTACAGGGTCACTATGAGTCGGAATAGACTCGATGGCAACGTGTTTTTATCTTCCTGTGCCAACAAAACGTAAGCTTCCTGGGATCGGTGACTGCATTTCCATCAACTGGGCAGGTAGAGGGGTCTTCATATTGGCTCGTGGAATTGGGGTGGACCCCTAGGGTGTCTGACGTCATGGAGTCAATAGCTGTGGCGGGTTAGGGAACCCTGCAGCATGTGACAAGGATGTCCTCACATGTAGATTCTGGCGCTGGCATCAAGAGGGGCTCTCCCACCCCCAGGGCTGTAGACCCCCACCCAGGCCCACCAATGGGGCTCTGAGCTGCGTTTAGCAACTTGATCAACTCTGATCATGCCCTTACCTGTACCTCTCAAATGGCTCTACTGTAACCCCATCCTGGAGTCCCTGGTGGTGCAACAGTTAAGCACTCGGCTGCTAATGAAATGGTCAGTGGTTCAAAACCCACCCAGAGGTTCTGCAGGAGAAAGACATGGTGATCTGCTTCTGTAAAGATTACAGCCAACAAAACCCTACAGGACAGTTCTACTCCGTCACATGGGGTTGCTATGAGTTGGAATCAGCTCGATGGCACCCAACAACAACCCCATCTTCAAGTCCCTGGGTGGTGCAAATGATTAAAGCATTCAGCTGATAACTGAAAGGTTGGAGGTTGGAGTCTACCCAGAGATGCCTCGGAGGAAAGGCCTGGCCATCTACTTCTGAAAACATCAGCCACTGAAAATCCCCACAGAGTACAGTTCTACTCTGACACACATGGGGTTGCCAGGAGTTGGAATTGACTCAAAGGCAACTAGTTTTAACCCCATCTTTCCTTCTCAACAACCACTCCGCAGTCTAAGCCACCATCATTCCTCACCTGGGACACCCCACCATCCCAACAGGCTTCCCTGCTCCCCCGGCAACCCAGTCTGCACACCCAGGTCAATGAGATCTTTCCAAAGTGAAAACCTGACCCTGACATTTCCCGAGCTGGAGGCACTTCAAGGTCTCCAGTGCCCTCTGGATAAAGCCCAAATTCTTTAGCAGTCCCTGGTTCATTTTTAACTCCAACCCACAAAGGAGAACCAGTGTATGAGTTTTCCAAGGCTGGATGAAGTGTTAGCTTTGTGACTGATTTGGTTTCATTTTCTTTGTGGTAGGAGTGAGTCTAGCAAGGACATCTCTTGCTTGCTGGCCCCAGCATTCACGTCCCGTCTTTGGGCCACCAACCCAGTTTTACTTGGGGAACTCCCTTCCCCCTTCACATGCAGTCTTGGGGGTTCTGGTGCCTGCTGCTGAGGCTCAGCTGTTCAGCTTTTCTCTCCAATCTGAAAGCTACTCTGAACCCCTGCAGTGCTTTCCCTGGAGTTTTGCCAGAGTCAGTTTATGATGTTTGAAATGAAAGACGTCCTAATGGATGCGGTCACCTCCCATCTTTCAGCCTGGAAGGGGTGTGGGCTGGCTATTGTCTGTTTGTCCCTCCAGTCCACTTGCCTCCCCTTCTGCACCCTGCTTGTGGAGGCTGACAGAATCAGCAGACTCTCTGGCCTCTGCTCCTGCTGGATTCAGGCAATGGACAGCATTGATAGGGCAATGGGGAGCGGTGGGCAGTGTGGCTGGGTGTTTATTTCCTTCTAGTGAGGCCATGGTGGTTCAGTGATAGAATTCTCACCTTCCATGAGGGAGACCCAGGTTCGATTCTCAGCCAATGACTCTCATGTGCAGCTACCACCCATCTGTCAGTGGAGGTTTGTGTGTTGTCACGATGCTTAGCAGGTTTCAGTGGAGCTTTCAGACTAAGACAAACTAGGAAGAAAGGCCTGGTGATCTACTTCCAAAAATCCTATGTGTCACAATGGTCTACCTCCAATGTGTCTCAGCCTGGGTTCTCTAGAGAAGCAAAATCAGTAAAGTGTAAAAATATATGTAGAGAGAGATTCATATGGAGGAAATGGCTCATGCAGTTGTAGAGGCTGGAATGTCCCAAGTCCGCGGGTCAGGATAGAGGCTTCTCCTGATTCACATAGCTGCAGGGGCTGGCGAACTCAAGATTGGCAGGTCAGAGAGTAGGGCTCTTGCTCACAGGCTGCAGAGATCGATGAATCCCAAGATCAGCAGGCAAGACCACAGGTAAGCTGCTAGCTGAAGTCCCGAGAACAGGAGGTCAGACGAACAGGAGCCCACTGTGGGATCCAGAGTGAGCAAAAGCCCACAAGCCTTGCCAGAATATCCACTTACATTCAATGCAGGCCACATGCTCAAGGGAACTCTCTCTGAACTGACTGGCTACTCACAGCAGATTCCATCATGGAGGTGACCACATTATATCAAATCTCATCATGGAAGTGATCACAACATCATACGGCTGCCAAACTACATTGTAACTGTCAAATCACTGAGAATCATGGTCTAGCCAAGTTCACACAACCTTAACCATCACACAGTGAAAACCCCAGGGGTCACAATGGTCTGATCTGCAATCAGTCATGGGAATTGCACAGGACTGGACAACATTTTCTTATGTTGTGCTTGGGGTTGCCATGAGTCAGGAGCTGACTCAACGGCAGCTAACAACAACTGTCCCTCGCTGCAGGCTGAGGGGAGCAGTGGCTGTGTTCCTCTGTTGAACAGCACACTCCCGTCTGCCAGCTCTCTCCACTCAGCTAACTCCAGGTTCACTCTGTGAGGCTCCCCGTGGCTCCGAGGCTCCAGCGTGTCCTGTGCTATCCTTGCTGTTCCTTGCCCCTGTCCCCCTTCTTTAATCTGTCCTCAATTACAGTGTGGGTACACATCCACTTCCTCCCAGGGCCCTGACTGGTATAGGGGATTTCTCTTGTCTGCTCAGGACCCAGAGTTGCTGGGAAGCAGTGATGAGCCTCCCACAATCCCAGGGGGTAGTACAGGGATGGAAGGGATGGGAGAAGACAAGGAAAAGCCTCTCAAAATACCCCCAAATTGGAGTGCTAAGAAGAGGCCCAGCCAGAAAGAGCTCAGACCTGAAAGACACAGGACTAGGGCCCACCATGTTCTTGCTGTGCTATCTTGGGAAAAACCACTTCCTATCACTAAGACTCATCTTCTCATCTGTAAAATGGGAATGATACGAGAGCCTGCCGCAATGGCTGTGGTGCGGAGTGGGTGATATTGTGTCATTTCTTCACTAAGTACTGAGCCCCTACTATGTGCCTAGCAGAGTCTCTGAGTGGTGCAAACGGTTAACATATTGCTGCTAACTGAAAGGTTGGTGGTTTGAATCTACCCAGAGGTACCTCAGAAGAAAGGCCTGGCAATCTACTTCTGAAAGATCACAGCCATTGAAAGCCCTATGGAGCCCAGTTCTACTCTGACACACATGGGGTGGTCAAATGGTGGTACTGGTGGTCTTGCTATATGTCTGGCAATGTGCTAGGTCCTGGGAACACAGCAATCAAGAGAACAGAGACTGCTCTGATCGTTGTGCTGTTTACAGTCTACAGGGGGAGATGAACATTACCCGAGAACCACACAGGTAGACACTCAATTACTCACTGAGGTAACTCGATAGCAACTAACAGGTAGAGCCTGCAATCTCAGGATTTATTAATCTCGCTGGGATTGAGAAGTCCTTTCTGAGCTGAGACTTGGAGGAGGAGGCAAGTCATCCAGGTAGGAAAGGTGACCTCAGCGTAGACAAAAGTCACGTCAAGTGCTGAGGAGGTTTTTGGATAAGGTGCAAGTGAGGGGAGAAGTAGAAGACCAGGCAGAAGAGGCAGCAGGGACCAGGCCATTCAGGGTCTTGTAGGCCTCAGTGAGGCGTTCAGACTTTATAAGAGTGGCATGATGTGATTTAGGGTTTAAAAGACCACTCTGGCTGCTGTACGGAGAACCAATTAGTGGAGGGGCCAGCGTGGAATCAGGGAGACCAGAAGGAGACTATTGCAGTTGCCCAAGTGAGACATAATGGTGGCTTAGACTAGGAGAGCAGCAGTGAAGGAGGGGAGAAACGAGCTGGGGCAGACATGGCCAGCTGTCCGCCGGAGAGTCACACTCCCCTTCCATAGTGTGTAGTAGTGGCCAGGAAGTAGCTGCCCAGCCAGAGACTACATTTCCCAGTGTCCTTTGCATCTAGATGGGATCATGTGACTAGTTCTCACCAATGAAAAGGAAGCAGAAGTGATGGTGTCACTTCTGGGCTGAAGCAGTTAAGAGCAGGTGTGTCTTCCCTTCCTTCTCTTTTCCTGTTCACTGGTTGGAAGCAAAGGCCACAGGGGGTGGTGGAGTCATAAGACGGAGCTCCCTGGGTCCCTGAATCACCACCTGAACCCTAATTAGCCTTTACTTGACTGAAGAATAAATCCTGAGATTGCAGGATCTACCTGTTACAGCAGCTGTTAGTTGCTATCGAGTCGGCTCCGATTCATGGCGACCTTAATGTATAACGGAATGAAACATTGCAGGGTCTTGTGCCGTCTTCATGATCACTGGTATGGTTGAGTCCATTGTCCGAACTATTGTGTCCATCCATCTCATTGAGGATTTTCCTCATTTTTGCTGACCCTCTACTTTATCAACCATGATGTCCTTTTCTAGCGACTGGTCTTCCCTAATGACATGTCCAAAGTAAATGAGCTGAAGTCTTGCCATCCTCACTTCTAAGAAACATTCTAGTTGTAATTCTTCTAAGATTGACTTGTTTGCTCTTCTGGAAGTCAACAGAATATTCACCACTCTTTGCCAATACACCAAAGTTTGAATGCACCAATTCTGTCTTCTTTTTCCATTATCCAACTTTTACGTGCATGTGAGGCGACAGAAAATACCATGGCTCAGGTCAGGTGCACCTCAGTCCTCAGAATGACATCTTTGCTTTTTAAAACTTTAAAGAGGTCTGTTGCAGTTGATTTGCCCAATGCAATACATTGTTTGGTTTCTTAATGCTGCTTCCATGGACGCTACAGCAGCTAGCCTACCTTAACTAACACATGAGCAGATTAATGAGAAAAAATCAGCTTGTTGGGATTGGCTGTTGTGGATGAGGGAGAAAGATGTAAAAAAATAACTTCTAAGTTTTAGCTTGAGCAACTACAGAGACGAAGCTGATGTTTACTAGTTAGAGAAGATGGGAGAGAGTTTATTTTCTTTTTTCTTTTTTGGTGGGAGTGAAGAGTTGAGTTTTGAATGCATATGTTTGCAGTGTCTGGAGACATCTGAGTGGAGATGTCAAGAGAAAAGTTTGGTAGAAGGATTCCAAAGAGTTCTGTGCTGGTGATGTACTTTAGCTAATTTGTCTTGTAGATGGCATTTAGAGTGTCTAGTACGTACTTGATGAACTTTCTTTGGATTAGAATGTGAATCATTTCTTCCTCACTTCAACCCATTCTTTGGAAGTAGGTAGGACACAAATTGTCCAAAAGTGATTAAAAAGCCCCCAAAACCCGACAGCAAGCCAAAGAACCATCCATCCGTTGCTTTGATCTCATGTCCCCATTGAAGAGGCTCTCTGAGCTCAGAGAATCCTGAGAATCAAGCTATTCACAGGCTGAATGAAGGTAATTCTGATGATGCTTAAACCGCCTTCCTGCCGCGTTGGGTAAAACACTCACTCATCTTTGCTGCAGTGAAAACCACTTGAATCTCTGCCTTTTGTTCCCTCAAGCAGCTTCTCCTAATAGGCTGGGGTTTGAAAATAGCATGTGAAAAGGCAAGGATGGGTTTCACCTGCCTCTGGGTGAGGCTACTTGTCTCCCTCCCTGGGCTCCAGGTTCTTTGCTCCAGGGGTTTTTGGAGGGGCTGCTGCAGAGGGGAGGGCTTCTGGGCAGGCTGGGGAGGAAGCTTAGCTAGGAAGAGGTCCCTGGCAAGGCTGACATTTTCTCTCAATGGTCTCTGATCCCAGGGAAGCAAACTGAGACGCCTGCAGGAGTTAGCCAGTTAATGAATCAGAGAAGGGGTCACATGGGGGCCTTGGAGAGCCAGAGAGCACAGGTTCCCTCTAAAGGGGCGGACTCTACATGGCTCCAGCCGACTGTTGCCATGCAGAGCACAAGCCCAGTATCACTAGGTCTTCTGGCTTCTTAAGAGAAGCCCCCGATTCAGATTTTATGTGAATTCTTATGATGTTTAAGTGCTGGCAACTAATTACATTTAACAAGTGCTCTGTGGGCTAAACCAAAAACACGTGCATGGTGTATATGATGGCTGGGCCACCAGCATGAAACCCTTGGGGAGTGGTGGAGGGGACACGTGCCCCCTTCCTGATAAATTGCCCAAGAGGGAAAATAGGCAATCATTTTGGAATTGTTACTGAATCAACACAAGTTCATTGGCTCAGCTACACAAACTGTGAACCATAATTCATGGTTCTTTTTTTTCCCCTCCCTTTGGTGATGTAAACATTTCAAGTTTGTCAACAAGTGAGAAAAACAACAACAAAAAAGACAGATAAACTGTGAATGAGAGAGAGCTGGCTTTGAGCACCGGGGCTGTGTGTGTCCTGCTCTCTGCTAAATCCTCAGGGCTGAGCAGGTGCACAAAAAGCAGTGTTGGGTAAAGGAATGGATGAATAATAGGAGAAACAACCACAGAGCCAACTGCGTGGTGTTTCAGGGTGTGGGATAGTGACCCAATTGTTGCCCAGGCCCCATGTTTTGGTTCCGCTACATCTAAATCGCTCTCTAAAGGGAACACCTGTAGGATGCTGGTGTGGTGTATGACGGCCCCACTGAGGAGATGAGCTTGTGTTAACAAGGTCTGGGTAACCGACCCGACATCTCTTGACCCCTCTTCTGTGCTTACTAGAATTCTCCCAAGCCTTTAAGATGCAGCTCCAGACTTCTCTCCAAAGAAAGCCATCACTGACTCCCCAGCCAATAATACAGAGTTCCATTTAACCGAGCAGCTACTACTTCCAGACACTGCCTGTCCTTCCTCCCTCCCTCCCTTCCTTCTTTCTTCCTCCCTGTCTCCCTTTTCTTTCTTCCTTCTTTTTTCCTTTCCTTCTTCCCTCCTTCCCTTATTTTCCTTCCTTCCTCCCTCCCTCCTTTTTTTCCTACCTTCTTTCCTTCCTTCTCTTAACCCATTCTTCCTCCCATTCATTTACTGTGATAACTGTCGAAGACAATTGGTGAACCAAAAAGACACAATCCCACATCCACACAAGCTTTGCCCCATATCCAATCCATTCTCAATAGAGCAGTCAGTCAGAGTGATATTTCTAAAACACAAACACAATCCCGTCACCCCCTTACTTTAAGCCCAACAGTGGCCCTCCATTTCCCTCAAGACAGAATGAGCTAGAGGTGTCTGCCTGACCTCTCCCCTGCCCATCCCTCCAGCCTTGCCTCTCCCCTCCCCTACCTCATGCCCTATACTCCAACAGCAGAGAATGACTGGCTGATATAATCAGCTGAGTTACCACGAGGTCATACTGGAGTAGGCTGAGTGCTAATCTTATATGACTGGTGTCCTCATAAAAGAGGACAGAGACAGACACACAGAGGGGAGACAGCCACGTGAAGATGGAAGCAGAGACTGGAGAGATCTATAAGCCAGAGAATGCCAAGGATCGCTGCCTGTCACCAGAAGCTAGGGGAGAGGTCTGGAACGCCACCTCCCTCAGAGCCTCAGAAGGAATCAACAAGGCTGATACCCTGATCTCAGACTCCCAGCCTCCAGAACTGTGAGATGGTAAATTTCTGTTCTTATAAGCCACCCAGCTGGTGGTACATCGTTACAGCAGCTCTACGGAATGAATACACCAGGACAGGTGGCCACCCTGGCATGGTAGATGTCCCCTGAGCAGGATCATAACACTCCTGGGAAGCCAGTCTGGGAATGAGGAGGTTGAGGAGGAAACAGACTTGGCTAATAGCGGCCTGGGAGGGACTTTGGGAGCCCAGCTGTCACTGCTGGTTGGGGTGGGGGTTGGTGTCTTAGCAGAACAAGAGAAGGCAGAGAGAGAGGGTTATCGGCTGTTTATATTCCTGTACTTCTTCCCCAAAATGCAGGCTACCCTGTGAAATGAACGTTGGAACTTTTCCAGCCTCAGAGCCTTGCTCAGGCAGTAGCCTCTGCTGGACCTCACATCTCCATCCCTCTTTTCCTTAAAAGAAATCCTACTAATCCCTCAAGATTCAGCTCAAATGTTCCCTCTCTTTTGCTGATCAGCCAGCTGCCCACTCTGGAATTAGTCTTCCCCTGCCAAGTTCCAGTAACACTGGGGAAGAGCCTCCATCATATTTCAGGGGGCCTGTGGGCAAGTCACTGAAGTGTCCCAATCTCCTTGTCTGTACAACAGAAACACTCAGAGGGGAATCTCTTAGGGCGGTCAGGACGGTTACATGAAACAATACGTTTAAAGTCCTTAGAACATTGCCTGGCACAGGATAAGTAGTCAAGGAATGATTGTTGTTGTTCTTAGTTACCATCTAGCCAGCTCTGACTTGTGGCGAGAGAACAAAACGTTGCCCGCTCCTGTGCCATCTTCCAGATCATTGATATGCTCGAGTCCATTGTTGCAACCACTGTGTGTTTTCAGTGACTTTCATCCTAGGGGGCTCATCTTCCAGCACTATATCAGACAATATTCTGTTGTGACCCATAGGGTTTTTGTCAGCTAATTTCGGAAGTAGATTGCCAGGACTTTCTTCCTAGTCTTAGACTAAAAGCTGTGCTGAAACCTATCCACCATGAGTGACCCAGATGTTATTTGAAATACTGGTGGTATAGCTTCTAACATGATGGCAACACACAAGCCACCACAGTACAACAAACTGACAGACGGGTAGTGGCAAGAAATGCTTTTGTAATCATATCAAGAACAGCGATAGTAAAAATACGATAGTGACAATAGTAACTATCAGTGTGTGTTTGTGCCACACCTTCATCCCTTCTCTTACCTAGTTAAGAAGTGGGCCCATATTTTTACCCATCCCATGCCGCCGGTAGCCCTCCATATATGTTTTTTTTTTTTTAATTTAATTTTGTTGTTGTTGACCTGCATAACATGTTTGATGAACGAATGTTGAACCACAGATTGCAAAACCTCCTTGACTCTCCAGGCTTGGGGGAACCAGAGAGGTCCTTTGGCAAGACAACAAAAATAAAAAGACCGAACAGTTGTTGAGCGCTTACTGTGTGCCAGGCAATGTTCTAAGCACCCCACAGCAGCGCTACATCCTGTAACTCAGAAAATGGTCATCCACCTGATGCAGACTCCATCAGCCACCTGTTCACCACGTGCTAAACGTGCCACCAAACGCTGAACACCAGTGGTTCTCAGAAGGGGGGATTTTGCCCCAGAGGGGACGTTGGGCCATGTTTAGAGACATTTTGGGTTGTTGTAATGGGGGAGGGTGTTTGCTACTGGCATCTAGTGGGTAGGGACCAGGGATGCTGCTAAACACCCTGTAACGCATAGGACAACCCCCCCTCCCCACAACAAAGAATTAATCTGGCTCCAAATGTCAATAGTGTTGAAGTTGAGAGATTCTACTCTACATGTACTACTGAAAAAAAAAAAAAATCGCTGTCAAGTCAACGCCAATTCACAGTGACCCCATATATGTCCGAGTAGAACTGTGATCCATAGGGTTTTCAATGGCTGGTTTTTCAGACACAGATTGCCAGGCCTTTCTTCCAAGGCACCTCTGGATGGACTTGACCTTTCAGTTAGCAGCTGAGTGCACTGTCTGCACAACCCAGGGACTCCCTACACGAGTTATCTCCTTCCTTTTTAGCCTTGCAATGGCCCTGAGATGTAGGAACCACAGAGGAGAAAACTGAGGCTCAGAGAGGTTCTGGCATGTGCCCAAAGGGAGCCGGGACCCAATCGCTGCTTATCTGACGCCAAGTGGTGTGCTGTTAGCCCTGCC
The DNA here is from genome assembly GCA_030035585.1 of Dugong dugon. Taxonomy (NCBI): domain Eukaryota; kingdom Metazoa; phylum Chordata; class Mammalia; order Sirenia; family Dugongidae; genus Dugong; species Dugong dugon. The sequence continues at coordinate 14,884,685 of CM057476.1, forward strand.
CTGGGGGACAGGACTTGGAGGTGAGAGCGGAGGAGGATGTCTTGGGCGGGGAGCCGTAGCCGGAGTGGGAGTGTCCTCCAGATGAGCAGAGCACAGCCACCGTCTGAGGGTCACAGAAGGGTCGGGTTGGGGCAGAGCAGCTTGTCCAGAGCCCAGAGCCAGCCCGTGGGGAATTCTCTCCGCCAGCCAGAGCAGCCACCAGATGGGAGGTCGAGCAGAATTTAATATCTGACCATCTGTAGCACGAACACAGCAGGCAGGCCTTCCCAGCAGATGAGAAGCCTCTTCCGGCAACACTGGGTCGTAATTTGTCTCTGGTCCTGGGAGACTGGGCCACCGAGGGTTCAGGGTCTCTCATGCCGTAGACGCACACATGCCCACACGTGGCCTGTGTCACAGGGCATGAGACCTGCAGCAGCCAGGACTGCCCCAGACCACCCATATTTCTGTATGTCTTCCTCTGCCCTCAGCACCTCATCTTAGGGAACAGGTGGGTGCTGGGCTATGATGCAGGGTCTCTTTGTCCCCCTATGCCAGGCAGAAAGGGACACGCCACGACTGTTATGAGCAGCGGTAGGAGGTATCAAGAGAGGACATTCGGAGGTGACGAAGGAGAGGGTCACCCTTCACCTCTCCCAGCCCACCTGAAACCTTCAGAAAGACCGGGCTCCTCACCCACATGGAGAGTGTGTGCTCCACTCTGCCCCTCCTTGATCTGTTTCCAGGAAAATACAAAACACTTCACTCTTTGGGACTCCAGAGAGTCCTTCCGAGTTACAGAATCACCCCAAAGAAGCACAGCTCTTAATAACAATAGGAAAAACCAGTTGCTGTCGAGTCGATTCTAACTCATGGCGACCTCATGTGCGTCAGAGTAGAACTGTGCTCCGCAGGGTTGCCAATGGCTGAGTTTTTGGAAGGAGACTGCCAGGCCTTTCTTCCAAGGCACCTCTGGGTGGACTCAAACTTCCAACTTTTTGTTTAGCAGCCAAGTGAGTCAACCATTTGCACCAGCCAGGAACTCCAACAACAATAGGAGTTACCATTAACTGAGAATTTATATCAAGCACCAGACACTGTGATAAACATATTGCCTTCAGGTCTTTATGGTAACGTTGGGAGATGCTGGCATGAACACCATTTCTGAAGCTCAGAGAGGTTAAGTATTACTTCTGTGGTCACAGAGCAAGTGAATTGCTTAAGGTTTTCTGAAGTCGAGAAGTGCCATAGATTATGCAGAATTAAGACTGGCTCACAGCAGACTCCCAGGTGAGTCCATGTCCCTGTGGGCTTTTTAGAAGCCCTCTTCAGTGAAAGGACGGTGCTGCTCTTAACCAGTCCTGTACCTGGCGACCTCTCAGGTGTCGGAGGTACTCTGCCCTTCAGCTCCTTGCAGTGGTTAAAATGCCCCACTGCTGGCAGGGAGGTAAGGTTGTTGCCTCATTCGGCCAAAGCTTTCTTTAGAAATAGCGCCATGACCTGCTTCATGTCTACTCCACTCAGATGTGAGGAGCTTCCCTGGTCAAACCCCTGAACTTCCACCTTCCAAGCCTTCATCCTGTTCAGAAGCTACCTTCTCGCTTGATTCTCTAATCGATTAACTAAACGTAACTAAGGGCCAAGTCTGGGCCAGGGCCAAGGAACCCAAACACAACTGCAGCCATGTCTGCTTGGTACGTCCCACATGCCAAGAAGAGCTACTACTTCCTAAGCACCTACTAGGTGCCAGGCGCTTGGCACACCCTGCATTTTCATCTTTACAGTATCCTGCAAGGTTAGATGGAGCATCATTTCCGTTTTACGGGTCAGGAGACTAGGGCTTAGAGGGGTTGTGTGGCTCGCTCAGGCTCCTATCATCAGATTCTGGCAGAAGTGGGATGGGGAAGAAGGTGTGGCTGGCACCCAAGTGCCCATGCCTCCTGGGGTTGAGCTCTGGAAGGATCTACCATGTTGCTGTTGTTAGGTGCAGTTGAGTCGGCTCTGACTCATAGCGACCCCACGTACAACAGAACGAAACACTGCCCGGTCTTGCACCATCCTCACAATCGTGACTGTTTGAGCCCATTGTTGCAGCCACTGTATCAGTCCATCTCATTGAAGGTCTTCCTCTTCTTTGCTGACCCTCTACTCTACCAAGCTTGATGCCCTTCTCCAGGGACTGATCTCTCCTGATAATATGTCCAAAGTACATGAGACAAAGTCTCGCCATCCTTGCTTCCAAGGAGCACTCTGGCTGTACTTCTTCCAAGACAGATTTGTTTGTTCTTCTGGCGGTCCATTCCATATTCTTCATTCCCACCATACTTCAAAGGCATTAATTTTTTGGTCTTCCTTATCCACAGTCCAGCTTTTGCAGGATTTATATCATGCACCAGGCACTGTGATCAATGTGTTGTTGGTACAAATCCTTATGATAACTCTGTGAGGTTCTGACATAAAGCCCATTTTTGAAACTCAGAGAGGTTAAGTAATTCTCCCAAGGTCACAGAGCACACCCTTTGCTTCGGGGTTTTGTAGAAGTCAAGAATTACCACAGATCATGCAGATGAAGGCCTGGTACATGATGGGCTCCCAGGTGAATCCATGTCCCCAAGGGCTTTTAGGAGCCCTCTTTAGCGAGAGGACAAGCGCCACTTGTAATCATCGATGCGTTGGGGTCCGGGTGGGGACATACCATCTCCTTGCCTCCTGGTTATGCTTTTGTGTTTTGCTACGCCTGGGGCCTCGAGGCTGTTTGCTCCCAGTGGGATCTGCTCTGCTCCCCTGATTTGAACCCAAGTGGACAGTGCTGGCTACCGTTCTCAAGTGACTTTCAAGTCACCAAAGAGATCAAACCAGACGGGCTAAGAACTTAGTCTCCCACTGGCAGAGAACACTCAGTCTGCCCCGGGCAAGGACATCACATGATCAAACTGTGGTTCATTTTCAAGGTTCTCTAGTCCAGCCGGGAGGCTGACTTCCTGGTCCCATTAATCAGAGATTCAACTTCCCAAGTTCAGGGCAGCCCAGACGGCCCTAGGCTGGATCCCAAGGACAGTGCCTGATGTTGTGACGTGTAATGCCAAAAATGAAAACATGATTCAATTTCCTGCAGTAACCCCTACTTTCTAGGCAAGTTACTTAACTTCTCTGAGCCTTAACTTTCTCAGCTATAAACAGGGATAGTAACAGTAGTTGATAGACTTTTTTTTTTTTTTGCCTCGTAGTACCTATTTTCCTTCCCTAATAGCATCCCCGTGGGGGCAGTCGTGGTTCAGTGGTAGAATTCTCGCCTTCCATGCAGGAGATCCAGGTTTGATTCCCAGCCAAGGCACTTCACGCGCAGCCACTGCCCGTCTGTCAGTGGAGGCCTGCGTGTTGCTGTGATGCTGAATAGGTTTCAGTGGAGCTTCCGGACTAAGATAGACTAAGAAGAAAGGCCTGGTGAGTCACTTCTGAAAATCAGCCAGTGAAAACCCTATGGATCACAACAGTCCAAACCCCAACCGATCATGGGGATGGCACAGGACTAGGCAGTGTTTTGTGACATTATACCAATCGTCAGGAGGCAACCTGACGGCAGCTGGCAACAACCTGTAAAAACTGTTGCCGTTGAGTCGATCCTGACTCATAGCGACCCTATACAACAACAACAGCATCCCTATTTTTTAAGGAGGGGAATTTACCTCTTTCTCTGTTGGATAATCAATTGTTTTGCTTTTCCCCAGCCTAGGGGCAGGCATACTTACTCCACTGAGTTGCAGTAGGAGCCCTGGTGGTGAAATGGTAAAGCACTGGGCTGCTAATGGAAAGGTCGATGGTTCAAACACACCCAGTGGCTCTTCAGGAGAAAGGCCTGGCAATGTGCTCCCATAAAGATTACAGCCTAGGAAACCTTATGGTGCAGTTCTACTCTGTCACACAGGGTCACTATGCATCAAAATCCACTCAATGGCACCTAACAAGAACCGTAGTGAAGATTAAACAGGATGTGGTCTGCAAATCATTTAACACGGTGCCTGGCACACGCTAAGGAAATCACTGTCCCTTAGAAGCAGGCAGTCCCCAAGACGACCCCTGATGATCCCTGCCTCCTGGTATTCACACCCTGGTAGAATCCTCTCCCTTTGAGCGTAAGTGGTCAAGTGCCTCATCACTAAAGAAGAGAATATGGCGAAAGCAATATGATGTCACTTCCGAGACGAGGTTACAAAAAGACTGTGGTTTCCTCTCCTTGCCTTCTCTCGCCCTTGCTTTCCTGGAGCCCTCACTCTGGGGAAAGCCAGCTGCCAGGCTGTATGCTGCCCTGTGAAGAGGTCCACATGGCCAGGAGCTGAGGTCACCAGCATACAGCCAGCAGGGACCTGAGGCTGGCCAACAGCCAAGTGAGCGAGTTTGGAAGCGGAGCTTCCCCCCAGTCGAGACATGAGCTGACTGCTGGTCTGCTTCCATCCACGGCTGTCAGAGGGGTTGATCGGGACTACAGTGTTAAAGCATTCTGTAAACTCTGAGGACCTCTGCAGACATTTGCTACTTTTCATGATAATATGACTCCAGCGACTGCCAAGAGCAGCCACCGTTGACCAAGTGCTCCCCATGTGCCAGGCACTATGCTAAGCTCATTTGCCCACTTTTGTTTTTAATCTCATTTTACAGATGTGAAAACTGAGGCTTGGAGAGATTAAGAGACTCGCACACGGTCACACAGCCATCGTGTGGCCAAGCTGGGATTCAAACCGCGGTTGCCCTGGCTTCTAAGCACCTGTAGGTCTAGCCTTCTGAGTAATGGGCCCATAGGAGCCCTCTGCTCACTCCAGGAAGTACCTGCAGCCTGTGCGGGTGTCAGTCGGGGTTGTCAGTGTGGCCCTTACACAGCATAACCCAAAGCTGAGACTGTCCCTGACAGACCCAGATGTGAGGGTCACCCAAAGCTGAGGCTGTCCCCGACATACCCAGAGGTGTATGGGTTGTGGCTTCTTCCTCTTAGGTCAAGGAGGCAGTGGGGCAGGGCTGCGTGGAGGCAGGGGGATGGCTGAGGTGGCCTGTCTGAGCCCTGGCTGATCAGGGCAGCCCCACTAGATGCACACACGCTCTTGGACCTGAGCTCAGAGGCCCTGGCTCAAGGCTTTGGGCTCTGAGCTGCTGGTGGCCACTGGTGAAGGATGCCCCCCTCCCCGTGTCAGGGCTGCTCCTGAGGAACCTCACCCGAGCCAGGGGCTCATGGCTACTGTGACCTCATCCTCTTGCGTCTGTCCCTGTTTCCCTGTAATTTATGGCTGTGGCTGCATTAATTGATGCTGCAGAGGCCGTGAACAGGGCTAATCGTTTCCAAATAGTAAACGGTGAGGCTTCTTGGCTGATTACAGGGGCATTCGAGTGGGAACTGGTGAGGCTCTGCTGGTGATAATGAAGGACCCCAGGGACACCATCTGCCGGATGGGACTCAGAAGCCTCCACATGGCATGACCACCAGCGGCCTTGGATGCCCTCTGACCCCAGAGGCGGGAAAGGGTAGTCTCCCAGAGCAGCAGAAATTCTCCACGGTGATTTCTTCGAATATCCTCTACTTTCATGGGGTGGTAACATGGCGGAAAGAAAGGCGCCCAGGTGGGCTTCCACGCAGCAGAGGAAGGAAATGCTTGCCCGATCATCATCATAATAATAATGATTATTACCACTACTGATGGAGCTTTTAGTATGTGCCAGGGACTATGCTGGCGCTTTCCACGGATCTCATTTAATTCTTACATCAACCTTATGAGGAAGGTACTCTTACCACTCCTATTTTACAGATAAGAAAACTGAGGCTCAGAGAGGTGACATCATGCAGAAAGTGTATGCTAGAACTGGGCTTTAACCTCACTTGGTATTGGCTCTGGAATCCCTGGGTGGTACAAAGAGTTAACGTGCTCGGCTGCTAATCAAAAGGTTGGAGGTTCGAGTCTACCCAGAGGCACCTCTGAAGAAAGGTCTGGTGATCTACTCATGAAAAATCAGCTATTAAAAACCTTATGGAGCACAGTTCTACTGTGACGCAGATGGGGCTGCCATTAGTGGGAACTGACTCAGTGGCAACTACTTTAGTCTGCCTCCAAAACTCATGCTTTAATCTTCATTCCAACAGTCTCTCCAGGCAGGCCTGTGTACCAGCCAGTTGAGCTTGTATCTCTAGTTCTAGAAGCCTTGGGGTTGGTTATTTAAACTCCCCATTGTTTTCTAGTTGTTCCAATCTTAGTTCCCGTCTGTGTTTTCCTCATCCTAGTTATTCCAGTGTCTTCTCCCTCCCCTTCCTGACTTCTCATGTCCTCAGCCGGGAAGGCTATGGGGGAGAGGGTGGAAAAGAAGGGAAATAGGGGTTATTGAGTGCCTACTGTATATGAACCATTCTGCATATATGATCTCATTTAACCCTTACAAAAACCCTACATGGTGGGAATGATATTATCTCTATAATAATGAGATAATAAGGAAACTGCTGCTCAGAGAGATTGGTGACTTGCCCAAGGTCACACAGTATCCAAGTGATGGAGCCAGTATTGGTCTGACTTCACAGTTTGCTCTTCTTCATGGCGTGTGGCCTATGACATATGACTCTATTATCGCTCTGCATCTGTTTATAGCTGGGCATTTTTCACTAAGATGCATAATATTCTCCATTTGATCAGGTGTGGCAAATATCTAGCATATGTGTATATCTTGCCCTTTCCACTGCCTGGGCAGACATTACTAATGGATCAGGACACTCTCTTGGCTGAGTTGGATCTGTTCTCAACACTGTGGTCCATGCAGCCATTACCAAACTTTCTGAGATGGCTTTCTAGATGAAAGCCAGGTGCTATCCCTGTCTTGGATGCTTATCTTGTGGACAAGGCAGCATCTTCCGATTTCTTGGTCTTTAATCTCCAGGGCCTTAGAAGGTCTCCCAGTCACATGGGGAAACGAAAATCCCTCCAAAATTGCTCAAAAACCAAAAACCCAACGTAAAGCTTGGTCTCCTCCCCAGACACAACCAGTTCTGAGAGTTACCTTTCTGGAGTAAATATTACCCCAGTGCCACCAAGTTGGAATTTTCTACTTTCACTCTTCTGAGACCCACCAGCGGAAGGATGCACTGCATCCTCACGGTTATATCCTGATTTTAAGGCTGGAAACACCCGTTGCAGTGAAGTAAGGCAATGCGATTGCTCACAGCCACCAGGGCTGCCCACTTCCACCAGCCATGACTGTGTGGCATCTGGATGGCGTGGCCAGAATAAGTCAGTGGGAGTTGTACACAAACCCCCACGCATCAGCAGCAACTATGACCACTTCTCTCCTGCGTGTGTCAGTGACTGAGGGTGAGATTCTTATGGGGACCTCCTGAAAGTTGCTCTGATTTCTCTAGACTCAAGTGTTTGCACACGTGGGTGTTCTGGTGACTCTTGGTTGATCCCAACGCACCAGTATCTCACCCTAGAGGTGAGAACCATTGCCCTGAGCCAGAAGGCAGAAACGTCCTGCCCCTCTTCCAGTGCCCAGAGCCTCTCCTGGAAAGGCTGGCAGAAAGCTGGGCACACCACAGACACTTGATGGAGGCGTGAAGGCCCGAGTCCTGAGTCCCCGCACCTCTTCTCTCCACAGGCTACAGAGGATGTCTCTTGGACATCTCCATCGCCTCTTTGTCTGGTAATAACCTCCCCCGCCCCTCATTTCAGGGGAACAATTCTGTCCTCTCATTGCCATGAGATGGGTTACTGGAAGCATGTGCCTCAGGACAAGGCTATCAGGAGCAACACACACCAACCTAGTATCAGCCAAGTTCTCTCCACCATTACTCTCCACACCCCTCCCCAGCTATAACTGTTGTAGAGTGCTTATCATTCCTTGACTTGTTTATTGTCTGTCTCCCCCACTAGAATGTAAGTTCCAACTGCCTATCTTGTTTCCTGATGGCTGCTCAATTCTTAGGACAGTGCCTGGAACGTAGTAAGTGCTCAATATAGATGTGTCAAATGAATAAATGGTGACCTGACTTTGGCTGGAGCAATTAGAAAGGAAAGCCTCTCCACAAGAGCTGCTGAACTGGTAGAACAAAAGCCTGCCTTGAGGAGAGCCCACCTGAGAATAAAGAGAATACAGAAGAAAGCAGATCCTAGGGGTACACAGAGAAAAATTCCTGATGACACTGATCACCTGGATCCAGCTGTGCCTGAAGCCAGCCCTAGAACCACTGCATTAGATGGCTGTTTTCTCATTTACTCTACCACATTGTCTTAGTTATCTAGTGCTGCTTCAACAGAAATACCACAAGTGGATGGCTTTAACAAAGAGAAATTTATTTCTTCACAGTAAAGTAGGCTAAAAGTCCAAATTCAGGGCGTCAGCTCCAGGGAAAGCCTTTCTCTTTCTGTCGGCCTTCTCATTAATGTTTCCCCAGACTAGGAGCTTCTCCACACAGGGACCCAGGGTCCAAAGGACACAGTCTGCTCCTGGCACTGCTTTCTTGGTGGTATGAGGTCCCCCTGTTTCTCTGCTCACTTCTCTCTTTTTTATCTCAAGAGATTGCCTCAGGACACAATCCAGTCTTGTAGATCAGCTTCTGCCTTACTAACACAACTGCCACCCACCCTCCCTCATTAACATCATAGAGGCAGGATTTACAACATACAGGAACATCACACAATACCAGGAATTATGGCCCAGCTAAATTGACACACACGCTTTTTAGGGGACATAATTCAATCCATGACACATGTGAAATTCATTGAGTTAGGCTCTGGATAATACTCTGGTTAATAAAATATCCATGGTCCCTACCTTCATAGTCCAAAGGAAGAGCAACACAGCAAAAAAGTAAATCCATGAATAAAAGATAAAATCACAAGCCGTAACAGAGGCTATGAAGAAACCTCGTAGGATGCAATGAGAGAGAATCATAGGAGAGACTTGCTTCAGCTAGGTATTTCAGAGCTTTCTCTCTGACTTGAAGCTTAAATTTGAGCAGGTTGAGGAGTCCTGCTGCCTTCCATGTGAAGAGGGGCTGTTCCAGGCAAAGGAAAGAGCATGTTCAAAGGCCCTGAGGTTGAAATGAACTTCATATGTTTGAGGATGCCAGAATCCAGGTGGCAGACAGTGAAGGGTCAAGTGGCCTGAGATGAGGCTGGACAGGTGGGCACCAGCTCAGCACTAAAACAACAGCCTTGCAGGCCAAGGTGAGGTATTCAGACTTTTATCTGATGCATGCTGGGAAGGATCAAGAACAAGAGATGACAATCACCCTGCCTCTATACAGATTTCCTCTGGCTGTGTAAGGAGAATGCATTGGGGGTGGGGGTGAGAGAGGAAGAAGAGAGACTCGCTAGGATGTGAGAGAGGACAGTGCCTGGATCAGCAAGCACAGTGGCGGCTGACTTTGCAGGAAGTAGACAGATTCAAAACTTATAGTCTGGCTGAATTCTTCGAGGCCCTCTTATTTGCACCCACTCATTCAAACCATCCAAGAGCTCCCTTACAGGACACCCCCCCTCCTGCCTGGTCCTGAGACATACTTCATCATTTCCAGTCACAGCCTTCCGGATCATTCTCTTACCTGCTTTTCTCTCTGTTTTTCAAGCTCTTCATAATTTCCTAATTGTCCTGATTTCAGTTCTTTCTTGTTCTTGTCAAACACCAGTTTAAAAAATGGGTCATCCTTAACTTCATGCCACACCTCATTTATAATTAGGCCCATTCCCCCTGCTCTGCCTCTCTCTCTTAGAAAAACCAGAGGAAAAAACTGATCCTTGTTTGACTTCCTTTTTATCTCTCTTGCTGGTACACATGCCACTGGCCACTCAGCCGCCTCCTGGTCCCTTCGAGGCCAGAACAAGCAGCCCTGTGCCTCTGGCTGGTAGAAGCACCACATAATGATTGCAGTTGGGGCCCCGGGAAGGCTTGAGGGTGCTGCAAGAGAGGCAGCGGGGTCGACTGCCATCTCTAATGGCTCCTGGGGGCATTTACCACGGAGCCAAGTCTCCATCCAGGTCTCAGGACTCAGCCTCCCAAACGGGCCAGCTCAGGGTGGATCAAGCTGAGCCTGGCTCTTCAGGGGGTATGAAACCACCACTCACCCTGTGAGCAACGCGGACCTAGCTTTGAGTCACCCTCCTGGAACATCATCCTATGTACTGTTGCTTCTTTCTTTATAACATACTATTTTTTACAGCAATTTTAGGTCTAGGGGAAAATTGAGCATAAAGTAGAGGTCTCGTGTACACTCTTATCCCCCTGCACCCTGTTTTCCCTATTAGTAACATTTTGCATTCATGTGGTGGAGTCCCTGGCTGGTGTCAATAGTTAACACACTCAGATGCCAACTAGAAGGGTGTAGGTTTGAGTCTACCCAGAGGTGCCTAGGAAGAAAAGCCTGGCAATCTGCTTCCAAAAAAATCAACCTTGAAAACCCTATGGAGCACAGTTCTACTCTAACCCTCGTGGGGTTGCCATGGATTGGAGTTGACTCGAAAGCAGCTGGTCTTTTTATTATTATTATTATTTTATTGTGCTTTACGTGAAAGTTTACAGCTCAAGTTAGTTTCTCATATGAAAATTTATACACACATTGTTATGTGACCCTAGTTGCTATCCCTATAATGTGATCGCACATTCCTCCTTTCCACCCCGGATTTCCTGTGTCCATTCAACCAGCTTCTATCCCTGTCTGCCTTCTCATCTCGCCTCTGGACAGGGGTTGCCCATTTAGTCTCGTGCATCTACTTGAACTAAGAAGCACACTCTTCACGAGTATCTTTGTGTCTTATAGTCCAGTCTATCCTTTGTCTGAAGAGTTGGCTTCGGGAAGGGTTTTAGTTCTAGGTTAACAAAGAGTCCAGGGGCCATGTCTTCTGGGGTTCGTCCAGTCTCAGTCAGACCATTAAGTCTGGTCTTTTTACTAGAGGCAGCTGTTCTTTTTAACAGAAGTAAGGGGATATGGTGTTCTAGGTGGGAAAGACAGTGTGTGCCGTGGCACAGAGGGAAGAAAGAGGAGCTCAAGTTCTGGGACTGCCACATTCAGCCCTGCCAGAGTATGAAGAGTGTGGGCAGAAGACTCACAGGTTTGGAGGCTGATGGGGAGGGCTGTGTTGTGGGGAGTCCTGTGTGGTTAGAGAAGGAAGAAATGATTTCTGAGGCAGGGGCTCCAAGACCTCCCCTCATTTATACACGAAGGTTTTTCAAGGCTGGAGGGACTTGCATGTAACTCCTGTTCCCTTTTCTCAGAGCGTAGAGGTACCCGGGTTCTGGCAGGAAAATAGGCTCTGGGCCATGATTAACATCTACGATACGCTTAGTTATGTGTGCACTTTAGATTGAATAAGAGGGCTCCTGGATTGTAGAATAAAATACAAGGAGCATGTTACCCAGGTGAGGCCTGATCTCTACTTAATTAGATGTCAACTTCATATGGCTGAAGGGGATAGGGAAAGGACTTCTGAGCCAGATGATGACTTTTGGAACAGAGTCGATTTATGTCCCCCTCCATGATATCTGTTGAAATTACCAATGGAATATGAAAACCAGGGAAAAGCCTGTATCAGGGCTACAAATTAGGGAAGGGTGATGTCCACACTGCCACAACGTCAGATAATTTATGCAAAATATAGTTCGGATAGGATTAGGTTGAAGGAAGGTCTGAACAGATCCATGGAAGGTCACATGTAAAGGAATAAGTCACCTTCAAGCCAGTGGAAGACCCCAGAGAAGAAACAAAGAGGTTCATTTCAATTCAGCTGATGCCTCTGGGAAGGGCACTGCACAGGCCGCCATGTTGTGGGGAATCCCAAGTGGGGGCTAACAGTCTGGAGGCACTGACATAGCTGGCTGCCATGGAGGGAAGGCAGGCTTGGCAGAGAATAAGGGCACTGCCTGAAACTAGTCCCCTGATTCTGCAATCACCAGAGACAAGAAACTCTTTGACTGTAGATTTGATAAGTTTGTCCATGGCACAACGCTTACTCTATTCCCCCAGGTGTTGGGAATCCCAAACCAGAAATGTTTAACTACAACAACCTCAATTTTCCCCTTCTTGCTTCTGTTGGGCCCAAGAGAATCAACGGAACTCACCTAATCTTAGAAAAACCCAACTTGATTCCCTATACTGCACCAGCAGAGTACTCCCTTAGGAAGAATGAGCAAACAGAAGCAAAGTATTAGATGTAAGAAAAGATGACACATCCCAGAGAATAGGACAACACATCCTTATGAATGGAGTGACAAACAAGAGAAAACTCTGGAACATTTCTAATTCATCTTCCAATACAACTCTAGGGGATGCTGCATCTAAGAAACCATAGGAGACACTCATAAAAGAGGCATAATCTGAGATTGGGGAAGACTGTGACGAGATGAAAACCACTGTTGAATTAAAAAGTACAACAGAAGCAGGGAACAGAAGAGTTAACTATTGCAGAAAACTACATCAGAGAATAAAAGAGAAGCTTGAAGAATTCATTCAGAACTCAGACAAAAAAGTTAAGGAGATTCATATGATGGAAAAAAAGTAAGATACATGGAGGACAGCCAAGATTACGGGAGAGGGAGCAGAGCAAATAAAGAAAAAATAATAAAAGAAACAATAATGGAAAACTGTCTTGAAGTTTCAGGATATTTCAGAAATAAGAAAAGAATGACACAAACCAAACCAAAGAACTCTCAACAATCCAGGTAACCTCTATACAAGAACAAAATCAGGCTTGCCTCAGATTTCTAACAATACCCAAAGTCAAAGAAGTAAATGGGCAAGAGAGTTGAGCAGGTACTTCACAAAAGAAGATATTCAAATGATACATAAGCACGTGAAAAGATGTGTAATGTCAGTAGACATCAGGGAAATGCAAGTTAAAACCACAATAAGGTATCTCTATACCACCATCAGAATGGCTAAAACAAAACAACAAAACAATGATAAAAACCTGGCAAGTTCAAGCATCTGACAGTTTGTGGTGCTTCAGTGGCTTGCATGTTGCTATGATGCTGGAAGCTGTGCCAGCAGTATTTCAAATACCAGCAGGGTCACCCATGGCGGACAGGTTTCAGTGTAGCTTCCAGACTAAGACGTACTAGGAAGAAAGGCCTGTCAATCTATTCCTGAAAACTAGCTGATGAAAACCCTATGGGTCTTAGCAGAGTATTTTCTGATATAGTGCTGGAAGGCAAGCCCCCTAGGTTGGGAGGCATTATACAGTGGCCACAAACATGGACTGAAACGCACCAACCATCATTAAGACGGCACAGGACTGGGCAACATTTCCTTCTATTATACATAAGGTCTCCTTGAGTGGTGCTGACTCGAGGGCAACTAACAAGAACAATAAAGCACAATGTTTAAGAGCATGGACTTTGGAGACAGACAAACCCTGGCTCAACAGTGATACTCAATAGTCACCCTATCTCTCCAAGTCTCAGTCTCTCCATCTGTAAAATGGAGAGTAATAACAGCCTCTACCCCACAGGGTTGCTGTGAGGCAGAAATTGATTAATAATACAAACGGCTTGGCAGAGGCCTAGCACAGAGTAAATGTCAATGCTTAATAGCTGTTCTTGCTTCTCGGCCTTTCTCTCATTGCAAGCTCCAAACATCAGACCACATAGCATCTTGCCTGCTCTTCTTGTATGTACATGAGGATGTGGCCCCCTCACCCTGTAACAAGTTAAAAGAAGCAGAGATCAAGATCCCAAACCTCCAGAAGAAAAAAATCCCATGAGGCGTTTAATCATACATGAGCAGTGTCAGAGCCTGTCTTTTTTTTTTTTTTAATACACGTTACAGTGTTTGTCATTTCAGCTCTTTTCAGATGTACAGCTCCGCAATATTATTTTACTGAGATAATCTTCCAACCCGAAATCTTAAACCTCAAACCAAAATGGCTCCTGGAAGTCATCTTTGAACCAAAAATAGTTTAGTTATTATGGTAAAGTATGTCTGCCTTGAGCATTGTGCTCTTTCAAAGATTTATCTCTGTGGGATCAAACTGACAACAGCACCTTGAAAGGTTAGATGAGGAGCTTAGTTAAGGGGCAGTGACTGTACGTTGATGGTGGTGGAATCATTTGGAAATGGATAGTGAAAATGGTTATATAACTTGAAGAATGTAAACAGTGTCACTGAATTGTACTTGCAGAATTTGTTCAAACGGTATATCCTTTGCTGTGTATATTTTCACACAACAATTAAAAATTAAATTAAAAAAAAAGAAGTAGAGAAACACGTAGCCCAGGGTTTCTCAGCCTCAGCGCTGTCAACATTTGGACCAGGTCGTTCTTGGTCGTGGGAGGCCGTTCTGTGTATTGTAGAATGTTTAGCAGCATCCTTGGCCTCTACCCACAAGATGCTATTAGTACTCCCTCCCAGTTGTGACAACCAAAAACGTCTCCAGACATTGCCAAATGTCCCCTGGTGGACAGAACTGCCCCAGGTTGAAAACCACGGACACAGCCACCCTCTGATGCCTAGGATACAGGGAAGAAATTCCTCCAAAGCTGAGGACAGTGGAAGGTGGGGAGAGACAGCTAAAAATAATGGCTGTCCAATCACATATCATCAATCACCGCAAAGGGAGTGCTCTCACTCAGATGCTGCCATCTGCTCCCTAGTCTGTGTGGAGGTGCCGAGCGCTGGCCTGGAGGGGACGCAGAGGGGACAGGAGAGGCGCAGAGCGTGAGGAGGAAATAGAACCAGACTGTGGATGAAGGGTGGGAAGGAAGGGAGGAAGTTTGGAAGGCTAAGATCAAAAGAGCTATTGCCTTTGGCTGGGTTTCCCAGTAAGTAGCAGGCCTAAGATGAGCATTCATGTGGCAATGAGCCCTGGTGGTGCAGTGGTTAAGTGTTCGGCTGCTAACCAAAAGGTCAGCAGTTAGAATCCACCAGCAGCCCCTTGGAAACTCCATGGGGCAATTCTACTGTATCCTATCGGGTCGCTGTAAGTCAGAATCGACTTGATGGCAAAGAGTTTGGAAACCCTGGTGGCTTAGCGGTTAAGAGCTTGGCTACTAACCAAAAGGTTGGCAGTTCCAATCTACCAAGCTCTCCTTGGAAACACTATGGGGCAGATCTACTCTGTCCTGTAGGGTCACTGTGAGTCGGAATGGACTCGACAGCAACAGGTTTTTGGTTTTTCTTAGGTAAAGGAGACTCGTGGCGCAACAGTTAAGTACTCAGCTGCTAACCCAAAGGTTGCGTGGTTCAAACTCACCAAGCGGCAATTGGGAGAAAGACCTAGCAATCTGCTCCCATAAAGATTACAGCCCAGGAAACCATATGGGGCAGTTCTACTCTGTCACATGGGATCACTGTGAGTCAGAATTGACTTGACGGCACCCAACAACAACATTCTTAGGAAAGTGGGGGATGTAGGGCCTGGAAGAAAAGGTGGCCGAGCAAGAGTGTGACCCGAGCAAAGTCCTGGGGAGGGTCCCACCTTGGCTCAGTCCTGCAGGATGGGGCTGGGGATAGTGTAATACCCAGAGTGGGCCCCACTAGGGGGTGAGGGAGCTGCACCTCTTAGTTATTGGTTAGGGGTTGCCCCCACAAGGATGTAAATTCTCAGGCACCCAGGTTCTCTCCCAGGTCTCTAACAAAGACAGGTGCTGGTTGTGGGAGAGCTGGTGTGCACACACATGGTAAAGAAATCTTAATGGGTGTGCGACAGGCGCTCATAGTGTCTGCTACAGGTACTCACAGAAAGAACTAAAGAATTAATACTAAATAGATGCAAGTACCGTGCCCGTCAAGGACAATGGTGGCACAATGGTTAAGCACTCAGCTGCTAACCAAAAGGTTGGTGGTTCAAACCCGCCCAGGGGCTCTGTGGGAGAAAGACCTGGTGGTCTGCTCCCGTAAAGATTACAGCCTAGAAAACCCTATAGGGCAGTTCTACTCTGTCACATGGGGTCGTTATGAGTCAAAATCAACTTGACAGCACCCAACAACACTGTGGTTATCACTTAACGTGCATGACCCCATGTAATCCCCACAACCACCCATCTGTTGATTTTGCTGTACTGTGGTGGCTTGTGTGTTGCTGTGATACTGGAAGCTATGCCACAGGTATTTCAAATACCAGCAAGGTCACCTGCGGTGGACAGGTCTCAGCAGAGCTTCCAGACTGAGAAAGACCAGGAAGAAGGCCTGGTGATCTACTTCTGAAAATCAGCCAATGGAAACTTCATGGCTCACAAAAGAGCATTGTCGGACTGGTCATCAGGAGGGATCAATTGCTGGAGGAAGACATCGTGTTTGGTGAAGCAGAGGGCCAACGAGGGTGAGGGAGACCCTTGGTGAGATGGATTGGCACAATGGCCACAAAAAAGGACTTGGATATGCTGGTGACGGTGAGGATGACACAGGGTCTGGCAATGTTTCCTTCTGTTGCCATGAGTTAGAGTCGATTCCATGGCACCTATCTATCTCTCTAGCTCTATTAGTAAAGAAAGTCTGGCTGATCTAACTGCAGGAATTCAAGTTACAATTCCTTAATACACCTGAGAGTCCCGTCTTCTCTGGCTCAGCCCATCTTTCTATACTCAGCACCCATGCCAAGGGCTCCACAGTATCCTCTGGCCATTTTTATGCTATTCCTGGAAACTCCTTCCTGCCCCTCCTCACCTGGCTCATGCCTATTCACCCAGGTTAGAGCCCACCTCCTTCAGGAAGTCTTCCTGACTTCCCCAGGCTGGGCTAGATGCTTCCTCCCTGCTCCCAGTGCCCTGCCTCCTCCGACTACATCTCCCAGGCACTCCATCAGAAGACCCATCTGTCTCCCACTGACCTGCCCACGGGCGTCAAACCCAGATGTCTGACATCATCTCCGAATGTGGACATTCATGTGATCTCCAAGACGCAGAGCTAGGGTCCCAGGCACATGACGTTAATCAGACAACTGTAAACCTCTGCCCCAGTCTCAGACTACGCCACCCGTAAGGCGTCATGAATTGACATTTAAAATGCATCCTGTCATTTGTTCATGACCAACACGCTTGTACTGCACTGTTGGGGTGGGAATTAAATGCAGTCTCGTTAGTTGAATGAACTCAGTAAAAATACACTAGCTATTTTTTAAACTCTGTTTTGGCATTTCTACATTTTTTTTCATATACCAGCAGCCTCAGGCAAGTGGTTTGTGAAAAGCTACTAATCTAAAGGTTGGTGGTTTAAACCTACCCAGCAGTACCACAGAAGAAAGACCTGGAAATCTGCTTCTGTAAAGATCACAGCCAAGAAAACCATATGGAGCAGTTCTACTCTGTACCACTTGGGGTTGCCATGAGTTGAGGGCTGACTTGAGGGCAGCTAACAACAATAATCAGGAAATGAGGGTGCCTGGGTCTTTCTTGAACTCTGAGGCCCTGGCCCCTGCCATTGCCACCACCAGGAAGGACTTCTTGATTCCACTCTGCCCATTTAAACCTGCCTGTCCTCCAGGCCTCCCCGAGGAGCCTGCCCTGCCCCCTGTAGCACCCACCTGGGCTTTGTCCTCAACAGAACCCAGACCCTGCCGGGGATCATAAGGGTGGGCAGTAGGAAGGTGGGTCTCCCTGAGGGCTCAGGCTGCACCGAGTCTTGGGAGGAGGCCCCTCTCCACCAGGCTGAATCACTGGCTCTTCCCCTGCGCAGGCCTCCTACCTGGGAAGCTGCTGAGTCCCCTCGAGGCTCCTCCTCCTTCTCCTCTGGAGCCTTGCAGATCCCAAGGGCACCTCTGTCCCTGCTTGCCCAGAGGCCGGCTTCCTAGGGCTCCTGGCGTGCTGGCATCCGAGCAGATCTGACCCAGGCCTCAGTGAGCCCTCCCCCAAGGCTCCGGGCGTGAGAACCACCCAGGTGCATCCCTGGGGCCCTGACACTCAGGCCAGCTGTCCCCATGGTCCTGGGGCTGCGTGTGACGCTCCTGGGCTGCAGTAGAGGGTGAGGGGAGAAGGCGAGGCAGCACCCACCCGGCTTGTCAGGCCATCAGAACTGAGATTTACACTCAGGATTTACATATGAGATTGAAATTAAACACACAGGTCCTCGGCCCCGAATCAGTACCTCCAGGAGGGTTCCTGAAATCTGTGTTTTTCACAAGTGTACCAGTGATTCTCATGATTGGGTAAGTCGGGGCAACAGTGAAGGAAGTTCTGGGCAGGAGCCTCACGTGGACAGGGAACCTGGGAGCTGGCCCAGGAGATGGACAGTCAGGCAGCAGCCTACTTGTTCCCCTCCCAAGTCTTAGCGTAACTTGCGGTCATATATTTGTCAGTTTGTCTGCCTGTTTACTCTGTCTGCCCCACTAGGAGGTCAGCCCCAGGAGTACAGAGCCTGGCATGCAGAAGGCGCTCAATAAATACTTCAGAAACAAATGAATGAGCATAAGGCTGCATAAGACGATAGACAGGAGGTAGAAGGGCAGGTGGACAGATGGAGGGATGGACGGACAAATGGATGTATGGATGGATAGGTCGAGAGACGGACCGATAGGTGGAGAGATGGATGGAGGGACAGACGGACAGATGGATAGATGGACAGGCACCACGGTCAGCCCTGCAGACAAGCCCTGACCGTCTCCCAGCCCATCTCTCCATCCCGAGAGGACCTCAGAGCCTAGAAGCCGCCCCTGCTCCCTTGGCCAAGCCGCCCCCAGACCCTCTGCTTTCCCAGCAGCCTGAATTCTCCCTTTGCCCCTCCCCAGACAAAAACCGTCTACTCAGAGAGAAAGGCTGCCTCCTGGGGTCATGCCAGAGAGTCCCAGAGGCCAGGACAGCACTGTTCTGAGAAGACCTCCAAGCCGTAGACCCAAAGCTGCAGGGTGTACTGCAGCTGGGCCCTGTTTCAGCCACGGAGGCCCCAGGGGGACCACTGCTCCCCACCTTCCAGTCTCAATGGTTGAGGGCTGGAATTTGGAAAAAGTACATTAATGTATGAGGAATAAAATAACTACCCTGCATGTACCCACCACTAGCATTAACTCCAGTTAACACTGTGGCATGTTTATGTCCAGCTTTTTTTTTTTTTAGGTATATGCTTTTTTTAAATTATATCATTAATATGTGAATGCATAGTCCTCTAAAACCATGGCTAACATTTACTGAGCACCTACCACATGCCAGGAGGAGTCTCTGGGTGCTACAAATGGTTAAGTGCACAGCTACTAACCAAAAGGTTGGCAGTTCTAACCCACCCAGAGGCGCCTTGCAAGAAGGGCCTGGAGATCTACTTCCAAAAGGTCACGGCTTGAAAACCTTATGGAGCACATATCTCAACTCAGTGGCAACCGATTTGGTTTTAGTTTTTGCCGTCTGCCAGGAGGTGTTTCTATGCATTTTATATAAATTTTCTCATGTAATCCTCACCGCTACTGTATGTCTTAGGTATTATTAGTCCATATTACAGATGAGGAAACTGAGGCTGGGAGACTTGAAGCAAACTGCCCACGTTGTCACCCAACCCTGGAGCCAGGATTCAAACCCAGGCAGTCTGACTTCAGAGCCCATACACAATAGCCATTATGCTGCAAAAAAATTTAGAACATTATATCCTGCGGCCATCGAATCAATTCTGACTCATAGTGACCCTATAGGACAGAGTAGAATGGCCCCAGAGAGTTTCCATGGTGTGGCTGGTGGATTTGAACTGCCAACCTTTTGGTTAGCAGCTGAGCTCTTAACCACTGTACCACCAGGGCTCCTAGAACACTACAGGTAAAGCTAAAGTTCCTTTTATTTTACAGCTCTGGTCCTGGTCCCTACCAGCCCTCCCCAGGAGTGGGATGCTAAAGGAAGGGTTGTGAGTATGCCCACCCTAGATGCAGGCAATAAGAAGCTGTCTGTAGAAAAGTTTAAAACCATAATAAAAGTTAGTGTGAATTTCATTGTCATCAAACCAAAACCAAAAACTCATTGCTGTCAAGTTGACTGACTCATAGTGAACCTATAGGTGGAGTAAACCTGCCCCATAGGGTTTCTAAGTAGTGGCTGGTGGATTCCAACTGCCGACCTTTTGGTTAGCAGTCATAGCTTTTAACCACTTTGCCACCAGGGATCCTCACTGTCACCATGCACTGGCAATTCTAACTAATGCCAGTGATCAAATATTCCTCACTGAGAAAGTATTTTGTTTTGCCATGTTCTAAACCATTGCTGCATTACTGTTGAGCTATAATAAGCTTCAAATGAGCACAATTTTATATGAACATGGTATTCTACATGGAGTTAATTCAGAGAAACACTACCCCTCAACCCTCCAGTTATATACTGATTCGGCTGCCCGTGATTGTTTTGAAAGTAAGTTCATAACAATTTGGAATTGTTCAAAGTCACTTTGGGTTCCATTTATCTCTCCAAACCCTGAGATAATATATATTCCTGTGTTGGTACAATGGTTAAGCACTTGCCTGCTAACCAAAAGGTTGGTGGTTCAAACCTACCCAGTGGCTCTGTGGGAGAAAGAACTGGCAGTCTGCTTCTGTAAAGATTACAGCCTAGAAAATCCTATGGGGAAGTTCTATTCTGCCACATGGAGTCGCTGTGAGTCAAAATCACCTCTATGGCACCCAACAACAACATGTTTAAACAGTAGGTTCAAAACAATTCGTGATTGCAAAGATGAAGAAACAGCACTCGAGTTTCCTCTGTCATCCTGTGTCACAGCTTGGAGTGGTGTTTAAAATGCATGTGTGTTTAAAACTTAAAACAGTGAAACAGAGTGTGAGTTGTGAGGTATATTTTTCATTTGTTAAACACATTATTTTTAGTTCATACATGAACGATTTTACTGAATTTGAACAAATGATTGTTTTAAGACCAAAGAACAAACCAAGTAAATGATTATTACTTATCATTACATGATTCTTACTAAAAATACATTTGTCACATACAGGAGAAAGTGTTAAAAAACGATTCGCTCCAGGTGTCAAACATCCCTCAGTGTCACTGCTCCCCTGAGGTAAGCTATATTGTGAGTTTCCTGTTTTTATTTCCAATCCTGCTTTATACGGATACATACAAATATATGTATCCATAATGCACACATGGTGTTGTTTTGTGTATTTTAAATACACACAGATACCGTCACTTCTCACGTCTTGTTTTATAACTTTTCTCTACAGACTGTGTTTCAGATCTCGTTCCGTGAATGCTTATAGACCTAGCTCTTTCTTATATATTATTGTTTCCAGCTGTAGAGACCATGTTTGACTGACTAACACTCCTCCTGATAGGTATTTAGGCTGTTTCCAGTTTTTCACTGTTACAAACGATGCACCTGGGGCAGGAGTTTCTTAGAGTGGAAAGGTCCGGTCAGGCGTGTTTTGCAGTTTAATAGACCGTTAGGTGCTATCCCATCCCCGAGTTATTTTCACTCTTGCCCTTTCCCAGGGTGGCCCAGGGCCAGGCGAGGCCTGGGATGCCTTTCTCATCTCAGGTGACGCCTTCTGCATGAATCCCGTGACCCTGTGCCTGTCACAAACCCTGCATCATAAGCCTTGTGACCTGGGCTATTTAGGTAACCATCCTCTACCCCAACATACACACACACTCACACACACCAGCCCCGGACCTCTCTTCTAGCCAGTGAGGGATTTCCAGGGCTGATCATGTTACTCTGCTCTGTGTATCCAGGCTGGTGGCTGGGGCCGGGGATCCCAGTGGCCGTTCCCATTGCCTGTTCACACTGAGAGCCTTTTCCTCTTCCCAGAAACATTCCCCTGGCCCCTGCTCAGGCTTGGGAGGCACACCTGGAATGGTTGATCCTTTTCTCCTTTGTACACATGTGTCCGTCTCCCCAGCTGGCCTGTGCTAGCCCTGAGGGCAGAGAAGCACCGTGCTCACTGGGTGCACAGAACTTGGCGTCAAGTCGGTGCTGGGTCTCAAGTTTGAGAGCTGTTCTCAGGAGCGTAAAGTGGGCAGAAAGGCCATTTCTGGATCCTCCTTTCAAAAGGGCAGAATAAAATCAACACCGTTTCTTTTTGAAAACTTCCAACAGCTTCCCTTTGTCTACCTGTCCCTGGCTACTCTACTCCCTTGTGTGGGTGTATGTGTGTCTATGTGCATGTGTTTGTATATATGTATGTGTATATTTGTGTGCATGTGTGGATGGGTGTGTACAGGTGTGTATGTGTGTGTTATTTCATATAAAGAATCACCCTCAAAGTGCCTCAAGTTACTTTATTTTTCACTTATTTGAAGATGCTAATGAAGAAGGAGGAGTATGAGGAAAAAGACAAGGTGGGGGGGAGGAAGGGAAGGAGAAGAGGAAGAATTACAACAGAGTTCTGGTGACAAGCCTTGTGTTCTTTAGGTTTTATTCTATGCATTCATTCATATTCATATTCTCTATTCCCTCCCCTGCCCGCCCGCCATCTTTCTTTCTCTGCATCTCCTTATTCAGCTGACCATGTCTAGAAGGGATGATGGGTTCCAAGGCCATTCTTCCACATTCCTAAGTTGCCATCAAGTCCCCCATCATCCAAGATGGCTGACACCTCATATTCCAACCACAAAGTGGATTGCTACTGCCCCTCGCATTTCAGAAATGGGGACATGGACACCCAGAGATGTCAGCAACGTGTTTCATATCCCACAGCATTTCCAGGCCTGAGCAAGCATTGGGCCTGGAGCATTTCCAGCTGGGAGCAGCCTGGAGTGGGAGGTGGGCTGTCTTTCTGCTTTGAAGCATCCCCCACATTCCTGTGGCTGGAGATGACAGGGCGAGACACAGTGTCCGCTGGCAAGAACTCAAATTGGCATGAGCTGACCACTCAGGGGAACACCCCTGTGGATGGCAGTCTAGTTCATCCAGGAGGGGCCCAGGGACTGAAGCCACACATTTTGTGGCCTCGTGCATGGGAAAATATCACCATGGGGCTGTCAGCCTGTTACTTCTCTTCCCATTAAAGTCATGGTGGAGAAAAACCCACCGTCTTATCCCTTCCAGAAGACAAAGCCATCAGACAACCAATTACTGATGACTCCATGGCCCACTGGTTTCTCATATTATTAGACAATCCCCGAATTCTAGGTATGAGACTAACCTTCCAATTACAGGATGCCCGTATGCTGTCATTACCAGGGTGGTCCCACTGTTCTCTGCCACTGTGAGAAAAGCAGTGCGCATATTGCAGACCTGGAGGATCCTGTCCCAGAAACTCAATGGGCTTTGGGGACAATGCACTCAGAGAGGCTCAGCTCAGCACCCACCTCCACACAGTGTCCCAAGGCTGGGAGCTAGTGTACCTGTTGAGGTCATCACAGCCACCTCCAGTTTCTCCCTGGGGACTCCCATTGCATGCAACTTACTTTAATCTAGCCCTGTGAGCTCTGGTCCAACAAAGACACTACCTCACTGCATTTATCTTTAGGGTGTGAGCAACAACTGGCCCTTGGTAGCATCACCTCACACAAAGAACATGAGTTTCAGAATTAAGTGGTCCTAGGTTTAAATCCTGCCATGTACTGAATGATGCAGGGCAAGCAACTTCACCTTTCTGAGCCTCAAGGTCCTCTTCTGTAAAATGGGCTTGCCTTGTTTGTTCAAAGATGCTAACACACACAGTGCTCAGTGCAGTGCCTAGCACATGGGAAACATCCAAACAACGGTTGTTGCTGTTGTGATCAACTGTCAGATGCTTTCAAACATTTCCTTGTTTACTCATAGAGACTTTCAAACCTGATCATCCATGGTGCCCTTGAGTTTCCAAAGACCAAGTTTATTAAAATGTGAATGTAAGCAACTGCATGACTCAAACCTTATCCCTAAGAGGTCTGGCCAGGGCCACAGTGGTCTGTACACCTCCTGAGATTACATGCAAAATTCAGGGGTACTGTATGTGCAGTTTTCTGTAACGAGGCTCCAGCTGTCATCGGATTCTCAAAGGGGTTCTCTGTGCACAGAGGAATCTTCTTCCGAGAATGATGAGCAGTCTTAGTCATCTAGAGCTGCTTTAACAGAAATCACACAAGGGGATGGCTTTAACAAACAGAGATTTATTCTCTCACAGTCTAGGAGGCCAGAAGTCTGAAATCAGGGTGCCACCTCCAGAGGATGGCTTTCTACCTCTGTCAGCTCTGGAGGAAGGTCCTTGTCTTCAATCTTCCCATGGTCTAGGAGCTTCTCAGCACAGGAACCTCAGGTCCAAAGGACACTCTCTGCCCCCTGGTGGTATGAGGTCCCCCTGTCTCTCTGCTCACTTCTCTCTTGTATATCTCAACAGAGATTGACTTAAAACACCACCTAATCTGGTAGATTGAGTCCTGCCTCATTAACATAACTGCCTTTAATCCTGCCTCATTAACTTCACAGAGGTAGGATTTACAACACATAAGAAAATCACATCAGATCACAAAATGGTGGACAACCACACAATACTGGAAATCATGGCCTTGCCAAGTTGAGACACATTTTTGGGGGACACAATTCAATCCATGACAAGCAGGTTGCTGGTGCCCAGGGGGCCAGGAGGAGGGGTCACCATTTACTGAGCCTACTATGTGCCAGGTTGACATACACTATCTCTATACTAACAACTAGGAAGAAGGGCGTGGTGGTCTACTTCCAAAAATTAGCCAATGAAAACCCTATGGATCAAAACAGAACATTGTGTGACATAGTGCTGGAAGATGAGCCCCCTAAGCTAGAAGGCACTCCAAATACACAGTGGTTACAACAATGGACTCAGGCATGCCAATGATCATGACGATGGTGCAGGACTGGGCAACGTTGCATTCTGCTGTACATGGGGTTTCCACAAGTGAGTGCCAAACTGATGGCAACTAACAATAAACAACACTAACAACACTCGTGCGAAGTAGGCATCATCACCCTCACTTTACAGATGAGAAAACAGAGGCTCAGAGAGGTCAAACTGGGAGACAGACATGGGCTTGGTCACTTGCCTCTTTCACAGACTGGCACAGGCCTGAGATTCCAGCTCGGGCCCAGTGATGCCAAACTGGATCCCATTTTTGGCACTGTTCTGCCTCTGAGAAACCCAGTGAGGTGACCTAGCCAGGAAATGTCCGCCATGTTCTCCCGTGCACACCAATGAGCTCACCAGCCACTGAGGCATCAGAGACCACGGAACGACCCCTCTTCAATTCTCTGAAAAACCACCCTCAATACAGAGAACATTTCACCCCAGTTTCTATGTCCCCTTCTGGACAAATTACCTGCCTCTCCCTCAGAAAGAGTTCATTTCTCTCTCTTCTGTGCTCTCATGGTACCTGGCTGCAACCACGCTTGGTCTTACTCTTGTGGTCTGTTGGGCAGTATGTCAGAGACCATGGAGTGGTTAAAAGCCTGGGTCTTGGAGGAAGGTGGAATTCTGGCTCTGCTACTTGTTAGCTGTGTGACCTTGAATTAGTCACTTAACTTCTCTGAGCTTGATTTTTCACAATTATAAAACGAAGCTAACAGTACCTGTTTCACATCATAGGATGTTATTTGTTTCTCTTGCACTTACTGCCCTGGAAAAAGTATCGCCAGAATGCTCCTCAGAAGCGAGGATGCTGAGACTTTGTCTCGCTAACTTGGGACATATTATCAGGAGGGACCAACCTCTGGAGATGAATATCATGCTTGGTAAATTAGAGGATCAGGGAAAAAGAGGAAGACCCTCAGCGAGATGGATGGACACACTGGCTGATATGATGGGCTCAAACATACCTACTATTGTGATGGCGCAGGACCGGGCAATGTTTTGGTCTGTTATACATGGGGTTGCCATGAGTCAGAGCCGGCTCCATAGCAACTAACAACAACAACAACACTCTCTCCTCTCAGAGACATCCTCTCTTTTCTTCTTTTCCAACTAAATCCTATCCTCCTATTAGTAAGAACTCAATAAGTGGCAGTAATGATTATTACTATTGTTATCATTGTATTATTACTAGATGAGGACACATTTATATCCACCACTTCCCCCAGAATCTAAGTTCCTGGAAGGCAGTGATCTTTCATTTCCATATCCCTAACATCTGCCAGAATTGCTGAAGCATAATATGTGTTCAGGAAGTATTTGTTGTTGAGCAATAAGTTCAATAAAAATCCTGCTTACGCCATTGATAATAAACATCTGAAATTCAGAACCCGAAACCACTCCATAAAAGTGCATGTTCCAGAAGGTTCAGAGACATTCTTGAGTGAAAGATCCCCCATGGGCTAATAGGAGAGCTGGGGGTATGGGGCGTGGAGGTTGGGATATGCACTTAATTTCAGGGCTACATGCAATGGGGCCAATCAAGTCATTCCATGGCACATGTTTTGTTGCCTCCATCAAGGACAGAGTCTTAGGATGAAAGAAATATGAAGCTTGTCCCATGTGACATTTCTTATTATGAACACCCTTATCATCTACCTTCCTTCCTTCCATCCACTAGCCATTTCACTCATCTATGTATCCATCACATTCTTCCAGTGATTTACCCATCTACCCATCCCTCTTTCCAAAAAGCCATCCAAACATCCCACTATCTACCTATCCACCCATCCATCTATTCATTTAACCACACATACGCCCATCCATGAACATATTTCTTGAGCACCTTCTAGGTTCCAGGCACTGTACTAAGCATTGTTGTGGCTGAATGCTGAATAACACATTGATCCCACCTTCAAGGAATCTATACTCTAGAGGAGAAGACAAACAAGTGAATAGGTCATCTCACATCAGTATGATACGGATTGTGATAGGGATGAGTACATAAGACCTAGGAAGATCAGGGAAGACTTCCTGGCAGAGGTGATGTCTAAGCTGAGGCAGGAAGAACCGGTAGGAACTGACCAGTGCTGTGTGGGGAGAAGAGCCTTCCAGGCAGAAGGAACACCATTTGCAAAGGCAAGGGCAAGAGAAAAGTATTCAGGTAGGGGGAACTGCAAGTGGTTCTGTCTGGCTGGATTGTGGGAGGTGAAGCGGAAAAGCTTGAGAGAGGGGGCTAGAGATGCCAGGGATGGGTCACAATGGGCCTTGGGTAGGCTTAGGACTTTGTTCTAAAGGACTAGGAGCTTTGGGCACGTATTTAAGAGGCTTGGGTGAAGAGAGCAGATTTTAGAAAGACTCTCATAGGAAATGGATTCTCCTTTGGAATCAGGAACAGCACCTGGGAAGCAAGCGATCAAACCTGGAAATAATGCTCAAAAAGCCTTCTTCCTTCAGAAACGTGGTCTTGATGTCTCCTTTCTCAGAGCCATTTTCCGCCTGGCTGAAAATCTAGTGATGCTGGCGGAAGGGAAGCTAATGATTCAGATGGTTGTTAATATTCTCCCTGAAGAGGCAGCTTTGAAGCTCTAATGGGAAACTCAGACCCCAAGACCAGAGAGAATTCCTATAATGCTAATTATGGGCAATGACGGCCCCACCAACCAGTCCTGAGGCCAATTAGTGGGGATGGGCTTGCACTGTATCAGTCCCACACCTTCCCCTGGTCATTGTGGTGGCCGGGGGCTCATTTCCTAGACAGGCAGCCAGGTTAGGGGTACAGACTAGAGCACAGGACCCAGCCTTCTATGTACCTGGCACTGTACTGCGCACTTGGAATACATGAGAAATCAAGTCAGGTCCCTGTTTTCCAGAAGCTTATACCTATATTAGGGACCCAGGACCTACACATGAAAAGATAATAGTTGTCAACACTGACAACATAGAGAAGGGGGAGCAGAAATGAACTGAAGGTAGAGCATCCATGTTCATCTTAAATAGTGTGGAGTCAAGATATACTGGCTGTTGTTGATGGAATGAGAAATAAAGGAGTCAAGGCATTTCTTAAAGTTGCTAAGGTAACCAGTGTGGAACTAAAAATAGTGGTGGACCTGTATTGAAGGACAGGGAAGGAAATGTCAATAGCTAAGGTCTAAGGTCTGTAAATCAATAAATATCAAGTATAAGCATGGAATTTAGAGATTTAAAGATAACCACAGAGGAAACAGCTAGAAAACCTAAGAATGGTAGGCCCTGGGAAGCAGGATAAGAGTGGGAAGGGGTAGGGCCGGGAACTGTCCCCCACTCGCAGGCTTTCTCTCTTACTTGACTATCTTTTTAACCATGTGTACGTGGTTCTTAAATAAAAAAAAATTTTTTAAACATTAAAACAAACTCTTAGCTTAATGGAGTCAGTCACTCAAGCCAAATGAGTGGTATGGGCAGTTAACAGCCTCGGATTTAGAGCAAAGAATCATGGATACAATTCGGAAGGTCTGTAAACTTGGATGGGGAAAATATTACATCTTTATTTTATATTAAGTTCTAATGGAAGTTTGTTTTCATGATGAATGTAAACAACGAGCCACCATAGTGTTATCAGTGCCTGGGACTTTATCGTCAGTCAAAATTGTAGGTATTTTCACACCACCTTACGGTTGTTATGCACATTTCGGAATGTTGATATTCTTCACGACTTCAAAATGACAGTCGTTGAACTCACAGTTAGCTTTCATTAGTGAGTGCGTTAATAAAGATACACACATATTACCACACCACACATTTACTTCTTTAAAATAATTTTTTGATAGCCGTATTCTGAGAGAATTGGTTTCCTTTGCAAACCTGCATGTGGCATTTTATGCATTTGTAAACGTGATTCTAAGAAGGGATCCGTAGATTTTACCAGATTGCCAAGGGGTCTGTAGCATAAAACAGTATGAGAATGTTGCTTTCGAGAAAGGAGAGTGGCTGTGAGGTTAGGGCATCTGAGACAGTCTTCATAGGCAGAGAAGCAGAACCCATATTTGAGGGAAGCTAGGACCCAAATTGATGGAGAGGCAGGTAGAGCAAGGGTGCTGATGAAGGGATAATGATGGTGGTACAGTATTAGCAACAACAGCTACAGCAGCAGCAGAAGCAAGCTATAATTTACTGGCTGCTCACAAGGCTCCAGACGCTGCCCCAGGCCCTTTGCAAACATTATTGTGTTCAACTTTGACAATAACCATAGAAAGGTACTAGCATTACCCTCCTTTTACAGCCTAAGAAATGCAGCCCCGGCGGTGTTTAGGGACCAGTCTGAGGTTCCATAGCTGGTAAGCAGTGGGGCTATGATTCAGACCACCATCTGTCTGACCCTTCAGCCTGCACCCTTAATCCCTGGTCTATACTGCCAAGTACAGTGGGGTCTTGTTCTCATTTAAAAGGTGAAGAAACCATGGGTCAGACAAGCCAAGTGAAGCCAAGCCCAGGACCACAGTGTGCTTGAGTTTTTCCCTTACCCAGATGCCTGCCAACACCTTCCTCCTCCCCAGCGGCAGCCCAAGGTCCTGAGAAGTTCAAGAAACCCCTTGTCCAGTTCTCTGAGCATCCCCAACAACGCTGAAATCTTGCCGAGTCTTCCTTCAACACGTCACTCAGATCTGTCTCCCCATTTCAGCCTTTGGAGCTCTCCTGAATCAAGCCTAAATGCCACCACAGCCTCCTAACTGGGCTCGCCAACTCTCATCCATGCTCCCCTCTACGGCTAGGTATACCTGAAGTTGAATTCCTCAAATGGGGGGCCCTGGGGCCCATAAAACACTACGATAGTGTTTTAATTGCATCTTTTTATTTGTAGGGTAACCTAAGATTTGGGGTCCCTGGGTGGTACAAACAGCTAACATGCTCAGCTGCTAACCACTTCTAAAAAATCAGTCACTGAAAACCCTGTGGAGCACAGTTCTACTCTGACACACACAGGGTCATCATGAGCCAGAGTCAACTCGAAGACAACTGGTTTTTGGTTGGGCAGAGTGTTTTAACTGCCTCTTCTTTATTTGTAGGATAATCTAAAACCTCACTTTTATTAGCCTTTCTGGATTAGCCGATAATGATCTTATCCCCAAGAACAGCCACAGATCCCAGCAACTGTTCTGCATTTGTGCTTATGATGGCAACAGTGCTGAGCTGTCCTCCTTTAATTACTGCATAATAATGAGAAAAGGGCAGACGTGGACATAATACTGAAATGACCATCTTCATGCCTGGTGAAGGCCACAGGATGTCACGGCATGCTGTGCGGACACAGGGTTCACAGTGGTGAGAAGCGGAGAGTGGTAGAGGATCAAGGCATCACAGAGCCCACAGCAGCAGAGGCCACTGGAAGGAAGGTAAAAGAACCTTCTGGACAGTGTGCCCCACACTCACATTGTGAGTGGTGGCTTAGTTGCAGCCATACATCCGCCCTGCTCACTGCAAACATGATTTCAATTAGAATTTTATTGGTTTTATAAGTGTGTTTGTCCTTAATTTGTGGATCGGTTTTGGTGTAATAATGGTATATGAGATATCAGTGTGAAGTGTGTATACCTGCTTTTATGATGGCACACATTTAAGTCACCCACCAAAACCCACTGCCGACGAGTCGATTCTAACTCGCAGCGACCCACAGGGTTTCCAAGGTTGTAAATCTCTACAGAAGCAGACTGCCACCTCTTTCTTCCATGGAGCCGCTAGTGGTTTCAAACGGCCCACCTTTCGGCTAGCAGTCGATCGCTTTAACGACTGTGCCATCAGGGCTCCTTATGTAAGCCACATCTTAATAAAAATAAAAATATTTTATGTCAGCCTTGGCTGGGGGGTGTCTGTGAGAACATGCTCCCTTTAAAAGTGGTACATGCTTGGAAGACACTGAGCCCCATGCCATTTTTTTTTTTTTTTTTATTGTACTTCAGGTGAAGGCTTAGAGAACAAATAGTTTCTCGTGAAACAGTAGTACACATACTGTTTTATGACATTGGTTAACAACCCCACAACATGTCAACCCTCTAACTTCTCAACCTTTTTTTTTTTGGTGAAAATACACATAGCCAAAGATACACCATTTCAAAAATTTCTACATGCACAGTTCAGTGACATCGACTACGCTCTTCCAATTGTGCTGCTATTCTCACTTAAGATGAAGGCTTACAGAACAAAACAGTTTCTCATTTAACAGTTACTACACATGTTGCCCTATGACAATGGTTAACAATCTCCCAACACATCAACAATATCCTTACTCGACCTTGGGTTCCCTATCACCAGCTTCCTTGTCCCCTTCTGCCTTCTGGCCCTTGTCACTGGACTCCTGTACCTTGTTAGTCTCATTTGGTTTTAGGGGGCTGTCCACTCCCAGGCTGAACGGTGAACCTCAGAGATAACTTCACCACTGAGCTAAAAGGGTGTCTGGGGGCCATACTCTTGGGGTTTCTCCAGTCTCCTTTAGGCCAGTAAATCTGGTCTTTTTTTTGTGAGTTAGAATTTGGTTCTACATCCTTCTCCAGCTCTGTCCAGAACCCTCTGTTGTAATCCTGGTCAGAGCAGTCAGTGGTGGTAGCCAGGCACCATCTAGCTGTACTGGACTCAGTCCGGTGGAGGCCTTGGTAGCTGTGGACCATTAGTCCTTCGACTAACCTTTTCCTGGTATCCTGTTCTCTTCATTCTCCCTTGCTCCCGAAGGGACGAGACCAGTGGAGTATCTTAGATGGCTGCTCACAGGCTTTTAAAACCCAGACACTACTCACCAAGGTAGAATGTAGAATATTGTCTTTATAAACTGTGTTATGCCAATTGAGCTAGATGTTCCCCAAGACCATGATCCCCACAGCCCTCCGCCCAGCAATTGAGTCCCTCAGGGAGTTTGGATGTGTCTATGGGGCTTCCATGACCTTCCCTTGCACAAGTTGTGCTGGTTTCCCCTGTATTGTGTACTGTCTCACCCTTCACCCAAGATACCACTTATCTATTGTCTATTTAATGTTTCACCCCCCCCCACCCCTCCCATCCCTGGTAACCAACAAAGATTGTTACATTTTGTGTGTGAACTTTTTCATGGGTTTTTACAATAGAGGTATCATACAATATTTGTCCTTTTGTGATTGACTTATTTCACTCAGCATAATGTCCTCCAGTTGCATCCATGTTATGAGATGCTTCACAGATTCATTGTTGTTCTTTCTCATTGCATAGTACTCCATTGTGTGTATGTACCATAGTTTGTTTATCCATTCATCTGTTGATGGGCATCTAGGTTGTTTCCATCGTTTTGCTATTGTGAACAATGCTGCCATGAACATAGGTGTGCATATGTCTATTCGAGTGACGACTCTTATTTCTCTAGGATATATTCCTACGAGTGGGATTGCTGGATCAAATGGTATGTCTACTTCTAGCTTTCTGAGGAAGCGCCATATCATTTTCCAAAATGGTTGCATCATTTTGCATTCCCACCAGCAGGGCATAAGTGTTCCGATCTGCCCGCAGCCCCTCCAACATTTGTTATTTCCAGTGTTTTTGATTCGTGCTAGTAATGCCGGGGTGAGATGGTATCTCATTGTGGTTTTCATTTGCATTTCTCTAATGGCTAGTGATCACGAGCATTTCCTCATGTGTCTGTTGGCCATTTGAATGTCTTCTTTGGTGAAGTGTCTGTTCATTTCCTTTGCCCATTTTTTAATAGGATTATTTGTCTTTTTGTTGTAGAGGTGTTGGATGTAGAGGTGTTCTTGTAGATTATGGAGATTAGACCTTTGTCTGACTTGTACTGTCCAAAAATTTTTTCCCAGTCTGTAGGTTCTCTTTCTACTCGTGTGGTGAAGTCTTCTGAAGAGCATAGATGTTTGATTTTTAGAAGATCCCAGTTATCTAGCTTATCTGCTGGGGTTTGTGGGTTGATGGTTATGGTTTGTATCCTGTTAATGTCATGTATTAACGCCTAAAGTGTTGGTCCTATTTTTTCTTCTATGAACTTTATAGTTTTAGGCTTTATATTCAGGTCTTTGATCCATTTTGAAGTCGTTTTTGTATATGGCGTGAGGTATGGGTCCAGTTTCATTTTTTTGCAGATGGATATCCAGTTTTTCCAGAACCATTTGTTAAAAAGACTGTCTTTTCCCCATTTGATCGACTTTGGGCCCTTGTCGAAGATCAGGTGACCGCAGGTGGATGGATTTACATCTGGGTTCTCAATTCTGTTCCATTGGTCAATGTATCTGTCGTTGTACCAGTACCAGGCTGTTTTGACTACTGTAGCTGTACAGTAGGTTCTGAAGTCAGGTAGTTGGAGTCCTCCAACTTTATTCTTCTTCTTCAGTAGTGCTTTACTTATTTGGCGCTTCTTCCCTTTCCATATAAAGTTAATGATTAGTTTTTCCATCTGTTTGAAGAATGTTGTTGGTATTTGGATCAGGATTGCGTTGTATTTGTAAATTGCTTTGGATAGAATTGTCATTTTCACAATGTTGAGTCTGCCTATCCATGAGCATGGTATGTTTTTCCATTTATGTAGATCCCTTTGGGTTTCATGCAGTAGTGTTTTGTAGTTTTCTTTGTATAGTTGTTTTACATCCCTGGTCAGATTTATTCCTAAGTATTTTATCTTTTTAGGGGCTATTGAAAATGGTATTGTTTTCCTGATTTCCTTTTCATCGTTCTCCTTATTGATGTATAGGAATCCAACTGATTTTTGAATGTTTATCTTGTATCCTGCTACTTTGCTGAATCTTTCTATTAGTTCCAGTAGTTTTCTCATGGAGTCTTTAGGGTTTTCTATGTATAGTATCATATCATCTGCAAATAGGGACAGTTTAACTTCTTCATTACCAATTTGGATGCCTTCTCTTTTTCTTGCCTTATTGCTCTAGCTAGAACTTCCAGCACAATGTTAAATAGGAGTGGTGATAAAGGGCATCCTTTTCTTGTTCCTGTTTTCAAGGGGAATGTTTTCAGCCTCTCTCCATTAGGAACGATGTTGGCCATTGGTTTTGCATAGATGCCCTTTATTATGTTGAGAAATTTCCATTCTATACCTATTTTATTGAGAGTTTTTATCAGGAATGGGTGTTGGATTTGTCAAATACCTTTTCTGTGTCAATTGGGATGATCATGTGATTCTTTTCTTTCCTTTTATTTATGTGGTGGATTACGTTGACGTATTTTCTAATGTTGAACCATCCTTGCATACCTGGTATGAATCCTACTTGGTCGTGGTGTATTATTTTTTTGATATGATGCTGAATTCTATTGGCTAGAATTTTGTTAAGAACTTTTGCATCTATATTCATGAGAGATATTGGTCTGTAATTTTCTTTTTTTGTGATGTCTTTGCCTGGTTTTGGTATCAGTGTTATGCTGGCTTCATAGAATGAATTTGGAAGTGTTGCTTCCTCTTCTATGCTCTGAAATAGCTTGAGTAGTATGGGTACGAGCTCTTCTGTAAATGTTTTGTAGAATTCTCCAGTGAAGCCAACTGGGCCAGTGCTTTTTTCGGTTGGAAGTTTTTTTTTTTTTTTTAATTACCTTTTTAATCTCTTCTCTTGTTATGGGTCTGTTCAGATTTTCAACATCACTTTGTTGTAGTTTGGGTAGGCCGTGTGTTTCTAGAAATTTATCCATTTCCTCTAGGTTTTCAAATTTGTTGGAGTATAGTTTTTCATAATATTCTGTTATAATCCTTTTTATTTCAGTTGGGTCTGTTGGAATGTCCCCCATTTCATTTCTTATTTGGGTTATTTGTGTCCTCTGCTGTTTTTCTTTTGTCAGTCTGGCCAGTGGTTTGTCGATTTTGTTGATTCTTTCAAAGAATCAACTGTTGGTTTTGTTGATTCTTTCTATTGTTTTTCTGTTCTCTATTTCATTGATTTCTGCTCTGACCTTTACTATTTCCTTTCTTCCGGTGGTTGTGGGCTTTTTTTGCTGTTCCCGTTCTATTTGTTTGAGTTCTGTAGTTAATGTTTTGATTTTGTCCCTTTCTCCTTTTTTGATATGTGCATCTATTGCTATAAATAGTCCTCTGAGGACTGCCTTTGCTGGGTCCCAAAGGTTTTGGTATGATGTGTTTTCATTCTCATTTGATTCTAGGAATGTTTTGATTCCATCTCTGATTTCTTCTATTACCCAGTGATGTGTAAGCAGGGTATTATTCAGTTTCCATTTAATTGATTTTTTTCCCTTGCTCTTTCTATTGTTAATTTCTGCCTTGATGGGATTGTGGTCAGAGAAGATGCTTTGAATTATCTCAATGTTTTGGATCTTGTTGAGGACTGCTCTGTGGCCTAAGATGTGGTCTATTCTGGAGAACGTTCCATGTGCATTGGAAAAGAATGTGTACTTTGCAGCAGTTGGATGGAGTGTTCTATATATGTCTATGAGGTCAAGTTGGCTGATTGTGGCCTTTAGGTCTTCTGTATCTTTGCTGAGTTTCTTCTTAGCTGTTCTGTCCTTTACTGACAGTGGTGTGTTGAAGTCTCCTACTATTACCGTGGAACTATCAATTTCTCTTTTCAGTGTTGTTAGAGTTTGTTTTATGTATTTTGGAGCCCTGTCATTGAGTGCATAGATGTTTATTATGGTTATGTCTTCATGATGGATCATCCCCTTAATCATCATATAGTGTCCTTCTTTGTCTTTTATAGTAGATTTAGTTTTAAAGTCTATTTTATCTGAGATTAGAATTGCCACTCCTGCTCTTTTTTGGTAGTTGTTAGCTTGATATATTTTTTTCCAACCTTTGATGTTTAATAAATTCACATCTTTGTTTCTAAGGTGTGTCTCTTGTAGACAGCATATTGATGGATCCTGTTTTCTTATCCATTCTGTCACTCTCTGTCTCTTTATGGGTGCATTGAGTCCACTTACATTCAGTGTAATTATTGATAGATGTGAGTTTGTTGCTGTTATTTTGTAGTGCTTTTTTTTGTGGTACTGAAGTTTTCTTTGTTCTTGTTACTCTCTTGTGCTGAGTTACTTTTGTTTGTGGATTTTTTTTCATTTCTTCTGTTTTTGTAGGTTTTGTTTTTGCTAAGACTTTATTTTTTTCCTCTTTTTTTATGTTTGTTAACTTTCTTTGTGGTTACCATGAATTTTATCCTTATCTTTCTAAGTTTGAAGCAGTCTACCATTACTTGGTATCACCTTGCCTTCCTCTCCATTAGAAGGTTCTGTACCTATGCCGTTTATTCCCTCTTTCATTGTTTTAATGTTGTTGTCATTTACTGATTAACTGCTCTGATTCCCTGTTGTATTTCTTTTGGTTTGGATAGTCCTTGAGAGTTCATTTCCCAGATTGGTATCTGGCTGGTAAAATCCTGTGTCCTAGATTCTGCCTGTGAGCTGAAGTTGTTTGTCCTCAGATCAAAGAACTCCCTTTATTAATTCTTGTAAGTTTGGTTTGACTTTTACATAGTCCCTTAATTTCTATTTATCTGGAAATGACCTAATTTCACCATCAAATTTGAATGAGAGTTTTGCAGGATATATCATTCTTGGCTGGCAATTATTTTATTTCAAGATTTTATATATGTCATCCCATTGCCTTCTTGCCTGCGTGGTTTCTGCTGAATAATCTGAGCTTAGTCTTATTGTTTCTCCTCTGTATGTGACTTCTTGTTTTTCACGAGCTGCTCTCAGGATTCTTTGTCTGTCTTTGGTTTTGGCGAGTGTGATTATGATATGCCTTGGTGATTTTCTTTTGGGGTTTCTCCTATATGGGGTTTGTTGAGCTTCTTGGATGGCCAGCTTTTCATCTTTCATGATATTGGGGAAGTTTTCTGTCAGCAGTTCTTCAATGATCCTCTCTGTATTTTCTGTTTTCTCCCCTTGTTCTGGAATTCCAATCACTTGAAAATTTTTGCTTTTGATTGTATCCCACGTAACTCTCAGGGTCTCTTCATTTTTCTTTGTTCTTTTTTCTGAGTTTTCCTCAAACAGAGTTGTATCCAAGGGTTTGTCTTCAATTCCACTGATCCTGTCTTCCACTGTTTCAAATCTGCTTCTCAGCCCTTCTATGACACCGTCCATTTCTGAAATCTTGTTGTTTATCTCTTGGATTTCTAATTGTTGTCTTTGTATAATTTCTAGTTGTGAATTTATTTTGGCATTTTGTTCCTGCATTATTTTCCTGAATTCTTCCAATTTTTTGTCTGTATTTTCCATGAATTTGTCTATTTTTTCCTCATGTTTGTCAGCTTTTTTGCCTCAGCTCTTGGAGAATTCTGAGTATTAGAGATTGGAATTCCCTATCAGGTAGTTCTACTGCATTTTCTTCCAGAGGAGAGTCATCTGGTGTTTTATTTTGGACGCCTACTGGAACCATCCTGTGCTGTTTTTGTAAATGTTTTGATATTGTCTGCTGTCTTCGGGGCATTCAGTAGTTATTTTTGTCATTTATTGATTGTAGATTTGTTTGTTTCATCCCTTTTTTTTGTTTGTTTTTAAATTTGACTATGTCTGAGCAGGTGGACTGTGTGTTCTTTGTTGTTTGCTCGTCTGTAGGTACAATACTTTTTGCCTCCTTCTCCAGTTTGCAGGGTCAGTCACTCAGATATGGTATGGCAGGGCAGGTCTAGCTGAAGATACTGGGACGGGTTGTTTGTGGCACTTACTACAGCCACCAGGGCGGGTCAGTAATCAGTGCAGGGCAGGTTCCAGTAGGCTGTGCCTGTGCTGCTTGGTGGTGTGATGTTAAGTGCATGGTGCAGGTAGGCAGGATGTAGCAGGGAGATTATTATGTGTGGCGCTAAGATGGATATGGGAGAGAGGAGAGAGGAACAGGAGCCAAAAACATACAAACGAAAAAGAATGCTAGGGGAGCTTGCTGTTGGAGTGGAGAGATGAGAGACTATGAAATGGAGAAAAACAGAAAGGGGAAGAGGAAGAAAAGAAAAGAATAAATTAATAAAAATCAGAAACGTTAAAGAACAGCAAAGTTCCCAGGGATCCCACCAGTGCAGCTATGAGGTCTGGGGAAGTAGCTCTCAGGTGTTGCAGTACAGCCTGGCTAGAAGGCATAGAGGTATACAACACCAGGTATTCAGGGAACAGAAAGAGAAGGAAGATATAGAGAGATGAGAAACTGAGCAATGAAGAAACACAAACAGGGAAAAAAGGGAAAAGAAAACAAAACAAATTAAAAAAAAGAACAAGAAAAGCCCCCAAAAAACAGAAAAAAAAAAAAACCCTCAAAAACAACGAGAAAAGAAATGCACTCAGGGATCCCCCTGCACGTTTGTGCAAGCTGAGGAGGTAGTCTCCTTGCCATGCAGCACCGCCTGGCCAGAAAGGGCTCTCAACTCAAGAAAAGGAAAAGAAAACAAACAAACAATTCAAAACAAACAAATGAACAAAAGCCCTGGGATCCCACCAGTGCGGCAGCACAGACCGGGAAGCAGCTCCACACTCGAACCGAGAGACACAGCCCCTCAGGAAGAAGCAAAGAGGGCGCATGGAGCCAGGTATTTGAGTGAAAGGAGGGCGAGGTGGTGAGAGGTAAGGAAGAAATCAAAAGAAGCGGAAAAAAGCAACACCAGCAGCCAACAAATGACACTCAGAGAGCCGGCCTGTTTGGGTCTGTGGAATCCAGGCAGCCGGTGTTTCCCAGACAAGAGATTGTGGCCACAGGAAGCAGATGAGGCCGAGTGGGGGTGAAGAAGGGTGGGGGGTGGGAAAGCATATATCGCAAATTACCGGTTGTTTTGTCTCCCTCTGGAAGCTCCGTGAAGCTGCTTTCTCGTGCCCCGTTTGCTGGTCTCCGACATGAGTCCAAGATGGCGGATCCGCGCTGCGTTAGCTGGGAGGTGAACTCTGCATGAATCTCTCCTTAGTCTCCGTTCTCTGTCAGTTTTCTCACTCCATTTGGTGTTTGGCTGAGTTCTTTATCTCTTCATTTGATGTTTTAGGGTTTCAGGATTGTTGTTTTCTCTGCTCAGCTTAGTTTTTCGGATCTTTGCCGTGGAGGGACAGCGTGGTGCTTCTGCCTAGAGCGCCATTTTGCCGGAAGTCCTAAGAGTATTTTCTTGAATAATGAACTCTACTTTGATTTTACAAGTTTTTTTTAAGTTTTCCTCTTAATTGACAATACAGTCTGGCAGATAGAGGTGGGAGATGTGTTAACATTACAGTCCCACTGTATCCCTAATGAAGTGGAAGGGAACCCAGGGGAAGAATAGGATTAAAAAAAGACACTAGAGAATAATAAAATCAAAGGAGAAAAAGAAACAATATAATGAATGTGTGTGGGCTTTGAACAGACATCTTGTTATGTGTGTACACACTCAAGTTAGAAGAGACACAGAAAGGAGCAATTAGAGCTGATATCTGGCCAAAGACCATTTCCTCTGACTCAGGTCCTGCACCATCTGCATCTGGTCCACGGCCTCAGTGTCGGTATCTGTCAAATGGGTTGAGGTCATTTATTTGTCTACTTCATAGGGCTGCTGTAAGGATCCCAGGGAATAATGAATGGGAAAGTGCCAACTGGAGAGCGCTGTGCACATGTGAGGTGTTATTCGGGCATTGGGTGGGGTTGGACTGAACAAGCTTCAAAACTCTCTCTCTAGCTGTAGGAATCCAGATTTTCATGAAAATACTTCACACACACACAAGCTCACAAGCACAGATACACACACAGTTATGTACACACACGTGCCCTCATACATTCCTTCACACATTCATAAATCCTCACACACACATCCCCCCTCACACTGACATTCTCAGACGCCATCACACACATCCACACTCTGTCACACATGTGTAAACTGATTTACACACAGCCTCACAAACCTCCCCTCACACTCTCACACACACAACACTAAATATACACCCCCAAAACCCTCACATACATGCTCCCACACACACACACATATATCCTAATAGACACCCTCATTAATACCCCCTTTTACACAAACCCTTAAACACACCCCACATGTATAAACTGTCATACACATATACCTCATGCACACACCATCACGCATGTCCCCCCATAACCCCTCATACACACACACACCCTCACACGAGTCCTCTTACAGCCCCTTATACACATACACACCTCACACAAACCCTCACACACACACACACACACCTTTGCTTAGCTCCTTCTATGGCCCTGTCCTGCCTCCGTCATTCCTCTTTCCCCTGGAAGCACTCCCTCCAGACACCACGTACCCAGAGTTCCACACCCTAGGCTCTGCTTTGAGAGAACCTGACCAGAAACGGAAGCCCATGAACCTCTGTGACCTCTGTGCCAGGTGCAGCACACAGTAGGAGCTTCCTGTGCATCTACTGAGTGAACAAGCCATTTCTCTTGCCCTTGACTGCAGAACCTCTGCTCTTCAGTCCCATGGTGAGAGCACTGGCTTGTGGCCAAGAGGAGCAGCTTTATCTCTCAAGGTCACTGCTCTATCCCTGTGCCTAGACCAGTGCATGGGACATAGTAGGAGCTCAGTGGATATCTGGTGAATGAATGAATAGATGAAAGAGTGAATGCCTCCATTTCCTCCTACCCGCATGTCTTCCTTTCTCACCAGGTCTCTGACAAACCTTCAAGGCCACTTGAGTGATTGCCAGCCAAAAGAACCTTCCATGTCCACCCTGGCTCATACCACGTTGCTTTTGCCAATTGCCTGCACACCTCAGAGATCTATCAGAGGGACCTCAGGGGCCCCCAGGGGCAGGAGGACACAGGAGCTTGAGATGAGGTGGATCAAGATCCCCTCCGGCTCTGCTTTGATCTATTCCGTAACATCGTGTTTGCACAGAAGTGCTCTGTGCTATACAAGGATGGTGGAACCCTCTGCAGCCTTGCGTTTTCTATCTATGCATGTGCCCACTTTGACATGGGGCGTATCCGATCCCTCACGCTGCCCTGTCCGCATTTTATATGGAGATGTCTTGCTCATGTCTCCTTCTAGGCTGGAACTCCTTGAGGGCTCTAACCTAGAGATCAAAAGCATGGGCTTTGGCATCACAAAGACCTTGAGCAAGTTATTTATCCTCTCCTAATCTTGGGTTCTGTAGCTATAAAATGGGAAAGTAATAGAGCTATCATCTGAGGGTTGGGCAACAATTCAGTAAGACAATGCATGTAACGTGTTAATCACAGTGCTAGGCTCACGGCAAGTACTCCATAGACGGTACCTTCTAGATTTACGAGTTACCTAGGGCAAGTGCCTTGGATCTGCTTGGTAATTAGCCATCCACACTCTCATATTTTCCTTTGGAAAAGGGAGTTACACCATGAATATGCATGAAGCTCATCTTTCTAGTCTGGATATTTCCCAGAGTTCTAAGGGGGTCTCATGATCATAATCACTGGGCCTAGTGAAGCCACTAATTCCAGGTGGACATTGGGAACATTCTGAGTGGCAGCTGAGTGGCCAAACTGGGCCCTCATCCCTGGCTGCAAAGAGACAAGAGAAGAGAGTCAAAGTCCTCTTGTTTCTTAATTAAGCATCTGGCTTCCTTCCAGGTCCAGACCTACTGTGCACAGACAGCGGGGAAGCTGGAAGAAACAATGGTTTCTCACCCCTGTTCGTTGTTATATCTCCAGCAGCCAGCACAGCACTTGGCACACAGTGTACGCTCAATACATATTGTCAAGTGAAAGAATGAATAAATGAAGGAAGGAATGAATTGGTATCTACCATGGTACAGTGGTTAAGCGCTTGACTACTAACCTAAAGGTCTGCGGTTTGAACCCACCAGCTGCTCCCTGGGAGAAAGATGTGGCAATCTGCTTCCATAAAGATTACAGCCTTGGAAGCCCTATGGGGCAGTTCTACTCTGTTCTAAAGGGTCGCTATGAGTCAGAATCCACTCCTCTGCAACGGTTTGGGGTTTTCTTTTTTTGTTGTTTTTTTAATGCAGTTTGAGTGTCTAGCATAGGTGTCTCTCAGTGGTTTTTTTTAATTGTAGCAAATACGTACATAAGAAAGTATTTGCCATTTCAACATTTTTCACATGTATAATTCAGTGACATTAACTGTGTTTATCATGTTGTGCAACTCTCACCATTATCCATTTCCAGTTTCTGAATGAATGAATAAACAAGCGAATTTGAGGTTCCCTATGTATCCCCAGTGCTGAGCCCAGGTCCTGACACAGAGGAGGCTATTGACAAATATTTACGGAGGAAGTGAACTAGATCCAGTGTTTCCCAGAAAGCAGCTGAGTTTCAGCTGTGGTCGCCCCCCTCTCCCCATCCGCCTGGACTCACGGTCACATTTCCAGGGACCTCGCCCTCAAATCCAGCCCCTAGCCTGGCTTGGCCTCAGCCAGGTGGGAAAAGGAGCCTTGGAAACAGAGCAAGTGAAGCTCCCTGAGGTGCAGCAAGTTGAGTGACCGTCTAGTTGGCTCACCAGGGAGCTCGTGGTCTGTTGCCCTCAGAAATACAAACTCACCCCTAGATGGACAGAGCTGGAAAGACCAGCCTGCAATGACCCTGCGAAGCTGCCATCAAGTACAACCACACACGCACACAGAGTGGGGACACGCAGCGGTGCCGTCTGGGCACGGGGCCCTCTGCCTGGATGGTGCTAACCCACGGGAAGGAGGCGCTGAGGGGCTGGGATCACACAGGTGATCTTGCTCATCTGCCAATTACACACCAGCCGGCATGTACACACGCACGTGGACAGCCCAGCATGGTTCTACCCCCACGCCCCACCATCCCACCCCAGATGTGCCTGCTTCCAACCCAAGCAGTCCACAGATCCCCGCGCGGTACCACCAACAGATGACACTCTCTGTCCCCCTTGGACACATTTTTCATGGATGATATCAACAGTGAGAGTAGCTAACGTCGAATGAGCAGCTGTTTGCCAGGAGCTGAGGTTCAGAGTTCGTAGGTCAGTGCAGGCCCGGGGACATGTCATTCAGAGGTACCGGAAGTTGTCCTTCTCTATGACCCGTTGGTCAGGCAGCCAGCCCCATTCTTTCGCCCCCACGTGCTGGGACCCACTCCCCACTGGAAACCAGGAGGGGCTTCAGAACCTGGCCGAGCTGCCCGGCTTGCAGGCTGGATGGTGACCAGAAGCCTCTGTGGGTCCTAGGCCGCGACCCTACTTGGTCCCTGGTGGTGCCCCAGGGTACCTGGCCTGTGGTACTCTGAAGCTGAGGCCTCCCTCTGAGCTCCCCAGGCCAGCTTCCTGCAGGGGTCTCACTGCAGCTGACCATACGGTGCCCCCACTGCACCAGCTCGGCGTCTGGCAGGTCGCAGGAACGAGCCTTACATGCCCAGAAAGGCCGGCATAGAGAACTGGCTCCACCTGGGGTGAGGGGGAGAGTATCGGACCCTAAGCCTCCGCCCTGCCGCTGCTGCCTCTTTCACTCATGGAATCCCCGCAATCGCTGCCTGGAGGCACGGCTGCACACCCAAGGGGAAGGACACTGGGCTGGTGTTGGGTCCCCTTGAGTCCCCGTAAGGCCAAGCCGAAGGAGGTCATGGATGCTGGGAGGCCCCGTGACCCCCCAGGAGAACACGCTGCACAATGACCCCCCAACCTAGCCTGCAGGCCTGGGGAGCAAAGCCCCCACCGGGTGGGTACTCACCGCTCTGGGAGGCCTTCACCACGTGGTGGCTGCCGCCCACTCTCAGGAGCTGCTCCCCATCTGGTGAGGCCAGCGACACTAATCAGCGCAGTGTGGTGCAGTTGAGTGGCTGGGGCTTAATTGACACCAGGTGGCCCCTCCCCAGGGGTAAGTTGGGAGGCTGCTGGCAGGCTGGAGGCCCAGCCCAGGCAGGGGCTGCACCCAGGCCTGGTGGCTCAGGCTCCCGGGAGGGGTTAGGACAGTCAGGCTGCCGCCAGCCACCCCTCCCCTGCTCTGCCACCGGCGTCCCCATAGCACGCCCAGTCCCTGTCTTCCCTAGGCTCTGACCTTTCTTTCATGTTAGAGCAGCGGCTGTGGCAGCGTCTGCACAGGAGGAGGGTGGCTCAGGTTTCCCCTCAGTTGGCTGGGGGCAGTCAGGACGTGTGAGCTGGGTCTGCAGTGGCCAGGCAGGGCAGCTGGAACCTGAGCGGCCCAGGAGCCACCTACTGTGTCCACAACCGATCCCGTGAACTGTCTTTTATTGAACACTTAATATGTGCCAGGCCCTGCATTTGCCACACTGTCCCCACTAAGCAAAACAAAACAAAACCCAAACCAGTTGCCAGTTAAATCAATTCCAACACATGATGACTCCATGTCTTGCAGAGTGGGGCTGTGCTCCACAGGGTTTTCATGGCTGTGACCTTTTGGAAGCAGGTTGTCAGGCCTTTCTTCTGAAGCACCTCTGCGTGGGTTTCAACCCCCGGCCTTTCGTTTAGTGGCCGAACACTTAACCATTTGCACCACCCAGGTTTCCCCCACTAAATCCCCACTAAATATGGGAGAGGCAGGAATTAACCCCACTTTGCAGATGATGAACTGAGGCTCAGAGAAGCTAAGCTTCTTTCCCAAGATCACACAGCCTACTTATCAGTAGGAGAGTCGGGATACATACCTAGCTGTCTGACACCAAGTGGAGATTTTAATGACCACCTGCACAATTTATAATATTATTCCCATTTTTAAGATAAGGAAATCAAGCCTCAGAGACAGGAAGCCAGTTTTCAAGGTCCTACAGCAAGGTGCAGAGTTTGGATTTGCCACTAGGTCTGCTGAGTCAGACAGCCTGGGAAAACAAAGTCCGCTGCTGAAACACAAACCTTCTCTCCTGACCCACATGTGTCCCTGCTTATATTAGGGCACTAAGTATGAACCATAGCTTGGAGCTTAGGGGAAAGAGCACTGGACATGGAGTCAGAAGCACTGTGCTGAACCTGCTGTGTGATTTTCAGCAAGTTACTCTACCTCTCTGGCCCTTTCCACAGCTGCCAGAAGCACCAAGTGGGAAACTACGTGGAAACGGCTTTGTGGCCGGGACCCTAAGGAAGGACTGGGGAGTGCTGCAGCGGCTGCCACTCTGCCTCAATACCCTTTCCCAGAAGCCCTGACCCTCACTGT
Organism: Dugong dugon; assembly: GCA_030035585.1. NCBI lineage: Eukaryota > Metazoa > Chordata > Mammalia > Sirenia > Dugongidae > Dugong > Dugong dugon. The sequence goes on from CM057476.1 coordinate 14,929,339, forward strand.
CTGGGGCAGCGGGACCCTGCAGTTAAGAGCACACAAACGCTTTGCAGTCACAGACCTGAGTTCAAACCTTGACTCTGTGACTCCCTGACCACATGACCTTCACAAGTCACTTCATTCCTCCTAGCAAGTGAGGCCTGCCTGGCTGTGAGGGCATTAAATGAAACCATGTCCAGCACTTGCCACTTCATTCAACATGTATTGAAAAAAGCCTACTATGTGCAGTTCACTGTGCTGGGAACATAATGGTGGTCAACATAGAGCCAGTCCACGTGGAGACAGACGATAAACAAGAAAACACAAATACGTAATTCCTCGTCGTATATGCTTGACGAATAGAAGGAGCTGTTATTGTTTGTGCACTTATTCAACAAAAGAATTTGTTGAACACCTACTATGTGCCAGGCACTGGGGAGAGATGCCTGTCTGCATGGAGCTGACCTGTTTTAATTAGTAACCGCCCTGATGATAACATATAGCAAAAATAATTATACCATTCAACATCAGGACAGATTTCCCTCACAGGTAGTGTGCCTTGGTTTCCCCACTGGTAGAAGAATCTGCCTGTCTGCTTGGGCCTGCTCCCTTGGGGAGCCCCAAGGTGGAGTGGGGGATTCCGGAATGTTCCTAGATCTACTCCTTGGGTTCTTTTTGGTCTGGCTTGTGGGCACACGGGCAGGCAGCTCATCTGCCTGGCACAGACCAGACCCCACGTGGTTTGGGGGAAGCTGAACCCATGACTCAGCCTGCTCGGCTTGTCAAGCGGAGAGTAGAAGGGAGCAGGCAACTGGCTGGGCTGTCAGCCATGGGGCTTCGGAGCCAGGCATGGGGCAGGTGCCCAGAGTGCAGACTGGGGCTTTAGGATGACAAGGGAGGGGCTCCAAATTCAGGTGACCATGGGCCAGCCCATGGTGGGTATCACTGGTAAAGAGACTCTTCTAGTAAAATGGGGACAACAGTGTCCACGTGGGTTAAAATGCATCCTGTATAAAAAGGGCTCAGCCCAGAGCCTCTCATGTAGTCAGTGCTCCTCTATTTTAGAGAATATTAACCCCCTTAGACACAGGGGGATGGACCCAATAACCCCAGATGCTTTGACAGCGAGGCAGGTCAAATGAGAGCACTAATAAGTGATGGGAAAACACAGAACCTGGCATTTGGGGCTGTTTGCTGCATCATCAAAGCAAAGCATGCAGGCCCCGCCTGTAGAAGATGGTAGGAGAGGAAGGGCCTATTCAGAACACTGTCTTAAGGGCCAAAGTCTTGGACTGTGGAGAGCAAGCAAGGAGAGGATGCTGCCCCAGACAGCCACCGGGGGCTCACAGCCTTGCAAACCTGGCTGCTTCTCCCAGTCCAAACGCCTCTTAGGAGGGGCACAAATCAAGGCAGAATTTAGCTGGATGAATTTACCGAGGGGTGAGTTGGGGGTCTTCAGTGTTAAATGTCCGGACAGTGGGTTCCAGGGGCCCAGAGAGGGTCCCCCATGGCTTCCCAATGCCAGGATAAGTAGGAGGTGCCAGAGATGGATAGTCGAATTTGGGAAATTCTGAGTTAAACTGGTTTCTCTCCTGCAGGACTTCTAAGAGCTCTGATTAGGCTGAAGGATGGTGTGATTCAGGCACACATGTCTCCAAGTTTTCCCAAACCTGTTTAACTGTGGGATTTTATTTTTCAAGGAATGCTTGAAGGAAGAACATGGCTTCTAAAAAGAACAGTGTGGGGTGGGAATCCTAGCTAGGTAAGTATAGGAAGATAATTACAGAACCTTGCCCAGAAGTTTGTTAGCTAAAGAGGAGAATACATGTGAAATACAAATAAAGAAGCAGGAAATAACAGCAATTACTATCATTATAATAATTAATTTACCTTATTAATGACAATTAAGAATGATACATTAACATTAGAATTATTAGTTTAAGTGATAATGATGATTACATAAACTATTATTACATAACTGTAATTAGCAACAACAGCCCAGGTGTTGACAGTTGAGGATGAGGCAGGACTGGGTGCACCTGCCACATGAGATGATCTTGGGGTCAAAGTGGCCCACCAGCAGGCTTGAAGGAGTGACAACATCATAGGGTGGAAGAGAAAGAAGTCGGCCCAGTCTTCAGGTAAATGACTGGGAAGTTCATCCTAATTTTTCGGCTACATTTATTCCAGGCTTGCTGTGTAGAGCCACACAGCTGGTGAGGGAAAGAGAGAAGACTTATTCCCAGGGATCTGATGCCAAGGCCAAGAACAAGATAGGCCATGCAAAGTGCTACCTCAAGGCCAGGCACATAGTGAGTATTCTGTACGTGGCAGCTCAAAGGGGTCACTGAGTAGGGCCATTTGAAGTGCCAATGTCATCATAAAACATACCTGGATGTAGAGAGGGCTAAAGCCCTTATCTATCAGAAGAGCTACTAAACCAAAAGCCAAAAAACAGATTCACTGCCATGAGTCGATTCGGACTCCTAGCGACCCTACAGGACAGAGTAGAACTGCCCCATAGGGTTTCCAAGGAGCAGCTGCTGGCTTTGAACTTCCAGCCCTTTGGTTAGCAGCCAACCTCTTGATCACTGTGCCACCAGAGCTCCATGAAGGGCTGCTAGGAGGCTACAAGGTCGTTCTAACAAAAGCCTCTAAATCTCAAAACTCAACCTTTGATGGGAAGATGAGTGGGAAAGGGAAGGATGGATAGAGCCACAGACTGGGGAGGGCAGTGGGATGGGGATGGGGCAGCAGGGGCTGCAGTATTGTTTACAATGTGAGAAATGGTGCTGGAGGGGCTTCTATTCTGAAACGACATTGACCTTTCTCTGGTGGCCTATTGTAAATTGCCAGTGGTAGCTATGTGGTTGGCATTACGCTAAGTGGCTTACATGTATTATCTCATTTAATCCTCACAAAACCCCTATGGCATAGAGGCTAGTATGGTCTCCATCCAATATAGAGATGGTGAAACTGACGTTCAGAGAAGTTGAGCAACCTGGCCAAGGTCACACAGCTAGTGAGCAAACAAGCTGGGATTCAAATGCAGGTCTGTCTGACTGTGAAGCTCTTGCTCTTTGCACTACTGTGTGATACTGTTCCCTGGTCAACCCCCTTTATGTTTCTATAGCTTTTCAGTGATTCTGCATTTATCTTATAATGCCAAGTCTTACCCCCATTGGACGATGAAAAAAATGGGATGGAAGTAGGATCAATGACAAACTTAATAAACCGTTGGCTTAAAGATACATGTATTGAAACTGATCTGAAATCGGCTTGTGCTATTTTTATATTTAAAAATAAACCTCGAGTCTTATTTTGCTCTGCTCTGTTCTTTACAATTTGCTTAGAGGGTCATTGTATTCGTTTTCTTGACTCTGAATGTTTTGTGATGCCCCTTCGTGAGAAGAGATGATGTCACGACCTGACCTGGTATCACATAACTGGTGAGCACAGATCCGGGCTGGATACTAGCTTGTTCACATGTATTTGGTTTGCAAGTGACAAGACAATTCTAAATGAACTTCAGGGGTAAAAAAAGAGAAGCCGGCAGGCAGCAGAAAATTTATTAGAACACTGAGCATCTTGAGAAATTCCAAGAATCCAAAGAACAGCAAATTCATGGGAAATTCAGAAACTGGGGCCACCCTGAGGATGACAGCAGCAGAAATTCTCCTGGACCTTCTCTGAGCCACAAACTTGACTTAAAAAACCAGTTGCTGTTGAGCTGATTCTGACTCGTGGAGACCCCACATGTGGGCCATTTGGTCTGTGTTGTAACTCCCTAAATCTGCTGTCGCAGTGTGAAAGCAGCTGACAATGTGCAAACAAATGTGCATACTATGTTCCAATAAAACTTTATTTATGGAGACTAAAATTTGAATTCCATATCATTTTCATGTGTCACAAAATATTATTCTTATTTTTTTTTCCAGCCATTAAAAATATGTAAAGCTCATTCTGATCTTGTGGACTGTACAAAAATAGGCGGCAGACAACTCTTCAGACAAAGATTGGACTGGACTATGGGACATAAAATGATCCTTGTGAAGAGTGTACTTCTTAGTTCAAGTAGATACATGAGACTAAATGGGCAGCTCCTGTCTGGAGGCAAGATGGGAAGGCAGAGAGGGTCAGGAGCTGAGTGAATGGACATGGGAAATCAGGGATGGAAAGGAGGAGTGTGCTGTCACAGTGCATATAGGGAGAGCAACTAGGGTCACATAACAATGTGTGTTGAAATTTTTGTATGAGAGACTAACTTGATTTGTAAACTTTCACTTAAAGCATAACAATAAAATTTAAAAAAAGGTGGCAGATCAAATGTGGCTTTGGGGACTGTAGATTGCCAACTGACCCCTGGTGTAATGAAAAGTACATTAACTCTTTTGAATGATCTTAATTTTTATGCCAAGAGAGAGAAACCACCAATGGAGAAAACATCTTTTCAAATATGTTGCAAGCGAGCACGAAATCAGCCTTTTGTCAGTATCAGAGGTACAGCCAGAAGGCTCTTTAGAAGCAAAGATGGTGAGACTTCGTCTCACATATCTTGGACGTGTTATCAGGGGGGAACCAGTCCCTGGAGAAGGACGTCATGCTTGGTAAAGTAGGGGTCAGTGAAAAGGAGGAAAACCCTCCACGAGATAGACTGACACATTGGCTGCAACAATGGGCTCAAGCATAACAACAATTGTGAGGATGGTGCAGGACCGGGCAGTGTTTTGTTCTGTTGTACGTAGGGTCGCTATGAATCAGAACTGACTCGACGACACCTAACTACACCAGCAATAGTTGCTCTTGAGTCGACTCCAACTCATGTGTGTCAGAGTAGGACTGTGCTCCACAGGGTTTTCAATGGCTAATTTTTCGAGAGTAGACTGCCAGGCCTTTTTGTTAGCAGCTGAGTGCACTGACCATTTCCACCTCCTCCCCAAAAGCAAACCCATTGCTGTCAAGTCGATTCCGACTCATGGAACTCCATGTGTTACAGAGTAAAATTGCTCCATAGGTTTTTGTTTTGTTTTTACTGTAATCTTTATGGAAGCAGGTCACCATGCCTTTCTTCCGAGGTGCCACTGGGTGGGTCGGAACCATTAACCTTTAGGTTAATAGTCAAGTGAAAACTCTTTGCACCACCCCATTAAAACCCTTTGTTGTCTACTCGATTCTGATTCACAGTGACCCATAGGACAGAGTAGAACTGCCCCACAAGGTTTCCAAGGCTGTAATCTTTATGGAAGCAGACTGCCACATCTTTCTCCTATGGAGCAGCTGGTGGGTTCGAACCGCCAACCTTTCCGTTAGCAGCCAAGCACTAAACCACTGTGCCACCCAGGGACTCCTCAATCAGCCTTAAGAGGACTTACTTTAATGTGTAATAAGGCAATCGCAAATGTGGGACTTCAGTGGGTGATGCTGGTCAGTCTGTCCCCTCGTCCCCTGGCCTAGTTTGTAGGGGACATCACTGAGCTACGCTTCATGTCTGCCTTCTTGTCAAGGTGGTGCTAGCAACTTCCTGTTTCTTGAAGAACGTCTAGCCTTCTTCTTTAAGTGGCATCTGATTTTCCTTTAAAGAAAAACATCTCATTGAGGCTGGAAAATGTCACAGAGAACGAAGACCCAGGATGGCACTGAACTAAGCTCTAGAAAATAGCTGGCCTTCTGCCCTCCAAGCCTAACCCCACAGTCAAGCAACTGGATGGAACCATATGCTGTTAAAAAAGAGAGAGAAAATATCAAATAAATCAAAATCCTCAGATGTTTTATTGGAGGCATCTGAAGTTCCCTTCTTTCGGAATGTAAAATCAGAGGGGAAGGAGTCCCTCTCTAGGGGAGACTGGATCCCAGAATTTCACACCCCAGGCTCTCCTTTGGGAAGAAGTCCTGGCAGAGTAGGGGGCAAGGGGAGATGCCGGGTCTGCAGCTTCTAGGCAAGGAGATTGCAGATGGGCAGCAACTAACCAGGTGGCCTTTCTTGTACGAGATGGATATCTTGGGTTTGCAGGCTGGGGAGAGCTGCTATAAACTCCCAAGATACATAGACTGCAACGACAACAATAATTGTTACTGTAGTCAGTTGTCATCAGGTCGGCTCTGACTCATGGCTGCCCTAGGTGCAACAGAACGCAATGCTGCCTGGTCCTGTGCTATCTTCACAATTGTTGGTATGCTCGAGGCCATTGTTGTGCCACTGTGTGTTTTGACTGCCTTCCAACCTAGGGAGCTCGTCTTCCAGCATAATATTGGATCACATTATATTGTGATCCATAGGGTTTTCACTGGCTAATTTTGGAAGCAGATCACCAGGCCTTTCTTCCTAGTCTGTCTGAGTCTGGAGGCTTCTCTAAAACCTGTCCACCACAGGTGATCCTGCTGGTATTTGAAATACCAGAGGCATAACTTCCAGCATCACGGCAACATGCAAGCCACCACAGTACGACACACTGACAGATGGCTGGTGGTTGGTAATTAATTGCTGTTCTTTTATAGAGTGATAGTAAGTTGGAGGGATTTTACTTTTGCTGTTGTTTTGTTTTTGATATTCTTACTTGGCAAAACAAAACGTTGGTGACAATCAATCAGTTCTCCTAAAGTTTTTCTTCTTCTTTTTTTTTTCCTCTCAATTAATGGTCCAGCAAACTTGGACCTTTAGGCTTCATGGCTGTAAAGAGCCCGAGAATATACTTTGATTCTTTCCCATGGCTGAGAACCGTGTTTCACAAAGCACTCTGTGGAACACAAATCCTGTAAGATACTGCGAACAAAGTGCTCAGGGGCTGAATAAGTTGGAAACCCTATGTACTCTAGCCCCTCTCAGAGACTTATAACTCATGTGAGAATATTAAAGGCTCTGATAAGTCCTGCAGCAAAGAAATCTGCTTAGCTTAGTTTCATCTAGAGCTTCACCGACTTTGACCACTGTACCCTTTCGCTTTTTGACCACACTCGCTAACCTCCCACAAACGTACTTCAGAACAGCTCCAGGCACTGGGTGAAGTCTCTCAATTTGGGCCTACAGCGTATTTTTCCTTGTTTGGCTCGTTTAGCAGCTAAGACGGCATTTCAAATGTGCGTGAACCCCCAGGAGAGCTTCCCGAGTACCAGGGAACGGTACCAGGGAAACAATGACCCAATTGTCAAGTGCCGCAGTAATTTAGAGCCTTGGAAGGGCAGGGCCTTCGCATTTACACCACAGGGTAGAGCTGGACCCAGCTGAGTCCCAGCCTGCCAGCAGGCCGAGAACCAGCAACCTACCCCACTGCAGCAAAAATCCCAGATTGTTCAGGGAAACAGTTACCTGTGTGCAGGTTTCAGAAACACAAATGCAAATGTCAAGTAAGGCCTGCAGGTACCCAGCCCGACCGGGGGAAGTGGTGGTCAGAGGTGCTGTCAGACTTGTAGGTGAGGCAGTGGGCTGAGCAAGAGTTTGTGGGGATCAGGGTGTGTGTGGGTGTGTGGAGGGAGCAGTGGGAATTTGTATGCTCTGAAAGTGGATGAGTGTGGATGCAGGTGTATGCTTGTAGGTGATAGAGTGTATGAGTGTGTTAGTGTGTGTGTGTGTGTGTGAGAGAGAGAGAGAGAGAGAGCATGAGATCAGCTCCTAGGAGGCAAGGCAGGGGCTTGAGGGTGGAGGGCAGTCAAGTCCCCTGGCTGCAGCCAGTCCTCAGTGTCACAGGCCCCCAGGCCACCTCTGGAAGCTGTAGGCCTATAGAAGAGGGGCTGAGCCGAGGCCAGAGTCCTCCCTTTCCCCAATCCTACCCGTACCTGGAGCCCCAGTCACGTGCACAGGCCACACCTGCCTTCCCACCACATGGCCCCGCCTGGACCTCCCAGTCTCTTGGAAGATGTGGAACAGGCTCAAGGGCCAGTTTGACCCAGGACTCCCTTCAGAAATCAAGGCTTAGGATTGAGGAGGGAGAGATGCCTCAGCCCTGTGTGGGATCCACGTGTCTGACCAGTTTACGTCAACTCACAGGTGACCCCATTACTGCCACTGCCTTTACGTCAGAGCCCCAAACCTTAGCTGGCATTTCAGGCTCTCAACAAATGTTCCCCACCCAAGTCTCAACTGTGCTTTTCAGATGTCCTGAACTAAAGCCGGCATCGAGGGCTTACTCTGTGCAGAAGAGACGTTAAGAATTTCTGGTCAAGTCCATGGATATTCCCAACAGTTTTATGAAATAGGCACTATTATGATCTCCATTTTACAGATGAGCAAATGGAGGCTCCAAGAGGTGAAGTGACTTGCCCAAGGTCACGCAGTGCTAAGTGGTTTAAGTCTGGGACTCGAACTCAAATCCGATGGTTACTGCCTAAGCATATAAGATGCTCCTGGCTGAGTCAGAGCTACTTCAGGGTGGCAGACTCCCTGAGGTTAGCACCTTTTGTTTGTCATTCTGAAAGCGTGGCTGGGCGAGTGATAGCCCCTTTCTAGTCTCACCTCTTTCTGAGCCTCAGTTTCTTCATCTACAAAATAGGGTGATACTTCCTAACCCCCAGGGTTGTGAAGAAGTGAGGCCATGTGTGAATGAACGATGAATAAATGCATGATTGGTGGTATCCCTAGTATTATGCCTCCCACACTGTTGAGTAACGATTACCCGAGCCTGAGTCTGTCTCTTAGCGACTCATGTAACTTCGCTTGCTACTTCTGTAAAATGAGAGTGGATGATATTGCTTTCCCAGCATGATCCTTCTTCTTCCATGAAAGCTGTCCTTACTGCTCCCCCCATAAACCAGGCCTGCACTTCCCCCTCCCATGCCTTGTACTTACCCGAATTCATAGCAGGGTTTCTCAATTTGGCACTGGTGACATTTTGGGCTGGATAATTCTTTGTTGTGGGGGCTGTCCTGAGTACTGTAGGATGTTTAGCAGCATCCTGGCCTCCACCCACTAGATGCCATTAGTACCACCCCACCAGCCAGGACAAACAAAATGTCTCCAACCAAACCAGTTACCATCGAGTCGATTCTGACTCATGCTGACCCCATGTGTGTCAGAGTAGAACTGCGCTCCATAGGCTTTTCATGGCTGTGATCTTTTGGAAGCAGATTGCCAGGCCTTTCTTCCAAGGCACCTCCAAATGTCCTGGGGGGACAACTTCGCCCCTGGTTGAGAACCAAGGATTCAATGCCATCGTTTGAATCATTACCTGTCTTCTGCAGAGGCAACCCAGCATGTGGTTCGGAGTGTGGGCTCTAGATTCAAATTGTCTGGGTTTGGATCCTGGCTCCATGCTCACCTCTGGGTGACTTTGGGCAAGTCACTTAACCTGTCTGAACCTTGATTGTTTCAGCTGTATAACGGGAATGATATTGGCTTCAAAGGACTACGGTGAAGATCAAATGAGATGACAAATGTACTTAGCACTGGGCCTGGGAACAGGCTGATGGGTGGGCGGTGGAGGGTCTCACATCTAAGCAAAGGGGAGGAGGAGTCCAGGGACTGAAAGGTCTGAGAGGCCTTGTTTCTGCTTCCTGGGGACCTGGGCCACCTCATCTGTGCCTGGGTCTCTGGCTCCCAGGCACTTTCCCCGCAGCCTGTACATGGAAGTTAATGAGCCATTCAGTTCCGATGACTTGCAAGGCCTCCCTCACTCAGCTCAACACCGGCTGTGCCTGATTGATGGTGGCCCGGAGGCCATAGAGGACCACAAGCCAGAACCGGGACAATCAGTTTGTTCCAGGCTCCAGGGAAGATTCCTCTGCTTGAGACAGGGGCGACGGGGATGGAAGGTTTTGGCATGAGGATATTCAAATCATTCAACAGAAGGAACTGTCAACATGGTCCCAGAGCTAAATGTCAGCTCTGCCCTTGAAACAGCTGAGGGTTATTGGTTGCTTTCACCAGGAATTATGTTAAGTGTTTTACCTGCTTTTACTCTTTACTGCAGATCTATGAAGTGGGGCGTTCCCAATTTTATGGTAAGAGACACCGAGGCTCTGAGGGCTGATGTCCCTGCCCGGTGAGATCACACAGCAGAACTCAGGACTGAAATTCAGGTCCCGCAGGAGTGTTTTCCTTTTCAGAGCCTTAGTTTTTCCATTTGTAAAATGGGACAACCCATACTACCCACCCAACTGGGTTGTGGTGAGTGGGAAAAGAAACCATGCTTGCGAAGGCAGGTTGATAAGTTTAGAGTGTTAGATGCCAATTCCAGTAAGAGACTACTCTGCACCACAGCCATACTGGGAATAAAATATTAACACCTGCAACTAACATCTGTAGAGCTTTTACCAGGGCCTGGGCACTGCTCTAAGTACTTACATTAGCTCATTTAATCATCACAACAGTAGGAGGCAGATACTAGAGATACAATTGTCATTGTTAGCTGCAGTCAAGTCAGCTCCAACTCATGGGGACCCTGTGTACAACAGAACAAAACATTGCCCCGTCTTGCATCATCTTCACAATTGTTGGTGTGCTCAAGTCCACCGTTGGGGCCACTGTGAATTCTGACTGCCTTCCAGCCTAAGAGGCTCATTCTCCGGCACTACACTGGACAATATTCTGTTGCGTCCACAGGGTTTTCAATGGTTAGTTTTTTCGTGTGTGTTGTTGACTTTCTTTGTTCCTCTTAATTTTCTGTGCTGAGTCGTTTCTCTTTAAGTATTTTCTTTTCATCTTTTTCATGGTTGTTGATTTTGTATCTGCTGAGTATGTTTTTCTTGTCTTTTATTTTGATGTGTAGGATTGTTAGTTTCCTTTGTGGCTACCTTAATATTTACCCCTATTTTTCTAAGTTTAAACCACTCTTTTCTTTACATTGCCTTGACTTCCTCTCCATATGAAAGATCTTTGACTACATTTTTTTTAGTCCCTCTTGCTTGTTTTAATGTTGTCATCTTTTACATACTGATGTCTCTGTTTCCCTATTTACAGTGTTTCAGCTTTGATTTATTTTTGTGACATCCCTATCTGGGTTTATATCTGGTTGCTCTGTCCTGTGTTCTAGTCTTGGGTTGTTAGCTGATATTATTGATTTTCTAACTGGAGGACTCCCTCTAGTATTCCTGGTAATCTTGGTTTGGTTTTGAAAATTCCCTAAACTTCTGTTTCTCTGGAAATGCCCTAATTTTGCCATCATATTTGAGAGACAGTTTTGCAGGATTTATAATTCTTGGCTAGCAATATTTTTTCCTTCAAGGCTTTATATATGTCATACCATTGCCTTCTTGCCTGTGTGGTTTCTGCTGAGTAGTCCGAGCTTAGTCTTATTGACTCTCCTTTGTAGATGACTTTTCGTTTATCCCTAGCCATTCTTAAAATTCTCTCCTTATCTTTGGTTTTGGCAAGTTTGATTATAATACGTCTTGGTGACTTTCTTTTGGGATCTACCTTGTGTGGGGTTCGATAAGCATCTTGGATAGATAACTTGTCATGTTTCACGATATCAGGGAAGTTTTCTGCCAACAAATTTTCAACAATTCTTTCTGTATTTTCTGTTATCCCCCCCCGTTCTGGTACTCCAGTAACTCATAGGTTATTCCTCTTGATAGAGTCCCACATAATTCTCAGGGTTTCTTCACTTTTAAAAACTCTTTTATCTGATTTTCCCTCAAATAAGTTGGTGTCAAGTGCTTTATCTTCAATCACACTAATTCTGACTTCCATTGCCTCGGTTCTTCTCCTATGACTTTCTATTGAGTTGTCTAATTCTGAAATTTTATTGTTAATCTTCTGGATTTCTGTTTGCTGTCTCTCTATGGATCCTTGCAGCCTGTTAAACTTGTCATTATGCTCTTCTCTAATCTTCTTAATTTCCTCTATTGCTTTGTCTGTGTGTTCCTTGGATTGTTCTGCATTTTGAATGATCTCCTTCCTGATATCTTGAAGAGTTCTCTATATTAATCTTTTGTATTCTACCTCTGGTAATTCCAAGAAGTCCTCTTCCTCCGGAAGATTTCTTGATTCTTTGTTTTGGGAGCTTGCTGAAGCCATCATGGTCTGCCTGTTTATGTGATTTGCTATTGACTGTTGTGTCTGAGCCATCAATAAGTTATTATATTTATTTATGTTTGCTTACTGTGTCCTAGCTTCTTGTTTTGTTTTGATATGCCCCAATAGGCTGCTCATGTGAGCTACTTTGATTATCGGCACCTTTGAAGCTCTAACGTCCTGTCACCAGGTGGTTAGATCTGTTTCTAAGTATGTGAACCCAGGAGTCCATTTACTTTTCTTGTATGGATTCAGCTCAAGTGTCCAGATAGGTGGTCACCAAGCATGTGGTGCAGGCTCTCAACTACAGTCCTAGATGGACAGAGGTGATTGGAGTAGGCATCAGTATCTGGCAGCAGTAGGGGGTCACACGCTGAGCAAGGCAGGGGGCTGACGGCTGCCCCTGATTGTCTGGGAGGAAAGCGTGTCCCTGTTCCCTAGAGCGCATAGGTGGGTGGGTTTTGCAGCCGGACTATGGGCACCCAATGCTGTTGACTGTAAGGACTGGGAAGCACCACTTATTCTTGGACCACTGTCATGGGTGGCTAGTGGCATGGGTAGAGCCCCAGTCACCAGGTCCCTGTTGTGGGTAGGTGAGGACCCTGCTTCATGGTTAGAGTGGTATCAAATGTCACAAACTTGCCACTCCACCATATAGCTGATACAGTTGAAGTTAGGCTTCAGGTATATACCCTGTTGTATTATGCTACTGAGGGCCTATGCTGTTGAAATGGGCCCACACAGGTCTATGCAGGGGTGAAAGGCATTCAAAGTCCATGGATCCCTTATGCCTGTGCCTAAGCAAAAGAGCTGTTTCTGCCCTCAATTCCTGGCTTAGGGGAGCTGGCAAATTATTTTTTCCCTGTTTGTTAATTTGTTCCCTATCCAAGGCCAGGACAATGGCTCAGGGCTCGTGATGGGTCCTACTTCTGGCCCAGGGGACTTGGCAATCCCTGAAGCCAGCCCGGGACCTGGTGCAGAGTGGGGAGGAGGTAGGTGAATGGGAGAGAGGTTCTGCCCAGATGGGGTGTTTTTTGATCCACACAGTGAGTTAGACACATATACTTATCTTTTGCTGATTGAACACTGCTTTTCACTGGTTCTGGAGGCTTCAGTAGACTCGCCACCACTTGGTCTCTCCCAATGTGGAAGACGCGTCCTGAGCGCTACTGCCTGCCTCACCACGCACACCAGCTGATCCAGCCTGCAAGGTGCTGGTTCCCACTGGGTCATGTCTAGCAACTCCATGCTGCTTCCAAACCTTGTCTCCCTCTCCCTGCCACTCAGTCCGATTCCTCAACTTTGTCTTTGATGTTCAGGGCCCCTAGACTGTCATATATAATCGATTCACTTGTTTTTTCAGGTCTTTCTTGTAAAAGGGACCACAGGAAGTGCCTGATTACTCCGCCATCTTGGCCCTGCCCCTCAATGGTTAATTTTCAGAAGTAGATCACTAGGCCTTTCTTCTTAGTCTATCTTAGTCTGGAAGCTCTGCTGAAACCTGTCCAGCATTTATGGCCATTTTTATAGATGGGGAAATGGAGGCTCAGAGAAGCTAAGCGACCTTCCCAATGCCACACAACCTGCACGTAGTAGAGTGAGAATTTGACTCTAGTTCTGTCAACAGGCTCTTGCTCCTGGAGTAGATGCTGGGAAGTGTTTTCCAGGATAGATGAGATTGGTTCTTCCATCTCTTAGCAGCATGGTATGCAGGGAGGGAGCTGGGAGTTCCAGTTAGAGCTGCCCTCTAGCTTATTTCCCCATCCTTCAGTTCTCTCTGCATGAATCAGCTGAATATCCTCTGCCTCACTAGCTGGTTTTCTAGGTCAGATTAGCTCTTGTTTCATAAAAGCATTTTGTCCAGTGGTAGAATCCTCACCATCCATGTGGGAGAACTGGGTTCAATTCCTGGTCAATATACCTCATGTGCAGCCACCTCCCATCTGTCAGTGGAGGCTTACATGTTGTCATTATTAAACAGGTTCCAGTGGAGTTTCCAGACTAAGATGGACTAGGAAGAAAGGCCTGGTGACCTAGTTTCAAAAATCAGCCAATGAAAATCCTATGGATCATAGTGGTCTGATCCTATTGTGCCTGGGGTCACTGTGAGTTGGGGGTTGACTCAACAGCAGCAAACAACAACAACAAAAACCAAACCTGTTGCCGTCAAGTCGATTCTGAATCATAGCGACCCTACAGGACAGAGCAGAACTGCCGCATAGGGTTTCCAAGGAGTGGCTGGTGGATTCGAACTGCTGACCTTTTGGTTAGCAGCCATAGCTCTTAACCCCCATTCCACCAGGGCTCCAGCAAACAACAAAGTCAGCTTTTAAAAGCAAAGGTTCTTAGGAGCCCTCCATGCTGTGTGTATACTGTCTCAAGAATTCTTGCCTTGGGTTGGGCCAGCTACTCCATTTCTCAGTACTCAGCTTCCTCATCTGTAAAATGGAACTGGGTGGTGAAAAGATCAGTGGTTGGCAGGGGTCAGGGGCAGGAGGGAGGGATGTACAGGTGAAGCATAAATCATTTTTAGGGCAGTGAAACTATTGTGCATGATACTGTAAAGGTGGATACATGACATGCATTCATCAAAACCCATAGGACTGTATAACCCTAACATAAACTATGGACTTTAGTTAATAATAATGTGTCCATATTGGTTCATCAATTATAACAAATGTACCACACTGATGTGAGAAACTGTGTGCAGAGGTTGAGGGGGGTGTATGGAAACTCTCTGGAACCTTCTGCACAATTTTTCTGTAACCGTAAAACTCCTCTAAAAAATAAGGCCTATTTAAAAAATGGAATTGGGTGGTTGTGGTGATTAACAAGACAAGGTTAAGGACTTTCTGGACTGGGCACAGAGTAAGTGCTCAATATGTGCAAGCCATATTTGTATTTGTGTGTGTGTGTGCATGCACATGTGTGTTTATGCTTTCACACCATATTCATCCCTAAGGAGAACACTCATCTGCAGCTGGCCAGATGGAAGAATACTCAGCTAGGCTGTAATAATTTGGATTACTTATCAACAAACAAGGTGCCCTGGTGGTGCAGTGGTTAAAGCTCTCGGCTGCTAACCAAAAGGTCAGCAGTTTGAACCTACCACATGCTCCGTGGTAGAAAGATGTGGCAGTCTGCTTCTGTACAGCTTTACAGCCTTGGAAACCCTACGGGGCTGTTCTACTCTGTCCTATAGGGTTGCTGTGTGTCGGAATTGACTCGACAGCAATGGGTTGTGTTGGGTTTGGGTCAGCAAACATTCCCTTCTCTGCCCCTCTGTGATGGTTAAGGTTGTATGTCAACTTGGCTGGCCCATGTTCTCAGTGGTTTGGCAGTTAGGATGTAATTTGGCAGTTATGTAATGATATAATCAACTCCATGATGAAATCTACTATGAACAGCCAATCAGTTAAAAGAGATTTTTTTTGGTGAGTATGTCCTGCCTTCAGTGTATAAACAGATGTTCCAGCAAGGCTCTTCCTCTGGATCCTACGTTTGGCTCATCATCATCTGACCTCTAGTTCTTGGGACTTGAGCTAGCAGCTTACCTGCTGATCTTGGGATCTGTCAGCCTCTGTAGCCTGTGAGCCAGTGGCCTGCCGTCTGACCTGCCGATCTTGGGTGGGTCAGGCCCTGCAGCTACGTGAGTTAGGAGAAGCCTGACACCTGACCCATGGACTTGGGACTTGCCAGTCTCTACAACCGTGTGAGCCATTTCCTTGAGATAAATCTCTCTCTCTATATATATACATACATACATGCTTCACTGGTTTTGCTATTCTAGAGAACCTAGCCTGAGACAACCTCCCACTTCGGTGGGAAATTAAATCCCTGTCGGTTTGAAAGTCTGGGCCTGTGACTTATTTCGGCCAATGGAATGTTAGCGTACACTGTTTTTACGAAGATAGCTTGAATGTGCTTGTGCAGGTTGGCTTGGCTATTATGTTCTTTGACCTGTCACTCAAAGAGCATGCCCCAGGGAACCGCCCCCTGGCAACTACTGATCTTTTCACTGCCTAGTTCCATTTTACAGACGAGGAAACTGAGGGCAGAGGAGCGTAGTAGCTGGTCCAACCAAAGGCAAGAATCAAAGCTCATTCTCTCTTGAGTATACACACAGCATAGTAAGCTCCTAAGAACCTTGGATTTTTAGAGCCGACTTTACAAAGCGCTTTGGTGAAACAAGATCTCATCTAACTTGGAAAACCAGCCAGTGAGGCAGAGGATATTCAACTCATTCAATAGCAGAAGGAACTGAAATATGGGGAAACAAGCTAGGGGGCAACCCCCACTGGAACTCCCAGCTCCCTCCCTGGAGACTGTGCTGCTGAGAGATGGAAGACGAGCCTCTTCTGTTCTGGAGACATGAGAAGACATGTAGAGCAGACTTGAACCAAATCTGAAGCCTACAGAGGAGCCTCTTGGTGAAGCCTAACCTACAGACTCAGGAGCATAAGATTAAATGCTTGCTGTTACAAGCCACGGAATTTGGGGAGGTTTGTTACGCAGCACTCTTGTGGCAACAGCTGACTGATACACTGACCAATGCCACATCTCACGATTCCTTTGGCTCAACAGACAATAACAGAATTCAGACCTGCTTTGGCGGCAGTACGATGCAGTAGTTCTCAAATTCTTTATTGGCATAAATAATTCAGACATTAGATTCTCACTAAACGTTGCACTAAACACAAGAAACAAGAGGCTTGCCGGCTCAGAGGCTCACAACCTGTCCAACGGCCCAAGTTAGAAATACTTTGTTGAGAAGTGTAGAAAACTTTATAAATGGTTCTGTACAAATATACACAGTGGATCCTCCATCCATCTGGTCTTCCTTTCCTGGATGGCATCTGCATCGACTGCTCTTTCCCAACAATGAGATGTTGGCAACGAGTGAGAGAGACAGAGACCAAGACAGACACAGAAAGGGAAAGGAGTGGGCCCCAAAGGAAAACATGAAACCAACTTCTTACATTAACTCATTCTGCAACAGTCAGCACAAACAGACATGGAGAAAGCAACATGAGTCATCGGTCCTGTCGATCTGTACAAGAATTACTCTTTATATAATATATATATATGTATAATATTTATAGGTATATATACTTTGTGTATAGAAAAAGATAACAGCATCATTTACAGAGAGAGAAAGCCTTTTTACAGTTGAGGAGTTTTCCTAAGGTCAATAACTTCGAGAGTTGATCAACCGAACGAATCATGCGACTAGTGTGCAGAGTGGAGTGCAGTGCAAGGTCAAAGCTTGGGGAGAAACGAGAGGCTTGTGGTGGGACTATGGACCACTGAGTTTGGGATGTTCTTGGGCAAGGGGGCTCACCTGGTGGGACCAGCCTTATCTGCCCCAGTGAAACCCCTTGGCTTCAGGCTTGGGGCCTGAAGATGTCCTACCTCCAAGAGGGTCTTGGGGGGCTGGTCTTGCCAGTGGCTTCCCAGCTCCCTTATGGACACACTCCCCCACACTAGCTGTGGGGGCTCCTGATGAGACTTGGGCATCTATCCTCATGTCCATCAGCACCTAAGAAAATGGGTAACAGCCACTATCTAACACCTTGTTTTTCCAGGAACCTCAAGAGGTGGAACTCTAGAGGACATTTAAATTGGGTGATTGAGATACCACATTTACAGAGCACCTGCTGTGGGCCAGGTTTTGCATGATGCTACTGACATTCATTATTTCATTCACTCCCTCCAATAACCTCGAGACTGAGGCATACACTAAGTGCTAGTGGGCTATATGAAGCCAAAACAATCCAAGAATGCTGTGGGGGAACTGCTGACACTGAGGAATCACCCACCACAGGGAGGGGCTTGAGAAATGCAAGTTGAGTCAAACTGAACCAGCTCCACTAATTTACAGCAACCACACCCACCCTGGGAATCCTGCAGTCAGCAAACGTACCATGCTTCCTATCCTTCAAGCCCTGACATGTATTTCTAGAGATAGTGGGACACGCCATTCCACCCACAGAGTTAATACATTCTCTCCCATGCTTCAGGCTGCATTGTAGACTTGGCTTGTGGCCCACTCGGATCCCTAGGTCTTCTTCAGCCACTTCTATAGTGAACAAGCATTTTGCCCATCACAGCTGTAATATTTAGTTGGAGAAGCTTAGAGTCTTTCCATCAATAAATTTCCATGTTCATGCATATCCTTGATCTCATATCCATGATTCCAGTGGCCTATGCATAGAGTGACAGAACTCTCCAGCAAAGAGGCAATTGCAAGACTGCTGAGAGAGGGTTCCTGGTGCGGCAGGGCAGGTACGTGGGCTTTGGAGGTATACATATGTCACAGGAGGAGGTAGAGCGATAGTGAAGTAGAAGCAAGGGAAGAGAAGGAAAGGTTTCTAGAGGAAAGAGCTGATGGCCAACCCTTCTATAGCAGAGACGGCCATGGTCGGAAGAACCCCATGCAGGGGAACCAAGAGACAGAGAGTCATGGCCTCCATCCTGTTGAAGCAGCAGAGAGAGAGAGACCACAGGGCCAGAGACCCCTGCAGGGAGAGTCACCCCTGTCAAGAGAGGTGGCCTAAGCACGGCCTGCCTCCAGCAAGCACAAACCCTCCTGGGACACCCTCCTCCCCAGGACACCAAGGCCAACGGCAGGGACCAAGGCGTGGCAGGGTGAGAAGTCAAAGTCTCCGTGTCCGAGCCAGGGCACCCCTGCTTGGGGATGGAGTCTCCCAGGGCCCAGTGCCAGGTTTGAGGGAAAACAAAGGCAGCCAGTGCAAGTACCCTGGGGCAAGCTTTTAGCCACCTGGAGTTACTCCAATAAACCATGATCTTGTCTCAGAGTCTGTGCATGGGCTGTTCCTTCCACCTGGAACACTGTTCCCTGCCTCCCGCTCCCATTCTGCTCATCTCTCAAGACAAGGTTCAGAAGTTCCCTCCTGGGATGCAGCTTTTGAAATATGGGGAAGATTCTCTTAGAATCCTTTGGCTGCTCAACTGGAAACATTTTAAGTCCCCTAAGGGGCTGAAAAGTAGGAGCTAGCGTGGTACTAGAGGGCCAGGGTATGGAAGCGATGCCTGTGGACTCTGGGATACCAGTGGGGAGCACCTGGGGAGGAAATTCCACCCTTTCGGCTACCAGGCTTTGGGTCTGAAAGCTTGGGGTTTTAGGAGGATTTATTCCTGATAGTAAGGTTGGGATGTGGGTTAGAACATTTCCTAGGATAGGGAGCAGAGGGGTCCTCGGTGGGAAAAAACTACAGGCCAAGGAGGTGGAGGGGCTGAAGAGCGACTGTATGCGTCTTACAATCGTGCCCAGGCCTGGACTAAAGGCAGCCCTGGGCAGCCCCCACTGGCTGGGCCCCTCCCTTAATGCCCAGTCCAGCCAGGGGTTTCCCAGCTGCTGCCCAGGAACTGTGAGAGGCCAAGCAGCCCTCCGTGTAGGCCCTGGAGCAGGGCAGGAGAAGTGCATTAGAATACGCTGGTGTCTACACTGTAGCTACATAGCAGTTACTTGAACTTATATCAGTTCATGTGTAGCCATTTTATTATTATTAATGTTATTATTATTTTTTTGCAACACAGGTACAAAAATAAACCGGAGGAAAATGGCTAGAATCTCAGAGGACCAATGCATTGCATTAATTGTCCAAGACACACCTTAACTGCCACTGCCCCAAGCCGGGCAGAGCTGGGGTTGGGGGAAAGATCGGCCCCACAAGGGGATGGAGCCATAGCCCACTCAGCCTCCTTTTTGGAAGGTGCTTAGCAACGTGCCCCAAATTCCTAAAGCAACTTCTCAAGCCCCAGTTCTGTGCGCTATGTGACTCCCCCCTCTGCCCCCTCCACACCCTGGGACTGCTGAGACCCCCGGGGATCTGAATTTAGGGGTGGGACAGACAGACCTACAAAGCTCATCCACGCTGATCGCCTGCCTCCATCTCTAAACTCGCTGCGGGGAATGGATCTTGTCGGCCCATCTATTTTATTGCTTCGTCTTGTCCATGGAGATAGAAAAGGGCAAGTCAACATTCTCCTTGCCTAGATAGCCTTTGCTATGGATGGAACTGTGTTCTCCCAAAAATACCTGTTGTAAATCCTAACCTCTCTGCCTGTGGTTATACTCCCATCTGGAAATGAGTTGTCTTTGTTATGTCAATGAGGCAGGATTAGCATAAGGTGTGTCGTGAGTCAATCTCTTCTGAGATATAAAAGTGATTAAACAAGCAAGGAAGAGAGCAGAGACAGGGAAGAGAGATGCCAAGCCACATGAAGATCGACCAGGAGCAGAAGCTGGGAAGAGACAAGGACTTCCCCCAGAGCCAAGAGAGAGAGAGCCTTCCCCTAGAGCCAGTGCTCTGAATTCAGACTTCTAGCCTCCTAAACTGTGAGAAAATAAATTTGTTTGTTAGAGCCACCCACTTGTGGTATTTCTGTTACAGCAGCATTAGGTAACTGAGACAGCCTTCAAGCCACTGAAGATGCTGAGTATGGCTTTTCAAATCTATTTCCCTGCCATGTTTGCTCAAGGAGCACCTTCCTTGAGTTTCTTTCTGTCCTGATTTCCTTTTGCTCCTACAGAAGGCTGCAGATGGCAGGATGCTGGCTTTGAGCCCTGCAGTGCGACCGGGGGAGGTGGGGGACAGCTCACACAAGACCCCATGCCCATCTCTTGGCTGAACCAGTGACAATGAAGACCTGACGCCCACCTTTTCGCTGAAACCAGTGACAGTCAGATGTGGGGCATTGTACTCCTGCAAACCTTCCGCTGCCCATGGAAGACAATGCCCTCCCCGACTGCAGTCTGTGAGACTCCCCAGCCTGGCCACTCCTCCCTCCCTCAGCTCTGCTTACCCACTCTTCTTCCGGCTTTTCTGCTGTGGCCTCCTTGCTGCTCTTCCACCTCTCCAAACTCCTCCCCACCTTGGGGTCTTTGCGTTTGCTGCCTCCTCTGCCTATAACAGTGGTTCTCAAATGGGGACAGCTTTGCTTCCCCGGGGCCATTTGGCAATGCTTGGAGACACCTGTGGTTGTCACCACTGGGAAGAGGTGCTGCTGGCATCTAGAGGGTAGAGACCAGGGACGCTGCTAAGCATCCTACAATGCACAGGACAGCCCACAACAGAGAATTATCCAGCCCCAAATCTCAGCAGTGCTGAGGCTGAGAAAGCCTGGCTTAGATCGATGGTCTCTTCCTCTTTCTCTTCCTTTAGGTCTCATCTGAAATGTCGCCTCCTCAGACATGCCAATGGCCCGTCCACAATAGATTCTCTCCATGTTACTATCCCTGTGAGTTTTTCCTCCTTAGTCCTATACAAGTTGTAAACTTACATATTTGTTGTTTACATGTTTCTTGTCTATCTTCCCTGCTAGGCTCTTAAGCTGCAGCAGAGGGGAGATAAGGCTTTGCTTTGCTCATCAATGAACACCCAAGATGTAACATGCAGTGAGGGGACACTGTTGGTTCAGTGGGAGAATTCTCGCCTTCCATGCAGGAGACCTGGGTTTGATTCCCAGCCAGTGCATAGTCTGTCAGTGGAGGCTTGTGTGTTACTATGATGCTGAACAGGTTTCAGCGGAGCTTCTAGACTAAGATGATGTAGGAAGAAAGGCCTGGTGATCTAATTCCAAAAAGCAGCCAATGAAAACCCTATGGAACAATCCACTCCACAACCAATCATGGGGATGGCTCAAGACTGGGCAGTGTTTTCAGGGGGCTGACTCGATGGCAGCTACAACAATAACATGTAACAGATGCTCAATAAAGAATCATCAAATGAATGACCGATGAAGAAAATAAGCCCACAGAATTCTGAACCAAACCGGAATGTTGACATCTGTGTGAGGACACAAAGGCCCCCCCTTCCTCCGGGGCCATCCCATTGCCCACCCCTGGGAAAAAGCTATTGTCTCTCTTGATAGGCTGCCATGACATCCTAGCACCAGCCTTTCTAAATGAAACCCTGGTGGCGTAGTGGTTAAGAGCTACGACTGCTAATCGAAAGGCTGGCAGTTCGAATCCACCAGGTGCCCCTTGGAAACCCTATGGGGCAGTTCCACTCTGTCCTACAGGGTCGTTATGAGTCAGAATTGACTCGATGGCAATAGGTTTGGTTTCGTTTTTGATAGCCTTTCTAAAATTCTCACTCTAGACTGGAGGTCAGGGTATTTTTAAACTAGGTGAACTAGTCAAGCTGGTATTTTTTTTTTTTTTTTAAATAGTGGAAGAGAAAAACTTAGATTTGTTTTTAATCATTAGACTTTCAAAATCTAAGGAGGCACGATGCAAATAGCACGCTGGCATAAACAATGGCTGCCCATTCAATGGAGGGAGGGAGCTGTTCTTTGGAGCTAATTTAGGCTAAATACATGGCAGCTATTCTTCATCTCTACTATTGTGCAACTTTCTCCTCGGCCTCTGGTATGGGGGAGACGTTATCGGGCAGGGTGCAGGAGCATGGGGAGGGCAGGGGGAGAGGAAATGAAGAGGCAGTGGGAGGAAGGTACTCTCAGCCCACCAACAGGTTATGCAGACATTTCCAGAGCTCAGGAGTAGACATGGTGGTCAACTAGGACCCTAGAGGATTTTCTCTGGGTGTGAACTTGATTTTAAGCTTTCCACGCAGGGAAGAACGCCAAGAGCAACTAGAGTTCAGGTTCCTTTTCCTTCCCTCTATATGCAACATGGGGAGCCCTGGTGGCACAGTGGTTAAGCACTAGGCTGCTAACCAAAAGGTTGGTGATTCAAACCCACCAGCCGCTCCGTGAGGGAAGATGTGGCAGTCTGCTTCTATAAAGATGACAGCCTTGGAAACCCTCTGGGGCAGGTCTACTCTGTCCTATGGGGTCCTGTGCATCGCAGTCGACTCATTGGCCACAGGTTGGTTGGTTGGTTTGTTTACATGCAACAAGAGCCCCTTGGTAATACAAAAGGTTAACGCGCTCAGCTGCTAACAGAAAGGTTGGAGGTCTGAGTCCACCCAGAGGTGCCTTGGAAGAAAGGTCTGGCGATCTACTTCTGAAAAACGAGCCATTGAAAATCCTATGGAGCACAGTTCTACTCTGACACACATGAGGTCGCTGTGAGTTGGAGTCAACCCAATGTCAACCGGAACGTGCAACATCCCGATGTCACGGACATCCACAATGAAGCACGGAAGAACTTCCAACAACAGGCTCAAGTGAGGAGCGGCCCTCCCTGCTCCCCCACCTACCACTACTCACATGCATGCATGCATGCCATCTTTCTGGAAGGTCCCCATGTGCCAGGCCCCGCAGCCAGCTGTTCGTGGCTAGGGGCAGCATTGAGGCCTGGGGAGGAAGTTGTTCCCTGGAAGATAAATGATTTCTCTCCAAACAGGCTGATTACCAAACAGAATCATATGCAGTGTCTTAAGCAGAGGTGTATCTATGGAAAATAGTGCCTATGGAAAGCACTGAAATTGCACCCTCCTGAGGCATGGCGAGGGTAACAAGCGCCCAGGGGCAATCTCTAAGTTGCGCCCCACCCCCAATTTTAAGATGAATTAACGTTGATAGCAGCGATGCATCAGCATATGGGCCTTCCCCTCCACACCCCGCCCCTTGTCCAGCTGCCGCAGTCAGATACCTTTCATATTTGTGGGGCTTCGAAATGTTCTGTGCCACATCTGGTGCCCCTTTGGACTTGTGCTCAGGACAAGTGAGTGTCCCGGTCTATCCCCACTTGCTATACCTCTGTGTCCCTGTCCAAACGTCTGACACTCCGTGTTTAGATAACTCACCATAATATCAGCTCAAGAATACAAGTCAAGTTTGTTAATCTTTTACTTAACATATTATGCACTACAAGAACTTTATAACTGTACCTTCCTTGCTTTCACTGATGAAAATTGGCCTATGATGTGCTCAAAGTCATTTTTTTTTTCAGTTTCTTCTCTTTCTACACTCAGCAGAGCAAGCTCCCACAGTCTGCCTTGACCCATGGAGGCTCAGATACAAAAGCATTAGTTTTAGCTGGCTGAATGATCTCTCACAGCTGGTGACAGAAACTGCGGTGGTTAATAGAAACTGCTCAGTGGCGCCTCCTTCAAGTGGCGCCTGGGGCACGTGTCATACTTGCCACACCTCAGATACACCTCTGGACTTAAGGACAGAATCTTTCTGCATTTTCCAAATTCCCCGACTGAAAATAAGCTTCTGTGGGCCACTGACAGACTGCCCACTAGCTACAGAAAAGACTTCAAATTACTGGGTTTCTGGAAGTTTCAGAGGCCTGAGTTCTGGGCCCTCCTGTGCCTCTAAGAGGGGTCCTGACCCGGGGAAGCTTACCTTCCCTCTCTGGGCCTCAGCTCCGCTTCTGTGAAAGGAGGAGCTTGCATGAGATCAGGGATGGTGTCCTGAGACTGCATGTGTGGTCAGTGGGAAGGTGTGCTGTGATTGATTAGCAATGTCTGCCAAGGGTATAGGCGAGGGTAATGGTGTCAGATATCTTACATATTCTCCCTCCTCGGACTAGATATTCTGTAAACACCCTTCTAGAGCTTCATCTTAATGACCTGGTTGACAATAAAAATTCAGGTGAAGACCTAGCTGGCCCCTCTGAGGGGATACCAACACCAAACCCATAGCCATTGGGCTTATTCTGATTCATGGTGACCCTAGGTGCTGCAGAGGAGAACTGCTCCACAGGGTTTTCTTAGCTACAGTTTTTGTGGAAGCAGATTGCTAGACCCTTCTTCCATGATGCCGCTGGGCAGGTTTGAACTGCCAACCTTTAGGCTAGTACACGTTGCCGTCGAATTGATTCCGACTCACAGCAACCCCATAGGACAGAGTGGAACTGCTCCGAAGGGTTTCCAAGGAGCGGCTGGTGGATTTGAACTGCCAGCCTTTTGATTAGCAGCCAAGCTCTTAACCACTGTGCCACCAGGGCTCCTTTTAGGCTAGTAGTCAAGCACAAACCGTTTATGCTACCCAGGGACCTTGTCTGAAGGGATGGCATCTTATCTCATTTCTACATCGGTCTCCAAGCCACAGTGTGTCACAGAAGCCACCACCATGCAGAGAATGTGATCCCTCCACTGGAAGACAGAATCAGCCAGCGTTTCCCCTGGTGGTGTCCTTATGCATGGACCAGGTGTCCACCTGCAGGGAACCAGGCCTGGGTAGGGATGTGAGGCGGCAGGGGAAGGGGCCAGGCTTTCTAGAACTCAGCTTTTTCCTACCAGCATTAAATAGATGAGTAGGAGCAGCTGGGGGCCACTGGCCACCCCCAGCACCATCTTTCTACCTAGATACCTCTCAATTCAGCTTCCTGGCTTACAGCGCTGGTCTCCAGAGAAGTTAGGGGCTGGGTGGGGGAAGGTACCTTTCTCATCTCCTAGCAGGCGGTCTGTAAATGCTGGTGGTCAGCTGCTCTTTCCCATGGATGAGTACATTGCTGTTTACTCCCTGAGTGCCACATACAATATCAAATCAAAATTACAGTGGTTGATCTTATGGGGGATTCAGAAACCAGCCTGGGAAGGCGAGGGAGGAACAGCCTGCTATCAGCCTTTTAGAGATTCAACCGCACGAAAGTGCCTTAAAGGCTCTGACAAGTCCTGCAAGAAAGAAATTGGTTTAATCTTGTTTTACCAAAGCATTTCCACAGCAAAGTTGTCCCAGAATGCTTTCAATAAGGCAACATCCATCTAGTCTCCCATGGAATGACAGTTCTTAGGAGCACACTTGGTAAATAAGAATCTATTCTAAGCCAGGTGTGTTCTAGCAAAGTCCATTTCCTCCTCCAGCTTGGTCCTCAGTAGAGAGACCGCAGCCATGCCAACCCCATGGAATTGAAGCTTTCCTATTCTAGGTGTTTGGGAAAGGCTTGTGATTCCAATGAGGGGGAAGGCAGGAATGCTCCCTAACTTTAAGGGGGAAGACACTCACTGGCGGGATCCTCTGGAAATAGGGACCCAGTTAAAGACCCAGGAAGAGAGGGGGCAGTGCCAGGCAGATGGTGCCGGCTGCTCGGAGCAGAGGTGCTGCAGGAGCCCAGAAGGGGCCTTGCCAACCCCAACACACATTGCCTGGAAATCCAAGCTGCCTTTGGTAGCCTGACAGTCTGTGAAAACAAGTGGGAGCTTCCGAGCAAACTTCCACCGAGGTCCCCACCCTCCCTGCACCCTCCCTTCCCTGACTTCCTGTTTTCCCTCCCTCTCTCCTGCTTACAAGCTGCAAATACAAGGTCAGAGGCTGGGACTGTCACATCCCATGGGCAGCTGGGCATCAGCCACTAAGGATGGTGATGGGCTCTGGGGAACGGACGAGCCCGAAGACTTACATTGAAAATGCTGGCTTGACAAAGCTGATTTCGATTGGTTTACATCTCTGTGGGGGCAGTGGTGGTTCGGCGGTAGAATTCTCACCTTCCATGCGGGAGACCCAGGTTTGATCCCCAGCCAATGCACCTCATTCACAGCCACCACCCGTCTGTCAGTGGAGGCTTGCATGTTGCTATGATGTTGAATAGGTTTCAGTGGAGGTTCCAGACTAAGAGAGGCTAGGGAGAAAGGCCTGGCAATCTACTTTTGAAAATCAGCCAATGAAAACCCTATGGATCACAATGGTCCGATCCCGCTGTGCATGGAGTCACCATGAGTCGGAGGCTGACTTGATGGCAACTGATGACAATAGCCACCATTCTGTACTCCACAGCTTCTTCACCACTGTAATGGGGATAACGGTCCTACCTCTATGGGGACCGCCATGGAGATTCAATAATTTGGCACCTAGGAAGTATGCAGTGAGCAATGTGGCTGTTAGAGCTGCAGCACTACTCTGCCTCCCAGGGCCTGGACACCCTGGGACACCTGACCAGATAGGGGTGTCTACACGAGCCATGGCCTTTAAACCTTGCAAACTTATTTGGGGGAATGTGGCATCCACAACAGGGGGCTTGGGCAACGGGAATCACAACCCCACCGGGTCCTGCCAACGGAGTCTCCATGACTGCAGGGCAGGGCAGTCTGACCCCCTCCTCCAGGACCTTGCTGTGACCCAGCAACCCTCCCTCTCTACATCCTGTGAACACTTATTGAGCACCTACTGTGTGCCAGGCAGGCTAGGTGCTGACACACAGATAACTCAATGAAGTCAAGGAGAAATGAAGACCTTCCAACTTCCTGCCTCCAGCCAGCTCTAAAATTAAACTGGTAACAAGAATGGGGATGGATTACAAGGCCTCAAGAGAGGAGACAACGATGCCGTTAATATTCTGGAGCACCTGACCGAAGAGGATGGAGACCCACTGTGGCACGACACGGAAGAGTCAGGAGGGACAAGAGCTTTCAAGATCCTGGGTTCCCGCGTTTCGAGGCCTGAACAGGCCTTTGCTGCATCTTGTCCCCCTTGCAGCTCCGGCCTATTCCCCAACAGGTGTGTGCAGGTGCGGTGAGGTGAGGCTGGGGCCAGGGAGAGTGTCTACATAAACTGCGTGGAAACTTACTCACAGGCAAAGCATAAACACACACACCCATTGCCGTCAAGTCGATTCTGACTCATAGTGACCCACAGGACAGAGCAGAACTGCCCCCATAGCCTTTCCAAGAAGTGGCTGGTGGATTTGAACTGCCAATATTTTGGTTAGCAGCTGAGCTCTTAACCACTGCGCCACCAGGGCTCCAAAGCATAAATAGGAAACAGCAAGAGAATAGTCCAATAGGGTCCTCTCCTTTTACTGCTAGGCAGGAGAATACATACAATCAAACATCATGTCACCAGCCACCTTGGACTGGGCCACGAAGCCCATTTGATTGTCCAGTGACTGTCACACTCGAGACAAGCTGCTGTGCCCAGGCTGCCCACACTCCACCCATGGAGTTGGAGTCCGTGACTGCTGGGAGGTCAACGATGGGGAAGTATGGATCGGGCTAGCGCTGCTAAGCTCGACAGCGGTGGCCTAAGCCTTGCGGGCCAGGGAGTCTAGAGAATCGACCTCCCAGGGGGACCTGGGGTCTGCCATGGAGGGACACTGCTGACTGGCCGAGGCACAAGGGAAAGCTCCTTAGAGGGGAGTGAGGACTGGGGCAAGCCCAGCCCTTGGGGATGGATGGGTAAAGTGAAGGCTGGCCAGGGGTGAGGAGAGCAAGGGCCAATTTGGGAACTCAAGGTTGAGAGCAACTGTGAAAAAGCAAGCCGGGATGGGAGTGTTGTCCCGAAGGCCTGTATAATCACAGTCTTAGAAATCTCAGGGGCCTTAAATTCAGCGAGTCCGTCCATCTGCCAATGCCTGAATTCCACCATAACACATAAACCAAGTGGCTTCCACCTCTGCTCAAACCTCTCCACGGACAGGGAGCTTTCTACCTCCCCAGACAGCCCGCTGCACCTGAGGCCAAGCCATTGGAACGTTCTCCCTCCAGTGAAACAAGCTCTCTCCCCCTAGAACTCTGACCTGCTGGCTCTTGTTCCTTCTCTGAGAACCACATACAAGTCAGCTCATCCTTCAATATGGCGGTGCTCTAGTTCAGAGGTTGGCAAGCTTCTTTGTAAAGAGCCAGATGGTAAATATTTTTTGCTTTGTGAACCATGCGGTCTCTGTTGCAAGTAGTCAGTTCCCCTGCTGTAGCACAAAAGCAGCCGTGGTGTGTCAATATGTAAACGAGTGGGTATGGCTGTGTTCCAATAAAACTTTATTTAAGGACACTGAAATTTGAATTTTGGAATTCAATTCCAAATTCTTGAAATTTTCTTCTTCTGATTTTTGCCCCCGATTTCAAAAAGTGAAAACCATTCGGTGGGTTGAATTTGGCCCATGGGTCATAGTTTGCCAACCTCACTCAGCTCTAGACCTCACAAGACAGTGACTGAGCCTGAGCTAAGTATATCCTGGAGTCCCTGGGTGGTGCAAATGGTTTACGCACTTGCACTTGGCTGCTAACCAAAAGGTTAGAGGTTAAAGTCTACCCAGAGGCATCTCAGAAGAAAGGCCTGGTGATCAATTTTCAAAAAATCAGCCACTGAAAACCCTATGGAGCACAGTTCTACTCTGACACACACATGGTTGCCACGAGTCAGAGTTAACTCTGTGGCAACTGGTTTACTTAACTATATACCACTTCCTTCAAGCGTTCCTTAGATGATCAACCATAGGTAGGGTCAAGAATTGTGGGAGTAGAGGGGAGTCTTGTTTTGTGTGTGTGTGGGCTGGGGTGGGTGTGTACATGGAGGGGATGAGGAGGGGCAGGTATTCAGCAGGCTTGAGAACAAGGTTTCCTGGATACCAGAGTCTTAGTCATCAGAGATCAATCAAGTGCTTCTATTAACCGAGGATCTAGGTGGAAGTCGAGAGGGGGGTTCCACGGCAAGACGAGATTTTTCTAGTAAAAGGAAAACCGGGAGAAAATGGAACAAAGTGCCAACGTCAAGTTTCCAGCTTGTTTGGGGGATTGGGCGCATGTGCGGATGAACACACAAGGTCAAGGGGGTTCCCTTGAAAGACCAGTGGCCTAGAAGACGTGGAGATTCGGTGTGGAAATCCACATGCTCTCCAAAGAAAGCAGTGATGTTTCTCTCTGAAAGGACAAGGCTACCCAGGGAGTCTCCGCCCTCGGGAATGGTCCATTTGGGACGCCCAGCTATACAAGGTGTGCTGAAAGTGAGGCACAGGCAGAAAGAACTCACTGTTGCCTCAGTGACCCATGTGTGCTGGGCACCGCTTGTCTCCTCGATCGGACAAGTGCACACACACAATCTTTGTGTGTGGATTCTACAGAATGAGTCACAGGCAAGACTTGCAATTAAGATGTAAAAATACACACAAGTCCTTTTCTCTGTCCTGTAAAAAAAAAATTAATGAATATGACCTCCGCCCAATACTCTGCCATTGAACAAAGGCCGAGGTTGGCAGGGAAAGCAGTGGCTTGGTTCTTCCTAGATTAAAATGTCTGCAGGTTAAAGCCGGCTTCCCAACAATTCAGGGTGGCACAGGTAGAGGGTTGGAGTCAGGGAAGGGCTGGAGGCCTCTAGCAGAGACTGAGGGGGTGGGGGCAGAGCAGGGAAGTAGGAGAAGAGAGAGGAGTTAAGGGCAGGTAACTTGGGACTCAGGGATAGATCCAAGGAACGCTGTCCTGCAAAGTACAGAAGCCCTGAGGAGGGTGGAAGGTTGGGACTTCTTACCAGCTCACTCACTCCCCGTCCTTCCTCCCAAATGGTGCCTATGAATAAATGGAAAAATCAACCTCTGGAGACCCTGCTGGGCCTTGCCAAACACTGCGGTTGGTCTTTTTAGTTGATTCTAGAAATAGAAGAGGCCAGGGGAGCAGGTTCTGGTTCTTGTGGGCATTTCAACTTCAGGGTGGCTACAGGCTGAACCCCGGCCACCTATTCCCTCCTCGTTCTCTTTCCCGGCACAAAGGTACGTAATGAAGAGTGGGGTCCGTGGGCCCAAGAAGTCCTGGTTTGATTATAGAGAAGCAAGTGGCTGGATCTCAGGCCACCTGCCAGCCGACAGCCAGAGCCAAGGCAGGCCCCAAGCCCAGGCCCTGGCTTGGTCCAAAGGGTGGCTTTTTTGGATGGGAGGCATCAGCCGACAAGACTGGCAGACTTGTGTTACCCCCAGTAACACCAGAACACCAGAGCGGCAGGGCCTGGTGGGAATGCACATAAAATGCCTCCAAGACACACGAATGTGGAGCCAAGAGCCGTAAGAGTTAGAGATGTTTCCAGGAGAGGACTGTCCACTTAGCGAGCGTTTCGTCCTCTGGTCCCAGACAGTTGGGAGCACTGGGAGGGCAAATCGAAAGGCCCTTTGGGAAGCAGGCATCAGTGAGCACAGGGGTGTCCCCTTGGCCAGGGTCTCGGGAAGCATGACTGGTCTCATCCCTTTCCCAGGTAGGAAGTGGGGTGGCCTCCAGAGCACAAACAGGCTGGGGACCACACAAGGTGGGAAGAACCCCGCGTGTCTGGTTGGATTTCAAGTCTAAGCTCAGGATGGGTTTTTGAACTCTCAGTTTCCCTCCCTGGGAGGGAGATGCCTGGATAAGGTAGTGGCCAGAGAAAAACAAGGCCTGGGAGTGCCCAGGAAGAAAAGAAAGGCTGAGTGCTGAGCCTGGGCATCCTGCCTCATGCCCAGCTGCCCTTGCTGTCACTCCGCTAGAGGACAGATTTCCTTCTCGTGCCAGATTGAATGAATGGGGTTGGGGCTTTGGGAACATGAGACATACGGTCCAGAGCTCCCCTCATTCATGACTCTGGACACCCAGCCTGGTCCCAGCATCCTTCATGCAGAACACTTGGGGCTTCCCCGACAAGACTGGGAAGATTGCAGGCCCAGGTGGGGAGTGAGGGCAGGGATGGAGGGCCGGGCACTGAGCGAGCACAGCAGGCAAGGGAAGGGAGGGCCCTCGGGGACCTGGCACCAGGCAGGGTTGCGAATGCAGGACTTCTACACACACCTTCCCTCCTTGCCTCTCCAACAGGACTTCTTAAGAAGGAAAGAACCGGGCTACTGTGTGTACGACCATATAACCTGGTGCATGCATATCCCAGGACCTGCATCAGACAACCTTAGCTGGTGCAAGTGTCAGGGCAGGGGAAGGGAGAAGGAATGTGCTAGAACTCCCTCCCCACCGTCCTGGTTCTCAGAACCCTGACTTCAGGGGTGCCATGGATGGAGGTGAGCTGTAAGGAGCCCCAGAAGTCCTCTTGGCCAGGGAACCACTGTGCCTTCCAAATGGGGAGTGGGTGGAGGGGCAGGGAGGTAAAAGAGCACAACGTTCTCACAAAATAGGAGAGAAGGGTGGAAATGGGAGCTGGTCCCCTAGAGAGACCCAGAACTCAAAAGACAAGCAAATCTGCTTTGCTACACATGGAAACTATGTGTGTCGGTGCCACAAACCATAGCAGGCCTGGGTTAGGGTCTCTGCAAACAAATGTTCCTAAAAGAACAAGCTTAGCACTCCCCCTCCCCCACCTCCCAGCTCTTGGCCCAGCAGCCTCCACTAAGCCTGGTGCTCAGCTCTGCACCCCCAACCCATCTGCACAGATGGTGCAACCGGAACCCACCACACAGACCCCAAAACCGCTGAGAAGAGGGTGCGCCACAGTGGGGCAGTCTGGCTCTTGCCTGTTGGGGGAACCGAGAGCGAACAGCATTGCACACGTGCAGACACACATGTACACACAGATCGGCACCGTAAGCCCGCCCGCCAGAGCCTTCAGCCTCGTCCCCACACCCAGGGCTTCTCTTCGGACGGCAGCTCTCCTCTCTACACTGGTCCTGGGCCTCTCCGATCAATGCCGTGCCCCCGTGGGTGGTCTGGCTCAGTCCTAGCCAGGGGTCCCTGACCCTGCCCAAGAGAAAGGGCACAAGTCTGGGGTGGGAGGAAGCTGCCGAGCTCAGTCCTGCAGCGCGCTCCTGGGCCCGCACGGGTCGGTACCCGCTGAGGGGAGCCTCTGGCCTCCTGAGCTGGCAGAGGACAGAGCGGGGAAGGAGAGGAGGCTTGGGAGCTGAGGCAGCTGAGCGCCATCCCATCATCCAGCAGTCACAGCCTGCAGCAGGGAGAGAAGAGAGAGGGGGACAGGTTGCAACAATGTCGTTCTTTGAGAACCCCCACCCTCTCGGAAGGCCAGGCCACGTGAAAGGATCTGCCCTGTCCCCTACAGGGGAGGGTAGGAGGGACTTCTGTCTACTGACGCCCTACTAGCAATGTGTTCTAGCACACTCTTGAGTGCTGGGCTCTGTGCCAAGCACCACACACACCTGATCTCATTTAACCCTGATAGCAGGCTGCAAGATAGGCATGGTCGTTATACTCTTTTGATGAATACAGAAACTGAGGCTCAGAGAGGTTAAAGCGTCTTGCCCAAGAGTGCACAGCCAGGAAGCAGCAGGGTCAAGATTTGAACCCAGGGCTCTTCCCATTTAGCCACGTCTGCCACACGGCCTCTGGGCTAGGGGTGGTCATCCAGGGTGTGGGCTAGGCTGAGGCCACATAGTGCTACAGCACCAGCCTGCATGCCCCAGAGAGTTGCTGAGCCTGGTCGGTCAGGTCGGGAGACGAAAAGAAGAGATGGAGGGACCGGGATCCACACTCCTGCTATGAGCAGAGGCTTTGCTGCCTGCTACTGAAGCAGGTAGGGCCTGGGCATCTCCCGAGATGGTTCTGGAAAGATACCCAGATGATATATAGGAAATCTCTGGTCTTCCAGATGGCAGCACAGTGGAGGGTCAAGATCATAGTTTTGGGGGCTAGGCCAACCTGGGTTCCAACACCTGCTCGGCTCCTAGCCGTGTGACCCCAGGGAAAGCTCTTAACCTCTCTGTGACTCTGTTTTCTCAAGGTAAAACAGAGACAACAATAGTGCCTGCCTCCTAGGGGGGCTCTGAGGATCAGTGAGATAATACAGGTACAAGACTTGGCACAGCGCTGAGACCAGAAGAACCAGATGGTACCTGGCTACCATCAATGACTGCCCTGACAGGGATCACAATAGAGGGTCCCAGAGAGAGTGGAGCTTCTGGGAATGCAGGATCTTGGGCCCACCCCAGACCTACAGGATGAGTATCTGCATTTTAACAAAGTCCCCGGTGATGTGGCTGCATATTAACTTTTGAGATGGATGGCCTAGAACACAGGGGTCCCAGTACCTGTTTCTAGTTCACCATGTGGTAAGGTTCTAGAAATCCCAATACTCCCTAGACGCAAACTGTCTTAAAATTCACCATCAGAGGCAAACTCCAGGCCTCAGAGGTGAGTTTTAAGTTAGCTGCTTACTCCCTTGAAACATGCCAGCTGTGGAGTATGACCAATCTACCTTCAGGCAGACAACGCTGCTATGGTATACTGAACACTACTACATGCCAGGCACCGTAGCAGATGCTCTACTGCATGACCTCACTGGATCCTCACAGAACTCCTGAAAGGGGTTTTGTTGCCCCCAGTTTTCAAAGGATGAAACTGCAGCTCAGAAAGGCCAAGTGACATGTCCAAAGCCATTGGGACAGGGATTCCAATCCATGTCTGTCTGACTGTGAAAGCTGTGCTCTTTCCAACTGTCTTGGGGGAAAGGATGAGTCCCTTGGGGAAGTGACCCCATCTTCCAGGTTCAGTAAGTTCAATGGCAAGATAAGGAACGGAGCGGGGGGTCTCCTGATGTCCAACCCTGGGGTATTCACTCTACAGACACCACCTTGGGTATCTTCATGGGGTCCCCTGGGAAGACTCTACTAACTGCTATGGTACACGTGTACATGCAGGTGGGAGTTTGCAGATGTGTGTATCTGTGTTTGTGCATCTGTGTGCAGGCAGGTAGCGGGGTGGGGCACATCAGTGCAAGTATGCATACGTGTGTGTGTCCTGAGTATATTCATATAGCACACAACGCGATTATGTACACGCATGTGTGGGTACCTGAGTGTGTCTGTGCATGTGTGAGCATGAGTGTGTGTGTTCATGTAATGCTCCTGGGTACATATGCATGTGTTTGTACCTGAGTGTATCTGTGTGTGTGAGCGCAATCATGTGTGCCTGGCAGAGCAGTGGGGAGCAGGGGTCCTTCAGCCACCTCCTGTAGGCCCATCTTGCGCTCACCTCCTGGAGAGATCAGGTCCCCAGAGAGACCACAGTGTTTACTCCAGATGGGCTTCTGACCTTGAGTCAGGAACAAGAGGGAAAAGCATGGTATAGAATCTCTTAATGAGGAAGCCAGAGAGATACTTATGACTGAGAAGCTGAGAACCTTCCCTGCACATGGCTTCATGCAATGGAGGCAGCTGGGAGCTGATGGCTGCCATGGTGGCGGCAGGCTGCTGGCTTAAGAGGAGATTTGCTGAAAGCCGGGCCCCACTGAGGGGTGGCCTGGATACCTGACACACGGGGCTTGGTGGGTTCAGGAAACCACCTCACCACATGAGGCTCAGACTCACCGGGGCAACAACCTTCACCAGGAAGAGACAGGCAATGAGGTAGCCATGGTAGCCAAAGGGACCAAGGTCCTATATTGTGGGCTCTAGGCCCCAAATCCCAGAGCAGTTGCCACCAAACAGGAAACTGGTAGGAAGGGCGGTGGAGCTGGGTATGGTGGATACACGGGAGCAAAAAGGTGACAAAGGCCAGAGGACAGGGCAGTGAGAAGAGATGCTGGGAGAGAAAACCTACTCTGCAGACTTCCAGAAATGTCCAGGGTGAGACAGGCGGCGGTTTCGCTTTGGCAGTTTCTCCAGCATGTCCATGAGCTTGGTGAAGGTAGGTCTTTCTTCTTGTTCAAATGCCCAGCAGAAGAGAAGAATGTCCTACAAGAAACCAACATGTGGTGATGGAACATAAACGGCAACTTCTCGAATTAGTTTTGGGCACCTCATTGGATCTGTCCATTTGTCTATCCATCTGCTCTCCCTCAGTATTCCTCCATCATTCATTCACTCATTCATCCTTGTCAATTCACTCATGAATCCTTTATCCATAACCCATCTCTCTGCCCATCCCTTCATTCATCCCTCCTACTACTCATCTATTTTCTGAGTCCATATAACAAACTAGGTAGAACCTATGCTTGAAGGCCTGGGATACACTGAGATCAAACAATACTCCTAAAGGAGTTTCCTGGCATTTGCTAAAAAGGGAGGGAGCAAAGGGAATTCTGAGGTTTCCATCCACATCCCAATACTGTAAGTGATCTTCAAAGTCACGTACGAGAAAAGCTACCTTTTGTAATCTCCCCACCTGAGAAAGGATACCTAGGTAATTACAAAGATAGGTACAGGTAATTACTCCCTTCCTGAACTATCTGTTTTCTGATCAAAAGAAACTATTCTTCCTGCTGTTTTAGAAAAAGATAATTCATTTATACTCAGGCTTTTCCATTTGTGTATACCTTGCTCTCTGTTGGATACTGCCTTTATAATTTTTATATAGATGCAAATCAAATTAGAATCATTATCATTGGTGATATTGTAGTGAATATATTTTAAAAAAACCACACACACACAGAAAAAGAAGGGCATTGCTTGGTTCCATTTCTAGAAAAACCTGGCCGAGAGCTATTGCGCCCCTGGTGGTAGGTACCTGAATTGCAGGCATAGTGCAGAGGGCTTGCCTTCTGAGCTCCAAACCATTACCTAAGCAGCTACACACACTTTTTTGTCATCCTCTGAAAAGGCATCTGTAACCTTAACATGCAGAAAAAGAAGGCCCAGGACTGTATCAGCTTCTCCCCCTGTATTCCAGACCTGGTTCCATCCCATGACTCACCGAGATTTCTTTTCCCATGCCGATCTGGCTGAGGTTGGGTTTCATGCCTGTGCCCATTTGCCAGATTATTGCTTCTGCTGGTTGGGTCTTGAAAGGCCACTCCCTGGCGTGGAGCTCATACCAGATTGTGCTGTTGGCAGATGTTGTTAAAGGGGTGTTGGTGTGAGACCCTGTACCCACTCCCCAACACACACATAAACTCAGCCAGCCTGCTGGATAACCACTCCATCCCCTAGTTTCTTCCTTTTAGGGTTGGTGTTTTGCCAGTTGGGACACATTTAAAGCTTTCTTGATTTCTTAGAAGTCACGCTTATCTCAGGAGGCCTCTCTTTGGTGCCTTAGTTAAACTGAACCAAAACCCAGAACACAGATAGTTGCTAGAATCTCTGACTTTATAGTTTTAATTCTAGGAAACTATTATAAGTAAATAATCAGGGATGTGTACAAAAATTCATGTACAAAGATGCTCTATACAGCATTACATGTAATATTAAAAAAAATGGAAACAATCCAATTTTTCAATAATAGGAGTTGATTACATGCCTTATGGTAAATCCATAAAATGAAACGGAATACTACTGTACTAATAAAATATTTCAAAGAAATTATGCTGGTATGAAAAATATACTTAATATATAATTTTAAGTGAAAAAAGGACACAAGACTGTATATAAGGTATAATGTTATTTTTTTAAAACCATTGTATATCTAGGACAAAAGGATAAAGAGAAACCCAGCAAAATGTTAACAATGGCTAACTCTAAGTGATAAGATTACAAGGTTTTCTTCCTTTTCTTTTTAACACCTTGGAAAATGGAACTACATTTGCCTTTTATTAAAAGCATATGATGCTTGTTTGTTTTAATAATATTTTATTGTGTTTTCGGTGAGGGTTTATACGACAGTTTAGGTTCCTACTCAACAATTTTTACAAAAGTTGTCCAGTGACATTGGTTACAGTCTTCACAATGCGTGAACATTCTCCTTATTTCTGTTCTGGTGTTTCATTTCCATTAACCTAGTTTCCTGACCCCCTTACTTTCTCATCTTTGTTTTAAGTAATTGTTAACCGTTTGGGACAGGTGGCGTTTTTGTTCTGTTTATTTGTTTTTAAAACCTATGAGTGTTTTCTAAGTAAAAACCATCCTGAGCAACAGTGGAAAGAAAAAAAGCTTTGATATTCAGATTGACTTGGGTTCAAGATTCTGTTTTATATTTGTAGGATGACTTTGGGTAGGTCACTTCACTTCTCTGAGCCTTGATTTCCTCATCTGCCAAATGAAAACGATAAAATAAATTATAGTGGAAGCATGTTTATCTGGGAACACCAGGATATTTCAATGCAGGAATTATTCCAGAAGGATTTACTATGCTACTGTCTGTTCCATAAATCATGACACAGTGACGGCTGATGGCTCCAAGGAGCAGCACGCGGGGATGGATTCGCCCTCAGCTGGGCTGTGCATAAGTGAGGGTGTGAGGTGTGGACGGCAGTGAGGACCGTGGTGTGTGAGCATGGGCTGTTGGCCTGATGCTGAGCTGTACCATGCAGCTGGATCTCAGTTCTCTGAGAACAAGATTTCCCAACCCAGGAAGTATCTGGAAAAATCCTAGAAAATGATCTTTCCTCTAATCTAAGAAAATTTGGATAAATTAGCTTTGAAGAACAATGAACACTCTGTTACCCTCTTTACTAGGAATCTCTGGGTGGTGCAAATGGTTAAGCACTCAACCACTGGCCAAAAGGTTGAGGGTTCCAACCCACCTAGAGATGACTCAAAAGACAGGTCTGGCTATCTGCTTCGGGAAGGTCACAGCCTTGAAAACCCTATGGAGCAGTTCTACTCTGCACACACAGGGTTGCCGTGAGTCAGAACGGACTCAGCAGCAACTGACAACAACCCTCCTTACTGATCAGAGGACCTGTTGTCTTAGTCATCTAGTGCTGCTATAACAGAAACACCACAACTGGATGGTTATAACGAAGAGAAGTTTATTTCCTCACAGTCAAAGTAGGCTAAAAGTCCAAATTCAGGGCGTCAGCTCCAGGGGAAGGCTTTCTCTCTCTCGGCCTTGTCATCAGTGTCCCCCCAGACTAGGAGCTTCTTGGCAAAGGGACCCCGGTCCAAAGGACGTGCTCTGCTCCCGGCACTGCTTTCTTGACGGTAGGAGGTCCCCCTGTCTCACTGCTCACTTCTGTCTTTTATATCTCAAGAGATTGCCTCAGGACACAATCCAGTCTTGTAGATCCAGTCTTGCCTTACTAACACAACTGCTACCCATCCTCCCTCATTCACATCATAGAGGCAGGTTTACAACATACAGGAAAATCACACAGTACCAGGAATCATGGCCTGGCCAAATGGATACACACATTTTTGGGGGACAGAATTCAAACCATGACACCTGTCAAAGCAGCTATTCCTAGGGTTTCACTTTTCAATCAGCATCTTTTCTCTGTTCACCTGCCAATCTCACACCTCTGGGAGTGTGAGGTGTGGTGATCCTCAGGTGTTGGGAAGTTGGATTAGATGGCCAGGAAGTTCTCAGGAAAAGGTGCTAGATGATTATAGTTATAATAACAAACTATAACACCTATTGAGTTTTTACTCTGTGCTAGACACTATTCTAAGCCCTTACGTTTATTATCATTACGGGAAGGTACTATTACTATTTCTGGAGTCCCCAGGTGGTGCAAACAGTTATCCCTATATACCCTGCCCCATGCTGGGGGGCTGAGAGAAAAGAACTAACATGTACTGAAAGTCCCTGAGCGGTGCAAATGGTTAAACACGCTCAGCTGCTAACTGAAAGGCTGGACGTTCGAGTCTCCCCAGAGGTGCCTCAGAAGAAAGGCCTGGTGATCTACTTCTAAAAAATCAGTCATTGAAAATACCACAGAGTAGGGAAAGAAGAGTCTCTTCAATAGACGTGCTGGGAAAAC
Source organism: Dugong dugon (assembly GCA_030035585.1). Classification (NCBI taxonomy): domain Eukaryota; kingdom Metazoa; phylum Chordata; class Mammalia; order Sirenia; family Dugongidae; genus Dugong; species Dugong dugon. The sequence continues at coordinate 14,968,394 of CM057476.1, forward strand.
TGGATTTCCACATGCAAAAAATAAAACAGGATCAATGTCTCACATCATACACAAAAACAAGTTCAAAATGCACCTACTGTGCAAACTACAACCATAAAATTCTTAGAAGAAAAAGCAGGGACAATGCTGTCAGGCCTAGCTTTCAACAATGGATTATCTAATATAATAACAAAAGCACAAACAGCAAAAGACAAAACAAATACATAGGATCTCATAAAAATTAAAAACTTTTGTTCATCAAAAGACTTTACTAAAAAAATGAAAAGACAAGCTACTGACTGGGAGAATATCTTCAGAAACCATACACCTGACAAGAATCTAGTAACAAAAATATATGTAAGACTTCAACAAATTAACACAAAAAGACACATAATCCAATCATAAAATGGGCAAAGGACTTGAATAGACATTTCACCAAAAAGGACATTTGAATGGTCACCAAACACATGAAAAGATGCTCAGTGTCATTAGCCATCAGAGAAGCAAATCAAAACCACAGTGAGATACCATTTCACTCCCACTAGGATGGTGCATTGGATTCAATTGTGTCCCCCAAAAATATGTGTCTCAATTTGGCTGGGCCATGATTCCTATTATTGTGTGATTGTCCACCATTTTGTCATCTGATCGGATTTTCCTATGTGTTGTAAATCCTACCTCCACGATGTTAATGAGGTGGGATAGATGGCAGTTATGTTAATGAGGCAGACTCAGTCTACAAGACTGGACTGTGTCTTGAGCCAATCTCTTTTGAAATATAAAAGAGAGAAGTGAACAGAGAGACAGGGGGACCTCATACCACCAAGAAAGCAGCACTGGGAGCAGAGCCCATTCTTTGGACCTGGGGTTCCTGTGCAGAAAAGCTCCTAGTCCAGGGGAAGACTGATGAGAAGGGCCTTCCTCCAGAGCCAACAGAGAGAGAAAGCCTTCCCCTGGAGCTGACACCTTGAATTTGGACTTCTAGCCTACTAGACTGTGAAAAAATAAATTTCTCTTTGTTAAAGCCATCCACTTGTGGTATTTCTGTTATAGCAGCACTAGATGACTGAGACAGATGGCTAAGATTAAAAAAAAAAAAAAAACAGAAAATAACAAATGTTGGCAAGGATGTGGGGAAACGGGAACCCTTATCCATTGTTGGTGGGAATGCAAAATGGTACAGCCGTTGGAGAAAACAGTGTGGTGGTTCCTCAGCTAAAAATAGAACTACCATATGACCCAGCAATTCCACTCCTAGGTATATACCCAAAAGACCTGAAAACAGAGACGCAAACAGAGACTTCTACACCAATGTTCACTGCAGCACTATTCACAACAGCCAAAAGGTGGAAACAACCTAAATGCCCATCAACAGATGAATGGATAAACAAAATGTGGTACATACATACAACAGAATACGACTCAGCCAGAGGAGAAATGAAGTCTTGATATATGCTACAATATAGATGAAGCTGGAAGATATTACGCTGAATGAAATAAGTCAATCACAAAAGGACAAATACCATATGACTTCATTTATATAAAAAGACAAGAAAAGGCAAATGTATGAGAACAAAGTTTACTAGTGGTTGCCAGGGGTGGGAGGGAGGGGGAAAAAGGGGGTTAACACTGATGGAAAAATCCCACTGATTAAGGGTAGGGTTGCACAGCTTATTATTGTAATTGCTGTCAGTAGGTTGCACACCTGTAAAAAGTTGAACTGGCAAAAGTTGTGTGACAGGTATGTTTACAACAATGACCAAAAAAAGAAAAAAAGAAAAGAAAGAGAGCAGCTGCTGAGACTGATTATGCACAACTAAAAACTCATGGGATTTGGTTTCTTGGTTTGGAGGTTGAGGGTCATGGTTTCATGGGACATTCCAGTTAATTGGCCTAATAGCATGTCTTACAAGCTTTGCAAGTGGCCATCCAAGGCCCAACAATTGGTCTCTATTTGCCTGGAGCAACAGACGAAGAAGGAGAGTCAGGAATAGAAGGAGGATATGGAATGTGTAGTTAATTGCCTCCATGAGCAACTACTTCCTTTGCCATGAGACCAGAAGAATTGGATGGTGCATGGCTACCATTATTGAACCTTTTAATCAAACATTCCATAGAAGAATCCTGATCAAAAGGGGGGAAATGTGGAACAGAATTTGAAATTCTCATGGACTCCAGACTTCCTAGGGCCATGAAGGTTGCATGAACCCCTGAAATGATTGCCCTGAGATAATCTTTAAACCTAAAACCAAAAATATCCCCTGAAGTCTTTTTAAGACCAAACAATAGTTTAGCTTAGCTAGTAAAAAACGTCTGCCTTAAATATTATGCTCTTTTAAGAACTATCTATATGGGATAAAAGTGACAACAGCAACTCGAAAGATTAGATAGGAAACTTAGGGGTCAGTGACTTGATGTTAACGGAGGAGGAATAACTCAGAAAAGAAGGTACACGTAGAAGCTGTTGAATTGGTGTATGTTTTGCTGTGTATATTCGCAATAACAGCAACAACAAAATAAATAAAAGTATGTATATATTTAAAAAAAGAAAACCCTATGGAGCACAGTTCTACTCTGATACACATGGGGTCATCACTGAGTTAGATTCGACTCAATGGCAACTGATTTGTGGTTTTACTATTATTACTATCCTCACTTTACAGAGGAGTGAACTGAGGCTCAGGGAGGTTACGTATCTTCCCACAGTCACATAGCAGATAAGAGGTGCAGTCTGGCATTGAACCCAGTCCATCTGACTCCAGAATTGTGCCAATGGCCATTGTGTTGCACTGAAAAGCATACATTCCATCCTAACCAAGAGGCTTTGGTAACGAGGGCAGTGAATGGTTTGGGTGCATCCCCACGATTGGGTAGCACCTGGCGAAAGAGCCACGGACAGCCTGCAAGTGCCACTGACGTGAAAGAGGGCAGGGAGCATATCAGTGCACTGCTGGCTGCTGGGGGCTTTCCAGACGTGTTCCCATTCAGTCCTCAGGACACCGCAATAGCTTTCACTATCCTTGAGTTACTCTCCTTGATTTACTGTTGAGGAAAGTGGGCCTTGAGGGTAACGTAACTCCCAAGCCCACTGAGACACAGTGGTTGAAAGCACCAGTCCAGGGATTAGGACATCACAGGTTCGAATCTCAGCTCCATCACTAACCACAACTAGGCAAGTCACTACCGAGGCTTTCTGAGCCTCGGTGTCCTCATCTGTCAATTGGGAACGACAGTCCTTGCTTCAAAAGGTGTTTGTGAAGAGTCAACAAGAGAACACAGATAAAAAGCCTCACACAGTGCTCAGTACACTTTAACATGCTCATTTTTGTTCTAAGTCGTGCAAGAGCGTAAGGTTCCCAAGCAACAAGCTGAGACTAATTGGCAGGAAACCGAGAGCGCCAGGTCCCTCGAAATTCAGCAGTGTCAGGACTTTCAAGACAAACTCACTTAAAAAAAAAGTGCTAAAGATTAAAACTCCAGTGGAAAACCAGTTACTTACTTTGGTACATTTTCTTAATTACATTTTTTTTTTCTTTTGCTAAATTTACACTAAAATATACCTACTTAATTGTTGCAATTTGGTTTCTGATAACAATATCTAACTAGATAAAGACATAAACTAATCAGGGCAAGTGACAGACTCAAAAGGGGCCCAAGCAACAGCACTGACAATCCTGGTCCCCCTGAAAATGCGCCCTCGGTGATTTACAGCAGGGATGCAGGAGGGCAGGTCGGGGGAGTTTCCACGGAGGACAGTCTCTCTAATGTTTCTCCGTGGTATTACGTGTAATTGCACACACCTGCAGGCCTGCAACTTTCCCAGACGGCTTCCCCAAGGTTATCTCCCCCAGCCCTCACAATCACCCTGTGGCAAGGTCAGGCAAGGATTATTGTTTTTGTTAGCTGCCTTCAAGTTGGCCCTGACTCATGGCGACCCCACGCACAATGGAACAAAACACTGCCTGGTCCTGTGCCACCCCCTCATGTTCGGCTGGGGGTAGGACCACTGTGATCTATATAGTTTTCACCGGCTGATTTTCAGAAGTAGATCACCAGGCCTTTTCTTCCTAGTCCATCTTAGCCTGAAAGCTCTACTATCTCTACCGACAGATGGGGGGTAGCTGTGGATAAGGTTTGACGGCCGGGAATCGAACCTGGGTCTCCTGAATGGAGGGCAAGAATTCTACCACTGAACCACCATTGCCTTATAAGGCAAGGATTTAGTGTGGCCGTTTGAGAGATGGGGGTCACGGAAGCCTCCCTGCTGTACCTTCTCCGCTCTCTCTGCCCTGCTTTTTGGGGCTGTGTCCTGGACCCTCTTACCTCCCTACACACACTTCCAGGGATGCCTCATCCACCCTCATGGCTGCAGTTACCATCTGTTTGCTGACAAGTCCTAAACTTCTCTTTCCAAAACTCTAGATGTGTACATTCAGCTGTCTTCTGGTTGATTCCACTGGTGATCTCCAAAGTAGCTCAAATTCAAACACTTTCCAAACGACTACTTTGTCTTTCGTGCATACTCCAACCCTGCCCCACACCTCCAGAGTTTCTACCGTGGTGAGAAATACTACCCTCCATCCAGGTACTTAAGGTAAAAATCCGGGCACCATGCACATTTCCATCCACCATCAAGCCCCTCTCACTCCCATCCCCTACACACTTCTTGTGTCCGTTCCCAATTGTCTATACCCACTGGCACTGATGTGGTGGAGGTGGCCAGCATCTATCTCCCCCTGGATTGCTGCCCAGGTTCAACCTTGTCCTCCTCCATTCCCTTCTCTACACAGCAGCCAGAGAGACCCTTCTAAAACTCAAACTATGATAGTGTCACTCCCCTACTGGAAAACCATCAAGGGCTCCCTAGTGCCCTTAGGGATGAAGTGTAAATGCCTTAACTTTGCGTCTATGTCCCTGGAGGATTGACCCTACTTCCTTCTCCAGTCTCTCACTGCACTACCCCTAACCTCATTTCCTTCCTGGCTCTCCATCCATCAGCTACCCACCCCTCTGCCATACACACACATATACCTGCAGTGAAGGCAACCTGCTCTCTTTTTACCTCTGCGCCTCTGCAAGTTTTCCTTCTATCTGGAACACTGCACACTGCACCCTACCTTCACCTGGCCTATTTATATGTAACCTTTAGCTTCAGTTCAGAAGTCACCTCCTCCTTGAAGCCCTCCCTGGCCTTCCAGGTTGGATTTGATTCCTCCTTTGTTCCCACAGTCCTGTGTTCATCCCCAGCACAGCATTTATCACACTTTACTAAACCTGACTTTTGCTTGTCTGACTTCTACTAGGCAAGATAGAGTAGGGACCTGTGATGGTTTGAAAATATGTCCACAAATTCTTTGGTACTCCTTCCTGCAAAAGGTAGGACTTAATTCCCCTCTCCTGAGGGAAGGCTGGAATTAGCAACTTACTTCTAACAAATAGAATATGATGGAAGTGATGACATGTGATTTCTGAGACTAGGTCTTAAAAGGCAATGTGGCTTCTTCCTTGCGCTCTCTTGGATCACTAATTGTGGGGGAAGCTGGCCACCATGCTGTGAGGTCACCCAAGCAGCCTATGGAGGGCCCACGTGGTGAGGAACTGAGGCCTCCAGCCAACAGCCATGTGGGGGAGCCATCTTGGAAGTAGATCCTCAGCCTGTCAAGCCTTCAGATGGCTGCAGCCCAGGCTGACATCTTGACTGCAATCTCATAAGAGACCCTGAGCCAGAACCACTCAGTTAAGCTGCTCACAAATTCTTTACCACAGAAACTTGAGATAATACATGTCTGTCATATTAAGCCAGTAAGTTTTGGAGGAATGTGTTATGCAGCAATAGATAACTAATACAAGACCAAATCTTGTATCCCTACCACCTGGTACAGTCCCAGCACATAGCAGGCAGCCACTAAATATCCACCAAATGAATGACTGAATGGGTCAGGTAACTTGTCATGGTCACAAAAACCAGCAGAAATCTGGCATGGAGGTCTCCAGAATTACTCTTTCCACTATACCCCACTCAGATCCTCCAATCTCACTCAGAAATCCAGCCACCCTCCCCAAAGACAGGTGCCCTGTCCCTTCCAAGGGCACTGAAGGACAGCTTGGGAAGTGTCCTTCTGCCCCAGGCTGCAGTGGAAGACAGACGAGACTAGGGGGAAGGGGGGAGCCCACCTACCCAAGCGCAAAGACGTCGGAATGCTTGGAGAAGGGGAGCTTGTCCTCTTCCGTGTCAGGAGACAGCTGGCGGATGATTTCTGGCGCCAGGTGGCACAGCCAGCCGTTCTGGATGCGCAGCTTGTCCTCCCGCCTGGAGAAGCAAAGCACAGAGTGAGGGGCTTGGGAGCCAGTCCTATCCCAGCCCCATTTCACAGCCAAGGGAGGGCCAGCCCCTCAGCCCTGACCCCAGGTCCCAGAACCATCTCCGACGGCTTTCTGGCTTCCCCTGGTTTGGCACTGCCTGACTGTCTACTTGAGGCCCAGATGCAGTGGGAGGGGAGGGCAGAGAAAGCCGGTCTGGGGAGAGACTCAGGACCTAAATCATCATCAGGTCCTCTTCTACATCTGCATTCAACAAATATGCGTTAAGCACCTACTAGGTCTCGGCTCTAGCCTCAGTACTGGGAGACAGCAGTGAGCAATCTGAAGTCCCTGTTGTCACGGGGCTTGTACTTTATAGGGCGAGAGACAACACATGAATTAAATAAATAGGAAAAATTCAGACAGTGGTAAATGTTACAAAAATTGAAATAGGGGAACGTGTCAAAGACTGAGAGGGCGCTTACTTTAGGTAAAATCTGTGCTAAGATCTACATGACATAAAGGATCTAGCCATGTGAACAAGGAGAATATTCTAGGCAGAAAGGAAAGCTAGAATAAAGGCCCCAAGCAGGCCCCATTTGGCGTATTCTAGAAACCTAAAGAATGCTGATGTAACTGGAACACTCCATGCCATCTTATGTATCCATTAAAATATACAAAACCCACCCCTGCTGATGGCCATTAGGAGGTTGCCCCGTTCACCATTATAAACAATGCTGCAAGGATCATCTCTGGGCATGTACAATGAATTTATCCCTTCAACCACATGTACGATTTTTCCTTAGGATACATTCTTAGACAAGGAAGGATACAGGCTCCCTTCTTTGTACTGCTAGACTTCAGAAACTACAGAGCTTTCCATTTGGGGCTGAAATCTGAGAAGTGCTCCCATGAGATTTTCACTGATTGAAGACTCCATTGGGAAAGGGCCAGTTAATACAGGGAAGTGGGTGGGGGTGGGGAAAGGGGGACAGAGATCTGGAACCGTCGAAGGTGAGATCATGAAGGACCACAGCCTCTGGCATGAAGGTCTCTATGGCTAGCTGAGGTTGACTGGGTCCCGCAGTACTTTCAGGGTGGGTTTCTAGCTGTGCAGGGTCTGATGCATGTAAGGTGTGAGTGTTAACTGCACTCACAATTGGCACTCAAACGTGCTTCTGCTTCTAGAATCAGGGAGACTCACGAGGGTTTAAGAGCCAATCTGTTGCTTACTAGCTGTGTGATCTTGAGCAGGACTGAGGCTCTGTTTTCTCATCCATTCATATCCCATAATCATGTTATGTGTCGTGTCCGAGCAGCTTCTAGACTAAGAGATCTTTCTGTGATGATTAAAATATTCTGTATCTGTACTCTCCAATATGGCCACCACCGGCCACTGTGGCTCTAAAGCCTTTGAAATGTGGCTGGTGTGACTAAGGAACTGAACTTTCAATTTTATTTACTTTCAACTAATTAAAGTTAAATTTAAATAGCCATCTGTGGCTAGTGGCTACTGCACTGGACAACAGAGCTCTAGACTATTATTTACTAAGAATAGATTTTTTTAAACTTAAATATATTTTAATAGGTCACTTTTTATCATGCCAGTAAATGGGAACTAGTACTTTACTAACACACCTAAAAATGGGTATGAAAAAGGTTTGCTCAGGTCCTCCCTAAAATCATATGCCAGGCCATATTTCTAGAAACACTGGGTGGAAGAAAGGAGCCTAGATGAAGTTCTAGAAGTTTGGAGCCCTAGGTTCCAAGGCTGCACTGATGTTCATTAGCTGATAGTTCTGAGCCCTTAGGATAAATATAAAGATGTGATAATTATGTCCAATCATTGCGACACAGTGCCCTGCGCCATGTATTGCGTCTCTTCAATCCTTGCAACAGCCATGTGAAGAACAAATTGATGTGGCCATTTCACAGACGGGAAGACAGAGACACAGGCCTATTCAAGGTCAGAGCTAGTAAGCTGTATGCTGCCCACCACGGCATGCCAGACCTGTGGTTCTCTAAGATGTCCTTCTTTTCCCTTCATCTCACACGAGAGCTGCATCCACGTGTGTATGCCCAAAACGTGGCCAAACCCAAACAGAGCTGTGGGAAAAGCAGCAATGCTGGGCGATAGCTATGATCACTGCAACCCTCCCTTGTTTCGACAGTGGTTCAGCACACATGTGCCGCCCCTGGACGCTAGGCGTCCCTCCACCTCCTGCACCAGAAGCTGGAATTCACACAAAGGAACGCAACGTGGGCAGATACCATCACATTTGTTCTAACTTAGAGCTTCTCAGACTTGGCGCTATTGCCATTCTGGGCCGGATAATTCTTTGTTACGGGGCTGTCCTGGGCACTGTAGGATGTTCAACAGCATCCTTGGCTTCTATTCACTAGATCCCAGTATCACCGCACCCTCCCCTAGCTGTGACCACCAAATGTCCCCCGGGAGGCAGAACTGCCCCTGGATGAGAACCACTGCTCTACTTGATATAAAATAAGGAAACAGTCCCAAACTTGAGCATGTCAACATTAGTAATACATGACTTGCTGGCAAAACATGCCCTGTGTCTACATAGCAGACCTCAGGACACACCTCCTCTGCCAGAAAACAGGACTCTAACCCATTTGCAAAGCCTTGAGTGGTCCAGTGAGCCCTTGCTCCGAGGATCGGGGAAACCAGCAGGGGTTTAAGGACCAACCTGTTGCTTACAGGTTGATAGGCCTGAGTCTCTATTTTCCCATCTGCAAAATGGGCACATTCATTTGTACTTTCCACTGCTGTTGTGAGCATGACAATGAGGCAGTGCACAGCACAGGACTGTGTGGCATATTCATTGGGCACAATTATCACGTGTATATTTCTTTATCCTAAGGACGATGAAATGGAGTTGAGACTAGCGCCCAAAGCAAGAATGTCCTCCGAGAAGAGGGGCCTTGGCATGGGCCAGCTGAAATTTCCCCTGCACAACCAGGCCTTCCCATTTCCATCTCTCTCCCAATACCCAGGCTGCCGCCTCCTAAGTCTCTGGGTCAGAGGGAGAGGAGCCTGGGGTGGGGGTGGGTACAGCCTGGGAGGGGGCCGGGGGCCAGGCCTGGCACAGACACCCTGGGGCGTCCTGTTCCCATGGCAATATGCCCACCGGTGACAAACCGGAATCATCTTCATTACAGTTATTATTATGATTAATAACAATCTGCAGGTGGTTGGCATGATGGCGCTGGCATCTTAAATGACACCTTTTCTAGATGATGGCGGAATAGCTGTATGCCAGCAAAGCCTGTGACGTGCTCGCGTGGAAACCCTGGGTCTGTCTGGAAGCTCAGACCCCAGCCCAGTACCCAGACTGAGCAGATCACTCCCCTGCTAGGCTCCCAGGGCTCTCAACACCCCAAACTCTAACCAAGGGGGAAAGAGGGAGGCAAGTAAGCCCTGCTGAGTGCCTACTGTATGCCAGGTTGTCCATTCCTGTAATCCTCACAAGTCCCCACACACACCCTTTGCCATCAAGTGGACTCCAATTCATAAAGAGAAGCTCAAAACTCTTCCCAAACTTTCCCAAAGTCCCGAAGGTAAGAGGGAGACAGCTAAGCCCTGTTTGATCCCAAGTCTTTAAAATTCCAGAGATGAGATACTTAACCGGAATTCTACGCTAATCCCTGTGGAAATAAAACCATTAGGGAGAAAACCCCTAAACTAAGCCCTTTACATCTTTGCCCCATTTATTCTTCTAAACAGCCCTATAAGATAGGTATTATTATTTCCTGACCCATCCCCATTTTACAGGTGAGGAAACTGAGGCTCAGGGAGTCAAATGTGTGTCAAAAAAAATAAGGTTCTATCATTGATCACACAGTAAACCCTCACTGAATATTTGCTGGCTGGCTGACTGACTGACTGACTGACTGACTGAATGAATGAGGAAACTTCCAGCCCCTATCTCCTGAGAAATGATTGGCCTTCCGTCCTGCAATGCTTGCAGCTAGGGCTGTAACCAAGGCCCCAGGGCTGCAAATCAGTGCTGCCAATCAGGGGTGCCCCTGGTCTTTGGCTGCAGTGTTGGGGTCTCCCGTCTGCACAGGGGCATTTAGTGTTTGGAGCTGCCTGTTTACAATGAGGAGGCAGCAAACCATGACCTGAACCCCTGCAGAGGGTCCCGTGGAGCCTCTGCACTTCTCTCAAGGTAAATATTGAGGCAAGTCTACTAAACAGGAAAGGTCCTGGGTCTCAGAGGGCACCCCAAGAGTTCCACCTCCCTGTCATGGTCCCCATCATGGCTATGGGGCTGTGGTAGATTAAAGATGGCTGAATAGTCTTTGTTATCTCTCCCATTGAGAGATGGGGAGCCCTGGTGGCACAGTGATTAAGAGTTCAGCTGCTAACCAAAAGGTCAGCAGTTCAAATCCACCAGCCGCTCCTTAGATACCCTATGGATCAGTCCTACTCTGTCCTATAGGGTCACTATGAGTTGGAATTGACTCGACGGCAATGCGTTATTGGGAGATGGAGTCTAAGTCACCTCCTCTTGAATCTGCGCTGGCTTTAGTGACCTGCTTGATTGATAGAATGTGGTGGAAAGGATGTTCTAGGACTTTTGACGCTACGTCACAAGAAGGCTTGTTCCACCTGATCTTGTGAATGCTTGTTCTGGTGGAAGCCAGCTGCTACATAAGAAGTCTGATTACCCTGAGCTGCCATGCTGTGAGGAAGCACAATCTAGCCCAATCAGCCCCCAGTTGTTCCAGCCCTCCAGCACAGACATATGGCTGAGGATGCCTCCAGCTGACTCTAACCTCAGCCACCATTTGATTGCACCTACATGAGAGAGACTGAGGCTGGTCAGCACCCAGAACCATGTGGGATAACGATAACTTGTTGCTGTAAGCCATTAGGTTTTGGGTATTTTCTTACACAGCAATAGCTAACTGAAACAGGGATGAAAGCATCATTGATGGCTACTCGTGGTCTCCCACGTGACTTCCTTGTTGGGAGTTGTTGCTGAGGCCCCTGGCCTCTCCCTACACTAACTGGGTTGTGTTGACATCCTGGCTGGGGCAGTAGTGATGCTGTCTGGGTGACAAGTCCAGAGCCACCTTGCCTTCAACTTGGTTGAACTCCTTCCTGGTTGACACTGGGCCTCTGTGGATGAGCCAAAGGAAAGGATGCCCAAGTCATGCCAGTTCCTTTCTTCTTCCTCTCCCTGTGGTTTTTCAGAAAACCAAGAGTCTAAAGGAAGGACTCTGAAGGCCTGCCCCTTTTACTCCACTTGGGGGAAAATCCACAGGCAAGGAGAAAGGAAGAGAGTATGGATAAGCCATCAAGAGAGAAGAATCTTCCATTTCTAAAGAGCTCCGAACAAGGTTAAAGAAAACACCTGCTGAGCCTCTGTTGTCCTGACCTAAATACTTGGGTTGAGGAGTGGGGCTACCAACTGTATCCTCTGCCCATGGACCAGGACCCCGGGAAACAGGGACCAGCAAACGCTAGGCAGTGCAAGGAAGACCAACTCCTACACAGTGTGAATCTTGCACAACCCTGCCATTCTGGCTCCTTGGGATCTGACTCTCCCCATGCTTACTGATCCATATGTTTATTTACTGCCTGCTTCTGTTCTTAGCTCAGGTAGTGGGGAGGTTTTGTAGGCTGCTGTGAAGCCATTTGGGTGAAGCTAAAATCTGTAAAAGAAACTTAAGTTTCTGTTTGTTACTGTATCACTCAGAAATGGCTGCACTGAGTTTTGTCAAATTTTGGATGATCCAACTTAGATACAAGGTATTACAGCGTATGAACAAAATTCACTTTAGGGGCATATTGGGGTGTGCCTCAAAGAGATCAGTGATTTCCAAAGCAGTTGAAACTGAAGTGAAATGAGAAATCCTGCGGAACCCCTTTTGGGAGAGATACAGCATACATCATAAGATGCGTGGTGAGAGAAACAATCAGGGCTTTGAAGAGTGTTGTGCGTGGGTGTGTGTGGTGTGTATGGTGTATTCACATAGCGTGGGTGTGTGTGTGTGTGTGTGTGGTATGTATTGTGTGGTGTGTGTGTGGTGTGTATATGTGGTATATATTGTGCAATGTGTGTGCAGTATGTACGGTGTGTGTGGTATGTATTGTGTGATATGTGCATGTGTGTGGTATGTATTGTGGTATGTACTGTGTGATGTATGTGCTTATGTGTGTTATATGTATTGTGTAATGTGTGTGCAGCATGCGTGGTGGGTAGTATATACTGTGTGATGTGTGTGTGGTGTATGTGTACATATGGTATGTATTATGTGGTGTGGGGGCGTATGTATTGTGAGGTGTGTATGGTGCGTACGTGTGTGATATGTATGTGGTATGTGTTGTGTGGTGTGTGTGGTATGTGTGGTGTGTATTGTGGTATGAATTGTATAATATGTGTGTGGTATGCGTTGTGTAGCTTATGTATGATGTGTATATGGGGTGTGTGTGTGTGTGTGTGTGTGTGTGTGTGTGTGTGTGTGGTATGTGTTAGTAATGTATGTGTGCTGTGTCTGTGTGATGTGTGTGTGGTATGTATTGTGTGGTGTGTGTGTGGTATATCTGGTGTGTATGTGTATGCATGTGCATAACTCCTAATGAAAAGTCACAGGGGTAGACCTTTTGAACTACCGATTGTTTATTTGGGGTCGAGCTGTTTTCACACAGCTTGATGTGGCTTGCTCTAGGGTAAGTGATGGTGGAGAGTTAATTACTTAACGATGGTTAATGATTCTCTTGAGTGATACTGGGGAAGTCTATGCAGATTAATAATAATTACAACAATTTAGCAGCAGCTGCCATTCGTGGAGTGTTTAATGTCACCAGGTGCGGTGCTGGATGTGTGTTATTGCATCTCATCCTCACAAGGACCCTACCAGGTACGCATCATCCTACTCAACGTTTTTCCCGGAGACAAGGAAACTACAATTCACAGAAGTTGACTAAAGTCACAGTTAAAAAGTGGCAGAGCGAAGTTAGACCCCAGGTAGGTCTGACGTTGAATCCCTTACTTTTAACCCCTGGGCTGTAGTAAATTAATGAATTCATATGAACTCACAATTCACAAGCGCAGAGGCTCTTGGGTGATCCCAACTTGTAGGTGAGTATTTGGGGTAAGAGAAGAACCCTCCAGTTAAATCCAAGGGCAAGGGCTTCACAGGACTTGGGGATGCTCTGTGCACAATAACACACCCTCAAAGGTGCCATTAACAAGATGGGTGAACAAGGTGCTGGCCCTGAAGGGCCTGGGCACCCCTCAACAGCACGGCAGCATTGCCACTCAGCTCAGTGACCTCAGGCTCAGCATCAAGTTGGGTCTCTAGAGCCACTGGGATGTCTCCCACCCCCATCACCATCATCTGGCAGGAACCCCTCTGGGCCCTTCTACCACCTCTCACCTGCCAGCCTGCAGCACCCCAGAAATGCTGAAGAGCCCAAAGTCTGTGATCACCACTTTGCCGTTGTCATAGAAGACGTTCTTGGACTTCAGGTCCTTGTGAAGGATGCCCTTGGCGTGGAGGTAGCCCATGCCCTGCAAGAGGTAAGGACACAGGTAGTGGCCAGAAGAATCCTGAGCACTCAATGCCACCCTGGCTTGGGTTCACACTTCTTGCCTGGCAATCTTGCCTACCCGGTAGGACCATACTCAACAGCTGCGGAGCCTGGGGCCCAACTACTAAGGCTTAGAGGTGGAGTAGGAAGTCGGCCTGGAAGAAAGCACAACAGTGGGAACGGGCAGCAACCCCATATCACAAACCTGCCCCCACCCCTCAGGTGTCTCCATCCAGCTCCTCCGTTTCCTAAAAATGTCGCCAGAAGGAAACGGGTGGGGACCAAATCTGGGAGCAGGTCCCCAGAGGAAAGGAATTCCTTTAACCATCTTCCCCTACTTCTCTTTTTAAGAATGACTCCTCCACGGGAGACTCATTCCTTAGGTCCAACCTTAGTCCACGCCACTGCAGAATGCACACTGAGTTCCTTAAGAGGTATGTCATGAACCAATAACCAGGAATATGGAAAAGAGTCTATTGGAAGTCCAGCTCAAGGGTGAAAGTCTAGATTTGTTTTCTTTGACTATATGAGTAGTCACATTTTTATTTCTTCTGGCAGCTCAGTGCTAACCCTTCCAACAGGAAATAAAAGCCTGAGTACAACTGACTAATGAGACACCCATCAGAAAACACAGGATGTCCCCAATTGTTTTAATCAAAAACAACACCCAACAATCTGATGTTTCCCCAGTAGCCGTGGAGGCAAATTGGCTTGCATTCATGAGAGCACAATTCAAGGGTCCTGGGGTAAGGCCACCACCCATCTGTCAGTCTGTCATACTATGGTGGCTTGCATGTTGCTAAGATGCTAGAAGCTGTGCCACAGATATTTCAAATACCAGCAGGGTCACCCATGGTAGACAGGTTTCAGCAGAGCTTCCAGACTAAGACAGACTAGCGATCTACTTCAGAAAATTAGCCCATGAAAACCCTGTGGATCGCGACAGGACACTGTCTGACTTGCTTGCTTTGGATACAGCACTGGGAGGAATCAGTTGCTGGAGAAGGACATCGTGTTTGGTGAAGGAGGCCAGCGAGGGCAAGGGAGACTCTTGGTGAGATGACTAGCACAACAGCCTCAACAATGGACTTGAACATGCTAGTGATCATGAGGATGATGAAGGACTGGGCAATGTTTTGTTTTGTTGTATATAAGATCGCCATGAGTCGGAGTCAACTCAACAGCAGCTAACTACAACAACAACAACAGGGATGAGGGATCCTAAATGGGAGTTGAGCAGCCCACACATGCTGCTGGTCCTCTCATATGTTCAAGTATCATGGGGATGAAGCACCAGATGGGAGCTAAGCATTAGCAGACCACTCCTGATGGTTGTATCTCAGCAAAATTCTTACTTACACATGGCCTGGTATTTTTCAGGCCAAGTCTAATTTCTTTTAAGCTTATACTGGTGGTCTGAAGCCAGATCAGGAGTCACAGGAGCTCTGTGAGGCTTCTCAGATGGGGGCCGGATCTTTCTGAGGGTCACGAAGGATCTTTCTGAGCTACAGTACCTTCACAATTTCTTGGGCAATCTGTCTGGTTTTGTTGACATCCAGGACGATCTTGGCATCCCTCACCACAGAATAGAGTGTCCGTCCTTTACAGAGACTGAAAAACAAAAGGACAAGACAAATGATTGGTAGTTGTTATGATGACGGCAACGCACAACAGTTATTAAAAATGAAAAATCATAGCATGGATGTGCCACTGTTATGCCTACAAGATCATAGAGCCTGGACTGGACCTCAGAGTGGGTTCAGGGAAGTGGTTCTTTTGGATTCTCAGGACGGTCACCAACTTCTGACATCCAAGGACACCCCAGAATCTAGCCAGTCAGGAAGTGCACTCACTACTGTCAGTAGATCCCAGCATCTCACAGGTGGAAAGCTGTATCTAAACCAACAACTTCTGGGCTCCTCAGACACCACTCAGACAATGCTCTGCCAGCCACTTGTGCCAGCTGCTTCCACTCACTGCGAGTCGCCGGTGTCGGAGGGGACCATCTTGAAGGACCAGCAAAGCTGTGGCTGATGTGTGTTAAGTATCATCAGCAAATGAGGCATTCAAGCCTACAGACAGGTGTGTGTAGACATCAGTGAGACGACCAAAACCAGACACCTGTCTAGACAGGTTTTTCAAGCTATTTCAGCCTCACTGAGTCCATTTTGAGGACGAGTGGTTTCGGACGAGGGACACGATGCAAAGGGACGTTATGCAGCAAAACAAACACCTTGTTCAGTTGTCTGCATGCTCATCTGTTCATTTTCGCAGCACGGAGTCCAATTCCTGGCACACACAGAGCAGGCACTCAATAAACAGTCACCAAGTGAATGAGTGAATGAGTGAGTGAGTGAGAGAATGAGTGAGTGAATGAATTCTAGATTCACCACAGCATCCTCAGCCCCCAGCACAGCGTCTGGTTCATAGAATCAAATATTGGCTGGAAGAAGAACGTCATTATGAAAATCAAGTTTTCATCTCCATCAAAATAACAGCTTGATTTTTTTTCTTTTAATCTATGACATTATTGCTAAAATATTCTGGTCATTTTATTCATTTAGTATTTAAGAAGCCCTTATGTACTGCTAGACTTTTCTGAGATCTTATTTCCTGGTGGTTGAAGCGTGAACTCTGGTATCAGAGGGATCTCAGTTTTAATACTAGCTCCACTCCTCACTGTGTATCTTTGCGGGGCTCATTCAATTTCTCTGGGCCTCAGTGTCCTCTTCTACAAAAGGGAACTAATGATACCTACCTTGTAGAATTAGTATTAGGACTGAATGAGATAAAGAGCTTGGTACAGTGCTGGCATCTGGTGGGAAGTATTACATGGTGGTTAGAGGAACAAGGGTCTATAGTGGGACCCTGTGGATTAGAATCCTGGCAGGTCCTTTAGTAACTGGGTGATCCTGGGCAGGTAAGTTAACCTCTCTGAGCCTCAGTTTCATTATCTGTAAAACAGGGCCAACATTCTCTGCCTCACAGAGTTGTTAGGAGAATCACATGAAATCAGGTTTTTAAAGCACCTATTTGTGCCTAACACATAGTAACTACTCATTAAATGCTGGCTATTATGAGAAGTAGTAAGTGATCAATAAAATGAACACACACATTAGTGCAAATATATATGTGATATATTTATATATACACAATGTCTGTCTATCCATATACCCATCCATCCACCTACCCATCTATCCTTTATCCACCTACCCACCCACATGCCCATCCAAGGTACTACCTATAACTGCCCCTGATCTTTGACTAAGATTTATTTCTACACCTGCTTAAGGTGAGATTCCTGGGGTAGCTGACTCACAGGGAGTCTGATTCACCTGCCCGAGGTGGCCCAATAAATTGGCAGGAGGCCACCCATGATGACTCAAGGCTGTCTGTCCCCTGTTGCTGGTCTGAGCCGAGTGTTTGCTGTGGCTGCTAGAGCAGAGGTGGAAGGAAGGTGGGCTGCACAGCCAATTAAACCATATTGACATTTAAGCATTCGAGACGGCGGAGACTGTGGGTGGATTTCCTCCCCTGGATGCCTCACTCTTGATCAGCTAGAAGCCAAAGCCCGGAAAATACCGTCCCCACTGCAGACAGCAGAGAAAATAATCACAACAGGTTTCAAGACTCCCAGAGTCTCCCGCTCAGGGTAATGGCATTGAAGCTGTGAGATTCTAATTTCCATCCTTCTCCTTCTTTTGCTCCTCACACCCTCCTTTCTAGCAACAGCTGCAAGTCTTTGCCTTCTCTTACTACCCTATGGCATCTGGTGTTGTGGGACAAACTGACTCTGATTGATGGGAGGATAAATTGGTAATACCGTTTTGGAAGACAGGAACTACTTGCTGTCAAGTTGATTCTGATTCATGGTGACCCCATGTGTGTCAGAGTAGAACTGTGTTCCCTAGGGCTTTCAATGGCTGATTTTTTGGAAGTAGATCACCAGACCTTTATTCTGAGTTGCCTCTGGGTAGACTCAAACCTCCAGCCTTTGGGTTAGCAGGCAAGTGCATTAAGTGTTTACACCACCCAGGGACTCTCTGGCGCAGCTACTAAAGCCAAATATACAAATAACCCATAACGAGTAAGTCCTCCCCTAGGTATATACCCAAAAGACATGCATACTCATATTCACCCAAAGATATGTACTAGAATGTTAATACAGCCCATTCATAATAGCCTCAAACTGGAACCAATAACAAAATGGATAAACTGCGATATATCCATATAACAAAATATATTCGTATTATACAATATGATAACAAACTACCGCTAACTAAAAAAAAAAGAAAAAAAAAAGGATGAATCTTATCCACATAATGTTGAGCAAAAGAAGCCAGACACACAAGACCACAAACCAAATGATTCCACTCATTTATACAAAGTACAGGAGTCCCCAAAACTAATCTATGTGCTAGAAGTCAACATAGTGGTGACTCTTTGGTGGGGAGGGGCTGGAAGAAGCATGACAAAGACTAGAGGGTCTGTGATGGTCTGTTTCCTGATGTGGAGGCTGGTTACATAGATGTATACACTTAGTGACATTACTCACTGTCATCGAGTCAATTCTGATTCACAGAGACCCCTATAGCACACAGTAGAACTTCCCCGTAGGGTTTCCAAGGCTGTAATCATTACAGAAGCAGACTGCCACATCTTTCTCCCGCGGAGCGGCTGGTGGGTTTGAACCACCGACCTGTCAGTTAGCAGCCAAGCACTTAACCTTTGTGCTACCAGCACTTCTTGGAGCTACTATTCACTGGGAAACAGGAATAGTAGTAACAATAAAAACTGCTATGTACTGAGCACTTTCTTTGCTCCAGGCATTAGCCTATGCACAAAGAGCCCCATGAGGTGAGTATTATTGCTGGATTCCATTGATTCTAAGTTCTGCATTTCCTCACATTTTCACATGTCCGAAATCAGAATGTGTCATGCAATCGTTGTTAGGTCAAAGTTTAACTGGCAGTGTTTTGTGCTTTCTTTGTAGTCCATAAAATACATGTTGCATATTCCAACTGGTGGCATCTTAGATTGGATGAAATTCAGTAACTCCATTTTACAGAGGAGGAAGCTTAGGCTCAGAAAGATAAATAACTTGCCCAGGATTATCCATGGTGGAGCTGGGGTTTTAACCCAGGCAGCCTGGCTCTGGAGTTGAAGCTCTTAACCCCCATGCTTTGTCTCTTAGCATCTTTCTCTGAGACTCTGAGTACCTGGCACATCACAGGCCCCCAGTAAATAGTAACTCTAATGTCACTACTATGATCACCTACGGCAATGAAGATTAATGAGGCCTGCTGTCCTCAGTATCAAAGTCGGTCTGGAGGTCAGCAGAGGCTGTTTTGGTGCCCAAGGATATATTTAATAGCTCTTTAACTTCTGGGGCGGTATGTGCGTACACACACACACCTCTCCGTACACCTTTCGGCAGCAAAGATCATGTTCCTCCAGGAACAGGAGCAAGAACAGGAATTTCCCATCCTGCCTGCAGAAGAACTGCCCCCCAAAGATGTCCACGCCCTAATCCTTGGAAGCTGTGAATATGCTACCTTACACTGCAAAAGGGACTTTGCAGATACGATTCAGGTTCCTGAGGTGGGGAGATTATCCTGGATTATCCGAGAGGGCTGGATATAATCACACGGTTCTTGAAAGTGAAAGCAGAGGCAAGAGAGAGAGGCAGAGGGAGGTTTGACTCCAGAAGCGGAGGTTGGAGAGATGTGATATTAGCAAGACTGAATCAATCCTTTGTTGATGCCTTTTAAAACGGAGGAAGGGGCCATGAACCGAGAGGTGTGGGCAGACTCTAGAAGCTGGGAAAGGCAAGGGAACAGACTGTACCCTAGAATCTCCAAAGGGAACGTAGCTCTGCCAACACGTTAATTTTAGCTTAGTGAGACCCATTTCGGACTTCTGACCTCTAGATCTGTCAGATAATGTATTTGTGTTGTTTCAAGCCATAAAATGTATGGTAATTTGTTACAGCAGCAAGAAGAAACTAATACAGTTGAGTAGTAAGTATTGTCTCACAGGGTGGGTGTGAGGTTGAAATAAAATCATCCAAGTGAAGTATATGGCCCAGCATGTGGCCCTAACGTGTACTCTGAACACTGGAATAATATTGAGACAGCATTAGTGTTAATAATAACACTTTCAAGTCTGGATGACTACAACTGCCAATTCATTCTCCACCCAGCACTCCAAGTGACCACTTCGAACTGCCAAGCTGACCACGTCACTCCACTGCTAACAGTGTTCAATGGCTCCCCACGGCTCTGTGGATAGAGACCCAACTCCTGCACAGGCCTACAAGGCCCCAGCCATCTGACCCCTGTAGACTGCTCCACCCTCTTTTTGCTGTACTCTTCCCTTTGCTCACTCAGCTCTAGCTACATGGCCCACCTCAGGGCCTTTGCCCATGCTGTTTCCTTGGCCTGCAATACTCTCCCTACTTCTCAAAAGGCTCCCCAACCTCTCACCTAGGATTTTCCCCCTGTAGATCCCTGCAGCACTGTGGACTCCATCTTCAGTGCTTGTCGTGATTGTGACCATATATGTGATGACTAGAGTCTTCAATTAAAGGCCATCTCCCCTTCCAGCCTGTGAGCTCTGTGAAGACAGGCAGGGACTAGGTCTGTCTGTTTTACCGCTACATCCCAACACACAAATGAGAACCGAAGTAGTGAGTGGATGGACAGCAAGTGCCACTGGCTATCTCACATGGCCCGGGCCAAACCTCCTCTTCCTGTATTCCAGGGAGTGAGGTCCTCACCATGTGTCACAACCAACTAAACAGGAACAACATCTCAGGGGGCTGTGTCTTTCCTAATTCTTTGCTTATGAACCATTGGCTTATATTAGGAGTTCCAAGGAGCCCTGGTGATGCAGTGTCAGCGGTACGAACCCACCAGCCACTCCATGGGAGACAAATGTGGCAGTTTGCTTCTACAAAGATTACAGCTTTGGAAACCCTATGGGGGTAGTTCTACACTGTCCTATAGGGTTCCTATCAGTCAAAACCGACTCGATTGAAATTAATTTGGTTTTTGGAAGGAGCTCTAGGGAGCCCTGGTGGTGCAAAGGTTAAGCTCTCAGCTGCTAACTGAGAGGTTGGTAGTTCGAACCCAACCAGCCACTCCACAAGAGAAAGGCCTGGCAATCCGCTCCCATAAAGATTACAGCCTAGAAAACCCTATGGGGAAGTTCTACTCTGTCACATGAGGTCTCTATGAGTCAACATCGACCCAACAGCACCTAACAACAACAAGGAGCTCTAGAGGTGGCCAGGCTGAGGGTGACAAATGTTCTATTAGGGACAGGGGAGTGTTGTGGTTTGAATTGTGTCCCCCACAAAGATATGTTGAAGTCCTACCCTATGATACCTGTGAATGGGATCTTGCTTGGAAATAAGGTCTCTGTAGATGTAATCTACTTTACAGATTAGGGTGGCCCTAATCCAATATGACCAATGTCTGTCCTTATCCAAAGAGGAGATGAGACACAGAGAAAAGAACTCTATGTGGAGACACATCACAGAGGAAGATGGCCACGGGAGATGGAGGCAGAGATTGGAATCACGCTGCCACAAGACAAAGGACGCCTGGGACTACCAGAAGCTGGAAGTGGCAAAGAAAGACCCTGCCCTAGAACCTTTGGAAGGAGCGTGACCTTGGCCTCCAGAGATGAGAGAATAGATTTCTGCTGTCTTATGCCACTGAGTTTGTGGCCCTTTGTTATGGCAGCCTGGGAAACTAACAGAGAGGATACCGGGCCCTCAGACATGCGTGGTTTGGCTTCTACCATGAGTCATATAATCTTAAATTTGCATGCTCCTAAACAGGGTATGTGAGTCTCCCTTGCCACAGTCCTCACCACTCTGTAATGTGCTACACCTAGTCTGCTTTCTGCACTGACATCACCTGCCTCCACCCTGTTGGTGTTTAAGCTAAGCCACAGGTTCACAAACTTGAGCAAACACCAGAATCATTTGGAAGGCTTGTTAGAACACGGAATGCTGGACCCTATCTCCAGAGGTCGGATTTGGGTAAGGCCTGAGAGTCTGCATTTCTAACAAGTTTCCCAGGTGATGCTGGTGCTGCTGGCCCAGGGACCCCGCTTTGAGAACCGCTGCTCAAAGCCAACCTCTCATTTTACAGACGGAGAAACTGAGGCCCCGAGATGATCAAAATCCACTCAGTGAGTGCCACCGTGTGCCTGACAGTGTTGTAGGCGCGGGACATACAGTAATGAGCTAGACAGACCTGATCCTTAATCTCACTGGGCCGACCCTAACAGAGGAGGCAGTCAATGAACCAGTAAGCAAGCAAATAAATGAGAACTTCAAGGAGGCAGAGAGTGAGTGGGGAGTAGGTGCTTCTTCAGTTAGGGTGGGCACAGAAAGGCCCTCTGGGGAGATGACCTTTACAGTGATAACTGAATGAAGAAAGAAGCAAGCCATGTGGAAGTCTGGGGAAGACAGTTCCAGGCTGAGGGACCAGCCAGTGCAAAGGCCCTGAGGTTGCTTGAGTAACACAGAAAAGGCCACCGTGATTAGACTGCAAAGAGCCTCTCCCAGTGGCTGTGCTCCCCAAGTGTTTTCCTTCCAAATAAAAGAAACAGCTGGATGGAAACGGTCCCCACCTCTGCCTGATTTGAGCTCTGAAGGCAGCTGGTTTCAAAGTCAGCTGTTATTTTAAAAACACTCGGGCAGTCAGAAGGAATTTACAACCCCTCGGCTGCTCGTTTGCTTCTAAAGCGCATTCCCCACTTCTCTAAACTCAAAATCCACTTAATTGTCCTCAACTCCACCCGCCCCCCACCAGCCCCTCTTTTTAGCAAATAAATCACATTTCAAGCGACAAGCGGTATGCTCCATCAAATTCAGCTGGCAATCTCCAACATCCAAGCAGTTCATGAATCTAACACCGAAGATATTAAGCCTCGGGGCTCAGGGGCTTTATAATAAAAAAATGCCAGGTTAGCTTCATATAAAAATGGGAAATGCCAGGAAGCAAGTGAGAAATGCCAGCTAGTTGCCACCTGCTTAACCCAAAGTACAGTCCAGGAAATGAAGAATTATAGAGTTACATTAAGTAAGCGGTTGCAGAAGGCTCGAGTCCCAGTCAGACAAGAAAGATGACAGTGGCTCGCCAGCCATCAAAATATGCAAACCAGGTGTGTACGGAGAGCAAGAGCAGAGCCTGGTTTTCCCTAATACCTGCCCTCCCTGCCTTCCACCAGCCTTTAATATTGCTGCAAAGATCACAGAAGTGGAGAGGCAAAAGGAAGCCTAGACTCTCAGTCTTTGTGTCTTCTTCCCTCCACAGCAGGATCTGATTTTGCTATGTCAAGAAGACAGGAGGCATGTGTGTGCACAGACAGAAGTGTCTATATGTACGTGTAAGTACAGATATGTGTGTACACACACATATATTCATAGAAGACACAATTACAGACACTTCTCAGACACAGCAAAACACCTTGCAAGATTGGTTTCCTAGGTTTAAAGGCTTAGGACCTTAGTCTCATGGGACAACTGAGTCAACTGGCATAATATAGTTCACAAAATTCATGTTCTGCAACCTAGTGAAGTGAGTAGTGTCTGAGATCTTAAAAGTTTGCGAGCAGCCATCTGAGATAAAACTATTGGTCTCTACTCATCTGGAGCCAAAAATAAGAAGGAAACCAAAGTCTTAGAGAAGAAACAAGTCTACAGGGCTAACAGCCTACACGAGGCATGGCCTTATCTACTCTGAGACCAGAAGAACTAGATGGTGCCCAGCTACCACTACTGACTGTTCTGACCAAGGTCACAATAGATGGTCCCAGATAAAATAGGAGAAAAATGTAGAACAAAACTCAAATTCTTAAAGAAGGCCAGACTTACTGGACCAGTTGAGACCAGAAAACTCGCTGACACTATTGCCCTGAGATATTCTTTACACCTTGAACTGAAACCACCTCCTGAGAGCACCTTTTCTCGAAATAACAGAGTAGCACACAAAATAAAGGCTATTACCCATAAGCACAGTGCTCTACTAAAAAAAACATCTATAGGAGGCCGAAAGGTCAACAGTTACTCTAAAGCAAAGATGAGTAGATGATGGGGCAGGGAAACTAGAGTACTGGAAATGGAACAACCAGAACACAATTAAAGAGAATGCTGTCACGTTGAGAAAAATGTAATTAATACTTTGTACGGGAACTGTCAAATGGGAACCTGATTTACCGTGTCAGCTTTCACCAAAAACATAATAAAATATTTTTTAAAAAAAAGGCCAGGAGGGACTACTCAGGGCCCTTCAAGGACTGAGCCCCGGGGTGCTCCTGCTCCCTCACTGGTGACTCCTTGCTTCTGGGTACTTGGGGTGACAAGGAAGACAGACCTGGTCCTTAATCTCCTGCACATCCTCACTCCCCTCCCCCAAGTAGGAGCTTAACAAACAAAACCAGTTGCTATTGAGTAGATTCTGACTCATGGCGACCCATGTATGTCAAAGTCCCTGGGTGCTGCAAACAGTCAAGCACTCAGTTACTAACCGAAAGGTTGACAGTTCAAACCCATCCACAGGCACCTGAGAAGGAAGGCCTGGCAGTCTACTTCTAAAAAATCAACCATTGAAAATCCTATGGAGCACCGTTCTACAGATACACAGGGAGTCATCCTGAGTCGGAGCTGACGTCACAGCAATGGCTAACTGGTATTCAGCATTCTTTAGCACTGCTTGGAGAATAAAGGAGATAAGCTCATGGCCTCCATCTACGGAACTTTCTCAGACAAGGCACTAAATAGAGAACTTCTCCCATGATCCTAGAACAAGGAGGCACTATCTTACAAAGGAGGAAACCCATGTGCAGGAAAGTTAAACAGCCTGCCCAGGGTCCCTGTGCTTATGGAGAAGCGTACGTTTGCAGCAGCAGGGCCAGGATTTGAGCTGAGGTCTCAAATCTTCACATCTTTCCATTATTTCATAAGATCCTTTGGGAAACTGATGTAGCAAACGAGGAGTTGGCTGAGCCTGACTAGGAACCTCTGACCTCTGCATGCCCTCATTTGTCCATTGAGCTCAGCTGAGACCCCTCACCAACACTAGGCCCTTCCTTCCAACCCCCGAATTCAGGGCAGGCCATGTTTGCACTCAACATATGTTTGCTGCTTCTTTGTGGGAATTCCCAGGTGCCCACCCAGAGGCGAGCAGGGCAGGCTGAAGACGGCTATACTGAGGGGATCTTACATAGAATGAGTAAGTGAATGAATGGATGGATGGATGGATGGACGGACGGACGGACGAGGGCCCCGCTGACCACCTGGGGAAGACTGTGCTCCTTGCCAAGGCAGGTAGGTCTTCACCTGCTGTCTTCAGACATGAAACAGACCATCAGCCAAGCTCAGATCAACTGAGTAATGACGCTTTCAGCTTCCTTCTTGTGTGAGGTACCATGGCGAACAAAAGGACAAACGGGCCCGGGATCCTCCAGGACTGGATATCAAAACACAAGGAGTTCTTGTTGTTTGCTGACCAGAACCACTTTTCGAAAAACTAAACAGTAAACTGCATTAACGTTTTAACAATGTACACACATGCCACCCAAATTATATGCATTAAAAGTCCATAGAGAGGACAGACCCCACAGGGTCAGCAAGGATATCTCTAGGCAGTAGAATTAGGAGCATTACAACGTTCTCGCCGCTTCTCTCGGTTTTCTCATTTTTCTCCGATAAACATGGGTTACTTTTGTAAAAAGAGAGAACGGGAATAAAGAAAGAAAAAAGCCGCGCTGGGTCAGACTGAAATGAAATCAGACACGTATGTTTATTCTACAGATGGCCTGGAAAACACTGAACTGGTGAAAACTGAAATGAGAAAGTACTGTCTGTATCGAATTCCTAGTCCAAGGAGCTCAGCTTTGCTTTGGAGACTCTCTGCTGTTACTCTGAGGGCAGGAGACGTTTTTGCTCCTTTTGTGTTTTGCATATTCTGGGTGCATGGTAAGTGCTTGCTGTTTACTTGAAAGCCCCAACAATGCTCTCTCCCTGGAAATGTTCAATTCTTAATGAGGAAGACAGAGTTTACTACTGTATTTTTAAAAGTAACTGTGGCTCGTAAGAGCAGAAGGGGCAGGCAGAGGTGAAGAGCATGCATAACCCCAAGGGATGGCTGTGTCCTTTCTGCCCACCTGCCCCAGAGCCCCTGGGTGGTGCAAACTGTTAACACGCTCGGCCGAAAGGGTGGAGGTCCGAGTCCACCCATAGGGGCCTTGGAAGAAAGGCCTGCTGATCTACTTCTGAAAAATCAACCACTGAAAACTCTGTGAAGCCCCGTTCTACCCTGACACATGGGGTCATCGTGAGTTGGAGTCAACTTGATGGCAATTGGTTATTTTTCCAACGAGGAAGCAAAGGCTCAGGAAGGATAAATAACTTGCCCAGAATTCTTCCCAACCAGGATGTAGAGGCAGGATTTGGGTCCACTTTGCCCAAAGCCCCAGCCCTTCCACTGCTGCTCCCTTTTCTGGGAAGGTCTCCTGCACCCAGCACCTCTAGCATGTACCCAGCCAGCCCACTGTGCATACTGCTCTAGGGCAGGGGTTTTAAGGGAGCCCTCAGAAGAAGTGTGGACACCCAGATCTACTAGAACCAAGACAAGGGTTGGCAAACTACAGCCCAGGGGCCACATCCAATGTGCTGCCTGTTTTTGTCTGGCCCACGAGCTAAGAATGGTTTTTACACTTTTAAATGGTTGAAAACAAAAATCAGAAGGAGAATATTTTGTGCATGTGAAAATTTTATGAAATTCAAATGTCGGTGTCCATAAATAAAGTTGGACTGGAACACAACCATGCCCACTTGTTTGCATACTGCCTATGGCTGCCTTTGTACTAGTGGCAGAGTTGAGTAGTTGTTGACACAGACCTTATGGCAAAGCTGAAAATATTTACTATCTGGCCTTTTACAGAAAATTTTTGCCAACCTGTGCTCTAAGAAATTAGGGTGGGGCCAACAGAAATTAGGCTGTTAGAACGAAAAGGAATTCAACAACTTCCAACCACTCTCCTCTGCATCATTTACTCTATGGGGTCAGGGGCCAGGTGGGTTTGCCATTCATTCACTTGCTCACTCAGTCATTCATTCAACCAACTACTCATTCATTCATGGAACCATTCAGCCATTAATTCACTGACCTATTCAACAATTCATTCAATGATTCAACCATTCATTAATTCACTGAACCATTCAACCATTCAGCCATTCATCCAACCATTCAACCATTTATCCAATCATTCACCCATTCACATAGGTGTCATTGAACTAACACTACAGAGCCCCTACTCTGCCAGGAACTGTGTCAGGTGTGGGGATACCGCATCTGGTGGGACAGGTGGACAGCACACAGGGAAGCACAGCCAAGTGTTACAGGTGCAGGGGCAAGACTCTGCTTATGACTGAGCTGGGCTGAGAAGACAATAGAACTGGGGCCAGCACAAATACAGCCTGGGAGCTTATCTGCAAGCCTGTGTTACAGAGAAGCAGGGACAGTCTGAGCTGCTCACAGCCACCCTAGTCAGGAGAGAGGCTCCTGTGAGGACCACTGGATGTGTCCCACCAGGCCCCAGCCACGACCATGACTCATATGTGGAAGCACGTATCAAATCCATGACATACAACTTACGTGCATTTAATTTTCCTGCCTTGTCTCCTCTCTGACTTCCTGCCCAAACCCCTGTCCCGTGCCACAAGGAAGCCTCCTCAGACAGTCCCTGGGCACTAAATTAACTGGAGAAATGTTCATTTAAGTGAGGCAAATCCCAAATTGCTTTAGAATGCCTTCTTTATGGACCACCGGCTTAGACAGGGCCACAGGGGCAGGGGGGGTATTACCTGATCCACTGCCACCACACACAAGATCACTAGAGCTGGGGCAATAGTCACAGGTATGACACATGTCTGGGCGTGTGGATCTGCACGTGTGTATGTGCACATGTGTGCATTCTTGTTTCCATGGGTGCAGATTGTGCTTCTCTGTGCAATGTGCACATGTACATGTTCATATACACGCGTGCACTGGTGTGCATGTATACACACATGAGCATAGATATGTGTGTGCATGCATGTTTATGTCTGTGCAGCCACGTGCATATGTGTGCATGTGTCTTCTCTGCATTTATGTGCACCTCTGTGTCTGTCCATATGTACTTTTTTTAGGGGTGGGGTATCTTGAGACCGGAGTTGGGGACAGCATTGCCGGTACTGCCATGCCCGCTGCAGAACTGGTGAGAGCCTCTCTCACCACCCAAAAGCACATTGCATCTGCATTTTCTCTGGCCTTGAAATGCTCCAATAAGAAAATCAGTTCTTTGTCAGAAAACCGGAAGTTCACAAAAATCCCACCTCACTTCTTCCCGTTGCATTTACTGAGGAGCCCTGGGATGAGAAATGGGGGGAAGAAACTAATTCCACAGTTTTGTTGATCACGGAACGAATTTCCTTTTGTTTCTACAATCTGTGTCTCTGTGACCTTTGTAGATAGAAGCTAGAGAAGCTAGGGGATTTAAGGAGGCCTGGGTGGACAAGATTACCGGGGTGAACATTGGGAGGGAAATGAACTACCATTTCCTTACCCCAAGAACCATTCCCCTTAGAAGGAGAAGTAGAAAAGAGAGTGGAGAGAAGAGAGAACTTACCAGTAGCACCAAGCAGTTAAGAGCTTGGAATCTGGAGTCAGACAGAACGGGGTTCCAGACCCAGTTCTGATATTCTTTAGCTATGACACTGTGGACAAGTTGCTTAAAATAAATGCAAGTGGACAAACTAGCATCTATCTCATAGGTCTGGGAGGATTAAATCAGAAAACCCTTGCTTGGAAGGGACAATGTCCTGGTTCACCAAGTCCTGCTCCATTGTGCTCTCTTCTAGACACAAAGAGACTACACTTCCCAATCTCCTTGCGGTTCTGCAGGGTCATGTGACTAGTTCTGGCCAATGAAAACTGACACCCGTCTCTTCCTGGTTGAGGTCGTGAAAACCCCATTGCCGGATCTCCAGTCTCTCCTCTCTCTTGAGCTACTGTGATTACAGGGACTCCAGGATGACATGGAAGAGCCACAAGATTGGAATAGCCTGGACCCCTAAGTAACTTCCTGGAAGACAGCTGCCCTGGGAGATTGCCCAACCTATAGTGGACTTTACATGGGTGAGAAATAAAAGTTTCTGAGAACCCACAGAGATTTTAGTTATTTGTTATTGTGACATTAGCCTATATCCTATCCTGACTGTAGGGGACAGTGGTGGTTCAGTGGCAGAATTCTCACTTTCCACGTGAGAGACGCAGGTTTGATTCCCGGCCAACGTATCTCAAGCATGGTTAGTCAGCAGAGGCTTGCGTGTTGCTAGGATGCTGCTCAGGTTTCAGTGGAGCTTACACATCAGAACAGACTCGGAAGAAAGGTCTGGTGATCTACTTTCAAAAATCAGCCAATGAAAACCCTATGGATCAGAACATTCTGATCTGCAACCAGTCACAGGGATGGTGCAGGACTGGGCAATGTTTCATTCCATCATGCATGGAGTTGCCATGAGTCGAGGGCTGAAACTCGCCATCAGTAAACAACAACAATCCTAACCAAAACAACATGTAAAGAGGTTTGCACCCGGAACATAGAAAGCACTAGATAAATAGTGGCTATTACGGTTAACAGAGGTGCCCTGGTGGTGCAATGGTTAAGAGCTCAGCTGCTAACCAAAAGGTTGACAGTTCAAATCCATCTGCCGCTCCTTGGAAACCCTATGGGGGCAGTTCTACTCTGTCCTATAGGGTTGCTTTGAGTCAGAATCGACTTGATGACAACGGGTGTTTTTGGTTTTATTATGTTACTAAGGAGCCCTGGTGGCATAGTGGTTAAAGAGCTCGGCTCCTAACTGAAAGGTCGGCGGTTTTAACCCACCAGCTGCTCTGTAGGAGAAAGATGCGGTAGTCTACTTTCATCAAGATTAACAGCCTTGGAAACCCTATGGGGGCAGTTCAACTCTGTCCTATAGGGTCGCTATAAGTCGGAATCAACTTGATGGCAGTGGCTATTATGGTTAATCGGTGGACCTCAAAATACAAGGCAAGTGAGACCGGGAGAAGAGGATGGAGAGAGAAAGGGATAAGAGCAAAATAAATAGAAGCAAGATACTCTGGTTGGGGTCGACCTTCTACATCTCCAGGGAAACCAAAGTCTCTGCGCTGGCAGTTGTGTTTTGGTGTGGAAGAAGCACGGCCCTTTTCCGAATCCCCACAGATCCCTCATCTCTGTATAGCCAGGCAGCACCAACGTTTTTAAAGAAAAAGAGGTGAGTGGGAATCTGTGCTTGGTGAGATTCAATTTCATGTTTTTCTTAATGGCTTTCCCCTGCTTCTCGCAGATAGAAAGTAAGTCACCCTAGGTATGTGCCCTTACCACTCAAACGTTTAAAAACAGAAAATAAATGTCCAGGGAGATTAAAAACACAGGTTCCATGCCCCGAAAGGTTGTCATGTGACAATGTTGCATCTTCATGGGAAAGATGAAAACGCCTTGTAATCCTATTACGAATATTTCCATTAGTCACCAAGCCTCAGCTTGGTAATCTGTTTCAATTGAAAATCCTGTCATTCCCCAAAACCCAATTTAGAAGGTACAGGAACAAAATGTTTGTGCCAATTTCTCAGAGATGGGCAAAAATCGGAACTCAAGTTCATCTGGGGTTCTTTTTCCCTTTAAGCTCTGAAATCCAGGGTACCAAGAGTCCCCTCCTAAAGTTTGCCCTGGTGATCTTGCCCTCTCAGGCCTCCATAAATCCTGCTGGTGTGCTAGCTTCTATTTACAAAGCTTTGAGGGTAAAGATGTAGGGCTCTTAACAGCCACTTCGACACCCAACGCTCATGTGCTCTGGGATGCTCTGGAGAGACTGGTGGAAAGGGGTGCCTGGACCTGGAGCCAAGAAGGAAGAGGAGTCAAGAAGAGTTAGGACTAGCCAGCCCACACACTGTACACAGCTCAGGACCAGAGCTGAGTCAGCTCCTATACTGTCCTCTCCACCAGTATGGAAACCATCACATCATTTCAGCCACCTGGGGGTAGATAAGTGTCGTTAGATCCCATTGTACAGTGAAGAAATGAGGCTCAGGGTTTAACCCAAACTTTGGAGCCAGAACGTGGTAGATCCTGCCTGCTTCCTCCTCCCAAGACCAGAATTCAGACATTCTGGTTCCACGGCCTTGTGTTTTGCATCAGATGACCCCAGCCTCGTGCTCAAGTTGAGTTGTGCTTCTGTTGCTTTCACCCACGGAGACCTGGCAAGTAACAAAAGTTCATGGAGCTTCATCTGTAAAACGGGGACGAATAATCATATCACATCTCAGGATAGCTGTGAGCATTTGATCACATAAAGTATACATAACACGCTCAACACACTGCCTGGTGCACAGTAAGGCTCTGTTATGGAACTGAATTGTGTCCCTCGAAAATATGTGTTAAAATTCTAACTCCTATATCTGTAAATACGATTCTGTTTAGAAATAGGTGTTTTCTTTGTTATTTAATTAGGTCCTACCTAAGTAGGTTAATTAGGTCAAACCTTATCACTTCTGAGTTATAAAAAGAGCAGAAGAGACACAGAGATACACACACAGGGGGAAGACAGATGCCATGGGAGAATCGTCTACAAACCAAGGAATGCCAAAGAACCAAGGGATGCCCAGGGAGACCAACAAGGAAGCAAGTGACAGAGCACTGAGACCCTGATTTGGAATTTCAGGACTATGAGAAAATAAATTTCTGTTCTTTAAAGCCACCCACTTACACTATTTGTGTTACAGCAGCACTAGGAAGCGGAAACAGGCTCAATAACTATCCACTCTCATTACTGCTGGAAACCCTGGTGGCGTAGTGGTTAAGAGCTACAGCTGCTAACCAAAAGGTCGGCAGTTCAAATCCACCAGGCGCTCCTTGGAAACTCTGTGGGGCAGTTCTACTCTGTCCCACAGGGTCACTATGAGTCGGAATCGACTCGACGGCAACAGGTTTGGCTTTTGGTTTTCTCATTACTATTACTCATCTGGGAGGTTGCTCCACTGTGCACCCCCCAGTTGGCACCATTTTTTCCAACTCAGCTGAACTATTTGTGCTTTTCCAAATGTGACAGCTCCTTTCTCCCACCTTCCTGATTTTGCGTATGCTGTTCCCTCCACCAAGAATATCTTTTCTGCGTTTCTTATTTATTTTAAATTGTCTTCTTCCTAAGGAAATAGCCCATATCACCTCTCAGAGTGCCTTCTTCTGAACTCCCTTCACAACTCTGTCTACCTCTGTTTCAACACCTCCTACAATGGTATAATCACTGCCGAATTTCATGTCTACCTCCCCGGTGGCGGTGAGGCTTTTGAGGACAGGCTTGTCTTATACAGCATGGTAGTTCCAGTACCTGGTACCTACTGGCTATGCTGGATAGATGGGTGAATGAATAGACAAACCAGTGAATGGGTACATGAACTATTAAAAAGCCATTTCTAAAAATGCTGGATTGGGGACACAGGTTTTGAATGTCTCTGACTGGGAAGAAACCTTCAGAGTCAACACACGTCACCAGGATGGGCCAACAAAACACCACCTTGATCAAAACTGGGAGTTAAATGTTAAGTCTCTCAGATGCGATTTCATGAATTATTTCAGCTAGGCAGCCCGAAGAATTAGAATATAGATTTTATTGGTTCTCCATATTAAATGTTAAGATTCTTTTTGGCAGCCTGAAAATGACACTGCTCTCCTCAGTCAATATCACCTCTTTTCCCACTCAGCAAACATTGGTATTGTTTTTTCTGAGTTGTCAGTTTGAGGTTGTGATTTCCACGCATGTCTGGTGCATGCGTGTGAGGATCTGTTCTCCCCAGAGGTTCAGAAATACCTTCCTCTTGGTGTCAGAACAGCCCTGCGCCATCTGTAAGCCTGATTGCTACCTCCGAGACAAGCCTGGGATGCAAGACAACACACCTGGAATGGGAGAAAGAGGCCGATCTAGGGCCGTTCCAGAAGGAAAGCAGAGAAGCAGACCTCAGTTCTTCCCCCGCAAGGGCAGAAGCCAAGAGAGGCCCAGGGGAGAGCCCCGAGGCTTTAGGATAACACACAGGCTAAGGCACTTCCTGGCTGAGTGCCACAGGCAAGTTAGTTAACCTCTCTGAGCCTGCTTCCCCCTCTGCAAAATGTGGGCCGTCATAACCATGCTCACAAGGAGCCAAGGAGACAACCAGGTGTGAATCCCACTGCACTTTATTTTATCTTGTTGAGCCTCAGGTTTGTCTTCCATAAGCTGGTTTAATGAACCCATCTCACTGTCCTGACAATTAAATTGGATAATACACTGTAAGTGGTTACTGTTGTACCTGGCTTATAAAGAGTGCTATTGAAAATGCAGCTTATAATAAGAAAGGTAACAACAATAACAGCGAATGTTAATTTCCTTTCTCTAAGTGACCAAAGGCATGAATTCATACTCCACCCTGAGTGACTGTCTCTGCTATGCTCCGGGGTCACGCAGCTCAACAAGACAGTCTGGGACCTCCTGGAACTTCCGGTCTGATGGAGGAGGCAGTTATATGAGAATGCGCGTCCAATGCAGGCCACAAACACAAAGTGACCACGGAGGAGGGAGCAGAGCGTGCTGCCTGTGAGGCGAGGCAGCTGTGCTGTCGCAGAGGGCTTCCAGCAGAAGAGTAAAGAAGGCAGAGGGGAAGCATTGGCCAGAGACTTATTGAGACATCATCCCACTGTCGCTGGGGGCTTGGGGGCTCAAAGAAGACGAGCCACTACTGTCAGAAAGTTCTAAGTCCTTGTCTTATGATGAACTCCATTGGCCTCCTCAATGGTCTTCCGACTTCCCTGCTCCCTCCCTCCAATCTGACCTCTGCACAGCAACTGGAAGGATCTCTGTGACTCAAAAAGAGCATCATGTTACTCCTTAACCCCAATAAGAATCCTTAAATGGTTTGCCAGCTGAATGAAACCCTTGTCCTTTGTGATCTGGCCCCTGCCTACCACTGGTCCCCTCGTGCCCAGGGAGAAGGGAGCCTGACATAGCTGCTGGGGGCCACAAGGGAGTTATTCTCTTGGGCACTTATGAGGCTCAGTTAGATGTTCCAAGTGTAAGTGACTGTCAGGGCAGAGCCCCAATCCAGGGAAAGATAACTGCCAAACTTCATGTCTAGGGGTGATGTGTGGGATTCAGGAAACTCTTCTTCTCTTCTTTCTTAAGACAGGCCACTCTGTCTTAAGAAAGATAGACAGACAGATAAGGTGGGCAAAGTCTCGGCCAGGGCTGATCACGCAGTCACGTCACAGCACGTCAAAGTCAACAGAGGTGCTTGCTATAGTGGAGCAGCCAAATTCTAGCACGTAGCAAGAGAGCTGTGCACCACCAGGAAGCTAATATCCATTCACTCATTCAACAAATATTTATTGAGCATCTACTATGATGCCGGGTAGTGTTCCCGGTAATACAGTGAACAGAGCAACACCCCTGCCCTCATGCAGCTTCCATTTCAGCAGAGGGAGAAAAATCAAAATAAGCAAATGAAGAAGGATCATAATGATGACGACAACAACGACTGCATTATTCCAAGCAATCTGCATATTTTACATTCTTTAACCCTCAATGACAGCCAGACAGAGTATTATGTTATCCCCATTTTACAGATGAGAAAAGTGCAGCACAGAGAGGGTAAGTAACCTCCCCAAGGACACACAGCTAAGTGGTGGCTAAAATTATCACTGCCTTTTACTGAGCACTCATCAAGCGCCAGGCACTGCTCTAAATCTGTTACCTTCCATCATCACCTTCAGTTCTCCTCTTAACCCTGTGAGGTAGGTATTCTCATTATTGCCATTTCAAAGGGGAGGAAACAGAGGCTCAGAGAGGGGAAGTGACTTACCCTGAGCATACCTAGGCACTAAGCAGGGGGGGCCCAGTCTGGAATCCAGATCTAGGTTCTCTTGAGAAGACAGAAGTGTGAGGATGGTCTCTTTGCTTCAGTAGAACTTAAAAGATTCCAAGCATATAACTGACCACTCAGGACAGGGCTTGTTGATGTTGTTATGAGGTGCCGTCGAGCTGATTCCAACTCATAGCAATCCCATGTGACAGAAAAGAACTGCCCCATAGGGTTTTCTTGGCTGTGATCTTTAAGAAAGCAGATTCCTAGGTCTTTCTCCCGCAGAGCCACTAGGGTGGGCTCGAAGCTCCATCCTTTAGGTTAGCAGCCAAGTGCCTAACCGTGGTGCCACCAGAGCTCCTTAGGATGGGGCTTCTGGGATCAATAACTGCCTCCTCCCCAACTCACGGTGCAAAGGCTCTGAGGTCTGACTGCTAGGCTGCAATCGCAGTCTTGCCGTCTCCTCCCTGGGTGCCCTGGAAAGTCCTTCATCTGTAAAATGAGAATAACAGTCATATCTACCTCAAGAGGGTTGCTATAAGATCACCCGAAATCATTCAAGTAAAGGATTTAGCAGTGGCCCTGGTACATAGTAATCACTTAATGAATTTTAGCTATCCTTACTGTTGTTATACACAGGGTTTTCACTGAAGTTGTCAATGATTGTATTCTACTTGGATCAACGATCGAAGTCTATGAAAGCAGCAACCAAGAAATCAAACCATGTGTATGGCACTGAGCAAATCTGCTGCAAAAGACCTCTTTTTTAGTTTCAAAAAGCAAAGATGTCACTTTGATGACTAAGGTGCACCTGACCTGAGCATGGTCTTTTCAATTGCTTCATATGCATGTGAAAGCTGGATAGCGAAAAAGAACACAGAAGAAGAACTGATGTGTTCGAATCGTGGTGCTGGCAAAGAATACTGAACATACTATGGGCTGCCAAAAGAATGAACAAATCAGTCTTAGAAGAAATACAACTAGAATGTTCCTTAGAAGTGAGGATGGCAAGACTTCAGCTCGCTTACTTTGGACATGTCATCAGGAAAAACCAGTCACTAGAAAAGGACATCATATTTGGTAAAGCAGAGGGCTAACAAAAATGAGGGAAACCCTCAATGAGATGAATTGACACAACAGCCACAAGAATGGACTCAAATGTATCAACGATTATGAAGACGGTGCAGGACTGGACAACATGTCATTTTGATAAGGTGGTTGTTCTTGTCAGGTGCCATCGAATCACTTCCGACTCAGAGCAACCCTACATACAACAGAACGAAACACGGCCGGGTCCTACACCCATCCGTACAATCGTTGCTGTGTTTGAAACCCCTGTTGCAGACACTCTGTCAACCCATCTTGTCGAAGGTCTTTCTCTTTTTCGCCGCCCCTCTATTTCACCAAGCACGATGTCCTTCTCCAGAGACTGGTCCCTCCTGATAACATGTCCAACGTATGTGAGACTATGTCTCACCATCCTCGCTTCTTAGTCTGTTATAGTCTGGAAGCTCTGCTGAAACCTGTCCATCATGTGTGACCCTGCTGGTATAAGAAATACTGAAATACCAGTGGCATCGCTTCCAACATCACAGCAACATGCAAGCCACCACAGTACAACAAACTGAAAGATAAGTGGTGGATAATGAGGTTGCCACAAGTCAAAGCTGACTCATTGGCAACCAAGAACAACCACCACAATCCTTGGTGTTGTAATTCCCACTACTACTTCTAGTAAGAACTATTACTCTAGCTTCTGCTGCTGTTTGGAAATTGCTGTCCCTGAATTTTGTCCCTGGGAACCTCAAAAGCCACTTGCACCTGGGATTTCATGGGCCAACCTACCCAGCCGTGCAAGTAACAACAGTGAGGTTAGCCACCAATTACTGAGCCCAAACTATGTTTTAGGCACCAAGGAAATGCGCTTTACCTGTGTTCTTACCACATTTACTCTTCTCAATAACCCTGATCCTTAAAAAATGCTCTCCCCTTTTGAGAGAATGAAGATAGTAGCTGGGAAGTTACAGAAAGGAGGCTATAGGATTCCAGAGTCCCTGTCACGGTGTTCCTCTGAATCTGTCATGGAGGTTGGCAATGTTCTTCTGTGAACAGTTCAGGGTATCAGAGCCCTGGTTCCACATTCCCATTATCTAAAAAAATGATGCCCAGGGCCTACCCCAGATGGATTAAATCAGGATCCTTTGGGAGTGGAGGGTGGAGTCCAGGCATTGCTCTTACTAAAAAGCTCCCCTGGTAATTCTAACATTTAGCCAAGCTTGAGAACCACTGGAAAAATTGAAACCACTCATTTTGACTCAATGAAGGCAAAGTCTCTCTCATTTCCGTTGAAATCCATCCAAAAAACTACCTGCCCCCTCACTTGTTTTGCATTTTTCAGCTTACAAACACTTGTGCCTGCACGGTTTACTAAGCTAATACTTGAAACAATGCTGTGGGCTAGGGGTCAGTGTGCCCATTCTACAGATCAGGAAGCTGAGATTACAGACCTCAAATGATTTGATCAAGGCCATCCAGCACCAAGATGGGAACCCAGGTCTTTCAAGCCCAAGTCCAAGAGTCCTTCCTCAAACAGGACGAGAGACACTTAATAAAGACATCTGAAGAAAGTCAGGACTGATCATTTCACCTCAGGAAAGGAGTTCGAGGGACCTGGTTTTGACACTTAACCTCAAAGGATATTCTTACTAGGGTTGACGGAAAGTTTTTACTATGATGCTGAACTGGCAACATAGAGCCAACTGTCAAATTTGGATCAGGAGAGACGGTGGCCGTGTTCTTTAGAGAGAGACAACGTTGAGATAAAGTTTTCTGGAGTTGCAAGGCAGGGGCGTTAAGGCTGGTTGGGGTCCATCTGCCACAGCAGCCCCATCTGCCTGCAGACAAGGAAAGTGCCGAGGCTCTGACTCTGGTGTTCTCGCGTGGGTTAAACCTACCCTCCTGCAATCTTATTTGAACTACTGATTTGCTTAGCCAACACTTTCTCTATAAATAATGAATAAGTAAACGCCAGCCTGCTGCTGATAAATTATTATGAGTTGGGAGTTAATGGGGTGTACAGCAGGCAGTGAACAGTCCTGCATTTTGGTCTGCAGCTTCCACCCTACCACCACCCACGGCAATGGTGTGGCGCCGCGCCAAAACCCAAACCCAGCCCACTGCTGTCAACTCGATTCTGACTCTTTGTGAAACTTTAGGGCAGAGGAGAACTGCCCCAGAGGGTTTCCAAGGCTGTGCTCTTTACAGATGCAGACTGCCACTTCTCCTACAGAGCGGCTGGTAGGTTCAAACCACCGACTTTTTTGTTAGCAGCCAAGCGCTTTAACCACTGCTCCATCAGGGCTCCCTTGAGCCACCCCAGGGCCTACTGAATTCTCCCTCTACCCTCACTGCCCAAGACCACCATCTGACCACCTTTCTCCTCCTCCACTGATTGCCCACCTCTTAGGCTTTCCAGGGGCTCAGCTTTTGCTCTCATCAGTACGTTAAAAAAAAAAAAAAACCATTGCCATCAAGTCAATTCTGACTCATAGCGACCCTATAGGACACAGTAGAACTGCCCCATAGGGTTTCCAAGGAGCAGCTGGTGGATTCAAACTGCCATCCTTTTGGTTAGCAGCCAAACACTTAACCACTGCGCCACCAGGGCCCCCATCAGCACAGAGTTCCACAGAAATTAGAACCAAAGGGGAGGAAACATGGTGGTGTGAATCTTTTAGTCCCGCCACCTGGTTATTCATTTGGGTAGTCTGTTTTCTTTTTAGATCTGTGCGTGTTCCGTAGATGTTCATTTCTACAGATGTGAATTCTGCTGACATTCTCATCTATACATGCTTCCCTAGGTTTATTTGTTATTGGCTCTAATCCAGTGATACGAGAATGATTCTGACCACTGCCTCTCTAACCTGCCACCTTGCCTTGCCTTATGGAGTTGGCTCTACTTATGACATGCTGTCTGCCTCTATCACATTCCAGGAGCCCCCAAACATTCATTCTTAGCACCTGCCAGGGCCTAATAGGGAGCAGGCTCTCAATAACTATTTTCTGAGTGGTGACGACTAGATTAATGGTGGATGGATGCAAGAATGGCTAGGTAGAAGGGTTAGAGAATGGATGGATGGATGGACGGATGGATAGATGGGTAGCTGAGTGAGTGGATGTTGGATGTATGGATGGGAGGATGGATGGATAAATAAGTGGGCAGTTGAGTACGTGGATGTTGGATGGATAGGTACTTGACAGGGTGGATATTGGCTAGACGGATGGCTGGATGGATGGATGGATAGGAAGGTGGACAGATGGATGGGTGGGTGGGTAGTTGAGTAGATGAATACTGGATAGATGGATTAGGGATGGACAGATGGATGGGTAGATGGAAGGGTGGGTTGGTGGGTGAGTGGATGACTGGGTGGATGGTTAATGGGAGGTGGGTAACTGGGGGAGGGTGAGTAGAGGATGAATGGATGAATTGATAAGAGGATGAGTGGATGGATGAGTGGTCATTCACTCCTAAGGGTTAAACTTAGACCAAACAGACCCAGACAAGGAGGTAAATGACCTACGAAGGTTGAAGTAGTTAATACTACAATCATTTCACAAACAAGGAAACTGAGAGCTAGAAAAGTTAAAAGCTTGTCCAGAGTCACATAGCATAGAGGAAGAACTTGAACTCTTATCTCCCTCCTCCTCTCCTGCCATATCCTTACTGGATTCAGCACCTGATGGAAGGCCCATCTGTCTGGATGTCATGCTAACAGAACCATTTTTTCAGCTCTAACTCTATAGCTGGGTGGTGAGATAAGCCCAGGGTTGTGCCAGCACCAAGGGTGAAAGGGAATGAGGAAGGAGTAGAGCAGGGGAGCCAGATGGAACAGAGTTCCTGCAGAAGGAAGGGCCACAAGGCCACTGTAGGCCGGTGTCACAGATTGAATTGCTTCCCCCAAAAATATGTGTCAACTTGGCTGGGTCATGATTCCCCATACTGTATGATTGTGTAGTCTGATGTGATTTCCTTACATGTTGTAAACTCTATCACTATGATGAAATGTGATCTCCTTATGTGCTGTAAACTCTGTCACTGTGATGAGGTTATACTGATGAGGTTTACAAGATTAGATAGAGTCTTAATCCAATGTCTTCTGAGATATAAAAGAGAGAAGCAAGCAGAGACACACGGGAACCTCATACCACCAAGAAAGCAGTGCTGGGAGCAGAGCTCATCCTTTGGACCTGAGGTTCCTGCACCGAGATGCTCCCAGACCAAGGGAAGACTGATGACAAGGACCTTCCTCCAGAGCCGACAGAGAGAGAGCCTTTTCCTGGAGCTGATGCCCTGAATTTGGACTTGTAGCCTACTGGACTGTGAAGAGAATAAATTTCTTTGTTAAAACCATCCACTTCTGGTATTTCTGTTGGAGCAGCACTAGATGACTAAGACTCCCGGGAAGCAGTGGTTTATTGACAAGGTAGAAAAATAACACAGTGGGCTGTGGTGCAGCGTCTCCCGTTCTGAGAGCCTGTCGAAGGCAGCCCTTGTTGCTCTGAGAAAGATAAGAACTGGGTGACAGAGACGCTATGACAGTCCCCAACGGACTACAAACACTCCTGTGCAAGTCTGCCGAGAATCCTCCATCCGTGCCTCAAAGTCTCAGAGGGCTGTGCTAATAACTGCCTTGGAGGAACTCGC
This sequence comes from Dugong dugon, assembly GCA_030035585.1. Taxonomy (NCBI): domain Eukaryota; kingdom Metazoa; phylum Chordata; class Mammalia; order Sirenia; family Dugongidae; genus Dugong; species Dugong dugon. The sequence goes on from CM057476.1 coordinate 15,008,892, forward strand.
CTCAGCTGGCAAATTCTGAAGATGGTTGTGCCCCCTTCCTTGCCTTTGAAGATACATGATCGGTTCCCTACTTGGCATTCCTTTGGGTCTTTTGAACACCCAGAAGAAAAGGGATCCTCTTTTGAAGAGGACTAGAGACAAACCTTTTGATTAAAGGCAAGAGCAACTTCTCAGCCACATACTTCTCTGCTGCCATCGAAGGGAGCCAGTGACAAAGGGATGGAGAGAGGGACCTGCTTCTCATCAGTCACATGACAGGGCTAGCCACTGTCCTGCAGACCACTGAAGGGCTTCAGGCACGAGAATGAGGAATGGATTCGGGAGTCCCCTCAGTTACATTCCCAACTTTAAACTTGGGTCACTGTCATCTGCCAGTTTAACAAGACTAAGTTGTCTTCACCAATAAAGTACTTACGTATATCTGCTTTGACAAGAGTAGACTGAGTTCAAATCCCGACTCCACCATTACTACACTACCAACCTCACCTGGTAGTTGGGAAACATCAAAGTGCTTGGAAAAGTATCAGCCACACAGTCAATGCTTAATAAGTTAGCTATTATCATTACTATGTGATTTTTTAATATACCACATTTATCTTGTCCTGGTTACGTCATGAAGAGTTTTCAGTTTTTGCCATTTCATTTGTGCCTCCTAGCCACCCAGGAAAGAGTCCTGGGGGCGCTGTGGTTAAAGTGCTTGGCTGCTAACCAAAAGGTCAGCGGTTTGAACCCACCAGCTGCTTCCGCGGGAGAAAGAGTGTGCCAGTGTGCTTCCGTAGAGATTACAGTCTTGGAAACCCTATGTGGCAGTTCTCCTGTGTCCTATAGGGGGCACTGTGAGTTGGAATTGACTTGACAGCAACAGGTAAGCTTAGACCAAACAGACCCAGACAAGGAGGTAAATGACCTATGAAGGTTGAAGTCGTTAATACTACAATCATTTCACAAACAAGGAAACTGAGAGCTAGAAAAGTTAAAAGCTTGTCCATTGTTATCCTCTTTTCACAGATGAGAAAACGGAGGCTCGGAGAGGTAACATGATTTGTCTAACTTCACATAACTAGTAAATGACAAGGTTAGAACATTGATCCAGGGCTTCTAACTCCATATCAAAGTTCTTCTTAACTGCAGCACAGTGTGAGAGTTTGATTCGTGCCCCCTCCACTGTTCACCCACAGCAGCATCTTGCCCATCCTTCCAATATCAGCATCTGAAACGGATGATCACACCCTTGCTGAGATACTCTGGACCTTGGGCTGCCATGACTCTGCACGCTCCTGGCCGCTCCTGATCAGCCTTCTTTGCAACAATGCTCCTTTCTCTTCTCACCTTGGTCTTTCTGCCAAGGCTAGTGGTTCTCAAAGTGTGCTCCCCAGAGACGGCATCTGGATGACCTTGTTAGAAACGTGCATCCTCAGGCTTCATTTCAGACTTCGGAGTCATCAGTTCGGGTTGGGGCCCAGACTCCTGTGTTTTCACAAACCCTCCGGGAAATTCTGCTGCAAGGTCAAGTTTAAGAAGCACTGCCCTAGGCTACCTCTCCAGCTCATGGCTTCAATCATCCCACAGCACAGATGACTCAGAGTGTTATATCTCCAGCCTAGAACTCACCTCTGAGCAAGGTATCTCTAAATGCCCACTTGATGTACCTAAGTGCCCCATGAAAGATGCAGAGACACCTCAAACTCAACATCCCCCCAAACTCTCTGGATCTTTGTATTAGTTTTCTATGAATGCAGTAAAAAATTACCATGAACTGGGTTCTGGGGGCCAGAAGTCCGAAATCAAGGTGTTGGGAGGGTTGGTTCTTTCTGGAGGCTCTAAAAAAGAATCTGTTCCATGCCTCTCTCCTAGATTCTGGTGGCTGCGGGTGCCTTGGCTTCTGGGCACATCACTCCCATCTGCCTCCATCACCACATTGTCTTCTCTGTGTGTGTCTCTGTGTCCTCCCCTCTTTTTTATAAGGACTCCAGTCACTGGATTTAGGGTCTACTCTAAATCCAGGAGGACCTCATCTCAAGATCCTTAAATTAATTACAGCTGCAAAGACCTATTTCCAAATAAGGTCACAGTCACAGGTACCAGGTGTTAACTTTTTGGGGGGACACAATTCAACCCACTGCACTCTTGCTCCCTGAACCTGATGTAGTTCAGCAATTTCCTTCTCGGTAGTGTTCCCATCACCTCCTTCCTCTTCGCCAGCCCACCCCACCATCATACCCAATCCTTCCCTCCTCCCTTTCCTTCCAGGGACCCTGGGAAGCCAGGCAGTAACAGAACAATGCTGCCTGTCATGGACTGGATTGTGTCCCCCAAAAATATCTGTCAACTTGGCTGGGTCATGATTCCCAGCATTGTATGACTGTGTACCATTTTGTAATCTGATGTGATTCCCTTATGTGTTGTAAATTCTTATCACTATGATGTAATAAGATGGATTAGCAGCAGTTACATTTATGAGGTCTACAAGACTGGATAGTGTCTTAAGCCAATCTCTTTTGAGATACAGAAGAGAGAAGTGAGTAGAGACACATGGGAACCTCATACTACCAAGAAAGCAGTGCCGGAAGCAAGGCACGTCCTTTGGACCTGAGGTTCCCGCGCTGAGATGCTCTCAGACCAAGGGAAGACTGATGACAACGGCCTTCCTCCAGAGCTGACGGAGAAAGCCTTCCCCTGGAGCTGATGCCTTGAATTTGGACTTGTAGCCTACTGGACTGTGAGAGAATGAATTTCTTTGTTAAAGCCATCCACTTGCGGTATTTCTGTTAAGAGCAGCACTAGATGACGGAGACACTGCCCGTGAGTAAAAGGGGTTTCTGGGCACTGAGTATCCAAAGAATGGAAACAGCAAACACTAAATACAGTGTCTCTTAAGAGTAAAACCTTTTCTTGGATTTCTGCAATTCAACAAAAATCAACAAGTACCTACCGTGTACCAGGAATGTGCTAGATTCTCAGAATACTGACAGCAGCCCATCTCTCTCTCACACTGTCTCTGTCCCTACATCTCTATCTCTCTGTCCCTTTGTCCCTCTCTTCTTCCCCCCTTCTGCCAAAACAAACTCTTATTTCACATCTAAAGATATATGCTCCCGATGCATATATTAATATACCTATTGATCTTCTTCTTGCCAGTCATTATCAAGATTTATTTATCTCCATGGCTCCTCATTGATCGAGGAAAGCAGTCTTCCCCGTGGTCAATCAATCCTGATCTACTCTATGACAAACAGTCGATATCTATTTATTATTTGATTTATGGACTTTATTATCTTAAACACGATCAGGCAGGGGACAAAGCAGACAGCAAAAGCTGAACAGTGACCAAGCAACTGTAGCCGGCGTGGGAATACATCAGACCAAACCCCAGGGCCCAGCTGGTTCCCACAGCAGTGGAAATGCACTGATCTTACGCTTCCCACTGCCTGCCCACTCACACCACCCTGGAGTTGGCCGCCAGGAGAGGGAGGGAGGAGGACAAACACCAGGGTTTCAACTAGCACCTACTGCCAACTCAACAAGTCTGTCGCAAGACAGGCAGGTTTTGTGGTTTGGCAATAAATCTGCCTTCTCCAGCTCAGTCTTTGTCCTCCCCATGGGAGGGGATGCAGTTGAGAGTCCTAGGCATCCACAAGAAGCCCTGGCAGTGCAATGGTTAAGAGCTCGGCTGTTAACAGGAAGGTTGGCGGCTCGAACCCACCAGCTGCTCCAGGGAGGCAAGATCTGGTGATCTGCTCCCTTAAAGATTACGGCCTAGGAAACCCAATGGGGCAGTTCTACTCTGTGCTATTGAGTCGCGATGAGTTAGAATTGACTCAGTGGCACACAACAACAAGAAGACATCCACGGGGTATTAGAATGAGGCTGGACTTAGGCACGGCTGAGAAGGGAAATGGGAGAAGAGGATGGTTTGAAAATAGACTTTGGCTGCAGTCAGTCTTGGGTTCAAATCCTGCCTCTTCCTACCTTTATGACCTTGGGCTCGTTGCTTCCTTTCTCAGTTTCCTCGTCTACAAACGGGAGCTGAATGTTACGTACTTTGGAGGGGACTGTTCTGTTAAAATGACTTAAAACACAGAGAGCCAGAATCTGCACGCAGGCCGGTCAGACTCACAGGAGAGAAGGAGATTTTCATTCCAATTTTGCCTCCCCACACGAAGCTCATCCACACTCCTGAATCTTTGTTTTGGCCACCGACTGCTGGCAATGCTGAGGAGACCGTCCCTGTGGCTTCTGGAACACATGTTAAGGGCTTGATGTTGCCCACACTTGCCTTCAAAACATGAAACAGAGCAGCTAGCTATTTTTAACTTCGGTAAATAGTGAAAGCTGTTGAAAATGCCTTCGTTTCCAAAGGACTGTGAGCCTGCTGTTGCTATCCCCTTAGGAAGTCGTGCCAAATATCTTCTAGAACCTAGGGCGTTAAAACCTGCATTTGCTCTCGCTGATGTCTGATTAGGGCCAACTAGCCAACTGTCCACACCATTTCTGGAGGAGGGGAAGTACATTAGCAGGTCTGCTCTCAGCTCTCCTAAGAAAAGAGAACGCCTCCAGGAATCTTTCTAAAACACAAACTAGACAATATCACTTAGCTGGTAAAATCCCTGGTGGCTCCTCCCTGACTTTAGGAGAAAGGTGTAAATTCTTTAGCCTGGATCACAAGGTCAAGATGGGTTCCAGGTTCGTATTTCCTGCTACATTCCAGCCCGTGACTCTTGTCTCACGAGGTCTTGTTCTTCCCACCTCCAGGCCTCTGCATATGCTGTTCCCACTGCTAGGGATGCCACAAACTTCTTGTCCATCTGGCTAATTACCTGGTGGGCCGTCTCAGGGTTCCTGCAAACCCCTATGGTTCTACCGCAGACCTTCTCACACCATTTGGTGATTAACCAATTTCCTGTCTGTGAGCTCCAGGGGACAGGGACCACGCCTTCCTCTCTCTGTTCCCAGTACAAAACCTTGCACACAATGAGCATTTGGGGAAAATATCTCCAAATCACTCAGCACATTCACAGTATTAATGTAGTTGACATCACATAATTGGCATCTCTTTTCTTTCCATCACCATGACTTCTCCCACACCCCATAGTGATCCCCCCAGTTTGTACTAGATTTTATTTATGTCCCACTCATTTCTCAGTAAGTCTAAGGGAATAGCACCATTCATTGTTTGCTGCTAAACTTGCCTAGGGCTGCGATAAAGCGGGTGAATATATTTCTGGAAATTGTTATTCATTCATTCAACAAGTGTTTCAGGAGAATGTAATGTTTTAGAGGCTGGGAATACAGAGGTGAGTCAAACAGGTGAGGGTCTTGCTCTCCTGGGGCTGATGTTCTAAAGTGGGGAGTAGGGAAAAGAGACAAGCAAGCAAGCAAATAGGGCAACAACGTAATTGTCATCTTACAGTGATAAGTGCCTTGATTAATATAAAGTGGAATGATGCAGTAAGAGGGACTATTCTGGCAGTGGTGGCTCAGTGGTAGAACTCTTGCCTTCCATGCGTGAGACCTCGGTTGGATTCCTGGTCAATGCACCTCTTATGTAGCCATCACCGGTCTGTCAGTGGAGGCTTGTGTGTTGCTATGATGTTAAACAGGTTTCAGTTGAGCTTGCAGACTAAGATGGACTAGGAAGAAAGGCCTGGTGAACTGCTTCCAAAAATCAGCCAATGGAAACCCTACAGATCACAATGGTCACATCCTCAACTGACCATGGGGATGGCACAGGACTGGGTGGCGTTTTGTTCCACTGCGCATGGGGTCACCATGAGTCAGGGGATGACTTGACAGTGGCTAACAACAACAGCAAGATGGACTAAAGGTGGAAAGCCCTGGGCAGTGGTGACAACTTTGGATGGCTTTGGTGACACCATGCTCTTTTGGCTGCCCTGCCTCTCTGATCACTTCTTCTCCCTCTCCTGTTCAGGTCTACCCTTCTCTATCAGGCCACCCAAACCTGGAGATGCTTCCAGATTGGTCCTCAGCGACCTTCCTCTCTCCCTTGGCAGGCTTCATCTGTGCCCACAGCATCAATCATCTGAGCTTGAGACCAGTACTTCCAGTTCCCTCCTTAACATTTCATCCTGGATGGTGAAACCTGGAGGCATTAAGTAACCTGGCCAAGGTATAAGCCAGGAGCAGAGCCAGGACGCAAATCCAAGCAGTCAAACTATAGCCATCTATAGCACAGTTTATAAAGAAAATGTTCTACATTCGACGTTGGTGAGTAGCGACTAGGGTCTTAAAAGCCTGTGAGCAGCCATCTAAGATACTCCACTGGTCTAACCCTGTCGGGAGCAAGGGAGAATGAACAAAACAAGATACGAGGGAAAGATTAGTCCAAAGGACTAATGGACCACAACTACCATGGCCTCCGCCAGACTGAGTCCAGCACAACTAGATGGTGCTCGGCTACCACCACTGACTGCTCTGACGGGGATCCCAACAGAGGGTCCCAGACAGAGGTGGAGAAAAATGTGGAACAAAATTCTAACTCACAAAAAAAAAGACCAGACTTACTGGCTTGACAGAGACTGGAGAAACTCTGAGAGTATGGCCCCCAGACACCCTTTTAGCTCAGTAATGAAGTCATTCCTGAGGTTCACCCTTCAGCCAAAGATCAGACAGCCCCATAAAACAAAACAAGACTAACGGGGCACAACAGGCCAGGGGCAAGGACTAGAAGGCAGGAGGGGACAGGAAAGCTGGTAATGGGGAACCCAAGGTCGAGAAGGGAGAGTGTTGACATGTCATGGGGTTGTTAACCAACGTCATGTAACAGTATGTGTACTAACTGTTTAATGAAAAACTATTTGTGCTGTAAACCTTTATCTAAAGTACAATAAAAAAAAAAACTATAGCCATCCATCACCTCATACAGTTAGATATTATAACGAACATGAAACACCTGTTTTTAGCACCAAAGATGCTTTTGCACCTAACTGCTGCTACTGTTGTTATTATTTCTACTATTATAATATTATCCTTGATATTGTGACACTAGGAGACATAAGTTATCAAGTACCTCCAGTACAGGCCGCCCTTACATACAGGATCTCTAATCTTATCACTATCTTGCCAAGAGAGATAAATAGCATCTCCATTTTATGGATGAGGAAACTGAGGCACACAAGAGTGAAGAAATTTGCAATAGACCCAGGTCCAAAAAGTCCACGTTCCATACAAATATTGTTTAGTGAAAATAGCATGTTACAAAACAAGATGTGCAAGGTGATTCTATCATTACTGCAAGGAGATCTATCCATGTATGTATGTGTGTCAAAGAGCTGCTGGCTGTCTACCAAAACCCCACTTCCTTTTCCACCTGGGAACATGGTTAGCTATTTCCCAGCTTCCCTTGCAGGTAGGTGTGGCTGAGGGACTGACTGCTAGCCAATGGTATGTGGGTGGAGTGATGTACGTGTGCCACTTGCTCATAGGAACCTCCCATGTGTGATTCTCCATGCTCTATCCTCTCTTCTCAGCTAGAAACAGAGGACTCCAAGCCTAAGGAGATGGCAGAGCCAAAAGATAGGCAGGGCTTGAATCCCCCAACCCATGGAGAGAAGTCACCTACCACCTAGGAACACCCACACTGGACTGTTATAGGAGCAAAAAATGAGCTTCTACTGTGTTAAGTCACTTCCATTGTAAGGCTGATTTGTTATAGCAGCTACTCTTATCCTGACAAGTACAATGCGAGTTTGTACTAGCCTGAGAAAAATGCCTGGAAGGATATACACCAAGATGTTAATGTGATTCTCTCTGCCTGGAGGCATTATGGGTGAATTTCATTCTCTTCCTTATGCTGATGTGCATTTTCTGTCAGAAACTGATTATCACTTGTTAAATAAGACTCAAAAGTTATTTTTTGAGGGATGGTAGAGATCACGCCTACTACTTTAGAATGTCTGAGATGTGTGACAAGAGGTGGCCCGTGAGGAGGTCTTTGCCCATGCAGTCTTTTGCTGGCCATAGGGTCTTTTACCAATGGGCATATGCAATGTACATGAGATGATGCTAATAATAATAACGATAATGAGGCAGTCCATTTATAGTGCTTCCTTCACAAAAGTCCTGGGGCGCTTTACATTTCAGCACAATTAAAGGCAGCCACAGACAAAAACCTTTTCAGCTGTGCTTTATAAAGGGAAAGCGATTCAGCTTTTTGAACATAAAAGGAAGCCAATTCCATGCGCTGAGGGGGACAGAATTTTCATGTGCTCAGGCCCCTCAACTCTTGTATGTTATATTTAGGACAATCAAACTGGCTGAAGAAAAAAAAAAAATCAGAAAGCCCACAAGTACAGAGTTATACAGAAAAGGCAAGTTGAGATTTCATTCAGGTTTTGAGAATACTGCCTTAGCACTAGGCAGTAACGGCCACTTGTCTGTCTGTCAAATATAGCAGCTTGGTGCTATTATATTCAAAGCATGGAAAACAGGCCCTGATTTGGAGTTGGAGACAAATAATCTATTAAACAGCTGCTGATATTTACCGGCTTTAAAATGCTGTGTAAATAAGGACCCCTGGGATTTTGTTACTTCTCATCCCTGGAGACGGGTGAAAGCTTGAAGTCGCACGCGAACGGGCAACACAGTCAACGTCACACGGCTGAGAAATGCCGGAGGACTCTGGGCAGCCAGCGAGAGGATGGATAACACATGCCGAATGAGAAATTCACAAATAAAATCTTCCCAAGGGCATAGGGAAACCCTGTCCTCTTCCTTCCTCAGGTACACAACGCGAGACATCTATCGCAATGAGATGGTTATGCAGTGTTCCTCACAGCTTGCGGTCCTCACCTCCAATCCCTGGGTAAGAATCCTCAGAAGTTCACTGTGTTTCTGACACAGAGGAACCAATCAGATGTCTCTCCTGAGAGCTCCTCCCCGCATACCACCCCCCACCACCACAGGCAAAAATGCCAAAGTGGCAGCCGGAGCCCCCAGAACCCCACTTCCTCTGCCTGTGACCTTCAGTGCTGGCTTTGGGATCCATCATGGCTGCTCCCAACCAACTAAGTTTAGACACATTGAACCAATCAGCTGAGTGCAAAAGAAGGCAGCAGCCAGGCCCATCTGGAAACCTCCACAGTGGTGTGAGCAGCTTCTGGTTAAAACCCTTCACTGACTTCCCACTGCTTAGGATAAACTCCAGGCCCTTTTCCATGGCCTTCGAGGTCCTGCATGATCTGGCCTCTGCAGCCCTTCGACGACCACTGCCCTTTCTCTCACTTCTGGTCCTTAGACAAGCATCGCTCATTCCCACCACAGGGCCTTTGCATCAGTTGTTCCCTCTGCTTAGAATGCTCTGCCTCTGCCTCTTTGCACAGCCATCTCCTCTTCCTCATTTAGGTCTCAAATCAAATGTCACTTCCCCAAAGAAACCTCCTCTGAAGCCCTCTCAAAGTAGCCTTCCATTATGGAATGTATGGCTAATTGCCTCTATGAACAACCACCTTCTTTGCCATGGAGACCAGAACTAGATGGTGCCCAGCTACCATTACTGAACATTTTGATCAAAGATTCCACAGAAGAATCCTGAGCAAAAGGGGGAAAATGCAGAACAGAATTCAAAGTCTCATCGACTCCAGACTTTCTGGAGCCATGGAGGCTGGATAAACCCCAGAAACTATTACCCTGAGACAATCGTTAAACCTTAAATCAAAAATATCTCATGAAGTCTCCTTAAAGCCAAACAATAGCTTAACTAGTAAATAATATCTGCCTTGAACCTTGTGCTTTTGTAAAAACTATCTATATGGGATCAAATTGACAACAGCAACTCAAAAGATTAGATAGGAAACTTAGGGGGCCGTGAGATTATGTTAGAGTGAGAGGAACAACTCAGACAAGGAGGATGAGAATTGTTATACAACTTGAGGAAGGTAATCAATGTCATTCAATTGTACATGTAGAAACTGTTGAATTGGTGTATGTTTTGTTGTGCATATACTCAACAACAACAACAAAATAGCCCTCCCGTCACTGTGACCCATCACCCTGTTTGTTACTTTTACCATACTTATCACGGAGCCCTGGAGGTGCAGTGGTTAAGAGACCTGGCTGCTAACCACAAGGTCAGCAGTTCAAATCCACCAGCTGCTCCTTGGAAACCCTAGGGGGCAGTTCTACTCTGTGCTACGGGGTTGCTATGAGTCAGAATCAACTCGAAGGCAACGGGTTTGGTTTGGTTTGGTGCTTTAATTATCTTATTTATTTGCTTAACTTGTTCTTGTCTGTTTCTTACTGGAATAGGAAATCCCTGTATAAACTGTACTCTGAGCATGCAGCATACAGCCTGTTACACAGCTGCGGTGGAAAAATGTCTGTGGAAGGTGAACACCCGGATGATAACAGGACCTAGACAGCTCTCAGGCCCCTGCTGGCACTGATATTGGAACATTCTAGGCCCTCACTCATTTCGCACCCAGCTGCTCACCTTTCAGTATCACGGCAGAAAAGCTCGGTGAGGGGACAGGTAGATTTCCAGGGTGTGCAGGAATACTTGGCAGTAGAAAAATCTGCTCATACAAGGTAGAAGTAGGAACAGGTTCTTTAAAGCAGTAGGTCTCACATGTGAGCGTGTCAGAATCCCTCTGAAGGCTTCCTAAACCACAGATTGCTGCGCTCACTACCAAAAGGTGGGGTGGGGTGAGGTGGGAGGTAGAATTTGCGTTTCTAACAAGTTCTCAGGTGATAGGGCTCAGGGGACCACATTGTAAGAAGCATGTGTTTAGATAATTCTGGAATTCTAGAAAAATATTTTGGGTGTGGGGAGGTGGGGATGGGGGATTCTCGGCTAGCGAGCTTTTGAGTTGCTGATATTCATGAAATGAGTCTTTTGCCCGGAAAGAGAGAGAGTGTGTTTCTATGAGAGAAGGAGTGTGGGAGAGAGGATGAGTATGAGAAAGAGAGAGATAGAAGAGATTAGGTGTGTAACTTAGGGTGTATACGGAAAACGGTGTGTGTGTGTATGTGTTTGCTGGCCCCACGGGAATTTACAGGGCGTTACAGAGAATCAGTTCTAATAAGCCAGTGGTTCGTAAACTGTGGTGTGCACCAAATCCCATGGATCTTAATAAAGACAGAAGCCCTGGTTTATTGGAGTAGGAGGAGATCTGGGAAACTGGTGATTCTGATATGAATGGGTTGAACCCGTTCCCCTTGACCTGGACAAGGCAACTGTGGCAAAGAAGGGGCAGACTAGCCTAGCATTCAGATATACATAAGCTCAATTCCAGGTTCTGCCAGTTACTCATCTATGAACGCGCAAGGGCTCCCTTTGCCTCTCTGACTTCAGTTTTCCCGTCTGTAAAATGGGCACAATGATAAACAGGAGAAGTTCACTGCACTTGCTAAAGGCTGATGGGATCTGTTGCTTTTTTGGTTCATATTTTGGATTCTGCATTGATCCAGCCCCTCAACCGGGGCAAAGTTTCCAGCAGCTCTGCCATCTTTGGCTTCAGTGAAAGGAACCATGTATGGGGACCATAATGTGCTGGGTCCAAAGTTTTCCATGTTCTTTTATGGAAGGCTGGAGCAAAAGCTAACGAGGGCATTGTGACATTTGTGATAAAGCTTTCAGGGAAAGAATGGGACAGCTTCTCACTCCCTGCACTCCCCCCTCCCTACTCCCAGGCCTTAGCAGTAACCAAGAACTCAGCCAGGACTTTTCCTCTGGATCAGCCTCTCACCCACTGTCAAACAGCAACTGTGATAGAATGGGCTTCACAACACGGTGCATTCTGGTCTGGTCAAGGGCAGCAGGACAGGGTGGGAAGGTTGCTGAGCCACTGCCAGGGTCATCAGCTCTCTGACCACGATAGGAAGCGAGGGTAGATAAGGCGAATAATTTCACCAAACTGTCGTTGCCTCTGCAGCTGTCAAAGCACTCTCCTGTGGGCCCCCACCTCTTATTTTGGAGGTTTCCCAATCCCTCCCCTCAACAACACCCCTGCATACCACTTGTCATTGAGTCAAGTCCGACTCATGGACATCCCATGTGTGTCAGAGTAGAACAGTGCTCCACAGCGGTTTCAGTGGCTGATTTTTCAGAAGCAGATCGCCAGGCCTTTCTTCTGAGGCACCTCTGGGCAGACTTGAACCTCCAGCCTTTAGCAGCCGAGCATGTTAAATGTTTGCACCACCCAGGGGACTCTGGACTCTCTGGTTAGGCTTACAAAGAAGGAAGCAGAAGGAGATTTGACTGCAGAAGAAGGTGGCAATGTGACGTTGGAAGTACGATGCTACGCGGCTGGCTTTGAAGATGAAGGAAGGGACCACGAGCTATGAAACTCAAGGAGTGCAGCTCTAGACACTGGCAAAGGCAAGAAAATGGATTCTCTGCTACAGCCTCCAGGGAGGAACACAGCCCTGCTAATGCTTTGACTGCAGCCCAGAGACCCACTTCAGACTTCTGACCGCCAGAACTGCAAGTGAATAAATGTGTGCTGTTTTAAGTCACCAAGTTTGTGGTAATTTGTTACAGTAGTCATTGGAAACTACACAAGCAGCACCCAAGAATCTGTATTTTAATGGCCTCACGCCTTCCCTCCCCAGGTGGCTCTGATATAAGCAGTCTAGGTAGACCCTACTTTAGAAGGCACTGCTCCAAAGCTGTTCCAGGTGGCTTCTCAAGCACAGCCCATTTGCAGAGAACCAAAGAATCTTGTTAGAGCGGGAAGGAGCCTGCACAGAGACATCTGCTTCCACCTGCTCATTTCACAGATGGAACAAGTGAGGCCCAAGAAACCCTTTGGCAAGGCAGAAGGGAGACAGCAGCTTTTATTTAACTATACCTTTATTGGTTTTCAAATTCTATTTGGGGTTTTTTAAATGAGCAATAATGCAGGCTGTCAATAGCTTTGCAATAATCTCATAATAACCCAACCATGAAACGATTGAGGAATCCTGCTGCTAACTGCATTTGGGGATACAGCAACTGGGTAACTAGTTGGTTATTACTCATTCCCAAGAGCCATATGTATTGCATTACAAGAAAGCTAATCTTAGAAATACTTGTTAACTTCAATGATAATTACTAAGTAATTGACTAGAACACGCCATTGTGAATTTATATGGAACATGCTAGGTAATTACCTGGTATTATGTTCCCCGTAAAATAATCCAGTGTCCAAAAATTGTTCCAGTTGGTTGGCTCTTGTCCAACCATCCACCTCTGCCAGCCAATCGTGAGAATTCAAGTGACTAATCAAATTACTCAAATATTTGGTTTCAAACGGAACGTTCGGAGGAGAAACCTGGATGGCCAACAAGTGGACGCTGCTGAGTGGGAGAGAGGGGTGCACAGAGCCCCTCCCTACGATAAATATATAACAACGCAATAATAGGGAATAAATGCCACTCCTTTGGGGCTCATCTGGCATCATCAAGGCTTCACACAAAATACCAAAACACTTCAGAGACCAATTATTTGTCCCAAAGCTGCACAGTCTTTATGGTGGTGCCAGGAAAAGGCGGCGTTGTTTGTGAAATCTGTAGGCAGTGATGGTGCTTGGGGAGAGGGGCTCAGAGTTTTGCGCACAATAGAAAAGGAACGGCAAGCGCAGCTGCCTTGCAGGATGAGTGGCACATTTCCATAACAACCATTCGTTGTCAAGGATGGCTGCTAACTGCATCAGTCCACTCCCAGTTAGTCCCTCCTTGGGAAAGGGGACGAGGAAGGCATGGGTAACTGGGCTCCAATGATAACACCGAGAAAGTCTCAGAGCAGGTAGGTGGGAGGCCCTTAGAAAGACCAGGCAAACGAGACAATACGGTGGATTTCAAAATTGCTCTAATTTTGCTGTTGTTACCTCCCATCAACTCAGCCCCCAGTTCATGGAAACCCTATGCACAATTGAAGGAAACAGTGCCCAGTCCTCTACCATTCCCATGATTGGTTCAGGATCAGACCACTGTGATCCATAGGGTTTTCTTTCTTTTTTTTAAATCTTTTTATTGTACTTTAGATGAAGGTTTACAGAACAAATAGTTTCTCATTAAACAGTCAGTACACATATTGTTTTATGACATTGGTTAACAACCCCACGAGGTGTCAACACTCTCCCTTGTTGACCTTGAGGACCTTTTTTTTTGGTGAAAATATACATAGCCAAAGTTACACCATTTCGAAAGTTTCTACATGTACAATTCAGTGACATTGATTACATTCTTCCAGTTGTGCTGCTATTCTCACTATCTTTTTCCAAATTATTCCATCACCATTATCTTCAACTCACCGTCCCCTAGGCTTCCCATCAAACCTTTTGAGTCTCTGTTGTCAATTTGATCTCACATAGATAATTCTTTTTTTTTTTTTTTTGTACCTTAGATGAAGGTTTGCAGAATAGTTTCTCGTTAAACAGTTAGTACACATATTGCCCGATAATAATGGTTAACAACCCCATGACATGTCAACACTGTCCCTTCTCAGCCTTGGGTTCCCTATCACCAGTTTTCCTGGCCCCTCCTGCCTTCTAGTCCTTGTCCCTGGACTGCTGTGCCTCATTAGTCCTGTTTTATGAGGCTATCTAATCCCTGGATGAACAGTGAACTTCAGGAGGGGCTTCATCACTGAGCTAAAAGAGTGTCCGGGGGCCATACTCTTGGGGTCTCTCCAGTCTGTCCGGCCAGTAAATCTGGTCTTTTTTTTTTTTTTTTTTTGTGAGTTAGAATTCTGTTCTACATCCTTTTCCAGCTCTGTCCAGGGTCCTCTATTGTGATACCAATCAGAGCAGTCAGTGGTGGTAACTGGGCACCATCTAGCTGTACTGGACTCAGTCTGGTGGAGGCCATGGTACCTGTGATCCATTAGTCCTTTGGACTAATCTCTTCCTTGTATCTTGTTCTCCTTGTTCTCCCTTGCTTCCCAAGGGGTGAGACCAGTGGAGTATCTTAGATGGCTGCTCACAGGCTTTTAAGACCCCAGATGCTACTCACCAAGGTAGAATGTAGAACATTGTCTTTATAAACTGTGTTATGCCAATTGAGCTAGATGTTCCCCAAGACCATGGTCCCCACAGCCCTCGGCCCAGCAATTCAGTCCCTCAGGGAGTTTGGAAGTGTCTGTGGAGCTTCCATGACCTTTCCTTGTACAAGCTGTGCTGGCTTCTCCAGTAATGTGTACTGTCTTACCCTTCACCAAAGTTACCTCTTATCTATTTAGTTCCTCTCTCATCCCTCCCATCCCTCGTAACCAACAAAGGTTGTTTCCTTTTGTGTGTACACGTTTACATGAGTTATACAGTAGAGGTCTCATACAATATTTGTCCTTTTGTGATTGACTTATTTCAATCAGCATAATGTCCTCCAGTTTCATCCATGTTATGAGATGCTTTACAGATTCATCACTGTTCTTTATCTTTGTATAATACACCACTGTGTATATGTACCATAGTTTGTTTATCCATTCGTCTGTTGATGGGCATCTAGGTTGTTTCCACCTTTTTGCTACTGTGAACAGTGCTTCAACGAATATTGGTGTGCATATGTCTATTAGTGTGATGGCTGTTATTTCTCTAGGATATATTCCTAGGAATAGGATTGCATTTTGTAGTGCTTTTTTTTTTTTTTTTTTTTTTTTTTTTTTTTGTGGTGTTGATGTTTTCTTTGTTCCTCTTATTCACCTGTGCTGAGTTACTTTTGTTTGTGGATTTTTTTTTTTTCATTTCTTTTGTTTTTGTAGGTTTTGTTTTTACAGAGACTTTGTTTTTCTTCTTTATTTTGATGAGTAGCTTTGTTAACTTTTTTTGTGGTTACCTTGACATTTAGCCTTATCTTCCTGGATTTGTACCAGTTTCTTACTACTTGGTTTCACGTGACTTCCTCTCCATTAGAAGGTTCTATACCTACCCCGTTTATTCTCTCTTTTATTGTTATGATGCTGTTGTCATTTACAGATTAACCTCTCTGGTTCCCTGTTGTAATTCTTTTGGTTTTGCATAGTCCTAGAGTTCATTTCCTAGGTTGGTATCTGGCTAGTACAATCTTGTGTCCTGTATTCAGCCTATGGTCTGATATTGTTAGTTCTCAGATCAAAGGACTTCCTTTAATAGGTCTTGTAAGTTCTGTTTGGTTTTTACATAATCCCTTAATTTCTGTTTATCTGGAAATGACCTAATTTCACCATCATATCCGAACGAGAGTTTTGCAGGATATATTATTCTTGGCTGGCAATTTTTTTCTTTCAAGGTTTTATATATGTCATCCCATTGCCTTCTTGCCTGCATGGTTTCTGCTGAATAATCTGAGTTTAGTCTTATTGTTTCTCCTCCGTATGTGACTTTTGTTTTTCTCGAGCTACTCTCAGGATTCTTTGTCTTTGGTTTTAGCAAGTGTGATTATGATATGCCTTGGTGATTTTCTTTTGGGGTCTATCCTACATGGGGTTCGCTGAGCTTCTTGGATGGTCAACTTCTCAGCTTTCATGATATTGGGGAAGTTTTCTGTCAGCAATTCTTCAACAATCCTCTCTGTGTTTTCTCTTTTCTCCCCCTGTCTTGGAACTCCAATCATTTGCAGATTTTTGCTTTTGATTGTATCCCACATAATTCTCAGGGCTTCTTCATTTTTCTTTGTTCTTTTTTCTGATTTTTCCTCAAACAGAGTTGTAGCCAAGTGTTTGTCTTCAATTTTGCTGATCCTATCTTCCATCACTTCAAATCTGCTCCTCAGCCCTTCTATGACACTGTCCCTTTATGAAATCTTGTTTATCTTTTGGATTTCTAATTGTTGTTTTTGTACGATTTATAGTTGTGAATTTATTTTAGCATTTTGTTCCTGTATTATTTTCTTGAATTCTTCAATTTTTTTTTTGCCTGTATTTTCCATGAATTTGTCTGCCTTTTTCATGAATTTGTCTATTTTTTCCTCATTTTTGTCTGTTTTTTGCTTCCACTCTTGGATAATTCTGAATATTAGAGATTTGAATTCCCTATCAGGAAATTCTAGTGCCTTTTCTTCTACCGGAAAGTCATCTGGTGTTTTATTTTGGATGTCTACTGGAACCATCCTGTCTTGTTTTTGTAAATGTTTTGATATTGTCTGCTGTCTTCAGGGCATTCAGTGTTTATTTTCCTCGTTTAGTGAGTGTAGATTTGTTTGTTTCGTCCTGATTTTTTGTTTTATTTGGTTATGCCTGAGCAGGTGGGCTGTGAATTCTTTGTTGCTTGCTCATCTGTGGGCATGATACTTTTCACCTCCTTCTCCAATGGGCAGGGTCAGTCACTCAGGTATGGTACAGCAGGGCAGGTCCAGCTGAAGGGGAGTTGCTGGGATAGGTTTTTTGTGGCATGTACCAGGGCTGACGGTGCAGACCAGGAATCAGTGCTTGGCAGATTCCAGTAGGCTGTGCCTGTGCTGCTTGGGAGTGTGATGTTCAGCACACAGTGCAGTTAGGCAGGAAGGAAGGGGTAGACTGTGATGTGTGGAACTAAGATGGGTATGGGAATTATGAGAGAGAGGAGAGAGGAACAGGAGACAAAGACATACACACAAACAAAAAAGAGTGCCAAGGGAGCTTGCTATTGGAGTGGAGAGATGAGAGACTCAGAAATGGGGAAAAACAAAAATGAAAAAAAAGAAAAAGAAAAAGGGTAAAAGAAAAAAATAAATAAATCGAGAAACTAGAAATGAAGAAAGACCAAACGGGAATTAGAGAGAGAGGAAGACTAAACAAAGAAATGAAAAAAAAAAAAAAAACAAGAAAAAAGAAATGCCCCCAGGGATGTCCCTGTGCATCTGTGAAGAGTAAGGGACTAGCTTCCACGTGGTACTGCCCGGCTAGGAGGGGCTCCCAAGCCGAGAAAAGAAAAAGAAAACAAACAAACAAATCAAAACAGAACAAATCAGAGTGAACAAACTAACAAAAAAGCCCCGGGGTCCCACCAGCGTGGCGACACAGGCCGGGAAGCACTTTCACAGTTGAGTGGTGTTTTGCAGCCTTTCAGAAAGAAGTAAAGATGGTGCACGGAGCCAGGTATATGAGAGAAATGAGGGGAGGTGGTGAGAGGTAAGGAAGAAATCTAAAGAAGTGGAAAAAAGCAACACCAGCAGCCAACAAATGGCACTCAGGGAGCTGGCCAGTGCAGGCGGGTGGAATCCAAGCTGCAATGGGGGGAAGCTCGTGCTTCCCGGCCAATAGACCATGGCTGCAGGAAGCAGAGGAGGCTAAACACAGGTGAAGAAGGGTGGGGGGTGGGAAAGCCTATATCGTGAGTTACCGGTTATTCTGTCTCCTGCTGGAAGCTCCGTGAAGCTGCTTTCTCGTACCTCCTGTTCGCTGATCTCTGATAGGAGTCCAAGATGGCGGGTCCATGCTGTGGTAGCTGATAGGGGACCTCTGCATGTATCTCTCCTCACGCTCTGTTCTTGGTTAGCTTCTTATTCCATTCGGTGCTTGGTTGAGTTCTTTATCTCTTCATTTGATGGTTAGGGTTTCAGGATTGGCATGTGACTGTTTGACTTAGTTTTTCTGATCTTTGCTGTGGAGGGATGGAGTGGTGCTTCTGACTATAGCGTCATGTTGCCCAGAAGTGATCCATAGGGTTTTCATTGGCTGATTTTATAAAGTAGATTGCCAGGCCCTTCTTCCTAGTCTTAGTCTGGAAGCTCTGCTGGAAACCTGTTCAGCATCATAGCAGATGAGTTGTGGCTACACATGAGGCACATTGGCTGGGAGTCAAACCTGGGTCTCCTGCATAGAAGGTGAGAATTGCACCCCTGAACCACCAATGCCTCACTCTCTAATTTAGGAATGTAAAAAAGAGTAGTTACCAGGTCAGTAGGTGAAGATCTCACCAGAGAGAAAGTTGGGGTAACCGACTGGACAGAGGTGTGGGAGGAAGGACAGTGCTCGGGAAAATATCACCAAACCTCTTTCTTATCAACTTGAACATCCCAACGAAAGGGAGGCGAAAGTGCCTGCTGAAAGAAGGTGACCTACTGGATAAGAAAAGGAACAGGAAAGAAAACCAAGGGTCTCACTCCGGTAGATTACGAAAATGGACACAGATTTTCCCTCTCCTGCATCTTTGTTCTTGCAATGCGACATTGCAGATCCTCCCATCAAGAGGTAGAGTCTGTTTCTCCACACCTGGAATCTAGGTGGGGTCCCTGGGTGGTGCAAATGGTTAACATGCTTGGCTTCTAACTGAAAAGTTGGAAGTTTGTGTCTACCCAGAGGTACCTTGGAAGAAAAGTCTGGCAATCTGCTTCTGAAAAATCAGCCAGTGGAAACCCTATGGATCTCAATTCTGATCCGACTCACACACATTGCCATGAGTCAGAGATGACTTGACAGCAACCACTGCAGAATCTAGGTTGACCACGTGGCTTGCTTTGGCCAATGGACACTACCCAATATGACACCAGAAGAGGCTTGAAAAGCACTTGTGTGTTAGGACTCGATCTGCTGCTGTACTTGGAACTCTGAGACCACCACGGGAATGAGCCCGAGCTAGCCTGCTGGAGGATGAGAGGCCATGAAGGGGAGAGGCCAGGCACCACAGCTGATAGTTTGCCAACCAGCAGACATGTAAGTGAGGGCACCCTGCTGAACTGGCAACTGACCACAGACACATACACGAGCCCAGCTACTGAGCCTGGCTCAGAGCAGAACTGTCCACAGAATAGAGAGAAACCACCAAGTTTGGTGATAGTTTGTCACTCAGCAAAAGCTTACTGATAACACTCACATAACCAGAACAGCTCCACTCCTGAATATTACCGAGGCTGATTATTTGTGGGCTACCTCTGTCCTGTGCAGGGTTGAGAATTACCATTTTAACCCTGGTTTATGGAAGGTGAATGGCCCTCCCTAGATCTCCAGTCTTTTGCAAGCACTTACCATTCTACACGTGGGCTCCAGTCAACCTCCGACAGCGATATCAATGGTGAGAGAAAATAACACACCTTCTACCGATCACCCATTTGTCAGTTTGTCGTACTGTGGGGGCTTGCTTATTGCTATGATGCTGGAAGCTATGCCACCAGTATTTCAAATACCAGAAGGGCTACCCATGATGAACAGGTTTCAGCAAAGCTTTTAGACTAAGCCAGACTAGGAAGAAAGGTCTAGTGGCCTACCTCCAAAAATCAGCCACTGAGAAAACCCTACGGATCACAATAAAATATCATCTAGGTTGGAAGGCACTCAAAATACACAGTAACCACAACAATGGACTTGAGCACACATGGTGTAGAACCAGACCACGTTCAGTTCCACTGTGCATGGGGTCTCCATGAGTCAGAGCCAACAGCAGCTAACAACAACAACAACTGATCACCTAGATCATCTGAATGGACTCAAAGAGGCTTTGTGTCAATAGAGAACTGATCAAAGGCACACCAACCCTTCCCTGAGTCCACAGCTCCTGCTATCACACCTGCCAAGATATGCGTCTTGTGTATTTGGGATCTTACTACTTGAGTATGGGAAGGAGAGGGCTCCTAATTGACCCTTGACATCATAAGCCATCCTGAGAACATCACTGTTGTGGCGAATCTTAATCCAACAGGGGGAGCAAAAGCCAGCGTTTAAAAATGGCCAAAGGATTATTTTTCAACTATTCAATTGAAACCAAAGGTATTTATGTTTTTAACACCTCACGTCACCGGGTGAGGTTAGAGAGAGCGATTCCAAGAAAGTCACTATTATCTGACTTTTTTTAATGTCAGTTCTCTGCTAATGACCTCTTCTGTACAACCTTAGGCCACGAATCCTGGCTATTCATAACAACAATGGTACAGTCTTACAAATGTGCTCAGAAACTTTAAAGAAAGCCAGGATAATATTCACCAGAATCTTAGTCTGGGGGTCAACCAACTATGGCCCGAAGGACAGACCTGGCCCGCCACCTGCCTCTGTAAATAAAGTTTTATTGGCATACAGCCACGCTAATTTGTTTATATATGTTCACGGCTGTTTTTGTGCAACAACGGTGGAGTTGAGCAGTTACAACAAAGGCCATATGGTTCGCAAAGCTGAAAATATTTACCATTGGGCCTGTTTTAGAAAAAATTTGCCAACCCTTGATTTAGTCAAAGCCACTCAGTTGTACATATGGAGAGCATAAGTCTCAAAGGTGTTGTTACACAAATGCTTGGAACAGAGAGGGAATGAGAGCCAGCTTTTCCCACTCGCCATTTAATGCTCTCTCTAAGGCACTATTAGGCTAAAGAGTTTTAGCATCGAAAGTATCTTCTGGAATCGTAAATCTCAAAGCCATCTAAGTTGGTGAATGGTAAAGCTCTATTAGCCAGAGTGCTCAATTAACCAGAACTCTCATTTTCCAGCTATGCCAGAAGCATATCTTTGTGAATTCATGCGTGGGGAGCCCAGCAGGGGGTCCCCAGCCCTACCCAGGTGGGACTGACCTGGTGATGATGGCCAGGTGGGGCGGGCTCATGCAGGCGCCCATGAAGAGGACCACGTTCTCATGCCGCGTCTGCCTGTAGGCCATCACCTCCCGCTTGAAGGCCTTCAGCTGGTCCTCGTTGTCCCTCTCAATGTCTATCAGCCGGATGGCCACCTCGCCGTGCCAGCGGCCGTGGTACACCTGCCCGAAGCGGCCCTTTCCGATGAGCTCACCGATCTCCAGTTGCTCAAAGGGAATGTCCCACTCCTGAAGGAAGATGCTGGTCTGGCTGGCCTTGCGCGGGAAGCTCCGGGCTGAGAGGAGGGACAGGTTCATCTCCTCAAAGTCATCCTCGGACTCCTCAGCCTCATCGTGGCCCTCTTCATTCTGTGCCCAGAGGGGGAGAGGTCAGAGCTACTCCTGCCACTGCCCAGCCTTGCCACGAGGTCCTGCTGGGGGCCCTGTGTGTGAGTGGGTCTGAACACGTCTCTCTGTGCGTGCCCGGCTGGTGTGCACGTGCTCACTTTTTCCCTCGGGGAGCTCTTGTCTAGAATCATACAGTGAAGGAGCTAAAAGGGGCATCATTATAGCCCAACTCTCCTGTGCCTGATGAGGGGGAAACGGAGGCTCAGAAAGGAGAAGTGCTAGAGGGACCACTCATTCTGGTTTGCTGGGACTGTCCCAGTTCTAGCACTGGAATGCCCACATCCCAGGAAAAACCCTCAGACCCAGGTAAACCTGGTGGGGGGGTCACCTAGGAAGTACCTTGTTCTAGGTCCCACAGCCAGGAAGAGGTAGGATTAAAATTTAGGTCTCTCCGCTCTTAATATCTGATGCCCTTCCTATTCAACTCCACTGTTTTGACTTGCCTGTTGATGTGCATGTGATAAAGATTAAAACAAAACAAAACCAGTTGTCGGCCCGTCAATTCCAACTCATAGCAACCCCACGTGTGTCAGAGTTGAACTGTGCTCCATAGAGTTTTTAAAGGCTGGTTTTTCAGAAGGAGATCACCAGGCTTTGCCTCCGTGGTGCCTTTGGGTGGACTCAAACCTCCAACCTTCTAGTTAGTAGGGAGCAAGTTAACCATTTGTGCCACTCAGGGACTCCGTGATAAAGATAACAGGCTAAAATACAGGAACAGCACGTATCTGCGTACAATATATCACGGTCCTCAATAGAAAGTGCCTTTGCCTCCCCCAAGGAACTTGAACTGATGAGTCAGAAACTGGAAGAGGCCAGGGTCCTGCAGCAGCACTTGCTAGGGCAGCCAGGGAGGGCAGGAGACCTTAGGGTGTGAGGTTAACATTGCTGTTAGCTGCCGTTGAGTTGGCCCCGACTCACGGTGACCCCACGCACAATGGACCGAAACGCTGCCCGGTCCTGCACCATTCCCATGACTGGTTGCGAATCGAACCTTTGCGATCCATAGGGTTTTCATTGGCTGATTTTTGAAGTACATCGCCAGGTCTTTCCTCCCAGTCCATCTTAGTGTGGAAGCCCTGCTGAGACCTTATTCAGCAACACAGCGACACGCAAGCCTCCACTAACAGACGGGAGGTGGCCACACTGCAGGTGCACTGGCCAAGAATCAAACCCAGGTCTGCCATATGGAAGGTGAGAATTCTACCACTGAACCACTAATGTCCCCATGTGACGGTAATAGAACGGGCTTCACAGGCAGGCCAGAACCTGAATCTGGCCTCTGTGTGACCTTGGACAAGGCACGTCACTTCTCTGAGCCTCCCTTTCTTCGTGGTAAAGTAGGGGTGATAAAAGCTGCCTCTGGGGGTGGTGTGAGGTTTTAAATGACAGTAAGGCCTATAGTTTTTTGTATATACCTGACCACCTGCATTAACCCCCCCACCCCCATGCCTGAGAAAATTCAGAATCCTGGGTCCACTCAGACCTACTGAGTCTAACTCTCAGCAGGTGAGGGCCTGGAATCTGCATGTTTAACACACATGCCCAGGTGATTCAGGCACACTTAGATGTGACAACCAGTATAGTTAAGCCCTCAAGCGACCCACCTTCCCAGCATGGTATCTGGGGTTGCCGAGGGCAGGAGTGCCCTGCCTCTTGGATTCTTTGGCTGGAGTGTGGGAGCAGCAGGTGACCAAGCCAGTGAGGACGCTCAGAGGCTCCGGGGCCTGCCGAGGCAGCCCTGAGAAGGTGGCCTCTTGAGTGCTGCAGGTCTACCTGACCCAAAACACCTGAGCAAGGTAGCCCCGCCCACACACTCAGAAGCAATGACACAGAAAACCCTGGCTTCCCCCCAGAATCACTTCCAAACAGCACATAGTTCCAGAAAAGGCCATGATTTTCTCTGGAAACTCTAACTCTATTCCTTCCAGCCTGGGACATACTGGCAGAGCCGAGGGATCGGAACACTTCATTTGTGTGCTCTGACAGGTGGGAAGGAGCCCCAGACCATTCCCAATCCTCTGCCAAGCCTGGCGTCCCCGAGATCCCCATCTCCCCGCATTATTTTTTCAGAGGCAGTAGGGCACAACCTCTTCAGTAGTTACCCAGCTCTGAGCTGATTTTTCAACTAAGAATGCAAATCTCTTGCCAGGTTCCGCACAACTTGCTTTTCCGTGATGCACGCCGTATAACGGCCCATTAGGCTTGGTGCCGGGAGGGGCTGGCGCTTGTTAATTGTCCCTGAGTTAGAACATCCATCAAACAGGGCCTCTGCATGCCCCCACCCGCCCCAAGCCCTCTGCGTCATTGAGGACATCAAATGGCTTTGCTACATTCTGGGTAGCCCCTGGAAAAAGTTACTTCACCGTCCTCACTTTCTTACCTCTGAGGTCGGCTCCACTTCAATTTGAAGTAATGGATTTCCTTCCAAGCTTTAAAGAAAGAAAAACAAATGTGACCCCTAGGTGAGAAGACAGGGCCATGCATTGAGTTTATCCAGGGATGGAGAATTCCAAAATGCAAAGTTCTCACCACCAGGCCCTTACCTCACATTTCATGCCAATGCCACACGTCTGCACTAATCCACAACCTCGCCATAAAGAAGCAGTGCGCAAGGACATTGTTTTCAACAGATTTTCTGGGCTGCTCGGGGCTCATTTTTCAGTACTGCTTTGGTTCCCACCAATGCAGAAGCTTCCTTATAAATTGGCCTACATGCCTCAGGGAGAAGAGGTGTTTGCCAAGAGAGAATGCATCAGATCTACTAAGGCTGATTCAGAGTCAGAATCTTTTGGAAGGATTTTAGCGTTCATTTGTTTGTCTGCTGCTTCGTTCATTCATTCATTCAACTAGAATTACATTCCAGGAACAGTGCTAGGTCCTTAGAGGGATATAGAGGTGAAACGGGCATGGCTCCTGACCGTAAGCAAGCACATTGCTACTGAAGGAGCTAAAGCAAGTATTTAGATATTGTGCACATAGGGTAAAAGTGACAGGGGCCAAAAGTCAGGCCTGGATGAATGGAGCATGGTGGAAGTGCCAAGGAGAGAAGCATCACTGGATATATTTGGAAAGTTCACAGTGTTTGAGTTGGACCTTGCCAATCGCATTGCATCAGGATCTGTGGAATGAGAATGAAGAAGAAAGCTGAAGTAAGCCTGTACTGGACTAGGAGATCCAGGAGTACGTGTGTGTGTGTGTGTGTGTGTGCACGCATGTAGTAGTTAGACATGTCTGAATACGTGCGCTTGCTGAGTACGGGTGCTGGGGGAACTCAACGTGTCTGTGTGTGTGTGAGTACCAAGAACACACCAAGCACTGTGTGGATATTATGGGCTGTGTTCTGTGGAGGGACTCTCCTGTGTGTGTATGAGTCAGGGGTACATACTGAGAGTACTGGGGAGCATACTGTATGTTGGTGATGTGATTGGGTATGTATTGGGGTGTAAGGCGAGTGCCGGAGTGCGTGGCATGTGATGGGGATGTGGGGCACAGTGTGTGTTAGAGGTGTGTTTTGGGGGTGTTTTTAGAGTAGAGGATGTGTGCGTGTCTGCAGGGTGTAGTGGGGAGAAAGTAACTGGGCTGCTGAAGGCACAGAAGAGTTGGAATTGGTGGGAGGAGGAAATCCCAGTGAATGCCATGCTGCCTTTTCTATTTCCCCAGTGGAAGCTTAGCAGAGTCCCCTTGACTTCCTCATCTTGAGGATCTCCCCTACTCTGAGTCTCAGACCCCAGGATGCTGCAGACCTTGCACACAGAGACTTGTTGAAGGGGCTCCTGGTAAAGCGGAGTCTAAAAGGCCACACAGACTAAAAGGAGGGGAAAGAAGTGCGAGTCACAAAGTGGCATTTGCCATCATACTAACCAATTATTTATAGTCCAGGCTGCAGGACAGAGCGAGACTGCACAGTGACAGCTGATGTGTTGGGAACTTGACACACTGGGGGAGACTCGGGTGGGAAGGGCAGCTGGAGTCCCTCCTGACACGTGACAACAAGACAAGCCATCCTCTCTGCATCAAGGCAGGATCACAGCAGCCAGGGTGATTCAATTATTTCCCTTCTGCAAAGAGTTCGTTCCTGTCACTCCACACACATTTAAGCAGATCGCAGGCGGCTATTGACTCTGCTTTTCTCTGGCGCTCCCTGACTGTCAGTTAATGACCTGGAGTTCATCTTGCACAAATTGTGAAATTGGTTTATGTGCAGCAGAGAAATGATCCTGAGCTAGATGTCAGCACAATGTGCCAAAGCAAATTGCTGCTGCTTTGATTGCAGAGACGTACCATTTGGGGCTTTAACAAAATCGATAATATGGGTCAGAAAGGATGAGGCCAGTTAGAGGAGGCAGAAGGAAAAACCAAGTAGGCAAAAAGGTGAGTTGGGAAACCAAACAAATTGCAACTAGGTCCCTAGTCTGCTCCAGACTTTGGTCACAACCAAAGAAGCTAAGTTGAGAAAGGTGATTTCACGCCAACCTTGTATAAGCAGTAGACCACCTGGAAAGCAAGCCTGTATCCTAAAGATGCTACACATAAAGATGTTCTTTGCAGTGTTGTTTATAAGAGTGAAATAGGGGAAGTATGTAAGATCCAGCAATAAGTAAATGGTAAAGGATATTATTCTGTACCAATATGATGTTTTACAGTCATTAAACACAATGTTTATCAACAGTCTGGAATAATGTGGAAAATGAAATTTTATAACATTAGGGGTAAAAAAGCAGAATAGAAACTGCATAAACTGTGGATCACAACTATGTAAAATACGAACAGAATGAACACACATCAAGATGCTAACTGGTGGGACTATGAATGATTATTTTCTCTTGCTTTTTTAAATAGAATATTCTAAAATTTCTAAAATGAGCTTAATTATTTTTATAATAGTACAACAAGGGGTCAGTAAACTTTTCCTATAAAAGGCCAGATAGCAAATATTTTCAGCTTTGCAGGCCATAAGGCCACTGTTGCAACTACTCAACTCTGCTACTGTAGCGTAAAAGCAGCCACAGACAATATGTAAACAACTGTGCATGGCTGTGTGCCAATAAAACTTTATTTCTAAACAGGCAGTGGGCTGGATTTGTCACACGGGTTGTAGTTTTCCAATGCTTGATATAAAGCTAAATTATATTTTTTAAAAGGAGGGGAGTGACTTTGAATCACTGCCCTTCCTTCAAGCTCTAGTTATCGCCCAGGAAGGTTGTCTTTCTGATCATAGGAGGGCCT
Organism: Dugong dugon; assembly: GCA_030035585.1. Taxonomy (NCBI): domain Eukaryota; kingdom Metazoa; phylum Chordata; class Mammalia; order Sirenia; family Dugongidae; genus Dugong; species Dugong dugon. The sequence continues at coordinate 15,035,909 of CM057476.1, forward strand.
AGAGGTCCCAAGAAAATGGTCTGGCCCTGGAAATCACATGGCAGGTCCAAGGAACACAGGCAGAGCTGATTCATGGTGGTCAGCGTTGCTTCTCGGCCCCTGTGTCTCAGCTTGTGTCTCACTCTCTCTGCCCGTGTCACTCCCCTGGCCTCTCTGTCCTTCTTGTACTTCTCCCCCAGCCCCTCCACTCCCTCAATTTCAGGAAGAGGAAGAAAGAATCTAGGAATACTGAGCCAACTAAAGGGCTCCTGGCAGGAGGAAGGAGCTCTCTGTTCCACTTACATTGGATTCGAGGTCACCGGATGCAGGATGACCTGGGGCGCCCGGGTTGGTGTCTCTGGCACTGGCACCACATCTGAAAACCAGAGATTGGACAGTGAGAAACCAAACGTGGAGCCCACACCACCCCAAAAGCCTGATTCCTGGGAGATGCTGGCAATCAGTAACTTTCACCTGGATGGTGGGTCCTTGGAGCTGGCCAATCCCCTTTCTTCCTTCATCGACCACCTAGACTTTATCTTTTCAGATGCACCAGTCTTCCAGATGATATTCTGCATGAAGTTCCCCACCGCTGACTAATGGACTGCTAGAACTGCCAAGGTTCTGGCTGGATCCATCTGGTCAGCTATGAATCCTCCTCCCTCCTGAGTTCTCTTTGGGATGATGAGGTTGCTCAGTTTAATGTCTCTCAGTACCCAGCTCAAGCCCCTCTGGTCTTCTCTCCCCTCCCGCACGGCTCTGGACCCCTCCTTATCTTGCCTGTCCTTCCCCTGCAGACCACCATCTCAGGGCCTTTCCATTGTGCCCTCAGGACCTCCCGCCCTTTCCTTCTCGATTTCCACATCCAGTCACTGTCCTGGGTCGGGGGACTCCACTAACACCCTCTTTGACCTCGTCCACTCCAACAACCTTCCCCTCCACTCTCTTCCAGCAACTCCTGCACTTCAGCCCAGCTGCTGAGAAGAGGCTGTTTCCGGCTCACACAACTCACCTGGGAAGATGAACTGCTGCTTGTATTTGTAGTAGTGGGATGCTTGCAAAAGAAAGAAAACACCAAATGAGTGTCACCCAGGAGCTCTCCCTCCAGGTGCCAAAATGGGCTCCCACAGTGACCGTGTGGTCATTCTCTGTTCAACACTAGGGGATTTCATACATCTGCAGACACTCCAAATTATGAGGGACCGGGGACTGAGAACAAAGGTAAAGATGCCGGAGCCCTAAACACTGAGGCCAACTCTCCTATTTGATACCTCATCCTTCCTGAAAACAGAGCATCCCAACTCAGAGAGTCATCCTGAGTTCCTGTTCCACAGCCCACCTAAGGACCCCACTCTAGGTTGCCACCAAGACTCCAGCTGCAAACTTTCTGGAACAAACAAGCCTTATGCTTATTTGTTAACCTATCAGTGTACTCAACGAGTGTTTATTGAGTGGCTACTGTCACATGAGGTCACTATGAGTCAAGACTGACTCAACAGCACCTAACAACAACAACTATGTGTCAGGTGCTTGGCATGGCACTGGGGATACAATGATGAACCAGACAGACCTCCCTTTGCCCTTGTGGACCTTGTGGTATAGTTGGGAATAGGGGAGGATTAACCAGTAAGCAAGGTATACACGGGCTTACAGGAAGCAAGGTATGCATGGGCTTAATTGTGTTTACTTACTAATCTGTAGTGCATCATTTCACGAAGGTTTCACCACATCAAAGATGCAGTGAAAAACAGGTGAAATTCTGCGCCACAGACTAGTAAGTAGGCGCAAGTAAGCCCGTGTGGATCTTGCTTATTGGGTAGACCATCCCTGGTAGGGAAGACGGTCGGTAAACAAGCACGCCATTACCAGTCATGGTAAATACTATGGGTAAATAAACAACTTGAAAGAGAGAACTGTGGTAGAATCTCATCACGTGGAGTAGTCAGGAATTATTCACCGCTGCATGATACCCTATTTGATCCTTGGGTAACCGTTCTATTTGACTCAGAGTGATTTAAGGAGATTCTACTGTGTCATAAAGGAGCCCTGGTGGTGCAGTGATTAAGTGATCGGCTGCTTCTATAAAGATTACAGCCTTGGAAACTCTATGGGGCAGTTCTACTCTGTCTATGGGTTTGCTATGAGTTGGAATCGACTTGATAGCAATGGGTTTGTTTGTTTGTTTTTCTTTCTTTCTTTTTTTTTTTTTTGTTTGGTTTGGTACTGTGTTGTAGGAGTCCCTGGGTGATACAAACAATTAACATGCTTGGCTGCTAACCAAAAGGCTGAAGGCTCAAGTCTACCCAGGGGCACCTTGGAAGAATGGCCTGATGATCTATTTCCAAAAAAAAAAAGCCAACGAAAATCCTATGGAGCACAGTTCTACTCTGACACACAGTGGGTTGCCATGAGTTGGAACTGACTCAAGGGAATCTGGTGGCTTTACTATGTCACAGACTTTGGGGATAGAAAGATGCATAAACTACTGTTCTGCCCTCCAGAGGCTCAGAGTTGAGGGGTAGCTCCACGAGGCATTGTTACCTAAGATGTACATGGCCAGGCAAGAAGACCCTCTTTAAAGGACTGAATGCCTTCCTCATCCACAGAGTGGGTGGAAGGTGATCTCTTCACACATGAGCTGAAGCTAGGGGTCTAAACAAGAGGATGTGGAAAAAGACCCAGGCCCTGGTTTCCCAAGCCAGCCAATATTTTAAAATATCTACCTGTGGTCAAAGTATAAATGCATAAACTCTTTAAGGAGGGCAGTCTCATGACATGTATCAAGAGGAGCCTTAAAAATGTACTTATGCTCTGGCCCAGCACTTAACCCTTTTTACTCTCTATGAATTTATTATAAAGAAATAATCAGATACACACAGATGTACGAACAAGGATGTTCAGCACAGTATTATGTATAATGGTAAACACAGAAAATTACTTAAACAAACAGAGAAATTTTTCAGTATCCCAAGAGGGGATTACGAAGTATTAGCCCAGTGGGTTTGAGCCTGGGGCCAAGAAGCTGAGCATATGAATCTGAATCCCTGCTTTGCCTTTGGCAACTTGTAAGAAGCTGGAGCTAGTAACTTAACCTCTCCAAATCTCAGTTTCCACGTGTGTAAAATGGAGATACGAATAGATCCCTTCCTTGTAGGGGGTCCTGGTGGTGCAGTGGTTAAAAGCTCGGCTGCTAACCAAAAAGTTGGCAGTTCAAATCCACCAGCCGCTCCTTGGAAACCCTATGGGGCAGTTCTACTCTGTCCTATACGGTTGCTATGAGTCAGAATCCATTCCACGGCAACAGGTTCTTCTTGTAGGGCTGGGATCATCATTGCATGAGGTAAGGATGCGTAGTGGGTGCTGGGTAAGTATTAGCTGTGAGGAATTAGCAAAGTCCTTTCCAAAACCAGCTGCTGTCCAGTCAATTCTGACTCATGGCGACCCCATGGATGTCAGAGTAAAACTGTGCTCCATAAGGTTTTCAGTGGCTGATTTTCCCGGAGGCACTTCTAGGTAGAGTCAAACCTCCAACCTTTTGGCTAGCAGCTGAGCACATTAACATTTTGCACCATTCAGGGACTCCAATGTCTTTCTAGGCTCTTAATTAACAGACAAGAATGACTTATAATTTAAGAGACAATTGGATAGTTCAAGTGCGAAATCATTTGCTTTGGGAAAACAGACTGACGGCTCCCCTTGAAGTTGGCGTTGGTTTCTAAGCTCCTTCAGGACAGACAGCAAGTTCCAGTATCCTGGGATCCCAAGCACCTGGTTCTGGCTCATGTGGGTGTTCAAAGCCTGTTTGCTGAATTAATCAACAACAGCAGAAACTTTTCAATTAGTCCAATTCCAAATTATCCCAAATAGATGGAGTTCACATTGGTGCATTTTTGATTCTGGAAAACGGGAGGGAAGCGGGGGTGGTCTAGGATGGGAAGCAACTTATCCCAGGTCACAGAGCACAGGTTTAAAAGAAAATCAACCTCCATGATTGCAGGGGCCTTTTTCTGTTAGGTAACCTCGGTTTATCATTATACACAGCCATGTTGTTCGTCAACTACGGGCTAAAATTAACAAAGAAAAACTACCCAGAGGTTACCAGGAGGCTTAGCTGCTCTCTTCCCTTCCCAGCTCCAGCTGTGAGTGGGGATTCCACATCAGCAGAAAAGGATAGCTGGTCATTCCACTTTTTAAGAAGGAGGGGTTGGGCATCTGAGAATGGATAGGTGTCAGGCAACAGGACGCTGCAAAGGCCTCCGTGCGCAGAGCCAGCAGCCTCCTCGCCTCCTCCTTGGTGAGCTCCTTCCTGATGACTGAAAGGGAAACAAGTGGCTGGGAGGAGGCAGGGTGAAACTGTGAGCGCTGTTCTTCTGCTAACACTGGGCACCAGCGAGAACAACTCCAAGGGGCAGCTGAGGAACCCAAGCAGGTGCTCAGGAGAGAGCTGGGTGGCTCCTGGCTCTCTGGCATCTAAGAGGACTCGGCGACTGGGAGGTTTCAGGTGACTCAGAGAGCGGAGAGGCAACTTTGAAGCACTTCCACTCTTGTGGGCCCACTCCCACCTCAAGGCCCCTGCCCATGGCAGCCAGGGTGGTCTTCAGGAAGGAATATGATCAAGGCAGCTCCTGCCTGAACCTTTCCATTGCTTCCTATTGTGTCTTAAATAAAATCAAAAGTCCTGCCATGCCTGATAACGCCCTCTGTGGCCTCATCCCCTGGGTCTGTACAGCCTGGTTTGTGACACTGCCCTTTGTTTACAGCACTCAGACCATGGGGGACATTCCTTTGGTTCCTTCAATGCCCCAAATTCATACCTGTGCTGGGGCCTTTGCACATGATCCTCCCGCTGCCTGGATAACTCCTCCTTCAGAACTCAGTGTCTCTGACCCCTCAGCCTACACTTGTTCTCCTCTTGAATTCGTTTATAGCACTGTTTGTGTTTATCACAATTTATAGTGCTATTTTCATGTGTACGTTTACTTGGTAAACACCTGAGTAACCCACTGAGCTATAAACTTCATGAGAACAGGGATGGCAATAGGCAAAGATGTCCACGTTCTAATGCCTGGAAATTGTCAAGTTACTTTGCATGGTGAAAGGGACTTTGCAGATGTCATTGCCGTATTTTACGCACATAACGTGTGTTATACATTTTTGCCATCCACGTAATCCCCTCATGCATTATTTTCCTAGGTGCACTATGCACGTTAAACGTGTAGGCGCGTTATTTGTGGGAAATACAGTAAATTAGGGATCTTGGAAGGGGGGGATTATCCTGAATTATCTGGTAGGCACCATGTAATCACAAGGGTCCTTATGAGAGAGAGACAGGAAGGTCAGAGTCAGAAAGACAGAGATTTGAAGATGCTACACTGCTGGCCTTGAAGATGGAGGAAGGGGTCACAAGCCAAGGAATGCAGGCAGCTTCTAGAGGCTGGAAAAGGCAAAGAAGCAGATTCTCTCCTCCAGCTGCCCTGCTGACACCTTGATTTTACCCAAGTGGAATTGATCTCGGACTTCTGACCTCCACAACTAGAAGACAATACGTTACTGTTGTTTTAAGCCACAAGTTTGTGGTAATTTGTTAGAAAAGCTATAAGAAACTCATACGGAGGCCATGTCTGGTTTGCCCACCATGCCACATCTCGCGCCTAGTACAGTACCTGGCACAGAGAAGATGCTCAATAAATATTTGTTAATGCAACAAATGGATGAATGCAGCCTGAGGGCCAAGAAGACAACGTGAAGAGAGAAACTGCAGCCCAGGGCAGCGCATAAACTGGAAGTCACTCAGTCACTCATTCATTTGTTCATTCAACATTTATCTAGTACCTTCCATAATAGAAAAAGGAGTCCCTGGGTGGCATAGTGGCTAAGCACACAGCTGCTAACCTAAAGGTCAGCAGTTCAAACCCAACAGTGGCTTTGTGGGAGAAAAGACCTGGCAATCTGCTCCTGTAAAGATTACAGCCTAGGAAACCCTATGGGGCAGTTCTACTCTGTCACATAGGGTTGCGGAGAGTCGGACTTGACAGCAATGGGTTTTTTCTGTAACAGACAATGTGTTGGGGTTTAGGAGTAGAGTAGTGAATGAAGCAGACATGTTTCTTGGTTTCATGGAGCTGATACACCAACAAAGAAGTAAATTAACAAGATCCTATCAGGGAGTGATGAGCACTGTGCTGAATATAAAAGAGGGAACCAGGCAGAGTGATGAGGGGAAGAGCTTCTGAAAGGAAAGGAACATTCTCATGAGCCTGGTGGCCCAGCCCAAGTGAGATCTCAGAAATCCCACTATCTCCACCAAAGGCAGATTCTGCCTCCTCGTTTCTCTCTATGGGACATTAGAATCTGCCATTCCCTGGAATGTGGATGCATGTCTGTGTGTGGGGGAAGTGGCTGTTTGTTGCTGGGTGCCACTGAGTTGATTTTTGACTCACTGTGACCCTGTGTGACAGAGTAGAACTGCCCCACAGGGTTTTCTAGGCTGTAACCTTTATGGAAGTGGATCGCCAGATTTTTTGCCGCGGAGTGGATGGGTAGGTTCCAACCATTAATCTTTTGGTTAGCAGCCAAAAGATAGTGCTAGGTAGCTCCAAAAAAAGAAGATGTTTGAACACCACCGTCTCAGAAATCCACCAAACAATCTCTGAGAAAACGCTTTCGTGTATCTTGCCACAGCAGATGTCACGATAACCTCTCATCATTAGCCCCATTTTACAGATGAGAAACTGAGACTTCAACAGAGTCACTGCCCTGCTCAAGCCCACAGAGCTAGGAAGGGGCAAAGCTGAGGTCTGTCTGTCCACCGAGCATGCCCAACAAGCCACCCTCAGCTGCACCATGTGTAACATGGCACCAGGACTCAGAAGACAAGGGCAGAGAACAAGGAGGTCGAGTGACTGGAAGAGCAGAATCACCAAAACTGCCAAGCTACACATGCCACACTTTGTTTTTTAACTAAAAACTCTCTCTTCACATGTCCTGAGGTTAACAGATAAGCCGAACACAGCCGTTAACCCCACAGTCTGTTTTAGATAAAAATCATCTAGCTTAATGAAGGCCGGGGACCATTGTTATGCCTTGGTGTTAACTTGAACAGTTTCAGAAAACTCAGCATCTGGCAGAGAACCATAGCCAAAGGTCCATTTCCCATCAACTGAGCCTCTCCGTCATGAGCATAACGGCCATAACCAGGTCCTTGTAGGAACAAGACAGGTACTTGTCACCCTGGATAACTTCCCTGAAGGCTGCCTACAGACAGGGGTATGGTCTGACTGGAATTCAAGTAGCTCCTATTTTGTTTTCCATTTCAGCACTGCATTTTATAATTACTATTCAATTATAAAACTGATGCATATTCCTCATTATCATACACGTCACACCCGAAAAACCAAACCCATTGTCGCTGAGTCAATTCCGACTCATCGCGACCCTTATGACAGTAGAACTGCCCATAGGGTTTCTGAGGAGCCGCTGGTGGATTCAAACTGCTGATCTTTTGGTTAGGAGCCGAGCTCTTAATCACTGCGCCACCAGAGCTCCAATATAACATTACAGAAGGGTATAAAATACAACCCTTCTCCTTACAAGCAGCCACCATGAAGTTCTTTCTTCCAGATGCTTTGGTGCATTGCTATGGATTTGAACTGTGCCTACCCCCTGCCCCTCAAAGTATGTACTGAAATCCACTCGTCAGCAACAGGTTTTTGGTTATACTGTGAATGTGATCCTCTTTGGAAACAGGGTCTTCTTTGTTATGCTAATGAGGCCATGCTGGAGTAAAACCCAGAAACCCAAACCCGCTGTCATTGAGTGGATTCCGACTCATAGCAACCCTATAGGACAGAGTAGAGCTACCTTATAGGGTTTCCAAGGAGTGGCTGGTGGATTCAAACTGCTGACCTTCCGGTCAGCAGCTGAGCTCTTAACCAATGTGCACCAGGGACCTAATGACTTTTAAGTTATAAAAAGAGCAGAACAGACACAGAGACACACACATGGGGGAAGACAGGTGCCAAGGAACAGTAAGAAATGCCAAGGATGGCTGGCAGACATCAGAAACTAGGAGAGAGGATCACGGAAGGATTCTACGTGCTGAAGAGAAACCCTGATTTGGTCTTTTAACCTTCAGAACTGTGAGAAAATAAATTTCTGTTCTGTAAAGCCACCTGCTTATGGTATTTCTGTTATAGCAGCTCTGGGTAACTAAGGCATGCATACACAAATACATATATACACACATATAATACACATATGTAAACAGACATAATACTTTTATAATAAATAGGAATGCTATTATACTTATTGCTCCGCAAGTCACTAATAGACCACTTTATGGACATCTTTCTATGTCAGGATACGTACACAGAGCTACGTCATTCTTTTAAAGGGTGGCAGAGTGTTTGGTTATACTGATTTTATATTTATTTATAAATATAAAGATGATTTACATTCCAGTATATTCAATCGTTCCCCTCTTGACGGGCATTAAAGTTGAATTCAATTTTTCACTGGGCAATGAAATCCTTACATACAGATCCCGGGGCCCTTGTGCAAGCCTTTCTGTATAAAAACTTCTAGAACTGGGATTGCTGGTCAAGGAAATGTACATTTAGAACTTTAACAGATAATGCCAAATCACCCTCCAGAAAAGTGTACTCAATCCATACTCCCAGCACTAGGGTACATGGAGTTTCATCTTTATTTCCACAATTCTGTCTATGCCCATATTATTTGGCAGTGATGACGAGAAATGCCAAAAATGATAGCCACTGTAAATTTTGTATCATTGTGTTTATATGATAATAATGAAAATTAAAAAAAAAAAAAAGCTTCTGTTAGTCAACTCTGATTCATGGTGACCCCGTGTATCAGAGTAGAACTGTGCTCCATAGGGTTTTCAATGGCTGATTTTTCAGAAGTAGACAGTCAGGCCTTTCTTCCAAGGCGCCTCTGGTTGAACTTGAACTTCCAACCTTTGGGTTAGCAGCTGAGTGCCTTAACCATTTGCACCATCCAGGGACTCCAATAATGAACATAGCTTACATTTACAGGTAGTTCCTGACTTATAATGGGGTTCCATTGCAACGACTCTGTTGTAAATCTGTTCTGACGTAAGTCAAACACTTTTTTTTTTTTTTAGTTTTTATTATTGCCTGCTATACAGCAGTTTAATCATAACATTAAACATCTGCAAGTGAACGTCTAAGAATGATAACATCATCAGATTATGTGCTGCAACACTGTATGCAGTACATATTACTAACAATAAGATGTACAACAACAAAAAAAAAAAAACGATTGTAAGTGCAGTTTGTAGTAACTCGAATATGTCATAAGTCGGGGACTACCTGTACTGAGATCTTCAATGAGACAGGCACTCTGCTGAGCTTTGCACAGGTATTACGACATTTAATCTTTCAAAGACTCCATAGAGTGGTGTTATGATTCTCCTCATTTTACAGATGAGGAAATTGAGGCACAGGGAGATAAATAATTTGCCCCAAATCATGCAGATGTTAAATGGCAGAGCTGGCATTTGAACTCAAGTGGTCTGGCTCCAGAATCCACACTCTTAACTTCTGGGTTAACTGCCTCTCTTGTGCCTTCCCCTAAAGAACCCCTGAGCCCACTTCCCCAAAAAGGCCAGGACACTGTCATGGCATGTCACAGACTAGGTAAGGATCAGCTTACAGGTTAGCACAGCAAATCAGGAAGGACCCCTCCTTGGGAACCCTAACCGAGGGAACAAAGGAGCTAAGGGATACAGCAATCACCCCCTGGTCGGTCGGGTCTCTCGTCCACGGATTTGGCAGGTTCTTACAGCGATAAGAAGAACTATGGCGCTCCCATGCACAGCTCTCCATTACAAGGATTCTTTCCCAGCTGCTGGCCCATAAATAAGCAACGAACGTTCTTAGGGAAAATACTCCCCAACGTCAGTGTCTTAGAGGGGTGGAGTGGATATAGGAAAGCATCTGTGCCCACTTCCCCCCAAGTTTTGAGGGTCATGGGGTATCAAAGGGTCTTTTTTCCATTCAGCCCCCTCAGGAGAAGTGGAAATGGACAGCGATGGAGGTGGCAGTGGAAACACCGAACAATTAGTCCAAATGACTCAGTGGCACTTACTGAGATGACTCGGTTGGCGACTCACATTATGGTTCTTGGTGGCTGTCAGGTGAGTGGCCCCCATACTGGACGGATACGAGGCTGCCTCAGACTTGAACTTAACAAAAAGCCCGATGTTGCAAGACTTCAAAATACACGCTATCTCTATAGACACAAGCAAAATCAAAGCAGTGTGGGCAGGTTAACATGTTCAGCTTGTCCTCAGCTGGGCGGCTGTATCTGGATATTGCCCAGGTGTGGGGCTGGGCCTCCATGAGCCTTTCATTCATTCAGTCATGGCTGGTTAGCCTTGGGAGTGTGACCTGTGACTCAGGACCTGAGATTTCTGTCCCCATGTGAAACTCACTGGCTCAGGAGGACATCAGCCCCTGGACCAGCACTGTCCAATGGAACATTGTTCAACGATGGAAATGTTCAATATTTTGTGCTGTCCAATATGGCAGCCACTAGCCACATGTGGCTATTGAGCACTTGGAATGTGCCTAGTGCAACCGAGGAACAAAATTTCCAATTTAATTTATTTAATTTAAATTAATTTAAATTTAAATAAGCACTAGTCTAGTGGGTGGTGGCCCTGGGTAGTGCAAACACTGAAAGGTTGGAGGTTCCAGTCCACCCAGAGGCACCTCGGAAAAAAGGCCTGGCAATCTACTTCTGAAAAATCAGCCACTGAAAACCCTATGGAGCACAGTTCTACTTTGAAAAAAGGGAGCCACCATGAGTTGGAGTCAACTGGACGGCAGCTGTTTTTTTTTTTAATATAGGACAATTGCCCTGCACGTGATATGGCTCAATCACATGCCTTTTCTTTCCCTCTCTGATCTCCATCCTTCAAGCATGGACTGACCCCAACATTGCTCTGGCATGAATCCAACCCCCTCCCTAATCTCTGCCCCTCTAAAACTGGACCCCCCACGCCTCCGCAAGCACGGAAGTACCTGGCAGGTTGAAGTTCTTCTGCTGCCGCGTGCACTGTGGGGAAGGGTGCAGGGGAGAAGGCGGTGTGGCGCTGGGTGGTAGCGGGGGCGCTGGCGAGGAGGGCGTAGAGGACGTTGTGGATGAGGGGTTGCTGCTGGAGTCTGGCTGGTAAGGGACAGGGATGTGGTCCTGCAGGAAACAAAACAGGGCAGGGGTCAGGGGACAACAGGAAAGCAGAGATGGCAGTGAGAACAAGCTGAGCAGGAAGAGGTCTCTGTGCTGCCCACCCAGGCTCCAGCCAAGCATCCTCGGCAACACTTGCCCCTTCCTCAGTCACTAGGTCTTCCAAAGGCCTGCCGGCTTCATCATCCCCACAAGGCTGCACCCAGTTGCGGGAGGAACAGTTTCTGGAGTCAAATTCCTGTCCACTGTCTGTACCCCGGAGTGGAAGGATGCCCTGTAATGAAAACCACTTAGGTTGACAGCCACACTTCCTGCACCTCTTTGATTCTTGAAAGTCTCATGCCAAGGCGCTCAGAGTGCTCTTTCCATCTTAACACTTCTCCTCCAGAGTGTTTATTAAAGAATTAGCAGCCTGACAGTTCCTGACAGAGCATGAGAGTGAGCCTTCCGCATCTTTCCTCAGTCCCCCTTAGAATCAGCACTGCCTCTCCTCGTCCCTGAGTCAGCTCTAAAGTGAAGATGAGGAGAGAATCCACGTGTACATCCTCGGAATGACCAGGATGGGAGTAGGGACAAGAGCAGTGTAATGGGTGGAACAGTGGTCCCCCAAAAGACACGTCCACCCAGAATTCAGAATGTGACCTTCCTTGGAATAGGGGTGCTTGCAGATGTAACTAAGGTGAGGATCTTAAGATGACATCATCCTGGATTAGGGTGGGCTAATGAAGAGTGTCTTTATAAGAGACAGAAAAGAAGACATGTAGAGAATCACAAGGGAGAAGGCCATGTGAAGACAAAGGTAGAGACTGGAGTGATGTGTCCAAGGAACACCATGGATTGCCAGAGCAATCAGCAGTTAGGAGATCTGTGTGGAACAGATTCTTCTCTATGGCTTCCAGAAGGAACCAGTCCTGCCAACACCTTGATTTCAGACTTATGGACTCCAGAACTGTGAGAGAATAAATTTCTGTTGTCTTAAGCCACCCAATTCATGGTAATTTGTTACAGTAGGCCACAGAAACTATTAAAAAGATAAAGAGTTTTAAGCTTTTAGAAGTTTGACATGATGTATCTTAGTGGGGATTTCTTGGAGTTTATCCTGTTTAAGGATTGTTTAACCACTTCTTCTGCCATTAAGCCAATCCATAGAGTTTTGTTTGTTTGTTTGTTTGTTTTAGGGCAGAGGTTACTGTTATTTGTCAGTTCTGAAATTTCCTTTTGGTTCTTCTTGGTATCTTCTATTTCTTTGCTGATGCTTTCTTTTTTTCTTGTGCTTTAAGTGAAAACTTACAGCTGAAGTCAGTTTCTCATATAAAAATTCATACATACATTGCTATGTGGTTTCCTGCAGTAGTGTCTTGCCGTTTTCTTTGTATAGGTCTCTCACGTCTCTGGTTAGATTTATTCCTAAGTATTTTATCTTCTTGGGGGCTGTTGTCAATGGTGTTGATTTGGTGATTTCCTCTTCGAAGGTCTCTTTGTTGCTGTAGAGGAAACCAACTGATTTTTGTATGTTTATCCTGTATCCTGATCGTTTGCTGAAATCTTCTACCAGTTCCAGTAGTTTTCTTGTGGATTCTTTGGGGTTTTCTGTATATAAGATCACATCATCTGCAAACAGGGATACTTTTACTTCTTCCCTACCAATTCTGATGTCCTTTATTTCTTTTTCTAGCGTTAAGTGCTCTGGCTAGGACCTCCAGCACAATGCTGAATAAGAGTGGTGATAAAGGGCATCCTTGTCTGGTTCCCGTTCTCAAGGGGAACGCTTTTATTTATTGCTTTATTTATTTATTTTTGATTGTTATAGTTTACATGAAGTTTACATTTCAAGTTAGTCTCCCATACAAACATTTATACATACATTGTTATATGACCCTGACTGCTCTCACCTTCCTGTGACAGCACACTCCTCCTTTCCACCCGATTGCCCATGTCCATTCAATCAGCTCCTAACCCTCTCTGCCTCCCCATCTCACCTCTGGACAGAAGCTGCCCGTTTAGTCTCTTGTATCTACTTGAGCTAAGAGGCACATTCCTCACGAGTATCACTTTATGTCCCACCGTCCAGTCCAATCCCTGTCTGAAGAGTTGGCCTCGGAAAGTATTTCATTCTGGGCTTACAGAGAATCCGGGGGCCATGCTTTCTGGGGCTCCTCCAGACTCAGTCAGACCATTAAGTCTGGTCTTCTTACTAGAATTTGAGTTCTGCATCCCACCTTTCTCCGGCTCCATCAGGGACTCTCTTAACCACTGTACCACCAGGGCTCCTTGGAAGATGGACAGATGCATGCTTTATGCTTTCCCTTATCTCTCAAATGACAATAGTCAAGTCCCTGTTGTTGTTAGGTGCCATTGAGTCAGTTCCGACTCATAGTGACCCTATGTACAGCAGAATGAAACATTGCTGGTTCCTGCGCCATCCTCACAATCATTATGCTTGAGCCCATTGTTGCAGCCACTGTGTCCGTCCGTCTTGCTGAAGGTCTTCCTCTTTTTCACTGACCCTCTACTTTTCCAAGCGTAATGTCCTTCTCCAGGGACTGATCCCTCCCGATAACATGTCCAAAGTATGTGAGACGTAGTCTCACCATCCTTGCTTCTAAGGAGCGCTCTGGCTGTATTTCTTCCAAGACAGTCAGTCCCTACCTTACTCTGAAAACCTCGTTTGTCCCATTGGGCCGAGTGAGAGCTGCTCTCTGTGTCATAGCTCAGCCACCTAAATCTTAGCTCCACATGTCATTGACATAATATTCCTTAGACTAATAGGTCTGTTGCCATGGGAATATAATTACCATTAGATAAATCAGGAGGGAGTAAGAAGGCTGGCTTCCTGATGCCCTGCTACTGTAGTCAGATCAGAATTACCTCCAAGGTGGTCTTGCCTGGCAGGTGGCTGGAGTGAACTTGCCTGGGAAGGTGGGTGTATTTCCAAGTTGTCAGATCCTCTCTGCCTTCAGCCAGGATTCACCTTTATTTTTCCCACAGTGGGTCAGAAATCATATCGGGGAGATCTATTACTTCAGGGAAAATTCTGTAGCTTGGAGACATGAATTATCTAAGGGATGGGTATACTATTTCTTTGTATAGATTATTACAGCCAAGTTCCTCCATTTCTCAGAGCCCTAGTTTCTTCCTCTGGAGGTAATACCCCTTTTGAAGGTTTGTTGCCAGGATTTTATGAATTAACAAATTAAAAGACTATCATCAGGACTTCCACTTCCACTAAGTACAACTAAAACCCCTGGACATTATACAGAAAACAAATGTAAAGTGGAAAAATGGAAAAAAGAAAGAAAGGCAGAGAGAAGGAAGACTGACTAGGGAATTACGACCTAAGGAAAAACAACATTGAGCTCCCTGTTTCTTTTTGCCCCGTATATCCCAGACATGGAGCTGAAGAAGCCAGAAACCCAGAAACGCCAATGGGCAAAGACAAAGAGAGCCCCAACAAAAGCCTATTCCCTCTAGTCAAAGGATCAGTAATGGAACAGCCCAACAAGACAAAACAAAAAACAACAAACAAACAACTTTCAGACGATGACTCTTCTACTCCAGTCAAACACCACAGAAAAAAAACTGTGGCTTCCACCTACACCCATACCAGCAAAGGCCAGCTGGGAAGCCTAGACTTCTCCCCTCGCCAGGCTGTGAGGAGATAGCCCAACCCCTCTGCCTGAGTACTGTCAGAGAAGGCTGAGTAGGGAGCCAGGACTTTCATCCCCACTGGGTGGTAACAAGGCCTTCCCCACTCAGTGTCAGTGAGAGTCTGGACTTCCACCCCCACCCAGCAGTAGCACAATGGCCTTGGCCCCCTCTTCTGAGGCAGAGGCAATCAACCCCGACTATACCATGCAAGGTCGACCTCGGTTACGTTAAATGGCCCATGGTTCCGAACACAACCCAGGCTGTTTCACATCCTCAAGCTTGGGACATGTTATTACCTGTGCCTGGGATGTCTGTCCAGCCCTGTCCCTGGCCACCTGCAAAAAATCCTAATCATTCTTCAAAATGCAGCTCAGATCTGCCCTCCTTGGGAAGCTCCCCTGACCTCTACTCCCTGCCAGGTAAAATGCATCACTCACTCCTGGTGCTAGTCCTGTAACACGGAGCTCGCCTTGGATGGTGTTTCTACATGGTCACTTCTCAACTTACTTCTCTGTCTCACCCTCTAGCCTAGGGTTGTGTTACGTTCATGTCTGTGTTCTCAGCACTTAGCAAAGTGCCAGACCCAGCATGCTCCCTCAGTAAATGTGTGCTGGATGAAGGAAAAAGGAAAGAAGGAAGGAAGAAAGGAAGGGAGGGAGGGAAGGAGAGACGCAGGAAGAAAGAAATGGAAAGAGGGTTGAAGGGATGGAGAGAAGGAGACGGAGGAAGAAGGTCTGCCTCCTCTCACTAGACTGTGTCTTGCTCATCTTCCTCTTCTTCCTCCGCCTCTTTCTTCCTCCTATACTTCATTCAAGGAGCACTGTGGGGCAGTGGTTAAAGCACTCAGCTGCTAACCAAAAGGTTGGTGGCGGTCACTCCTTGAGAGAAGGTTGTGGCAGTCTGCTTCCATAAAGATTACGGCCTTGGAAATCCGACAGGGCAGGTCTACACTGTCCTATAGGGTCACTGTGAGTTGGAACCAACTTGATGGCAATAGGTTTATACCTCATTCATTCTCTTCCTCTTCCTCTACCTCCTCTTCCTCTTCCTTCTTCCTCTTCCTCCTCCTCCTCTTCCTCTTCCCCCCTTTCTATCCCTCCTTCTTTTCCTCTTCTTTCATCACCAAACTACTTCCATGCCCTCAGTATCCAGCGTTGGACTAAATCCTTTACACATATCATGGCATCTCACCCTGTCCACTATCCCAACAAGGCAGGTACTACTATCCTGCCCACTTTACAGAGGGAAAAACTAAGGCAGGGAGATATTAAAATGTCCAGCCCACACAGTTAACATCAAATGTGAAGGGGCTGAGCTTCAAGCCCAGGCATTCTGACTCCAGAATCCACACTCTGACCACAATGCCAGAAGAGAAAGCAGGAGTCTTGTGAGCCTGGACTGACTGAGCTAGGCAGGAGAGACGGAGCCAAAGAGCAATAAAAAGGAAAACTTCAGACCAAATTGGCTCAGAAATCTATCGCACTAACCACACCACTGCCTGACAAAAAGAATCTGTGTGCGGCCAGCGAGAAGCGAAAGAGGGGAAAAAATAACCCAGCCCTCTGACAGACCCTGGCCACCTTCATTTCAAAGTCGCTTTCTGAATGGAGGTTAACTTATTTTCCTTATCAAATGCTCTTGCTGGCAGACAAGCAGAACAATGTCACAGTCGCTGATCCATCTGACCCACGTTTCTGTCCCATCTTACACCAAGAGGCTCACTGTGCCTATGAAGCGAGAGGGAAAGGTCTCGAGATCGCTCTGGGCCCCTCACCCCTCAGGACATGACAAAGGTGAGGGTGGGTTACAGGCTTGCACAGTTACTTCCCAGGAGCCACGATATCTGAGCCCCCTCGCCTCCAAGCGGTGGGGATCCCCTCTCCTAGAGACCTAGATCTTTTGCAGATAACAAAGGAAAAGTGGACCCAGCCTGACACTTGATTAAAGTAGTTGCTGTTAAGTCAGCTCTGACTTATGGCAACCCCATGTGTGTCAGAGTAGAACTGTACTCCACAGGGTTTTTAATGGCTGATTTTTCAGAAGTAGATTGCCAGGCCTTTCTTCTGAGGTGCCTCCGGGATAGGAGCCTCTTGGTTAGCAGCTGAACACATTAACCATTTGCATCATCCAGAGATTCCAACGTTTGATTGGGGGCCCCCAAATTTAAGCTGATAATAATAGCTAGCACTTCCCGGACACTTATTACGTGCCAGGAACTGTGCTAAGAGCTTTTACGCTGATTGTTTCATTTCATCCCCAGAACAACTCTCTGAGGTAGGGGCTCTTATTACCCCCACCGTGGGCATTTTAAACATGGCCACAAATTCCTTGAGACTCTTCCTGTTAAGAGGGGGGGGTCTGTATCTTGAATCTAAGCAGGCTTATGACTGCTTCAATCAGTAAAGAATGGCAGAAGTGATACCGCCATCACTAGATAATAAGAGGCCATGCAGCTTCCACTGTGTTTGTTAAAACAGTCACTCTCTGAGCCCCGAGCTGCCAGGTAAGAAGCCTAACTACCCTGAAGCAGCCATACTGGGAGGAAGCCCAAGCAACAATTAAAGTCCGCACGTAGGCACTCCAGTTGTCTCTGCTAAGCCCAGCCCTTGACTCCTCCCAGTCCAGCCACCAGACAAGTGAGTGAAGGAGCCTCTAGATCAGGGGCCAGCAAACTTTTTCTGTAAAAGGCCAGACAGTAAATATTGTAGGTTTTGCAGGTGACACAATCTGTCATAAGTACTCAACTCTGGCATTACAGCACAAAAGCAACCAAAGACAGCACGCAAGCAAGTGGGTATGGGCTGTGTTCCAGTAAAACTTCATTTACAAAAACAGGTGGTGGGCTGGATTTGACCTGTGGGTCATAGTTTGCCAATTTCTGTTCTAGATGATTCCAGCCCCACGTTGTTTGCGTTTTCCCGGTTGAGTCCCTGGACACTGTGGAACAGACAAGCCATCCCCACTGCGCCCTGTCTGTTCCCATATTCCTGATACACAGAATCTGTAAACATAATAAAACGGTTGTTGTACACCACTAACTTTGGGGTGGTTTGTTGTACAGTAGTAGATAACTGGGACACATCCATTGTACACACTGGAAAACTGAGGCTCAGACAGATTAAGTTACTTGCCCAAAGTCTCATTGCTAGAAACTGGAAGAAGCCAAGGCTGGGTGCCAGGTTTGCCTGACTCCAGAGGCCAAGCTCTCAACTGCTAGGATGATGTTACAAGGTGCCGGATGATGAATGACTCCGAAATCCAGTAGGGAAAACGGTGGGTGACAGCCCAAGAGGGAAATAAGATACAGCCTTTGGCACAGAAGGAGAGGTCCGAGACTGAGGGAGGGGCCAAATTAAGAAGTTTGATTTTTTTTTTCTAAGTGCAGTAGAAAGCCATTGAATGGTTTTTAAGCAGAGAGTGGTGTCACGGAAATCACACTTGTTAAGAATCACTCTGGCTGCTGTTGGAGAATGGATATGGGAGGGGCGATTCACTCCAGAACCCTATGAGAAGTGAGACTGTCCCTTGCCAGCTAGAGGCCACATGGCCATTGTGACCTCATCAGGGACCTGAACAGAGGTACATAACCCCCACCTCCTTGGGCTGATCGGCGCTTTATCCACCCTCAGCTAACACACAAAGGCATGGTGGTCTTCCTAGCCGCTGTTGGCATGCACGGCCCTTGCCTCCCTACTGTGGGGCTGGAGTGTTCCTGGGATAGCTTTGGTGCAGCCTGCTCTCCAGACCAAACAAAGGATGTGGACATTGCGTGGGAAATTTCCAGACCACATTGGAAGGAAAGATGCACAGAGGGGCCCACTGCTGACCACTCACCTGGGGATCAGCCGGAAGCAGACCAACCTGGCTGCAGCTCAGGGCTCTGGACCCACCAGTACCCATCCACTTGGTCTCCAACCAGAAGCTCAGAAATAGACCCCACTCCTTGGCAGTTTGATTCAACAGATGTGTTGGAAAGCCCAGAACCATCTGGAAAGCTGATCCTGGCAGATGGTGGAACATCTCAGAGAGCAAAGCGGGTGGGGTCTAGGCCACTAAGGAAACTCTCAGTCTCTCCTCCTCTCTCTGTTGCCCCCTCCTTGGCACAGTCGTTCATTCTCCTTTCATCCTCCCTGCCTCTAAATTAGACACATTGTTGGCACATCCAACCCTGCACCAATCCTGGATACCCCCCAAGTTCACTCAACACAAACCACAGAGTTAGGAGAGGCCAAGGTGGGCCGGGACATGACTGCTACCTTCCAGATCAATCCAGTGGGCCCTGCCCAGGCCCTTCCTCTTTCCTGCTGCCCATCTGCCCCCCAGATCCTCAGAGCCAGCAGAACTCTAGCCTTACCTTGTTAATTTTGTTGGTTTTGGGGAGCGTCTGGCTGACGTGCAGGTCCGAGTACCGGGGTGGCTTCCGTAGAGGATTGTTGATGTCACACGGGACCGACTCTGTCCGGACTAACCTTGCTGGATCCGTAGGGGCAAAAACAGCAATTTTGGAGTTTTAGTATCACTTTGGCCCACTAAAAATCAGAGCTCAGACCCTGAATCAAAGGCCCACCCTCAAGACTGAATGGGAATTCACAGAAAATGATAGTCATTGTTTTTGCGGTGGTGGGATTGGGGTGTGTCCTGTGGCTCCTAAAATTTTTATATTGCTAATCAGTGACTTTTGACAGTTAAACATTATAAAAAATAAAACTGATGCTATAAAGGACAGATTTTTTTTAAAAACCGTAATTGTTTTCACGTTCACATTCGTTTCAGAGCAGAACTTTTACAAAATACAAGAGGTTCCTGATTTCTCAGGGCCTGTAATCAGTGGGGAGTCCCTGGGTGGTGCAAATGGTTCATGTGCTCAGCTGCTAACTGAAAGGTTGGTGGTTCGAGTCCACCCAGAGGCAACTTGGAAGAAAGGCCTGGTGATCTACTTCTGAAAAATCAGCCTTCGGAACCCTATGGAGCATGGTTCTATTCTGACACGTTCGGGGTCGCCATGAGTCAGAATCGACTCACTGGCAACTGGTTTTAGGTGAGAATCGGTGGGCAAGCTCACAATGACCACCTGTCCCTGCCTCCTGTAATCAGTGTATTTGGATTTGGATTTGGATCATCTTTTGTTACTTTGGATTTCTCTGGTCTGAACAGCCTGTCACATGTTCAAACACATCATGTGTCTCAAACAAGGCCACCCTGGGTCCCTGAAAGAGAGGCTCAACTTTTCCAGCTTTCTCCTCTGCCTCATCCTGAAAACCACACAGGAAGCCGGGCACACAGCTAATGCTAAATAAGTGCTTCCTGACCCAGACCACATCATCCAAGCCCCTCCTCCCTGCTGCCCTTCTATTATTTCTACTATTCCCCATGGCGAGGGGAAAAAGTGAGAAGCTCAAGTGCAAAATCTGCTGTCTGGTCTCATTATTTGTTGTTGTTAGCCGCTGTCCAGTCGGCCCCCAACTCATGGCAACCCCACGCACAATGGAACAAAACACCACCCTGTCCTGTAGCCATCCCCATGATCGGTTGCAGATCGGACTGTTGTGATCCACAGGGTTTACACTGGCTGATTTTCAGAAGTAGATCTCGAGGACTTTCTTCCTACTCTGCCTTAGTCTGGAAGCTCCAGTGAAACCTGTTCAGCATCACAGCAACACACAAGCCTCCACTGCCAGATGGGTGGTGTCTGTGCATGAGGTTCAATGGCTGAGAATCGAACCTGGGTCTCCTACATGCAAGGCCAGACAGAGTTCTACCACTGAACCTGAATGCTACTTGTTAACTGTTTTTTATTATGGGGGAGTGGGGAGGCGTTGGTTGAGACGTTAAAGCTTTAGCTTTGGACTGACCCAGGGACTGAATTTCTCCACTTAGTGTGCTTTGTCATCACCGTGGAAACTGACGATATTTTCAACTTTCTACCAACAGGGAGATAGAGCAAGAAGCTGGTGGACCTCTGGAAAGTTCTGCTTGCTTGGCATTTATAGGCACCTGCTACCTTTGAGCAAAGGGGCACTGCCGGGAGGAAGGGTGGCAGGGAGCCCCCTTCAAATGTCAGCTCCCAGAGCAGGGTGCCTTCCAGCAGTCCTTGGTTCCCATCTCCACATGGGAGTTGCTCGAAAAGAACCCACTACAGAGGGGAGTCGGGGGATGGTGGAAGGGAACGCATTCACCCAATGAGGCAGAGGCTCAGGAGCCCTAAGATTTCAGGTTTTAAAATAGCCTCACTGAGTGTATACAGTTACTCAAGGAACAGATGGTTCTTAATTAAGGATGTGGGGTGGTAGGGGCCAAGAGAACTGAAGACTTTTCTTCTACTTGCAATTTTCCCTCCTCGCAGAGATAAACAACGCTAAGATCATCGAAAACCAACTGCCCCTGGCTTTGGGACACACTACAGTGCTTTTGGCAGGAATTTGCCTCCTTCTTTAAGTTTGCCTTGGGTTCATTTTACAACAAGGCTGGTTGCCATGGCCGATGAGAGGGATGTAGTGGAAGGATGAGGAAGGAGGATTCAGGATAGGATCATCATGTTGCCGGACACAAAAGTTGCCTCTGGTGGCTCTCAGATCATATCCGGCCTACACATGGGGGTGTGGCGGGGAGGAAGTCAGCAAGAGTTTAAAGTATTTTAATAAGTGGCTGACATTTAAAAGTAAGGGTATGTCACAGAAGACTCTGGGCTTTTCTTTTAAAAATCAGAAATGCTGGCAGCACGGGGCCACACTGTCCTCTCTAGATGCTGCCTGGTGGTCCAGTCTGCCAGGCACCACCTCCCCCCCCCCCCCCCCGTCAGCTTCTCTCATTAGGATACTTGCTTGACTCTGGCAGACACCTGAGTTTTCAACTCCTGCTCTAGACCAGTGCTTCTGAAACTTTAAAGTGCATGGGAATCACCTGTGGATCTTATCAAAAATGAAGGTCCTGACTCACTAGGTCAGCCCCTGGGTGGCGCAAATGGTTTAAAATCTCAGCTACTAACCAAAGGGTTGGCAGTTCGAACCCACCCAGAGGAAGAAAGGCCTGGCGATCTGCTTCTGAAAGGTCAGAGCCATGAAAACCCTATGAGGCACAGTTCTACGCTGACACGCACGGAGTTGGCATGAGTCGGAATGGACTCGACCGCAACTGGATTGGACCGGGTGGGGTGGGGCCGCAGGTGATGCAGGTGGTACAGACACTGCTGGTCTGTGGACCATTCTTCGAATAGCAAGGGTCTAGACCAGGGTTGTCCAACAGCACTTTTTGCAAATGACGACAGTGTCCTGTATCTGTTTTATTGAACATGGTATCCACTAGCCACGTATGGACAAGAATCAAGGGAGCTGGACTACAAGGCTTCACAAAGAGATGCCTCCTCCCAGTGTCCTCCTCATGTCTTTCTGACTAGCTCAGCAAAATTGGCCCTTGTGTTTGCATAGTAGAAGGCTGGCGGTGGCTCTCCCAAAACTTGCAGTGCCTCTCTGCCTGGACATGCTCACCCAGACACTCCCAAAGCCCCAGGGAGGTGGAACACAGCCAGACTTCCCCCTAGCCCACTTCTGCAGGGACAATTGATGGGTCTGAAGAGCACATTCTGGAAAGACACTGAAAAAGGTGCTCCTTTTGAGTGAGAAGGAAAAGAAATGGGATTGGGGGAAAGAGAGGAAAGTGAAAATTAGGAGGGGAGATAAGACAGAAAGAACAGGAATTAGAGACTGGAAGAAGAACTGGGGTGGCGGGGGGGGCTAAAGTATCAGGGACTAGTACAGGGGGCCAGAAATAGGGGGAACAGACACAGGGGATGAGAATCAAAAAGACAAGCTTCAGGAAGGAGGGTGTTGGGGCAGGTAGAAATAAGATAGGCAAACACCAGGGGGTCAGGAGGTATCCAGAATGGGCCTGGGTGGGACACCTATCACACACGGCCTGCACAAGCCCCACCCCACTCTGTCCCCTGGGACAGCAAGTGTTATATACTTACCTCCTCGGTGGATGATCAGGAGGTGACATGGTGGGGCTTCTTTGGTGCATTTGTTGTGGCACTTTAACCTGCAACAGAGAAAGAGAGAGAAGAATGGATGGATGGATGGACAGACAGACGGATGGATGGATGATGGAAGGACGGCTGTAGGATGGATGGATGGATGGATAGGTTGGTGGGTGGATGGATGGGTAGATGGGAAAGCAGATGGATAGATGGAAGGATGGATAGATGGGTGGGTGGGTGGACAGGCAGATGGATAGATGGGTGGGTGGATGATTGATGGATGGATGGGAAGGACAGATGGATAGATGGACGGATGGATGGATGGAAAGACAAATGGACAGATGGATGGATAGACGGGTGGGTGGATGGAAGGCTAGCTGAAGGATGGATAGGTGGGTAAGTGGCTGTATGGGCACATGGGAGGGTGGATGGATGGATGGATTGATGGATGGACAGATGAATGGAAGGACAGATGGACAGATGGATAGATGGATATATGGGTGGGTGGGTGGATAGGCAGATGGGTGGGTGGATAGATGGATGGATGGATGGATGAGAAGGACAGATGGATGGATGGGTGGATGGACAGATGGATGGATGGATGGATGGAAAGATAAATGGACAGATGGATGGATGGACAGATGAGTGGGTGGATGGATAGATGGGTAGATGGAT
Source organism: Dugong dugon (assembly GCA_030035585.1). Classification (NCBI taxonomy): domain Eukaryota; kingdom Metazoa; phylum Chordata; class Mammalia; order Sirenia; family Dugongidae; genus Dugong; species Dugong dugon. The sequence goes on from CM057476.1 coordinate 15,059,415, forward strand.
GGCTGGACAGATGGAAGGATGGCTGTAGGATGGATGGATGGATAGGTTGGTGGGTGGATGGATGGGTAGATAGGAGGGTGGATGGATGGATGGAAGGACAGATGGATGGATGGATAGCTGGGTGGGTGGGTGGACAGGCAGATGGGTGGGTGGATAGATGGATGAACGGATGGACGGACGGAAGAATGGATGTGAAGGACAGATGGATGGATGAGTAGACGGATGGATGGATGTGTAGGCGGATGGATGGATACATGGGTGGGTAGATGGATGAATGGATGGCTGGACGGAAAGGTAGAAAGACAGATGGATGGACGGGTGGATGGATGGATGGGTGGGTGGGTAGGTGGATGGATGGGTGGGTGGATGGATGGGTGGATGGAATAACAGAAGGACGGATGGATGGATGGGAAGGATAGATGGGTGGATGGATGGGTGGATGGGTGGGTGGGTGGATGGGTGGATGGATGGATTGGTGTGTGGATGGATGGATGGATGGGTGGGTGGGTGGATGGATGCATGGAAAGTTCAGAAGACTCTCGGTGCTGTGGATACAAAGATGTGTGAGATGAGATACAGCTGCTGCTGCAAAGGTGGCTCCTTGGCCTCCAGGAAATTAAGTCAAAAAGAAGCTGCTGCTCTCCACTCTCGACCTCACAGGTCAGCTCTGGGAGGTCCAAGAGTGGGTCTGGTTTCTAGTTTCCCCTATCAGTCTGTATTTGTCATCATTGGCATCACATTCCTATTTATCATCTTCCATTTACTTGGGTACTCATTTGCCAGCCATTGTAACAAACATTTTACATACACTATGTCACTGGATCTTATGAAATGGGTATTATTATTCCTGCTTTACCGATGGGGAAACTGAGGTTGATTGACTTGTACTAGTCCTGGCAGAAAACCTGGATCACTGGTCCCAAGGGAGGCCTCAGATTTTTTTTTTTTTTTTTTTTCCTCAAAAGCTTAAGCTATAGGAGTCTTAAGGCTTAAGCTAACAGGGACTTCCAATTAGCATGAGATTAGTAAACAGGTATTAGATTTTAGGGGTATTAAGACTTTAGAGTCAAAACATACTCCTTTGAGAGAAGCCTAAGATGTCACCTCGCTCTTCCCCCTACACTTGCCTAACTTCATAAGTGTAAGAAAAATCCCAAGTTGCTGAGACCTGGCTTTGTCTTTTTCTTTTACAGTTTCATATCCATACACTGGATACACATTATTACAGATGCTACCAGAGCTCCACCATGTCCCCTTGGATTCCCTTACTTACCATTCATTTCTGCCCACACCAGCCTAACTTCCAACAGCAAATATCATCCTCAGGCTGCTCAGAGGTTTGGTATTTAAACAGCAAGGCAAAGACACTGTGCAGAGAAGTGCGAACTTTAGATTTGCCCTCCACCATTTTCTCTTCTGAGGAGCCCTGGTGGTGCAGTGGTTAAGCGCTCAGCTGTCAACTGAAAGGTTGGTGGTTCGAAATCCACCTGGCGGCTCTGCAGGAGAAGGACCTGGCAATATGCTCCCATAAAGATTACAGCCTAGAAAACCCTACGGGCAGTTCTACTCTGTCACATGGGGTTGCTATGAGTTGAAATTGATTCCATGGCACCTAACAACATCTTCGCCTCTAGGGATCTGATTAGAAAAACCAAACCCATTGCCGTTAAGTCGATTCTGACTCAGAGCAACCCTACAGGACAGAGCAGAACTGACCCCTGGGGCCGCCAAGGCTGTAATCTTTACGGAAGCAGACTGCCACAGCTTTCTCGCTTGGAGAGGCTGGTGGGTTTGAACTGCTGGCCTTTCGGATAGCAGCCCAGTGCTTAACCACTGTGCCCCCAGGGTTCCTTAAGGGATCTGATAGTCCTTTTTTAAGAGAGTGGTGTGAATGTCCAGTTGAAGACCTGATGTTGATACCTTCAAGTAAAACACAGACGTTAAGTTAAGTAAAGGGGATTACCCTCAATAATGTGGGTGGGCCTCATCAAATCAGTTGAAAGCTGTTAAGAGTAAAACCCAGGCTTCCCTAAGGAAGAGGCATTGACTCCAGCCTGCCCTGCGGGTTTCTGACCTGCCATTCCCACAGCCACATAAGCCAATTCCTTGAAATGAACAGAACTATGTAGTACGTTTATGTTTAATTGTATATAATAAATTTATTATTTTAAATTAAATTAAAATGTTCATAAATTTTATATAAAATGTAATATAGAAACATACCCTACTGGTTATGTTTCTCTGGAGAACCCCGACTGATACAACATGGAAACAAATAAATGGGATGATTTCAGGTGTGGTAAGTTGGTGAACAAAGTAACACAGGGAAATGTGTGGAGAGCGGTGGGGACATATGAGGGAGCTCCATGGACCAGGGCCGCCCGGAAGGCGTCTCCCGGGAGGTGACACTGGAGTCGAGACTTGGGGGAAGAGCTTCCAGACAGTGCAAAGTTCGGAAACAACAGCAAGCTTCGTGGGCTCAGGGGTCAGGAAGGAACAAAGAAGGTGGGGATGAGATGAGGAAGGAAAGGGGGCAGGGGCCCCGGAGGCCATGCCAAGGAGTCTGCATTTGATCCTGCGGGCTCTGGGAGGCTACCGGAGCTTTGGAGGACTGTGACATGGTCAAACTGATGTTTGGGAAGCCCAGTTGGAGAAATCTGCTAATTCCAAGAAGTTTCTGCTTGCGGTTCCTGATTAGAATAGCTCGACTTCATGCTGGAAGCTTCCAGAAAGAAAGTTTTCCTTTCTGCCATTCCACCTACGAATCCTGTCTCAGTGAGCTGCGTTCATAAACAAGCACAGAGGGAAGGGCTGTGTGCAGGTACGAAGGAGTTTTGTGGTCACTGTGGGCGGCACGCGGAACGAGGCCAACCGGTTTAATTTAAGCTTTGGACCACGGCTGAACCATGTCAGGGCAGGAGAGGCTTCCAGTGACCTCGCCTGTTTCTTGTCCTCTCCCCGGGCATTTTACTTGCCAGTGTCCCTTGCTGCTTGTCTCCTGCAGTAACTGAAAACCCTCCTTCAACTCTGTCCAAGGGGCGGGAGATAGAATGCTCGTCCTTCCAGCCAGGGGTGTCAGAGGGCAGCGTCGGGTGGCAGCACGGCCGCTGCTCACACAGAAAACCCAAGAGACATATCTACAATGCCCAGACCCTCACGCAATGCGGTGGAGGTTCAAATGTCAAAGACTGGAGCCTGCGCATCTGGGATCTGCTAATCGAGTCGGAGGACTAGCCTAGCCCTGAAATTACACCAGCCATGGAGAGGAGGAGGAGAAAGCTCGGGGAGGCATTTCCACGGGGCAAACACACTTCCACTATGTCCCACTCAGGAAGAGCCATTTTTCCATTGAGAAATATGCACAGTTCTGCCCAAATCACGCTTTTCCTTTGCACCACCCACGGAAGAAAGAGCCCCCATTTAAAAAAACAATTGCCATCGAGTTGTTTCCGACTCATAGCGGCCCTATAGGTCAGAGCGGAACTGCCCTGTAGGATTTCCTAGGCTGTAATCTTTATGGCGGCTGACTGCCACATTGTTCTCCCACGGAGCAGCTGGTGGGTTCAAACCAGCGACCTTTTAGTTAGCAGCCCAGCACTTAACCACTGAACCACCAGAGCTCCTTTTCAGAATACAAAACCAAAAAAAAACAACCCCCTGCCACTGAGTCAATTCCAACTCATAGCAATCCTACAGGACAGAGTAGAACTGCCCCATGGGGTTTTCCAAGGAGTAGCTGGTGGATTCACACTGCCAACCTTTTAGTTAGCAGCCACAGCTCTTAACCGCTGCGCCACCAGGGCTTCTTTTCCAGAATACAGCCCTCCTCAAAAGGGAAAATGGGATCAGGGTAGCATAAGGGATGAACCTGGGTTAAAATCATGGCGGTACCATATCTTGGCTGTGACAACTTGGGAAGTCGCTGGCCCTCTCTGAGCCTCAGTTTTTTCATCTGTAAAGTGGCCATAATCACAGTATCTGCCTCACAGGATTGTGGTGAGAATTAATAATATGGTGCATGTAAGGTGCCTAGGACAACACCTGGCACAGAGTAGGTACTCAAAAACTAGCAGCTACTATCCTTTTTATCATGGTGTCGTTGTAAGGTGCCGTCAAGTCAGTTCCAGCTCATAGCGACCCCATGTACGACAGAACAAAACACTGCCCCATCCTGCGCCATCCTCACAATCATTGCTATGTTTGAGCCCATTGTTGCAGCCACTGTGTCAATCCCCCTCGTTGAGGGTCTTCCTCTTTTTTTGCTAACCCTCTACTTTACCAAGCATAATGTCCTTCTCCAGGGACTGGTCCCTCCTGATAACACGTCCCAAGTATGTGAGATGAAGTCTCACCACCCTCGCTTCTAAGGAGCATTCAGCTATAAAAACGAGTGAGGTACTGATGCAGGCTACAATGTGGATGAACCTGGAAAACAGGACGCTGAGTGAAAGAAGCCAGACACACAAAATCACACGTTGTATGACTCCATTTACACGAAATATTCAAAATAGGTAAATCCATAGAGACAGAAAGCAGACTGGCAGTTGCCAGGGACTGGAGGGAGAGGGGAATGGGGGAGTGATTGCTTAATGGGTATGGGGTTTTCTTTTGGAGTGGTAACTGGAACTAGATAGAGGTAATGGTTTCACGATAACACGAATGTATTAACTGCTGCTGAATTATTCACTTTAAAACGGTGAATTTTATGTTATGTGAATTTTGCCTCAAATTAAAACGGAACAAAAAAGGAAGCCCCCTGCCCCTTGACTCCTTATGCATCTCTTTAGAAGTTTACCTTTCCCAGCTGTGTGACCATGAGACCGTCAGTCTACCTTGCTGAGCTCTGGTTTCCTTATATGTAAAATTCGATGAGGATCGAACAAGAAAATGCCTCTGGAGTGCCTGGCGTTGAATGGGCCAGTGTTCCAGCAGGGACGGCTAAAACACACTTTGTCTACACCCAGTAAAGACTTTGCTGCCCTTATGTGGCCTGGTAAACTTGGAAAGGGTTTATTTAAACTTTCATTCAAAATGGTTAATTAAGAAAAGCCTTCTAAGGCTTAATAGGATAAGCTTCAGTTATCGCGAAACATTGCTTACGTGCAACATCTCATTCTCCGAAGGAGCTACTGGCTAACTGAGACATTTCTCTGTCTACAAGTTAAACATGTGAATTTATTCTGGAGGGTAGAATCTGGGTCTTACTCCTTTTTGTAGTCCCCTCTCCTCTTCTCCTTTTAGTCCCTGGCCTGGGGCCTGGGGCCTGGGGCCTAATACATGCTGAATAAACATTAGAGAGACGGAAGAAGAGAGGAAGGAAGAGAAAGGGAGGAAGGATGAGCAGGAGGGAAAACCTGTCAAATGCTACTGAGTTAGGGGCATTAATAGTCTCCACCAAATATTTTTTGAAAAAGGATTTTGATTTCTTAAAAAGTATATCCTTCTTAGTTTGTGAAGGAGCCCCTGGGTAGTGCAAATGATTAAGTACTCGGCTACTAACCGAAAGGTTGGCGGTTAGAGTCTATCCAGAGGTGCCTTGAAAGAAAGGCCTGGCAATCTACTTCCAAAAAATCAACCAGTGAAAACCCTATGGACCAGCTCTATTCTGACACATGAGGCCACCATGAGTCAGAATCGACTTGATGGCCACAGGTTTGCTTTCTTTGGTTTTAGTTTGTGAGCTGTGATACGTCCCTCTGTGCGTGCCCTTCCTTCTCCTTTTCATCCTCTCTCCTCCTTCGCTTTGAGTCTCCTCCAACACTCCTGGGGTGGGCGTGGGGGCAGGGATTTGACCAGAAGCAAACCGGATCTCCGAGGATCTTGCTCTGGAACTGTGGGCAAATGGCCCCGTTTGTGAGCAGCTCTGCTGTTTTTCCTAATAGATTTGTCACGGTGTCACGGTCCCCAGCAGACCTGCAGAGCAGACGCAAACCCAGAACCTGGCGTGGGGCTGGGTTCAGACCGCTGGCCTCTGCAGAGGCAGAGACGGGGAGGCTCCTGCTGGGGAAGACTGTTCAAGTGGTTCACTGGGTGACTATAGCAAATTTATGAAGTTTACCATGAGCAGCCCAAAGCCCTAAATTCTCTTACTTTCTCTTGCCCCACACCAGCTCACTTTGCAATCCATCTGAACAGGGCATAGCCTTTCCTTACAGAGTGCAAAGGCAATGGTTTAAAAACCTAGCCTCCAGGATGGAAGGAAGGGGAAAAGGGGGGTCTTTGCTTAGGTGGCACTGAGTTCCTGTGAATGGTGGTGAATAACCTAATTAAACAAGCACCAGCTTTGAGCCAGGCACTCTTACATAACCTGTTTAGTGTGAACAATCATCCTGTGAGAGTTGGATATTGTCACGCCCATTTCAAAGTCAAAAAGACTAAGGCTCAGTACACAGTCTTGTCACACAGATAGCGAAGAGCGGAGTCAGGATAACTAACAGATCGGGTCCTTCATTCACACACTCAAAACAAAACAAAACGCCAGTGTTGCATTCCTTCTCTGTGCCAGGTACTATGCTAGGTACTCGGGGTGTGTGATAAAATAGGGCAAGAATTCTTTCTTTAAGGCTCTTACGATCTAGCAAGGAGTTTATTGTCTAAGGATGCATGCAGACCCACTTCTTACGGACTCGAGCGTGAACATCCTTCTACTCATCCCACTGCCTCAAAATCTTTTAGAAATAATCCCACGTGGACTTCAACCAGACACTTGGGCCCTTGGGTTGGCAAGAACCACCTTCCCCCCAGAGGCTCCTTTTGGGAGTTATTCAGCCACCAGGTGTTTACCGAGCACTTACTATGTGCCAACACCTGCTGGCCCTAGAGATATAAATGGCAAACAACTCAGACAAGGACCTCCCCTCAAAGAATTTGGGAGACAGGCAGGTAAACAGACAAATACAACATGATAATATACGGTTATATGATATATACGATATGTGGATATATGATACATGGTTATGATGGGGAATTGCAGGGTGTGGCATTTCTGATTTCAGAGATGTCCGGGAGGACTTCCTGGAGTAAGTGATGACTGAGCCAAGCCTGAAAGATAAGTGGGAACTAGGAGAAGTGGAGGAGCTCTGGTGGCCCAACAGTTAAGTACTCAGCTGCTAACTGAAAGGCTGGCAGTTCGAACCCACCCAGCAGCTCCATGGGAGAAAGTCTTGGCCACCTGCTCCCATAAAGATTACAGCCTGGGAAACTCAATGGGGCAGCTCTACTCTGTCACATGGGGTCATTATGAGTCAGAATTGACTTGGTGGCACCCACCGACAACTGGAGCAACAGAGGTGGGCAGGAAAGATCCAGGTAGAAGCACGCGGGTGCAGAAATGCAGTAATGAGTGAGCACGTGGTCTGCTGCAAGGTTGGTGGGTCAAGACGGCCAGAGCTCTGGGCTGAGGAGGGGAGTCGTGAGAGGCGAGGGAGGAGAGGTAAGCAAGGTACTATGCAGGGTCTCATCAGGAGACTGCATTTTATCCTGAGAGCAAGGGGTAACCAATGGGAGATTTTCAACAGGGAGGTGAAAGCCAGGCAAGTGTTTTGAAAGACCCCTCTGGCAGCGGATTACTGCAGTTAAAGGGCAGCGACCTTGCCCTCTCTCATTACCTCCTCATTCTCCACACTACCACTACATGAAGTGCTCCCCGCTGCTTCTTGCAAAATCTCCGAACCAAATCCTCGCTCCCTTGGCAGTCAGGCTGGTCCCGCCAAATGCCCCAACTGAGCATTTCTGTCTCATTTTGATTCCCCTGTGGTCTGTGCACTGAGCTGATGCTTCTAGAAGTGCCTCCATATGCTCCCAGTGAAGGATAGCATCACCTTCCTTCCCTCACTGCTGACAACTCATAAGGTTTAGCTTTCCGGACTCTTAGAAACCCCAACAACAATATAAATAAGCAAGGGACGGCGGGGAGTACTGACATAAACCAGACATCAGGCTCCAGTGACATCATGAAAAGTAATCAGAAACCCCCAGCACCATTCTCTCCATAAAAGGCCATGGTGAGGGAAGCTACAGATTTATTAACTGTTAGAGATGCCACCTCCAACCCAATTTTCTTAAGAGAGAAGACAGTGACTGGAGGGCCTTCTTGGCTCCCTGGACCTGGAGGTGTTATTCAGAACACAAAGGCCCATTTGTTATCTTTCAGTCCAAGAAAGGATACAGGGAGAGCGTGGCAGGCTCTTTAGCAAAGCTGTAGGGAGCCTACTGTGTGGCCGGCCCTTTGCCCATGTAAAGTAGTTAAGAGTCTAGGATCTGAAATCAGAGGGATTCGTGGATTTGTATCACAGATCCACCCACCGTGAGACTCTGGGTCAGCATTTTACTTCTGAAGGCCTCTGTTTCCTCGTCTGTAAAATGGGGATAATAATGGACACTGCCTTCCATGGTTGTTTTGAGGATTAAGTAATGCAGTCATGCATGTAACATGTTTAGCAAAATGTGTGGCACTTAGTAAGCCCCCAATACATGGTATCATCATCATCATCAACATCACATCCAATCCCCACTTTTTTGCCTCCACTGGAATTCTAATCATTCCTCACACACAACTTAATTGGAACCAAGTTTTTGCTTATAATAGGCTAACATGCATGTGAGGGACCATTAATTTCCATTATAATTATTGAAAAAACTGAAGTGTTTCTATTAATGGAAAAGTAAACTCAAGCTTCAAGCTGGTGATCTCTGAAATGCGTGCTCATAATTGTATCCTGCCAATATCCTGCCCGTTGTACAAGTTCCTGAAGCTTCCAGGAACTCAGCAGCCGCTGCAACATCAGTGCTCATCATTTCTCCAGATTTTCAAGGGCTGGGTAAGTCAGTGTGACCAGTGGCTCCAACCGACCATGGCCTACTGTTTCACATTTTCATCTCCTCATCACCTGCAGCTGGAGCCATTTTTGCACAGGCCGGACATTTCCAGATAAAACATTGTATTTCGATGCAAGCACGTAGACTAGGATAGTGCAGAGGGTGTGAGGGAAAGCAGAGGATGCCGGATCTAAGTGAAAAGATCTGGCAACAGAGCATAACGGGACAAAGCGGTGCATGGCTCTTGTAAGAGAAAAGTAGCCAAGTGATCTCCCATGGAGAGAACCAAGTGCAAACCAAATAAACCATCTCAGCAAAGCTGGGCTACTGCAGCGGAGGGGAGAAGGCTCGGATAAAGGGAACTAAAACACCATAGGAATCCACTGGAAATCTCGTATTGGTTAACTCGGGTTTCCCAACACCCCTCTTTCCCTCACTAGGAAAATGATTACGGGTCTCACTCCTACAGAAGTGGGCAGTGACCTCAACTGGCACCTACGGAACCACAGAATGTTCTTAACTAGCACAGAGCTGCCTCTGGTGGAGGGGGACCAACCTGGAGGAGTTTCCTGGGACATGGAACTGTCGGCGCTAAGGCAGGGAAAAGTCCTAGGCAAACTGGGATGGTTAGCCACCCTGTAATCTATTGATCATTTTAGTAAGGGGTCTATGCACAGCACAAGCAATTGAAAGCTGGTGTTCTAAAATGCAATAATGCATACCACAGTCCTGCTGGTTGGGAATGAGTGATTTATTATATAAACCACTGGTTCTCCTTAGAGGCAACTTTGCTCCCCAGGGGAAACCTGACAATGTCTGGCGACATTTCTGGTTGCCACAAACGGAGGTGAGGTGGAGTAGGGTGCTACGTAGGCAACTGGTGGGTAGAGGCCAGGGATGCTGCTAAACACCCTAAAATGCTCAGGAAAGCCCCCACAACAAAGAGTTACATGGCCCAAAATGTTGACAGTGCCAAGGTCGAGAAACACTGATATAAATCTTTTAACATACTTCCCACAAAGTTGACCGTTTCTGAAATCCCAAAAGAAAAAATGGAGAACAAGAGCTAGGAAAGTAATTTAGAGTATACATTTGTTTTTATACTTTTTATTAATAGAACATCTGTTTCTGCAAGTAAACAAATGCTGGGCCACTTATTTAAAGACTCTAATTTGAAGGAATTCCAAGTCGTTAATGTGTTTGGGACATCCACAAGTCTTATCACATTGAATGAATGTATTTGCCTCATTTTACATCAGAGAGGTTTAGAAACTTTCCGCATCACACAGCTAGACAGTGGCAGAGCCAGGACCTGAACTCAGCTCTGTCTGGCTCCAGAGTTTGTATTCTGTTACTTTACCATCATAGGTTAGGTTCCCTAGTGTGATGGTTAAGATTGTGTGTCAACTTGGCTGGGCCATGATTCACAGTATCACGGCAGTCATATAATGTTGTGATTACTTCCCTGTTAAAGACGTGTTAAGCGATCACTCCCATGATGGGATCTACTGTGAGTAGCCAGTCTGCTGAAAGGCAGTTTCCTTGGGCATGTGGCCTGCATCAAATATAAGCAGATATTCTGGCAAGGCTGGGGCGCTTTTGATCATTCTGGATGATGCAGCTGGCTCCTGTTTGTCTGGTCTCTGGTTCTTGGGACTTGAGCTAGCAGCTTACCTGCGGTCTTGCCTGCTGATCTTGGGATTCCTCGACCTTCACAGCCTGTGAGCAAGAGCCCTCCTCTCTGACCTGCTGATCTTGCATTTGCCAGCCCTTGCAGGATCAGGAGAAGCCTCTGTCCTGATCCATGGACTTGGGACGTTCCAGCCTCTACAACCACATGAGCCATTTCCTTGATACAAATTTCTCTCTATGTATATATTCATATACTTTACTGGTTTTGCTTCTCTATAGAGAACCCAGCCTAAGACACCTAGAAACAGTCTGAGATGGGCATCCTTGCAAGTGATTTATTGAGAGTGTTCTCAGAAGAAATCTATTCCATTGTGGAAGAAGCAAGATTTGAACAAGAGAGAAGCTAAGCAAGGGTGTGAATCTAGTCTCAGCCTGATCCTGCAGGGAGCTCTGGAGTGCAAGCTGCACCACGGAGTCCGTCTGCCTTGGGATGATTTTATCATTCTCTCTTCTAAGTGGAGGAGTACTCAGTGGTCCTGGGGAAGAATCAGTCTTTTTTGTTGTTGTTGTTGTTTTTGTTTTTTGTGCATTAGGTAAAAGTTTACAGAGCAAATGAGTTTCCTCTCTGATACAAACAAACCCACTGCCATCGAGTCGATTCCAACTCATAGTGACCCTATAGGACAGAGTAGAACTGCCCTCATACGGTTTCCAAGGCTGTAAATCTTTAAGAAAGCAGACCGCCCCATCATTCCCTGTGATGAGTTCGAACCGCCAACCTTTTGGTTAGCAGCTGAGCCCTTTAACCACTGTGATACCAAGGCTACCCTCCCATCTGATAGTTTGTACATAAAGTATTCCATAACATTGGTTTCATTCTGCATAATGCATCAGCACTGTCCCCATTTCCATCCTAGGTTCCTCGTTTCCTTCTGTCTTGATTTTCTACCCCTTCCTGCCTTCTCATCTTTGTTTTTGGACAAATGTCACCTTTTTGATCTTTATAACTGATTGTTCTAAGGAACACGTTTCTTTTGGGTGTTATTATTTATTTTATGGGCCTGTCCATGGTTTGGTTAAAAGGTGGTCTCCAGGAATGGCTTCAGTTCCAGTTCAGAAGATTGTCTTAGGACCATAGTTTCAGGGGTTGCTCCAGTCTCTGTCAGACCAGTAAGTCTGGCCTTTGAATTTGATTTTTCGTTCTACAATTTTTCTCCTGCTCTGTCCAGGACCCTCTGTTGTGATCCCAGTCAGAGTGGTTGATAGCGGTAGCCAGGTACCATCTAGTTCTGCTGGCCTTGGGGTCATGTAGGCTGTGGTTTAAGTGGTCCATTTAGTCGTTTGGACTATGGGCTCCCTTGAGTTTTGGTTCTCTGAGGTGACTCTGAGGATATTACAGCTCCTGGCTTCTGCGCCCTACTCTCCCACCCAGCAGAAGGGTAGTCTGACACCAGTGTTCTCATCCCCAAGACCTTGGCATTTTTGGGGTGATAGGGCTCCAGAGCCCAAGGTTGCTTATCCAGGCATGAGGCAGGATGGGCAATGAGCAATCCCCACCCCCTGCCCGGAGTCTTGGGGAGCAGCAGCATGAATCTGGGAGATGGCAGGCCTAAGCAGGGCTCAGCGCTGTGGCTGCAAAGCAGAACCACTCTCTTCTCACCCCCAGTCTCTGCTGGCTACAAACAATTGCAAAATATGCTAAAAAAAAAAAAAAACCAAAATCAAACCAGTTGTTGCCAACTCGATTCCAACTTAGGGAGACCTCATGTGTGACAGAGTAGGACTGTGCTCCATAGGGTTACCGATGGCTGATTTTTCAGAAGTAGATCAGCAGGCCTTTCTTCCAAGGTACCTTTGGGTGGACTTGAACTTCCAACCTTGCAGTTATGAGCTGAGCATGTTAAACATCTACACCACCCAGGACTCCAAACTTTGCTCAAGCCCTGTTACCTTTACCCCTGCATCACCAGGCTAACTCCTACTCTTCCTTCAAGATTGTGTAGCCCCACAGCACTTGCCCTATGGTCGTAGTTATCTACCTGGTTTTTCACACCCTCTGTCTAGATCGAGTTCCTCACTTGTACTTTAGTGTCCATACAGGAGGTTTATTCAAAATGCCAATCTCTAGGCCCTATCCCCAGAGACTGGACCAGGAAGTCTGGGGAGGGGCTCAGGAAGCTGCAATTTTAAGCTTCCACTGTGACCCTGAGGCAGATGGGACCACAGCACACCTTGAGAAGGGATGGAGGTTCTGAGCAACTGTAGGGCAGAGACCGTGTCTTTTTTTTTTTTTTCCCCCATTTTATTGTGGTAAAATACATACTAAAAAAGTTTGCCATTTTAACCATTCTTAAGTGTACAGTTCAGTGACATTAACTACATTCACCATGTTTTGCTACCATCACCACTTACCTGTTTCCAAAAGATTTCCATCACCGCAACAGACACTCAGGGGGGGACCAGTCCCTGGAGAAGGACATCATGCTTGGTAAAGCAGAGGGTCAGTGAAAAAGTGGAAGACCCTCAACGAGATGGAATGACACAGTGACTACAACAATGGGCTCAAGCATAACAAGCATTGTGAGGATGGCACAGGACCGGGCAGTGTTTTGTTCTGTTGTGCATAGCGTCGTAAGTCGGAACTGACTTGGCAGCTATGTAAGCTATGTAAGAAACCACCAAACTGTTTAGAAACTGTGTTTTTCATCGTCCTACCCCTAGTGGCAGGAGTCCTTGGATAGTGCAAACAGTTAAGCTCGCTACTACTAGCTGAAATGTTGGCGGTTCAAACCCAACCAAAGCACCTCAAAAGACAGCCCCCGTGATTTGGTTCTACTCAGAATCGACTCAACGGCAACCAACAACAACAATAACAACCCCTAGTGGCAGGAGTCCCCGGGTGGCGCAAGCAACTAACGAGCTCGGCTACTAATTGAAAGGTTAGGGGTGCGAGTCCACCCAGAGGTGCCTCAGAAGAAAGGCCTGGTGATCTACTGCTGAAAAATCAGCCACTGAAAACTCTAGGCAGCAGTTCTACTCTGACGCACATGGGGTTGCCATGAGTCAGAATCGATTCAACGGCATCTGATAACCGGTATCCCCGCTCCACTGGGACTGGCTGACCTAACCAAAGCTGAAGCAGTGTATAGAGGAGAGTATGGGATAGCTAAAACAAGCATCAGAGAAAGACAGTTAAAATGCTAATTCTCCACTGGCAGACTGGGAAGATGCCTCCTTCCCTTCCACACACCAGGCCCTGCAGAAAAAAAGCCCCGTGGTTCAAACTCTTATTTTCTAGAGCAGAAGCCACCCCAGATCACTGCTCTGCACCCTCCTACAAGAAATGCAGACAGGAGTGGAGAGGTTTCCAAGGCGCCAGCCCTCAGCTGTGCAGAAACCTGCTGAGGGACCCCGAGGAGCCAGGAGGGCGCAGATAACAGATGATGGAGGGCTGGGAAAAACCCATCAGCCTCTTATTGCAAAGCAAACTTCTGCAGCTGAATCCACAGTTATCAGACAATCCGTGAATTGTGCTGACATCAACCACTTGGAGCTAAATGCCATTCCCTGCTCTGGACCTATTAGAGGAAAACGCCTCAATTTAGATTACAGCAAATTGCTTTCCGAGCCTTAATTTCCTATTAGTTCATTAATCTCTCTATTCAGAACGCCAACAAGACAGCTGATGATAATTCCAGAGGAAGTGGGCATTAAACTGAAGCAGGAGGGAAGGGGGTTAGACATTAAGGAGAAGTTTCCTGGCTTCCTGGGTAGAGGGATACCCCAAAATCAATTAATAAAGTTAGTCATAGTATAAGCTTACATTTACTAACCACTCATAACGTGCCAGGGACTACACTGAGCATTTACCTGAATTATCTCACTGAGATTTTTTTTTTTTTTTAACAATCTAGCATGGTAGATACTATTATTCCCATTTTACAGAGGTAGGAACTGAGGCTCAAAAGGGGTTGCACAACCAGTTGGCGGCAGAGGCAGGATTCCAATACAGGAGTGTCTGACCCCCTACCCAGGTTCCTAATTGCATGTTATCTTTTAACTCCTAACACAGAATTTAAAGGATAAAATTATGTGCCAGGTACTGGGGAGAGGACGCTGAGAAGACCACGGCTACAGAGTGAAGCCAAGAGGTGCCTTGGAAGAAATGCCTGGCAAAGAGCCTGAAAAATAATCAGCAAAGATCTACCACCCTTACAAACCAGCTGACACTATGCATCAGGCTAGGAAATACGATTTGAAATTGTGTTTTAAACTATGACTTTTATCTGGAACAATGGTTCTCAAAGTGTTACCCAGAAGAATTTGTTAAGATGTAACTTCTGGGGCCCCGCCTCGGATCTTCTGAAACTCTGGGAGTGGGGCCCTGCAATCTGTGCTTTAACAAGCCCCCTAGGGGATTCTGATGCGTGCTCCATTTTGAGATCCAAATGTTTAAGCACTTGACTACTAGCCAAAGGTTGGCGGTTCGAAACCACCCAGAGGTGACTAGGAAGATAGGCCTGGCAATCTGCTTCCAAAAGGTCACAGCCATGGAAAATCCTATGGGGCAGTTCCACTCTGCATACATAGGGTAGCCATGAGTTGGAATCAAGTCCATGGCAACTAACAACAACAACAATCTAGAAAAGGAGCCCTGGCTCAAGTGGTTGTTAAGCATTACTGAAAGGTTGGCCGTTTGAACCCACCTAAAGGCACTGAGGAAAAAAGGCCCACAGTCTGCTTCTGAACGGTCACAGCAATTGAAAACCTTACGGAGTACAGTTCTACTCTAACACACATGGGGTTGCCATGAGCTGGATCAACTCTATGGCAACTGGTTTAAAACAGGAACAGAAAATCAGCTCTGGAAGGGACCTCTAAGATCATGCAGAGCGGGGTTTCTCAAAAACTTCAGTGTGCACAAGCACCACCTGGGCAGTCTGAAAATGAAGATTCTGATGCAGCAGGTCCAGGGCAGGGCCTGAGACTCTGCATTCTAACTAGCTCCCAGCTGATGTTGATGCTGCTGGTCTGGGGACCTTGGGTAGAGCAGCACAGATCCAGTCCAATCCCTGGTCACCCAGGGAGTTTCTGGCACTAACAAGAAGCAGGACTGTGCTAGGTTTAAAAACAAACGAAAATCATTCCCTCCAGGGAGGATTGGGATGCTTCAGGAGCACAGCCATGACTTGGACTACACACTATTTTTCCACAATTCTCACTCAGGTGTGAGACCTTCTGGAACCACTTTAACTAACATTGCAGCCTCCACTCTGAATCACTTTAATTAAATTGCAGGCCCCACCTCCACCCTTCCTATCCCCCATCTCTGCTCTTCCTGTTGTTGTTGGGTGCTGTCCAGTCAATTTCTATTCATAGTGACCCCACGTGACAGAGTAGAACTGCCCCATAGGGCTTCCTAGGCTGTAATCTTTACAGGAGCAGATCACCAGGTCTTTCTCCCACAGAGCTGCTGGGTGGGTTCGAACTCGCAACCTTTCGTTTAGCGGCTGAGCTCTTAACTTTGCTCTACCAGGCCTCCCTGCTCTCTCCTAAACACTTATCATATGATCTGTTTTACTAATTCACTTTGTTCACTGTCTGTTCCCCAATCTCCCCCCATGAGTATGTAAACTCTGTAAGGTAGAGAGTTTTGTCGGCTTTATTCACTGTTGCCCTGATGCCTAGAACAGTGCCTGGTGCACAGCAGATGTTTAATGAACTGCTGAGTGAATGAATGGATGGTCCCGCCCATTTTCTCCAAGAAGCTTCATCCCCATCGTTATGGATTGAACTGTGTCCCCCAGGAAGATGTCGTTGAAGTCCTAACGCCTGTACCCATGAACGTGACCTCGTTTGGAAATAGTCTTTGAAGATGTTGTCAGTTAACATGAGGTCATACTGGAGTAGGGTGGGTCCGAATCTGAGTGCTGTCCTTTTAAAAAGAGGGGAAGAGACAAAGATACACAGAAACAGATAAGTGAAGACGCAGGCAGAGGCTGCTGCAGCTGCAAGCCAAGCAGTGCCAGGGTCCACCAGAAGCTGGGAAAGGCAGGGAAATGGATTCACCCTAGAGTCTCCAGAAACCACACAGCCCTGCTGGCATCTTGATTTTGCCGTCAAGTGATTTGGACTCATAGTGATCCTGTAAGACAGAGTAGAACTGCGCCATAGGGTTTCCAAGGAGCAGCTGGTGAATTCAAACTGCCTTTTGGTTAGCAGTCGATTGAGCCCAGTGAGACCCATTTAGGACTTCCCGATCCCTAGTACTGCAGGACAGTAGGTTTCTGTTCTTATAAGCCATCTACTTTGGGGTAGTTTGTTATGGCAGCCCTTGTTGTAGGTGTTGTTGTGTGCCATTGAGTTGATTCTGACTCAGCGGCCCTATAAGACAGAACAGAACTGTCCCATAACATTTCCTAGGCTGTCATTTTTATGGGAGCTGATCCCCAGGTCTTTTCTCTTCCATGGAGTGGCTGGTGGGTTCGAACCGCCGACCTTTCAGTTAGACTTAATGGTTAGCTTAACCACTGCGCCTCGAGGGCTCCCATTGTGGCAGCCCTCCAAAACCAAAAAAACCAAACCCACCACCTTCAAGTCGATTCTGACTCACAGAGACCCTATAGGACAGAGTGGAACTGCCCCATAGGGTTTCCAAGGAGTTGCTGGTAGATCTGAACTGCTGACCTTTTGGTTAGCAGCTGAGTCCTTAGCCACTGCACCACCAGGGCTCCGTGGCAGCCCTAGGACGCTAGTTCACCACCTTTGGTGCCATCTCTGAAATGTTCCCTGTTCTTTATGATACACCAGGCATTACTTTTCTCTGTAGGTGTATCTCCTATAAACTTGAGGATGGGGTGAACATGCTACCCAACTCTATACCTCTTCCAAGCCTTCTATCAACCCATAAGTGAGTCCAAAATTTGGTCAGTCTTTGATAATGCATACAAATGACCATCCATTTGTACTGTAATTAATGCAAAAACACCAAGATCTTATTCCTAGAAGCCTAAGCCTGACTTGGACTGGTGTTATCAGCAACTCATGCTCATACTTGGGCGCTGGAGAGAACTCTAAACGCTGCTGTAGACACGCAGATGCAACATCCAGACTCCCGAAGCACACCCAGGAGTTGGGTAGTGGCCGTGGCAGCCATTGGCACCATGTGGGCAGTTTTTCTATGGGCGGAGCAAACTGGTGAGAGCAGCAGGACAAACCAGTCAGGGCTTGGTTTGAATTCTACCTCCTGCACACCAGGAGCCAGCTTTGCACAGGCAGAGTGAGGAGGAATGTTCTTTGATAAAACACTGTTAGCGGGGGCCAGGGCATTTAGCGGACTCCTTCCAACAGCATTATAGTGGGTGCTGATAGTATACCACCAGTGGAGCCCTGGTGGCACAGTGGTTAAACGCTACAGCGAGCTACGGTTCCTAACCAAAAGGCTGGTGGTTCGAATCCACCAGCTGCTCCTTGGAACCTCTATAGGGCAGTTCTGTTCTGCCCTATAGGGTGGCTATGAATCGAAATTGACTCGACAGTAACAAGTTTGGTTTTTTGCTTGTCTTTTTTTAATAGTACACCTATTTTGTAGACAAGGAAACTGAGCTCTGAGATGACAAGTCTCCAGCTCAAGCTCATGCAGGGAGTTCAAGAATGGAGCTGGGAGCCAAATTCAGTTTTGGCAGCTTCTAAAGCTCATGCTCCTTGCAGCTTCTCCCAGCCCCCAAGGTCTCTCCCAGCCTCCTCTCCCAACCCTTGGCAGGTCGGCGCCTTTGCTCATTACTTCTAGAACAGAGAGCAAGAGGAAAGGCTGCCTCAGAGTTCCACCTCAAGTGCCGAAAATTAAAAAGTCTCAGGAAGCATTCAGCCTCGCTGACTCCCGGCTGTGTCCCTGTCACCTAATTACCTGACTTCAAAGGCCCACGTGGCAGGTGTGAGGATGTGACGGCTGCCATTCACCCCAGAACACGGTGTGGCCAGACACAGAGGAGATAGGCCCCAAGTGCAGGGGAAATCAGACAGCCTGTGAGCCGACCGAAGGCTGGGCCTCGTGCCCCTCGGAGTCAGAAGGACCAGGGGCCACCATTCTGCAGGCTCATCTGAGAGCCAGGGTCCACCCTGAACAGGCGTTGGGGTGCGACCTTGGAATACCAAGACTTGGTAATCACTTCCTGCCTCCCCTCATTCCATGGCTCCTTGGGGCTGGAACTCATTAATCTCCTCAGTCTCCAGCTGGGAAGGGAGCTCAGCCTTACCCTTCCTTACTTGAGTGAGACCTCAGGAGGAAAATGAGAACTTGCCCCAATTGAGACCCCACTTCCATCACAGGGCAGAGGTACAGGGAGGCCTCAGGTGCCCGAGAGAGAGTTTCCTGCCCGGGCTGGACAGAAAGAGCAAGGCTAGAGGGGAAAGAGGGATTCCTACGATCCTTTAAACTAAGGGACTCCCAGAAAACCAACAGATGCACACGCATTTGTAATTACTGCATACAGTTGGACGTCACTGATTATTTTACAGTAATTGAAGCAGGAAAAAAACAAGTGAAACCTATTGCTGACGAATCAATTCCAACTCATACCGACCCCATAGGACAGGGAAGAACTGCCCCATAGGGTTTCCAAGGAGCGGCTGGTGGATTTGAACTGCTGACCTTTGTGGTTAGTAGCAAAGCTCTTAACCACTGTGCCATCAGAGGCGATACTTAATATATGCTGAAGGAAGGAGAGAGGGAGGCTGGGAGGACAGACAGAAAGGTAACTGCAACCTTTTACAGAGGACTGAACTCTGTCTGGAGTCCCTGGGTGGTGGAAACTGTTAACGCACTCAGCTGCCAACTGAAAGGCTGGAGGTTCGAGTCCACCAGAGGCACCTCGGAAGAAAGGCCTGGCGATCTATAAAAAAACCCAGCCATTGGAAACTCTATGGAGCACAGTTCTCTGACACACACAGGCTCTCCATGAGTTGGAATCAATTTGACAGCAACTGGAACTCTGACCGGGCACTGGGCTGTGTCCTTCATTCAGCTGATTTATTGAATGCTCACTCTCAGATGAGGCAGGGACGGGTGTCACTCCTTTCAAACAGATGAAAACACTGGAGACAGAAATGTGAAGTGACTTGTCCAAGGTCACACAGCTAGAAAGTAGCAGAGCCAGGATTTGAGCTCGGCTTAATGTGACTCCAGAGCTTGAGTTCGGGATCACAGTTTTCTCCTGCCTTCTTACCCTTTGCCAGCCGTGACCTGAGACGGGTGTGCAGAAGGGAAAGGGACAAGGGACAGAGGGGTTGTGTGGTCCGGCCTTCTCACCAGAACTCGAGACCAGCACAATGCCACAGAAAGTGAGCAGAACAGGCCTCAGGGGGCCAGGGTCCAAGTCCTGAGTGCCACTTCCTAACTGTGTGACCTGAAGCAGGTGGCTAATCCTTGCTGA
Organism: Dugong dugon; assembly: GCA_030035585.1. Taxonomy (NCBI): domain Eukaryota; kingdom Metazoa; phylum Chordata; class Mammalia; order Sirenia; family Dugongidae; genus Dugong; species Dugong dugon. Next base: position 15,079,295 of record CM057476.1, read on the forward strand.
CTCATCTTTCACATCTGTAAAATGGGGAGAATTACAATGCTTCCTTCCCCACTCACAGAGCTAGAGTGGAGAGAAAAAATAAAGGCGAAAAGTACTTTGGAAACTCTAACTCAGGTTGGCAAACTACGACTGAGGAGCCAAAGCCAGCCCTTGGCCTGTCTTGGTAAATGAAGTTTACTGGAACACAGCCACGCCCATTTGTTTACAACATAGTCTACAGCTGCTTTTGCCCTAGAAGGCAGAGCTGAGAAGCTGCAACAAAGACCTTTTGACCTGAAAAGCCTAGCATATTTACTATCTGATACCTTATAGAAAAAGTGTGCCGACCCTTGCTCTTAAGTGTTATAAAAATGTGAGGTCACTGTGTCCCAGAAGACAGCATTATGCATTTCCAGCATCTTCCATCAGCTATGGTTCTTATTCAGAATTGCTCTCCCGACCCCCTGTTCCAAATGTGGAGGTTTATTTAAGAGTCCCTTAAAACGGAGCAAGTAATTCTCCCAAGAGTCAAGAAACCAAGCTCCCCTGATCTACTTCAGAGCCCAGCGTGGCTCTAATTGACATCAGGCACCACAGGAAGTCACTTCAAGGGGCAGCCACTTACTTGCAGTTTTTACACTTGAGGCCAAAAAGCATCCCTTTCCCACAGACTGTGCAGGTCTGAGACATCCAATACTTGGTGGAAAACCTGTGGAAGAGAGACAGAAAAGTTCAAGGGCGAGCTGATGGTGCCTGGCCCATCTCCGTGAGGATGGCCTGCTTAAAGGGAAAGCATATAGGCTCCTAACTTAGATGGGGTCTGGATTCCAGTCCTGCTGCTTCCCAGATCTGTGACTTAATTAAGTTGCTTTAATCACTGGAACCTCAGTCTCCTCATCTGCAAAGTGGGGGTAATAATATTGTTGACTTCATAGGCTGTTGGCAGGTCAAACCTGCAATGCAGTATATGCTCAAGGAGCTGGCTTGTGACTATTATCATCTTGAACATTCATAACAATGATTCATTTGTTCAACAAATAGTGACTGGTGGCCTGCCAAGTTAAGTTCTGGAACAGAGCAATGGGTGAGGCTTGAACTGGCCTCAGAAAGCTGCAAAGAAAGGTGGGGCCTCCAGGGAGTCCAGCTGAGTCATTCCTGGACCCTCCTGGTCATGTGATCTGGAAAGCTTCAAAGAGCTGAGACCCTAAATTTTAGTAGCAGAGAAGAGCTCCCTCAAGTAAAAGCCATTTCAGACTATCAGTTTGCCCCCTCTTTCAACCACCACCACTTGCTGCCAACACAGGGCAGCTTAGAGACTTCCTATATACAGGTTCAAGTCCACCCAGAGGCACCTCGGAAGAAAGGCCTGGTGATCTACCTCCGAAAAATCAGCCACTGAAAACCCTATGAAGCACAGTTCTACTCTGACACACACGGGTTGCCCTGAGTATGAATCGACTCCACAGCAACTGGTGTTTCAAAAAATATACAGCTTTGGACCAATGGGAGAGTAGGTGCATTAGATTAACTTCTCCAATCCCTCCTGCTGCTAGCAAGCTTTTCGTCCTCAAGAGATAGGAGGCAGCGGCAGGGCTGGGCCAAAGAAAAGTATTGAAGGTCGCCAGGTCACAGTTAATTTTAATTTTCAATTTTGTCACCGTCAGCAGGAGTTCTATCTAATCTCCGCCACCTCAGAGTGTCAAAACGAACATCGGAAGTGATTATGTAACTTGGTGCCTAGGACCTTGAAGGGAAAGGTTGCATCCTTCTGCTGTACCATTTGCCTGATCTGGGTCAGTGACTCTCCGAAAAGAACGAACCGCAGCCCCAACATCCTTATCTCAGCAAATAGCAATACTCTGAGCGAAGACTTGTTGCCAAGAAAACTCCTTCTCCAGTTTGGGACAGGGGATTGGTTAAGTCCCTTCAGCAGGGACAGAGAGTTTAATGGAGTCTCTTTTGTAGGATTTGGCAGCTCCGGGGAATGTTTTTCACCCACTAGCCATGGAATCAAGGGCCGGCAGGTGAGTGGCAAGTGAAGTTTTCTCTCATTTCCAGCACCCCCCTCCCCCGACCAGCTCTCCTCCTTCCCTAGCTCTGGCTGAGATGACTGACATGGCAGTGGATGGGATTTTAATGTCATTTCTGCACTAAGGCTGGGATGAGGCCCGGTCTCTCCCTCCCAGGCTCAAAACACAGGGCGAAACGGAAGAATAACAGGTCGTCTAAGAAGACCTTCCTGATGCCCCAAGATCATCACGTGGCCTCCCTCCTCTGGGGATCTGCATCTGAGTCTGGACCACCCCGGTTCCAACATTAGAGTCAGAGAGCCTGGCAGCAGGGCAAGCCAGGCGCAGAGTAGATTCAGGGGTGGAGCCAATACAGGGGCTTTGGGAGGGGGGGGGAAGCTGTCGCATTTCCAGGGGTGGGGCCAAGCTAAGGGGCGGAGCCAATCCAGGGGGTGTGACAGAGCCAAATCCTAGGGTAGGGCTCATGCTGAGGGCAGGGGCCAACTAAGGGGCAGAACCTTTTCATGGGTGGGGCCAATCTTCACGGTGTGGCAGAGACAAGGGGCGAGGCAAAAGGGTGAGAGGAAGGGGAGGAGGGAGGCGAGGACCTGCAGCAGAGAGATGGGCCGGGAGGAGAAAGGGGCGTGACAGAGGCGAGGGGCGGAGCTGACCCGGGGCGGGGCCATTCCGAGGGGCGGGGCAGATCCAGCGGAGGAGCCCAACCTGGGACAAGAGCCGAGTCTAGACACGGGGGGGTGGGGGTGGTAGCCGAGGGGAAGCAAACACAAAGAAAGGCCCCACTACGACACCCTTCTCTCACCGCCTGATCCTTTGACTTTTCTATCACAGACTTCTCACTGCTTCCTCCAGCGTTTTTTCATGAGTCTTAACAATGGTCCTGTCAACCTGTTTCTTTCAAAAACTGTTGACAAGGTATGCTTCGGGGAGATGCACATTCCTGCCTCCCCCCTCATATCTATGTGCAGGGTCAGGATTACCCAGTAAGCAAGGTACGCAGGGCCCAACTGTGCCTTCCCACCAATTCGCAGTGCACAATTTCACATGTCCTCTACCACGTCAAACCTGTGAAACCCATGTGAAAACGGCGCACCACAGATTAGCAAGTACATACAATTAAGCCTGAGCAAACCGTGCTTGCTGGTTAACCGCCCCTGACAATGTGTCTGTCCTCTTATTACCCCCCGATGGCCCTAAGCCCTAGGTGTTGCTATGATCTGTTTAACCGTCTGACTCCTTCCTCTGACTCCTTCCACTAAGCCGGGAGCTCCTCAAGGGCACCGACTTTACGTCTTGCTCAGTACTGCAACCCTGGCCTAGAAACTCTGTAAACACTAGTCCAAAGAATCCATGAATGAGTGAACAATCCCCTCCGCTAATTCACAGAGGCCCCGGTGCAAAGAAAACTCCCAGCAGTGGTGGCAAAAGAACACAAAGTGCTGAGACTAATTGGCTTTTAGATCCATCACTTAATAACCAGCCTCAGCTTCTTCATCTGCAAAATGGGCATCACCATATTTGTCCCATGCACCCCACTGTGAGGATAATGAAATAAAAAGCCAAAGTTAAAGACCATCTTTTAAGGGATGACTCGTATATGCAAAACCCTGGGGCTCCCCCCTGCAAAAAAAAAGGGGCAGGTGTACCCCTGGAGAGGTTGTCCTGTGTGGCCAGCTCTGGACTGTCCCACACCTCAGCAGAGAGTGAGCACTTCTGAGTTCGGCCTGCTGGGCCCCAGGTCCTATCTTGTGTCTTCTGGGTGGGAGACCCAAAACCAGAATGTAAAGCATTGATCTCAACAACAAGACCATTTACTGAGTACTTATTATGTGCCAGGCCTTGCGCTAAACCCTTTCCATGTATTATGTCTTTTAATCCTCACCACCACCCTATGGGTAGCAGAATAATCTGATGAGAAAATGGATCCTCAAAGAAGTAAAGTAACTTCCTCAAGGCTGCAAGGCTATACTAGCTGGGATCAGAAAACAGACCAGTCTGATACCACAGCCCTTGTTTTTAACCACTATGTGTCATCTGTATGAGGGCCAGGTCAATAAGAAGCAGCCACCTAAGTTCCCTGGCTGCTACATCAAGGTTCAGCCTGGTAGAGACAGGAGAGAGGGCACAGTGACGTAGGACTTAAAGCAAAACACTGCCCTGCCTTCCCTGACCCAGGCAGGGACCAGAGCCCAGCACCACCCCCACCATCCTAGGAGGTGAACACCGGTGCACCTACCTGTGCTTGATAGAGTTGCCTAAGTCTCGGCGGGGGATCTGTGGGGACCAGCGCGGCACTGACAGAGTGTCTGCAGGGAGAGAAGAGAAGAAGAGAGAAGCTCGTTACCCAGAAGGCCAGAGGCTGAGGCGGGCTCTGGCCAAGCCCTGGGAGGAAAAGGGAGGCTTGCCTGCCTCAGGAAGGATACTGACCACCATCACTCGCTAAACCAAAGCCAAGAGGAACACTCACTGTTGCCTCAACTCATGCAAGGGCCCCTGGGTAGAGCCACCTGAAAGAAGTGGGAAAAATAAATTGAGTATGGCTTCCATTTGCAGAGTGCTTGCTGTGTGCCAGACATGTGCTAAGTGACTCATATACCTAAGTTCATTATATCCTCAAAACAACTCCGAGGACAGGGGCTGTTAGCATCCCCATCTTACAGATTAGGAAACTGAGGCTTGGAGAGGGGAAGGCACTTGCCCAAGGTCATACACTTAGTAGGCTGCACAGCAGGCTGTGAATCCGGGTATGAGGGACTCCAGGGCAGATGCTCTTGCATGCAAAGTTATAATGGCAGCACATTCCAGACATACCATCTTCCTAATTTTTGCCATGCTCCCGTACAACCCATAAACTTATTTACTTAATATTTTTAGTTGACTCCATTTTTGTTTAAATATATTCATTTTAAAAGCAAACTCTAAATGTATACCACTTTTTGCATATGACAGGTAACTATTTTTAAAATCTACAACCCCGTACCACCTAAAATCATGCTACAAAAACTGGATGGATGGATGAATAGGTGGATGGATAAATGGATGAATGGATGAGTAGGTAGACAGAAGAATAGACGGGTGGATAAATGGATGGGTGTGGAGATGGGTTGATGGATGGGGTAGGTGGGTAGGTGGATAGATTAACTGGATGGATGGATGGATGGATGGACAGATGGGTGGGTGGATGGATAGAGGGGTAGTGGATGGACACATGAGTGGGTGGGTGGATAGAGAAGTGGGTGGGTGGATGGATGGAAGCATAGATGGATGGATGGATGGGTGGCTGAATGGATGGATGGGAGGACGAAACAATAAATCACACAGACTTCAGACTAGGTGCCTGTCTCCACCTGCAGTCCCAGAGCACCAACTCCCTCCTTCACCCCATCTGCCCAGCTACCCGCACCCTCCTCCTCCCAGACCTTGCAGGTCCCAGAGAGATGTGAGACAATGACAGAAATGAACTAGTGCTGCCTATGAAATCTCCACCAGCTAGGGAGAGAAGAAGCAAGTGGCTGACCCACACGCCACCTCTCATTTCTCGGCCAGATGGAGGCAGCCAGCTCCCTTTTCTGGGCTGCAGATGCATGCCTCATTTTTCACAACAGTTGTTATAGAGTGGCACGCTCCTCGGGGAGCTGGGCATGTCTGAACCTATCAGGGAGCATTTAACCCCCAACCCACTCAGTCTTCTCTTCTGTCTAATGACACTGTCGGCAGCCATCTGAAAGCTGTTTCCAGAAGCCCCGATTCCGCCCTTGAAAAGCTGGGGCCCTTTCTGGGAGAGCTAACGATTTTCCAAGCCCTAAGGGGCAAAGAAAACCCAAGAGGGAGACAGCATGATACATTAATCAGATCATATCCTGCAAAATTTCCTCTAGCTTAACTAAAAACAAACTGTCGTCAAGCCCAAGCCAGTGTTACTACTCGTTTCAGTTTCTGAGGGAAACAAAAAAGACAAGAAAGAAAAACAGTTTTTTAGAAAAAGAACATTCTTTCCATTCCTGACTCTCTCCTTTGGGGACTGAAGTCAGATGAGCGAGGGAGGATGCTACCTATTAATCGCCTAAGTTGCTTTCTCCAGGGCCAGGGGTGGGCCAAGGTGGGAGGGCTGTACTGGAGAGCAGGGGTTAGTGCACATAACGCAGCCTCCTTGTGCAAATCTACAAAACTAGGGGTGCTAAATAAGTTTCACGTCATGGACCATTACCAACCAGTAGCAGTGAACGCCTAGGGTTTGCTGAGAAGGATTCCAAGGCATGACCGGAAAGAGCACCAGTATTGATTAGCAATGTCTGCCATGGGTGAAGAACAAGATGGTACCAACTAGTCTGCATATATCTGTCACCTCTGCAAGGGCAGGAACCATGTCTTCCTCATCTCTGCATCACCTTCATGCACGTTTGCTGAATCCCAAGATCATTATAATAAAAACAGTTCACGCTGATTGAAAGCTCAGTATGCACCAGGCATTACGTTGTGCAGTTTCCACCTGGCAGCTATGCCTCTACGAGGTCAGTGCTATCATTATTCCCATCGTACAAAGGAAGTCACAGGAGCTCAGAGAGGTGTGGTGGCTTGCTGAAGGTCACACAGCCAGGCAGCAGCAGCAGCAGAACCTCAAGGAATTACTCTACAATTGTTCACAAGTCCTCCGGGAGCCCCAAACCCATATTGTCAACTGGGGCATTTTGCACCCTGCTCTGGGGACAGGCGCAATGGTTAAGAGCTACAGCTGCTAACCAAAAGGTCGGCAGTTTGAATCCACCACCTGCTACTTGGAAACCCTATGGGGCAGTTCTACTCAGTCCTATAGGGTCATTATGAGTCGGAATCGACTCGACGGCAATGGGTTTGGTTTTGGTTTTTTTTTTTAAGAGACATTTTTGGTTGTCACACCTGGGGGACAGGTGCTACTGGCATTGAGTGAGCAGAGGCCAGGGATGCTGCTCAACATCCTACAATGCACAGGACGGCCCCTATGAAAAGAATTATCTGGCCCCAAATGTCAATAGCGCCAAGGTTGAGAATCCCTGATCCAGATGCTTCTCCACTTCTCTATTCCCCTTCCCCCCCCCCAAAAAAACCCAGATGGTATCTCCGATGCCCAAATCACTGGGGAACAAACCCTTCTTTATTACAAGCACATACCACTGTTCGCATCGTATCCTAGTTATTCTGTTATTCTTCCATTATTCTCAATTACAGCACCTTCTCGAAAAAGAAGATGTAATTAAGTTCAATAGTTTGGATTCATTTCCCAATATCTGGCAAAGGGTGAGTTCTGTCAATTACATTAAACTTGCCAGTGCAAACCTTAAAGCAAAGGAAAACTGTTTAAAGAGAGGGGGGAAGAATCTTTGAAAATCCAGGCTTTATCATAACAGAGAAGGCAAACATCATTTACAGCAATTAAACCGATATAGAAACTTCCGTTTAACAATCAAAGCACCTATTAAGACGTCTCTATAGCTGAACAAAAGCTTCTTTTCTCCTCTAACTTTCTGATAACAAGCCACGCAGACACAGTGGCAGAATCTGCACATCCCTGGTGCCTTCAGTCCCTAGGGTGGAATAATAGATATTTCTCCTTAGATATTTTCATTTTTAGCACATGGCAGTGGAAAGTGTTGCAAGGGGGAGGTTTCTTCTCTGCTTTCCATAGGCCCCACTGTCGATGCCCTCCCAGAAATGTCTCCACTTGGAAGAAGGGGGACAATTCTGGAGCCTTGGTCTTTACAACCAACTGGTAGCCAGCCAGCCAAACAGAAGGAACTGACATTAATAAGCATCTCTGCTATTTAGAGCTTTGTAATGAAAAATTCAAGACTCCAACCTAGTGAACTTGAAATCAGGCTAACAGAGGAAATCAGGCATGGGAAAAACACATAAAGGTATACACAGGACACCAAGCCAACACAGGTAATGGGAAAGGGAAGGAAGAGAAGAAAAAGAGAAAAAATAATAATATAAACAAACTAAAAACTGGGGAAAAGATAAATGTACCTTTTACTGAATGTTACTGTGCACCAAGCACCTTATATGCCCCATAAGCCCTTCACATATATTATTATCTCATTTAATCCACACAGTGGAGGCACTGGTGGTTCAGTGGTAAAATTCTCATCCTCCGTGTGGGAGACCCAGGTTTGATTCCTGGTCAATGCCCCTCATGTGCAGCCACCACCCGTCTGTCAAGGCTTGAGTGCTATTATGATGCTAAAAACGTTTCAGTGAAGCTTTCAGACTAAGATGGACCAGGAAGAAAAGCCTGGCTATGTACTTCCAAGAATCAGCCAATTAATACCCTATGGACTGCAATGGTCAGATCTGCAACTGATCGTGGGGATGGTGCAGGACAGGGAGGCCTTTTACTCTGTTATGCATGGGGTTGTCATGAACTGGGGCCGCTCCACTGCAGCTATAACAACGATAACAATCCATACAATACAATGACGTGACTCAGCTATTCTCATTAGCCCCATTTCATCAATGAGGATATCTAGAAGTTAGATCATTTGCCCAAGGGCAAGCAAACACTGGGGCTGGGATTGTTAATTCAAGTCATATAGCTGGGGCTCAACAAGTGACAGTCAATTTCAAACCCATTTCACAGATGAGAACACTGAGGCTTAGAAACAATAAGTGATCGTCCATAGCTAATAAGTGACTGGGTTGGGGTTTAAACCATAGACAGAATAACCTGGAGGCTTCTAGTCCAGACTGCCCTCCAAATACACGGAGTTCCACCCATCCCACGCTGTCAGTGCCTCCTACCTCTGTCTAGGAAAAACAACGGAAAGGTAGAGCATCGGCCCTCTTAAGCTCAGGGAAGGGCCGTGGAAGTCTGGAGGACATGTAGTACCATGCTGTTTATTCCTTCAGTCACTCGTGCAGTCACTCAACCAATATTTGATTGAGCAAAATAACGCCCCCACCAAGATGTCCACATCCTAATCCACTGAACCTTTCATGGCAAAAGAGACTGTGCAGATGTGATTCTGCCAAGGATCTCGAGATGATGAGGTTATCCTCGATTAACTGGTGGGCACAATGTGACCATAAGGGTCCTTACAAAGGGAAAAGGGAGGCAGGAGAGTCAGAGAAGGAGATATGATGACGGAAGCAGAAGCTGGACTGCTAGCTTTGAAGATGGATGGGGAGCACGAGCCAAGAGATGTAAGCAGCCTCCAGAAGTGGGAAAAGGCCTAGAAAAGGCTCTCCTTCAGAGCCTCCAGAGGAGAGCAGCCCGCTGCTGACTGCCTGACTGCAGCCCCGTAAGTCTCGTTTGGACTTCTGGCCTCCAGAACCACAAGGTAATACATCTTAGCCACTAACTTTGTGTTACAGCACCTATCACAGGGCAGGCATGGTTTTAGACACTGAGGATACGGTGAAAAAGACAATCAGATTCTCCGCACTGACAGCCTGATCGGGGGAGCCGGTCATGAGTAGAGAAGTGCAAGATAATTTCAGACAGTGAGAATACAATCAAACACTTTGAGGGACAGAGTAGCAGGGGTAGGGGTCTGGGAACCATGCTTTCAGGGTACATCTAGGTCAACTGGCATAACAAAGCTTATTAAGAAAATGTTCTGCATCTTACTTTGGTGAGTGGCATCTGGGGTCTTAAAAGCCTGCAAGCGGCCATCTAAGATGCATCAATTGGTCCCAACCACCTAGAGTAAAGGAGAATGAAGAACACCTAAGACACCAGGAAAGTAGTAGCCCAAGAGACAGAATGGGCCACATAAACCAGAGACTCCACCAGCCTGAGACCAGAAGAACTAGATGGTGCCCAGCTATCACCAATGACCGCCCTGACAGGGAACACAACAGACAGTCCCTGATGGAGCAGCAGAAAGGTGGGATGCAGAACTCAAATTCTAGTAAAAAGACCAGACTTCATGGTCTGACTGAGACTGGAGGAACCCCGGAGAACATGGCTCCAGGATTCTCTATCAGCCCAGAACTAAAACAATTCCCGAGGCCAACTCTTCAGACAGGGATCGGACTATACTGTGGAACATAAAGTGATACTCATGAGGAGTGTGCCTCTTGGCTCAAGTGGATACAAGGGACTAAACAGGCAGCTTCCGTCTGGAGGTGAGATGGGAAGGCAGAGAGGGTTAGGAGCTGGTTGAATGGACATGGGGAATCAGGGGTGGAGAGGAGGAGTGTGCTGTCACAGTATGGGGGAAGCAATTAGAGTCACATAACAATATATGTATAAATTTTTGTATGGGAAAAAGTAAAAAAAAAAAAAATTTTAAATTTCAGACAGTGATACATTCCATGAGTGAGGAAAAAAAGTACAGAGCTTGGGTTTGCTGTAAGTCAATGGGAACATCGAACATCGAAGAGAGTAAGAACAGAAGCAGGAGAACTGTGCTCAGCCTTACAAACTTAAGAGCTCCCTCTGGCAGCCGAGGTGAGAACAGCCCTCCAGACTGTCACTTTAAGACAAGGGAAAGTCTACCCCTACGTCCTTACCCTCCACACCGCACCAGGCCTAAGCATCAGCCCCGAGCCTCACAAGGCCATTCTGTCTCCCAGACCAGGCCTTTCCTGCCTTATCTGTCATGACCCTACCTGCACCCCTCAATGAAAAATCCACACTCCCATCACCCCCGCCTCCCCACCCCCACCAGTGTCCCTGGAAAAGCAAAGAGGATGCAGGTTGGCTCCACAGCTTGTGTCCTTTTCAAAAAATCAACAGGATGCTTTCTACCTCCTCAGCTCTGAAGGAGGGTGAGATGAAGTGTATCCCCTCAAACCCATCAACGTGTCGCATGGGAAAATCAGCTACAGTGCAGATCGACCTTCTTAGGGGACAATTCCTAAAGGCATCATCAATTGGAGATACATTCCCACTCCCAGGAAGATAAGGACAAAGAGGTGGCTGTGGGAAGACAAGCAGATTTAAAACATCATTCTTTGTTATTTGTCTACTGTGGGGACAAAAATATTAAGCTGAGAGCTTTTTTTTTGGCAGGCCTGGGTCTCCTCCACCATTGTATCCCCAGTGTCTAGCTTGAGAGCTGCACAGAGGATAAATGTGTGCTCAGTGAATGGAGGGACAGACAGATGGCTGGCTGGCTGAGTCAATAATCAAGTCCTGGCCAAAACTCTGCTCTTTCACTGGTTAAGTGGTATAAAAAAAAAAAAAAAATGACTTGATGGCAGCATCTGACCTCTTCGTCTGACTTCACAAGGAGGACGGAGAATCAAGATCAATAGCCCAAGGCTGATTCCTATGAGGTGGAGGTCAGACATACCTCCTCTCTCCCATCTTTTTTATTAATTCTGACACCAGCCGTCCCTCCCACGGCACCCTCTACTTCTCTGCTGGGTTCAATAATTCGTTGCAATGACCACACAGAATTCACAGACTATACTCACGATTATAGGGTTCATTATGGAAATACCAGGTTACAGTTCAGGATCATGAACAATTCAGGACACAGTTCTTTGGTCAGGACAGCTACTCAGCCATGTCCACAAGCAGGCCTCTTCCTGGCCCTCAGTCCCTGGCCCCTTAGTCTTTTGGGCCTCTTGGGCTGGCCCATCCTTAGCCTGCTCTGGCAAGGGTTGCAAAGCTCTTTAGCTTCACCAATAAGTGCCTAGAGAGACCCCACTCTGCCAACAAGTGCTCAGCTCTCCTGCTCTGTGGGCCAAGAAGCCCACCGTGCCAGCACCTGGTTCTGCTGCTGCCGGTTCTTTGCCACACTTGCCACCACTTTTTGCTGTCTTATGCCATCCTGGTGTTATAACTCTGTCTCCTGGGTCTCGGATGTTCTCAGCACAGGGACCCTGGGCCCAAAGGACATGCTCCACTCCCAGCTCTTCTTTCTTGGTGGTAGTGAGGTCCTCCCAATGTTCTGGGCTTGGCTCTCCTTTTAAGCCTAGCAGGATGGCAAACTGGCCTGTACCCTATTTGTATGGTCCCACCCGGGAAGGATTCTATGCACCTTATTTGCATTATTAGCAATGCTGTCCAATCCCCTTGCTGGACCACAAGCACCTTAGTTACATAGTCCCACTCAATCATTTTATAGCAGTCACAAGATCACGTATGGCTAGAAGGGCCATATTAAGTAATTCACTGCACCACAAGTAGAAAGTAGCATGGCCCTGAGAAATCTTAGAGATAAACTTTATGAGACTTGCAGCAAGTGTAAGCTGATTTATCCTCAAACTACTCCTGCGTGGGGAAGGTAGTAAATATTATCTACCTTTTATGGATGGGAAATCAAGGCAGATCTGAGATGTGATCTGCTGGGTGTCCTGGAGCAAGAAGGGAGCCTCTCTGAGCTTCAGTATCATCATGTAAAAAATGTGGGTTAATAACAGTACCTGCCTCATAGGGCTGCTAGAGAGTTAACTGGGATTAGGTTTACAGACAATTCAGTCCCCTGCCTAGCATGGAAGCAATGCTTAGTTTTATTGATTGTACGTATCCAAAGTGGCTGCCACTGCCATGTCTTTGCAGCTATGTCTTCATTCAATCCAAACAAGCCTCTGCGCCTGGTCACAGGGATGCATATATCCCCAGCTTCCAGACAAGGAAATTGAAGATGGCTAAATGGTACTGGTATTTGAGCCCAGAGCCCTATAAAACTAAAGCCTTGCTATGCATCCCTATGCCAGGCTACCTCCCTACACCACACCCCCTTCGGAGACAAATGTAAAAATTATTTTTTAGCTCACACAATCCTAGAGTTGGAAACAACCACAAGAAGCCGTCTACTGCAGTGCCTGAGTCTATAGTCTCCATAGCGAGAGGAGGAACCACCTTCTCCTAAAATATTTCCATGAAGAGAAATATGTGAACGTGTCACATCATTAATAACAATGCTAATGTTTACTGAGCACCTGCTGCATGACTTCCATTAAATGCTTTCGATGTGTTATTTCATTTAATCCCGTAACTCCATTTCAGGTGGTAGAGCTAGGGTCTAAGCTAGGACAGTCAGACTCCAGGGTGCATGCTCAGAAATGGAGGAAATGAAACGTTAAGTTCCAAACTGCCCTGTGGTCTCCAGCCCAGGAATGTGAGGGACTGAGTGGGAGCTTACCAGGTGTGTTGCAGTCAAATCAACTAGCACATTCTTTGGGTCTGAAGATATCGGACGCTAATAAAACCAATGCCATTAAACTTTTCTTTTCAGAGTACAGGCCAGTCACCAGCTAAAATCCCACTGATTTATCTAAGATGTCAATCAGTACGTGACGGAAGCTGCTCATGATACCATTCTCCGCATTGCAGGGAACGACTCTATTTGTTTTAATATCCAATTCGAATATATCAGGTCTGAAAATACTTTAATTATGTGCTGTCGCTAAAGGTTACATCTCCATGATCCTTCATGGCTGAATTGAGTTCTTCGGTGTATTTGCTATAATATTCTCCCCGAGACAACTGCAAATCACGTCCCAAGATCCAAGGTTCCTCAGCTGGGGACCCGGCTGGCTGTGGAGGCTTCCGGAAACCACTTGGCACTGGTGAATGTGAAAATGAGCCTAGGGCTGTGGAGGGCGCTGTGTCATGGGGGAAGACACAAGGCAGTGGGGACTGACGGGGGTAACAGATGCTAGGGGTGAGCAAATATATTGCTGCTCACTCTGGATGGAAGAGACCACATATAGGGATTTCAGAGGAGATTCCTGGGGACCCCCAGGGCATCCAGTTAAAATAAAAGACAATGATGAAGCTCTATGCAGAAATGGCAGCACTGTGCAGAAAAGGAGGTGCCAGGGTCAAACTCATCTACATATGTCAGAGGCCAGACCGGGACGTAAACTAGAGATGAGGCCCTGGAGTGTGGACCTGCTCTGGAGACAAAGCAGCAGGCTTCATCTCTGAATGGAAGGGGCCTCCAAGGCATCCACTTGCCCAACAAAGTAAGGAGATAGAGTGTGGGTGGGACTTTGAAGTCAGCAGACCCGTGTTCAAACACCAGCTCTACCACTTACTAGCTATGGGACCTTGTGAATTTTCACCTCGCTGAGCCTCAGTTTTGTCACCGGTAGAAAGAGGGTAATAAAATCTCCCTTATAGGACTGTCAGGAGGAAATGGGGTAATATCACCGGAGCAGTGCTCAGCTGAGTGCCTGACACATGCCGTTATTATTGCTGTTGTCACCAATCATCACTGTGCCTCCAGAATTAACACACCAGTAGAACATGACAGCTCTCCATGGACTCTGAGTTAGAGGAGGGTTTGGCAAACAATGGCTGCACAGACCAAATCCAGTCTTCTGTTCATGTAAATAGAGTTTGACTGGAACATAGCCACACCCATTCACTTCCTTACTGTCTACAGCTGCCTTTGCACTACAATGGCAGAGCTGAGTAGCTGCGACAGAGACCACATGGCCCTCCAAGCCAAAAAACATTTACTACCTGGCCCTTTACAGAAAACGTGTGCCAACCCCTGACTTGGAGCTGCATAACTCATCTTCATGGCCAATTAGCAGAAAGGTTTTTGCAGGAGCCAGAAGACCTGGGCTCAAGACCCATTTCCGTCACTTACCTGGTAGGAGTCCTTAAACAAAAGGCCTGTATTCTCCAAGCCAAAATGTGCATGCCTACGTGGTGTCACCTCCTCCATTTGCTTAATGCTAGGATCCTGTGTGTGTGTTGTTTCGATTCCCATTTTACAGAAGAGAAGAGCTAGGCAATGAAGACCCAGAAGTGGAGTAGCTAAGATTCTAACCAATAAAGGTCTAACCCAAGGCTGTGTTCTTTCTACCCCCCACTGCCTCCTGGTAAGATAATCCATGAGGAGGCAATGTCTCCAACTACATGCTGCCGCTGAAGTCCTCATGAGCTCATGGGGCAGTGCAGGCACCAAACAAATGGTAGCACAGCAGAAGGAGGGCTGATATATGGGGACAAGATGCACAGAAGTGCAGAGGACATGAGGGGAATGCATCAAGGAAAAGAACAAGCAATGCTCTCCTCCATCACGGGTTCCTCCTGGCCCAAGGCCTGGTTAAAAAATAAAAAATGAAGCTAAACCAGAAATATCTTCAAGCTCTAGTGGGAAAACGAGAACGTACTTATTCTAATATCCCCCTTCGGAATCATCCTCCCCTTTTTAAAAAACCATCACTTCGTGTCTGAGTCCTGGCAGATAACTGCCAAGCTGGAATCCCTTTAATTTGCCATAAACTAAATGTGTGGACAGTGATAACATCACTCCCTCTCCCAGTGAGCACTGTGAATCCTGGAGTCATTACCTGTGATTTATTTCAGCCCCCCACCATGGCCTCAATTAAATTTCACTGCCGATAAAGACAGAGAAGATGGCCAAGGCACTCGATTACATTTTATAATGTGTTCACTGCTGAATTTATTACAGTGGATCAGGGATTTTGAACCTCATAGCCAAACAATGGGAGACCTGGGTGCCACACAAGTAATTATCTTCCTTGTGGGGATGATAAATGAAGAATCTAAGATGTTAACAATTGCTGGGGTGTGTGTGCAGGGGGTGTGGGGCCAGTGGTGGCCGATGCAAGGGGATATGACAAGAAAAGTAAGGCGATGAGTCTCTAATTCCACGAGACATCACTCAACGACTGGAGGGGGGACGCAATTATCAATTGTCCCTCACATCTAAAGATGAGACATGTTAGGAAACCCATCTTCCTTCCCTTGCCCTGTATCTCTACCCAAAACCCTTGCCTCAAATTTTCCCTTCAAATAATTTTACTGCTATGGTCAGGGAAGAGGAAGGGATGATTTAGAAATGTCAAAATCATCTTCTGTAATAAGTTAATAAAAATAAAATACAAAGGAAATACAAGTCTTAACATCTAGAGATCCAGAAGAATCTCATTAGGATAAGGATCTGCCCTGGTTCTTTTGAGAAGCACTCGGGAAATAAATTATCAACAAGGAAATAATGAAGGGGGCATTAACGGTGATGTAAATACCAAGTTGATTAAGGGCAGGGCTGCACAGCCCAATATTGTAATTGCTGTCAATAAGCTGTACCACTGTAAAAAGCTGAATTGGCAAAAGCTGTGTGATAGATATATTTACAACAACAACCAAAAACAAAAAAACAGAGTAGATGCCGAGGTTGCTTATGTATAACCAAAAACCTTATGGGATTTGGTGTCTTGGTTTGGAGGTTTAGAGTCATGGTTTCACGGGAAATCCCAGTTAACTGGCCTAACAACATGTTTAGTGCTTCTGGTCTACCTCCTAGTTCACTGCCTAGTGCCTGGGGTCTTAAATGCTTGCAAGCAGCCATCTAAGGCACAACGATTGGTCTCCATTCACCTGAAACAACTGAGGAAGAAGGAGAGTCAGGAATAGGAGGAGGATATGGAATGTGTGGCTAATTGCCTCCATGAATAACTGCCTCCTTTGCCATGAGACCAGTGGAAATGGATGGTGCCTGGCTACCATTAGTGAACATTTTGATCAAAGATTCCATAGAAGAACCCTGATCAAAAGCCAGAAAATGCTGAACAGAATTTCAAATCATCATGGACTCCAGACTTCCTAGAGCCGTGAAATAGGATGAACCCCTGCAACTACTGCCCTGGGATAACCTTTAGACCTTAAAAAAAACAAAAATATCCCCTGAACTCTTCTTAAAACTAAACAATACTTGTTCAATCTGTACGCGGAGCAAATAATCCGAGAAGCTGGACTACATGAAGAAGAATGCAGCATCAGGATTGGAGGAAGACTCATTAACAACCCGCAATATGCAGATGACACAACCTTGCTTGCTGAAAGCAAAGAGGACCTGAAGCACTTACTGATGAAGATCAAAGACTACAACCTTCTGTATGGATTACACCTCAACATAAAGAAAACAAAAATCTTCACAACCGGACCAATAAGCAACATCATGATAAACAGAGAAAAGACTGAAGTTGTCAAAGGATTTCATTTTACTTGGATCCACAATCAACATCCATGGAAGCGGCAAGAGTTAACTGCATTAGCTCGATGACCCCTTATGATAAATAACCGTGTCTGTTTTATTCCCTCCTGCATTCTCAGCAACCAGCGCAGTGATGGGTAGACAGACATCTCCTTAAACATGTACTGAGTAAATCAACAAATGATCCACCCTGTGGGATAGGAACTAATTATCCCATTCTACAAACAGGAAAACTAGGGCTCAGAGGTCACCTAAGGAAAATGTCCTTCTGGGATTTGAACCTAGATCTGCCTGGACTGGAAGCCCCGGTTCTGAGCACTATTTCTGTGGTCTCTCTTTGTTGTTAGCTGCCATGGAGTCAGTCCATGACTCACGGTGACCCCGTGCACAACAGAATGAAATGCTGCCCCGTCCTGCACCATCCCCAAAATTAGCTGCAAATTGGACTGCTGTGACCCATCGGGTTTTCACTGGCTGATTTTCCGAAGTAGATCGCCAGGCCTTTCCTCCTAGTCCTCCACCAATGCCTCATGGTCTCTCTTTAGATATTCAGAAAGGAAGGGAGACAACCAGCAGAGCGGCTAAGCGGTCTTTATGTGCACCCTTCCTGAGAGAGAAGCCCTGAGCAGGAGGAGAAGCAGCCTGGAGATAACAGAGCAACACAGGTGGCTGGGCCAGGAATGCAGAGCCATCTCAGACTGCGCACAGCAGGCCCTGTCTCCTCGACCCGAAGGAAAATGCTAACTGGAAGAAGCCTGTCTTGCCCCACCTGGCTCAGGCTTAAACAAGGACAAAACAAGAGTTGACGGACAGAGGCTTCACACTGCCACCCCCACAAATGTCCCCGTGAAGGGAGAAAAACAGGCAGCCCTGCACTCTATCAATTTAAATTGTAAATATTCTCACACTGAAATAAAGCAACAGAAACAGCAGTATCAGTGACAGGCATGGGGCAGAGTAGAGACGGGCGCGGGGGACATGCACATCGGGCTTGGCTATGGAACCCCAGGAAGGGGAAAAGGGTACATTCATGGACTGCATGTTCCTGCGAACACTTTTTTGCCTAAAAGGCAAAGGCAACACGGAAACAATTTCTAAGTGCAGACCTGGGGTGGAATCCCAACTCCGCACTTACGTGCCCTGCGATCCTGCGTCTTCCTCTCCCTAAGCCGTCTTTGTGAAATGCGGGTGATAAAACCCATCTTGCAGAGTTCTTCCAAGGATCTGGTACTGGCATGTCAGGCAAGCACCTGGCACATAGCAGGTGGACAGTGACAAACAAATGTCCCCATGAGCGAGGCAGTGGTGGTTCAGTGATAGAATTCTGACTTTCCGTGCAGAAGACCCAGGTTCGATTCCTGGCCAATGCACCTCATGCGCAGCCACCGCCTGTCTAGTCAGTGGAAGCTAGTGTGTCGCTATGATGGTGAATAGGTTTCAGCAAAGCTTCCAGACTAAGACAGACAACGAAGAAAGGCCTGGCCATCTTCTTCTGAAAATCAGCCAGGGAAAACCCTATGGATCACAATGGTCTGATTTGCAACCCATCACGGGGATGGTGCAGGACCAGGTAGTGTTTTGTTCTGTTGTGCACGGGGTAGCCATAAATCAGGGGCCGGCCTGATAGCAGCTAACAACAGTAGCAATAACCCGGAGCAGCCTGGGCGCTTGTTTTCAACTTGCCTTAGCAGCCCTCTCCCTGGCCAGAGAGGACAAAACACAGGGGTGAGCCTCTTTTGGGAAGACAGCCGCAACTCTACTGAGAAGCAGCGGTGAGTTATGGGGTGGGGAGAACTGTCTAGGTCCCTCTGGCCATTTATTCCCCTCCCATCATCCTGTTCTCAGAGCTGCTCCTTGCTTGCCAGGACGTGATGGATTAATCTGAAGTTCCTACCACACTACATCATCAATTACTTACATATTTCTTGCCTTGAACTGAGTTTACGGATCTTAAATCAGAGGCATTCGGAATTGCCTAAGCTGAAATTCTCCCCCTATGGAAATGTGGTGTTTTTAAGTACGCAGCCACCCTGTTATTTACTGGTCAGGGGAAGCTAATTATCCGTAGACCAAAGGACTGCTGAGAAGGCCCCCACACAGAACCCATTCAGTGAAATTTACTGCCTGAGGGGCTCGGCAGGGACACACCAGGTGAGCTTTTGGCAAGAGGCCCCCGCCAGACTCTAAGAAACCCAAGACACCAGGCATACTTGGGTCTGAAAGTCAGGCAATGGATCTCCTCCTCATGCGGCTCCCTGAGTGTCAAAGTCCCGTTCAAAGAGGTGTCACCCTGTCTGTAGTCTGTAGTCTGCAGACATGGTGGCGACAGTCTTGTGATGGATCATAATGCAAGGTCAAGACGGAGTATTCCAAAATGTGTCCTTGCTGAACATCTCTGAGTGGGGTCAGGCCATCTGCTGGGAGGAAGGAGATGTGACAGGTGCTGTGAGGCCACTGAAGCTGGAGACCTCCTTCATCATCAGATGAAGCTGCATCAGAGCCAACATTTACCATTAAGAGGTGCTGTCAGGACTGGGGAAACAGCGAGCCCACACCACCGAGAAGCTGAAGATAAGAAAGTCAGCCCCTCCAGAGTTAAACTACCCCAACCCCTAATGGATTAGAGGGCAGAGAAATAAAGTCACCCTAAGGCAGTGGTCTCAACAAGGGGGGCTTACGGGGTGGGTAATGGGAACGACTACTAACGGGTACGAGGTTTCCTTTTGGGGCCATGAAATATTCCAGAATTAGATGATGGTGATCGTTGCACAACTCTGAATAGACGAAAAACCACTGTACTACACATTTTAAAAAAGTGAACTTTATAGTATGTGAATGACATCTCAAGCTGTTATTTAAAACAAAAAACTTGAGCATGCACCAGAATCACCTGGAAAGCTTGTTAAAATACAGATTGCTGGGCCCTGTCGCCAGGTTATCTGATACAGTTAAGTCTGGGGTAGGGCCTGAGGTTTTGCATTTGTAGTAACTTTCCAGGTGATGCTGCTGGTCCAGGCACTTCGTTTTACAACTATCGCTCTAACGTAGTGTGTGACACTCCCCGGCTGCCATAAGACTTAGGAGAAGCACTGGGGAACAGCATCTACTGGGACATTACCCTGTGGCCAAATATACTGGCAGGGCCTTTTTACCACTGCATCTCCCATAAGGAGTTTATTTATAGAATTGCCAGTGATTTTAGCCATTGAGTAGGCTGAATAATGGCTTCTCAAAGACATCCATGTTCTAATTCCTGGAACCTGTGAATGTTACCTTATATGGCAAAAGGGACTTTGTAGATAGAATTAAATTAAAAGTCTTGACATGGGAAGATTATCCTGGATTAAGATTATCTGGGTGGGCCCGAAATGTAATCACAAGGGTCCTTATAAGAGGGAGGCCAGAAGGTAAAAGGAAAGTGATGTAACAACAGACACGGGGAGACAAAGGAATGTGATGCGGGGCCACAAGCCAAGGGGTGTGGGTGGCCTCTGGAAGCTGGAAAAAGCAAGGAAACGGATTCTCCCCTAGAGCTTCTAGAAGGAAACAGCCTTGCCGATACTTTGATTTTAGCCTCATAAGACTCATTTTGGACTTCTGGCCTCCAGAACTATAAGAGAATAAATTTGTTATTTTAAGGCACTAACTTTGCAATAACTTGTTACAGCAGCCATACGAAGCTAATACAGTCATGTACCTCCCAACTCTCTCTAAGAAGAAGCATAAAGAGCCTTTATTAAGCTTCTACTGCATGCCTGGCATTTTATGTACATATGATCCTCACGACAACCCGAGGAGATCAGGACTACTATGCCCGTTTCACAGAATAGAAAATTGTAAGAAGATCAGTAACTAGCCCAACATAGCCGGTAAGTGGAGGAGCTGGCTATTTTCTTGCTAATTCCTCTATCTGGAATCCCCAGCACAAAGAAGATCTGTTTATCCAGTATGTGACCTAGCAGCCTGAAGCTATAGGACTGGCGTAGTTGTATCTGTGAGTTAAGTTCAACGTGTTATAAAAATCAAAACTGAGGAAATCCATCACCTACCCTTCTACCTGTTGCCAGTGAGTTGATTCCGACTCATGGTGACCCCACGTGTTACAGAGTAGAACTGCTCCACAGGGTTTTCTTGGCTGTAAACTTTATGGAATCATATTGCCAGGCCTTTCTTTTTGGTGCTGCTGAGTGGGTTCAAACTGCTAACTTTATGTTAGTTAAAAAAAAAAAAAAACCCACTGCCATCGAGTCAGACTCATAGTGACCCTAAAGGACAGAGTAGAACTGCCCCATACAGTTTCCAAGGCTGTAAATCTTTACGAAAGTAGACTGCCATATCTTTCTCCCGCAGACAGGCTGGTGGGTTCGAACTACAAACCTTTTGGTTAGCAGCTGAGTACTTAAGCACTGTGCCACCAGGGCTCCTTCCTTTAGATTAGTAGTCGACTGCAAACAATTTGTGCCACCCAGGGACTTTTTGACCCTTCCTAGAAGTAAACAATTTAATCTACAAAGTCTATAAGTGAAAATACCACCCAAAAAAGCCAGAGATGTCCCCTCACCTCAACTAGTCACTTATTGTTGTTAGGTGCTGCTGAGTTGGTTCCAACTCACAGTGACCCCATGCACAACAGAAAGAAACAGTGCTTGATCCTGTGCCATCCTCACAATCATTGCTATGTTTGAGCCCATTGTTGCAGCCACTGTGTCAATCCATCTCGTTGAAGGTCTTCCTCTTTTTCACTGACCCTCTAGTTTACCAAGCGTGATGTCCTTCTCCAGGGACTGGTCCCTCCTGATAACATGTCCAAAGTGTATGAGATGAAGTCTGGCCATCCTTACTTCTAAGGCGCATCCTGGCTGTACCTCTTCCAACACAGATTTGTTCATTTTTCTGGCAGTCCATGGTATATTCAAT
The DNA here is from genome assembly GCA_030035585.1 of Dugong dugon. Taxonomy (NCBI): domain Eukaryota; kingdom Metazoa; phylum Chordata; class Mammalia; order Sirenia; family Dugongidae; genus Dugong; species Dugong dugon. Next base: position 15,101,127 of record CM057476.1, read on the forward strand.
ATTCTCTGCCAATACCCTAGTTACTTAGCAGTAACTTAATTTACCAATGAAATTATTTGGCCTCTTAGACCGACACTAGCCACTGAAGTTGAGCGTTAGCTCTTTGTAATCTGACACAACTTCAAATGGGATAAAGAAGCAACAATGATTGAGAATGTGGGCTCTGAAGTCAGGTACCACCTCTGCCACTTAATAAATATGGGACCTGGGCAAGGAACTACTTCTCCTGGCCTTTTACAGCACTAATTCTTCTAGCTCGGTGGCTCTCAAACTTTGTGCATCAGAATCACCTGGGGGGCTTGTTAAAACACTGAATGCTAGACCCCATCCCGAGAGTTTCTGATTCAGTGCACCTGGGGTATGACCCGAGAGTCTGAGTTTCTAACTCATTCCCAGGTGATGCTGATGCTGCTGGTCTCGGAACCACACTTTAAGAATCGCTGCACTAGGCTGGGCTTTCTTCACCTCATCCCTGATGACATTTTGGGCTAGATCATTCTTTGCAGCGTGGGCTGTCCTGTGCATTGTAGGACGTTTAGCAGCTTCCCTGGTTTCTACCCACTAGATGCCAGCAGCACCCTCCTTCCAATTGTGACAAACAAAAATGTCTATAGACATTGCCAAATGGCCCCTGTGGGACAACACTGCCCCTGGCTGAGAACAGATGCTCTAGCTCAAAGACACTAAGAACGAACAAGAAGACGGTATGATCACTGAATGGGACCCCAAGCATCAAAAACATCTTGACCACAGCCCCAGCTATTTAATAAGGTATGGGTTGAATGGTGACCATTGGGGTTGGGAGGCAGTTGGAAGGAAATAAAGAACAAGGCAATATCAGAAAGGGCCAACCTATATTGTTCATTCCTTGAGCTGAGCCAGGGCCACTACATTGATTAATCTGCCCCTCCTGCAGGCACCATGAGGTCAGTCAAGCAGCCAAAGGTTCTGCCAGCCAAATGGCTCACTGTCTCTTCCAGTTACCCCCAAGTTCTCAGAGATGCCACCGCACCCAGGTGCAGTCACTCAGCCCAGTAACTACGTACAAAATGGCCAACCCTCGTGAATCACTGAGGATAATGGGTAGGAGCTAGCGAAGGAACTCATAGACTCAAAGATAGTCTGACTGCAAATATCAAAGAGGAAATGATGAGTTCACAAAGCAGCCCCAGGTTCCCAATTCTCAAACTCAGCACACCAGATCCTAAGATGCAGTCTTCTCAGGGGGTTCCAAAGCCACGTAACTGTCGGAGGGGAAAGGAAGAGGTGTTGAAGCTGGGCGGAAGGATGGGTGTGGGTGCAATCAAAGGCACTTTCAGAGCCTGTTCACACTGCCACCTACCCCCATTCTCCGCAGAGCTAGGCTCTGAACGTGCCCCTGCACCCCACCTCCCATCTGCTTTACCTGGCGCTCCCGTTCTTGTGAGAGGCACACGACCTAATGATGGATTTGTTCCATGTGCTCATTCTCACTTATGTACAAAACAAAGGCAGGACTGATGAACTGCAGGGAAAGCACATTCACAGCCTGATCTATGCCTTTTACCTTGGAGCAGGCAGTGCCGCCTCCAAGAGCGTGTCAACAGCTCCGCACTTCGTCAATAGGACCTTGATTCTCTAAAGGCTGAAGAAGGTTTTCACGGGTGAACGCTTAGAGCCAGCTCAGGGTTTCTGAGCACTGCTCAAAGCCCCCAGGTGACTCTCATTGCATCTGCCAGCTTCTTTTCATCCCTAGACTATCACCCTTGAGTGAGGGCAGGCAAATGATGAGCTCCGCACGTGTCAGGAAGAAATGGAGGTGTTACAGGCATGGGGAGGGGTGGTCTTGCATTCTGGAACAAGCGAGGTCCTGCTGTCCTGAGCTCACATCTCAGCTTTGCCCCTGGCCAAGTCTTTTACCCTCTCTGAAACTGTTTTAAAAAATCCGTTGGTGACAAGTCGATTCCAACTCATAGGGACCTTATAGGACAACGTAGAATTCCCCATAGGCTTTCCAAGGGGCAGCTGGTGGATTTGAACTGCCAGCCTTTTGGTTAGCAGCTGTAGCTCTTAATCACTGTGTGACTATTTACTTACCCACAATATGAGAATTTAAACATCAACCCCGCAAGGTGGCTGTCAGATTAAATAAGGTTCTGGAGTCAGACTGCCAGGGTTTGAATCCTGGCTCAGCTACTTACCAGCTGGAAAACTCTGGGCAAGTTCTTGCTTAAGCTCTTACAGCCTCATTTCTGCCTCTGCACCCCACAGAATTAGCCGAGCACTTAGAATGCTGCCTAGCACTTAATAGGTGCTGAATTGGTATTTGTGCCTCTCCACTTACTTCCGCTGAGCCGAAGAATACATCAGAGAAGGCAGGAGGAATAGTCTGTGTTCACCCAATTATAATTAAAGGTCTTGGGAAGGTCTGATATCCAGGGAAGCCTGTTGGCCCATCCCTCTGTTTCTAGGGAACGATCATTTAAAAATACCTGCAGAAGAATGTGAGCCAAAGATTTTACATGCTGCCAAATTTTCCAGTATAAAGGCCATAGAAAAATAATTATAAGCATTTAAAATTTAAAAAAAAAAAAAGGTGTTCCTATGACTCTTCCTGAGAAATTTTACAAGAAAAGTGCTAGGCAACCAAAAAAAAAAATAAAAAGTAAAAATTAAAGAATCATCCACTTACAGCTGGGGATGGAAATTAAATACATTTAGCTACAGAGTTTACACTAAGAATTGGGCATAGGGGTGACTGAAAAAGAGCATTTAAGTGTTATAAGCTCTAAACCCAAAACCAAACCCACTGCTGTCGAGTCGATTCTGACTCATAGCGACTCTATAGGACAGAGTAGAACTGCCCCATAGGGTTTCCAGGGAGCAGCTGGTAGATTCCAACTGCCGACCTTTTGGTTAGCAGCCAAGCTCTTAACCACTGTGCCACCAGGGCTCCATTATAAGCTCTAACCATGTAATAAAAGTAAGACGAAAAGGAAAAAAAAAAAAAAAATCCACTCTCTCAAGAATTCCCCACCTGACTTCCATCACCTGATCAAGGAAGGGTCTAGAGCAGGGGTAAGGAAACATTTTCATGGAAGTGCCAGAGAATAAATATCTTAGACTTTGCAAGCCAGACGGTCTCTGTTGCATCTGCTCAGCCCCGCCACTGTCATAAGATACGTAAATGAATGGGAACAGCTGTTCTCTAATAAAACTTTATTTATGGACACTGAATTTTGAATTTCACAGAATTTTCACGTCATTAAATATTATTCTTTTTTTGATCTTTCCAATTATTTAAAAATATAAAAGGACATTCTTAATGTACAGGCTGTTCAAAAACAGGCAGGGAGCCAGATTTTTTTTAATTGAAGTGAAGTTCACATAACATAAAATTAACCATTTTAAAGTGAACAATTCAGTGGCATGTAGTGTGTTCACAGTGTGACCAAACTATCACCTCTGTCTAGTTCCAAAACATTTTCATCAATGCCAAAGGAAACTGCACCCATTAAGCAGTCACTCCCCACCCTCCTCTCCCCTCAGCCCCTGGCAACCACCAATCTGCTTTCTGTCTGTGTGGATTTACCCAGGCTGAACATGTCAGATAAATGGAACTATACAATATGCCACCTTCTGTGACTGGCTTCTTTCACTTAGCATAATGTTTTTGAGATTCATCCATGTTATAGCATGTATCACAATTTTATTCCTTTTTGTGGGAGAATAATATTCCGTTGTATGGATAATTCGTATTTTGTTTATCTGTTCATCTATTGGTGGACATTTGGGTTGTTTCCTCCTTTTGGCTATTGTGGCTAGTGCTTCTATGTACACTCATGTACAAGTATCTGCTTGAGTGCCTGTTTTCAATTCTCTCGGGTACACACTTAGGAGCGGAATTGCTGGATCATACAGTAACTGTGGAAACCCTGGTGGTGTAGTGGTTAAGAGTTTTGGCTGCTAACCAAAAAGGTCAGCAGTTCGAATCCACCAGGCACTCCTTGGAAACCCTATGGGGCAGTTTTACTCTGTCCTATAGGGTCGCTATGAGTCAGAATCGACTCAACGGCAATGGGTTTAGTTTTGGTTTTTGACAGTAACTCTGTTTAACGTTTTCAGGAACCACCAAAGTATTTTCCATAGCAGCTGCACTATTATTACTCCTTGCTTCTGGTCCACTCAGGGATGATAGGGCCAACCCCAAGAGGCCAAGAGCCATGGTTAGCCGGCAATCCTGGCCAAGCTTCTAACAGCTTCCCCCTTCCCCATGCTGGCTTCAGCTCCGATCCCTGGGTCCTGGTTCCCTCTCCAGCTATGGCCCTCACCACCAGCAGAAGAGAGAGGGTCACCGAGGCTCCCTCTAAGGAAGGGTAAGATGGAAAAACTCCCCTCAGCTCTACCCATTAACGAGTCTCAGTATAGTATCTCAGAGTAACACCGAGAGCTCACATCTCAGCTAGTCACCTCCTAGTTGGGGAACTTTGGGCCAATTCTCCTCTCTGCTCCTCTGTTTCCTCATAAGATGGTAATATCTTCATCCCAGAGTGTTGGCGATGGCTGCGTGAAATGCCACGATGGGACAGCACATGCAGAGCATTTAGGACAGTGTCTGCACACCGAAGGATGCAACCTATGCACGTGGAAACAGTTTAAATGTTTAAATAAGGTGCCCAGGCCTTGGTGTCCAGGCAAAACGCAGTCTCCTTGGTGATCCATGCTGACTTTCAAGCTACCTGTCTCCCTCCCTTCTACCCTTCCTCTTCGCTTCCTTCCTCCCTTCCTTCCTCCCTCCCTCTGTCCTTCCACCAGCGATCATTTGCTGACTGCTTACTCTGCCTTACCCACTAGGCTCAGCTTTGGGAACATGGAAACAGAGGTCAGATAAGGCCTCTTTCCTTAAGAAGCAAACAGTCCTTCAAGACATGCTCCCAGACAACTAGAAAACATGGCAGAAAATGACGAATGCTGTAAGGAGAGGTTCACATGAACAAACCCAGGTGCTGGGAGGAGAGAGGCAGTGAAAGCTTCTTTCCGTCCACCCGGGACTCCTGCCTGCCTGCCTTCCCAGACTTCTGAGCACCTGGGACACACGAACAGGGAGCCAGGCCAGTACCTGTGCAGCACCTACACTGGGATTTGTACACTGGCTCACTGAGCACACCTCCTCTCTCTCAACACAATGTGAGCTCCTTACGGGCAAGGAATGGGTCTGGTTCATCTTAGCCTCCCTGTGCCTGGACCAGGGCCCACCGGGCTCGGAGTAGCCACTAGTCAAGATCTAGCTGCATTCAGTTAAGGTACTGGCTCAACTGGTCTGTATGAGGCATTGGTAGCTCTGTGGTAGAATTCTCACCCTCTATACGGGAGACCCAGCTTCCATTCTCAGCCAATGTAACTCATGCACAGCCACCACTCATCTGTCAGTGGAGGCTTAAGTATTGCTATGATGCAGAAAAGGTTTCAGCAGAGCTTCCAGACTAAGATGGACTAGAAAGGCCTGACAATCTATTCCAAAAATCAGTCAACGAAACCCTACGATTACAATGGTCACTCGACGGCCGCTAACCAACAACGACAAGCTAATTTGCACAAATTTCTCTAATATTAATTAATAATAATGACTCAGATGCATTCACTCTACGGAGAGCTCACTATATTTGACCTCATTTAGTCTTTGCACCCATGAGGAAAGAGGTATATACATCCTCTCTTTTGCAGATAAAGAAACTGAGTTCAGAGACCTCACAGCTGGCAGGAGGGAAAGCCAGAAGTGAACCCCAGGCTGCGCAGCTCCAAAAACCGTGTCCAAACCACCAGGTCTGCACAGCCCTCAACTGCATCTGGAGCTGGGACCCTGGACTCAGCTTAACCACACGAGCTCAAGTCCCTTCCCTGAGTGGGTGAATCTCCAAAAGAGATTGAGGCAAAGCTCAGAGCTACCCGGGTGCACGCTCTTCTGCACCCCTTGCATCAACCAACCACCCTGGAAAGGAAACCGCAGAGGAACAATGACTGGGTTTGATGGGCAGGAGGTGATGGGTGTCAGGCGTTTTGATGACAAGAGATTAACCCAGGGGTTCCTTGGACCGGTGGCCGACCGACAGGTAATGACAGGCGGGTACAGGGTTTCTGACACCAGCGGTGCCCTTCCACAGACAGCTGGGCAGAGTCAGGGCACTGTCAGCACAACGTGAGGCTGGGCTGTCCCCAAGGCCACTGAAGCACGAGCGACAGCTCCTTGGCAGATTTGGCATCTACTGGTCCTCATCTCCACTACCTGGATCACAAGAACCACTGCCATGCAGGCCAAGCAACTCTGACGCTCACCAAACTGTCGGGGGAGGCAACAAGGCACTGGAGTCTGAAAGATCTGAGTTCAAATCCCCACTCCACTGCCTGCAAACAGGGAACATGATATAGCCTCTCTGAGCCTCAGTTTCTTCATTTGTACCGTGGATTGGAAATAGCACCTACTTCCTGGGGTTCTGCCTAGCCTGCAGAGCCTAAAATATTTACTATCTGGTCCTTTACAGAAAAAGCGTGCCAACCTCTGAGTTAACCCAACCTCCTTGCTTCACAAATGAAGAAACTGAGGCTGTGTAAAGGCACAGCAGAGACTGCTGGAGTGGCTTTCCTATTTTTATATTTTTCTGAGTTCTTTCTACTATATTACCCAGCCTCCTGGGTAAGATTTTTATCCAGTGGGAGCATAAATCAGTATCACTTACATAGGATAATTTGGCAATATAATTCAATAGCCTTATAACTATGCACACTCAGTAACACAGAAATTTTTCTTCTGAAAGTGCCAACTAAGGAAAAACTCATGGATGCACACAAAGATCTGTTGCTGTGTAGATTGTTTGGAATTATAGGATTGTTTAGAAGTCCCCCAAATTAGACAGCATTTCAAATGTCAAACAATAAGGGAATGGGTAAATAAAATACAGGATATATCATGATGAAATACTGTGCAGCTGTTGAAGATAATCCCAATTTTGAAAAAAACACACACATACATAGGATTCCCAGTTTTATACAGCGATAGAAATCTATTGATAGTATTATACACACACACATATGTAAAAACCCCATTGCTGTTGAGTTGATTCTGACTCATAACGACCCTATAGGACAGAGTAGAACTGCCCCATAGGGTTTCCAAGGAGTGGTTGGTGGATTCAAACTGCTGACCTTTTGGTTAGCAGCTGAGCTCTTAACCACTATGCCACCAGGGCTACATATATATATACATATATATATATATATATGGTCACTATGAGTCAGAATAGATTCAACAGCAATGGGTATGGGTTTGGTTTTTTTGGTGTGTATATATATATATACACACACACACACACACACACACACACAGAGAGAGAGAGAGAGAGAACCAAGAAATTGGAAACATATTTCAAAATATTAATAAGAACTCTAAGTAGTAACACTACTTCTGTAATAAACCTGTATTAGTATTGTGCAAAAAAAAATCAGTTAGCATTACTGATTTTAATTCTTAAAAGAACTGCAAGTCACCCCTCCTCTCTCTCCTCCTCCTAACCTCAGCACCACATGTGGGCTTTATGAGAGTCAGGAGGTGAGGCTGGAGAAGCAGGAACCCTGGCTGGGGGTAGAGAATGTCTCCAAATGAAACTTGAGCAACTCTGACTTGGCTTTGATTTTCAAAGGAAAGCTTAGAAAGCCACGCAGAGTCAGGCTAGGCCAGGTGTAGCATTTGGTCTCTGTTAAGGTCTCCCTGGTGGCACAATGGCTAAGTGCTCAGCTGCTAACCAAAAGGTCCACAGTCGAACACGCCAGCCACTCCTTGGGAGAAAAAAACTGGCAATGTGCTCCTATAAAGATTACAGCCTACAAAACGCTATGGGGCAGTTCTACTCGGTCCTTTAGGGTTGCTACAAGTTGGACTCAACTTGACAGCACACAATAACAACAACAAGGGTACCACAAGGATCCCTGGTGGTGCAATGGTTAAGTGCTCAGCTGCTAACCAAAAGGCTGGCGGCTGAACCACCCAGAGACTCCTTCGGAGAAAGACCCCGCCATCTGCTCCCCTGAAGATTACAGCTTAGGAAACCCTATGTGGCAGTTCTACTCTGTCACATGGGATTGCTGTGAGTTGAAATTGACTCAATCGCACCCAACAACAAGGTTTCCACACCAATCAAATCCAGGTGCGCACCTGAGCATCATAGATATTTGTCAGTACTTGAAAAGATTCACACACACGCATGGTGTGCATCCACTGCAGTCTGACTGCTATCAGTAACATGGTGATGAGCAGATGGGACACGCTGGAGGTAGGCATCGATGAAGCTTACATTCATGGGGACAAGTGTACGGAACATGGCGTGGCTAGGCGCTGATACAGCTTACTTTCATGGGGAAGGTGATGGTGCCAGAGTGGATACTTGGGGAGCCCAGGAGCCATGCTGCATGATTTGACCAAGATCCTAAGCAGAAACAAGAGCTGAAACCCGGGCTCAAATAACAACCAGGAGCCTCTTCCCCGATCACTACTGGAGAACCACAAATAATCCTAACTGGAAATATTCAAAACCACACATAATCCTAACTGGAAATATTCAAAACCCTACTTGTGTTTGACTTTGGAAGGAATGATGCAATTCCTTTTGGCACAGAGTCTCCTTTCTCTAAGATGACTCAGGACAATACTTAAATGCTTTTGTACTCCCTGGAAAAAGCATCCCAGAAGCTTGCTGGGAAACATGAAATTTATCTTCTTCTAAGACATATGAACGGGCAGTTCATATAAGGAAAACCAATGGCCAATATACCTATGAAAAAATGCTTAACCTTGCTAATAATTAAATCAATGCAGATGAAAACCAAACCATGCTTCAGCTATCAAGCTGACAAAACTTGGTAAAGAAAAGCAAAAGTACAGAAAATGACTCTTCTCGTACTCTGTAAATCAATGTAGCCTTATTGGAAGGCAATTTGTTGAAATCTATCCAAATTTCATATGCACATACCCTTTGACCCAGCAATTGTACATCTAGTCATTATTTTATAGATATGCTAGTTTCTAGTTTACCTGACACAGCTCATTGGTCTTCCCAGACTCTCCCAGCCTTGCTGTCTCCCAGAGTCTCAGCTGCTTGCTCTGCCTCATACAGCCTGTGTAGTTCTGCACACCTGGAGTCTCCTACTGCCCTTCTGGACTCAGATGAAACACCAAGCACAGGGCATGGGCCCTGGCATCCACAAACTAGTTGCTGTCGAGTCAGTTCTGATTCATGGCGACCCCATGTGTGTCAGAATAGAACTGTGCTTCGCAGGGTTTTCAACGGCTAAGACCTTTCAGAAGTAGATCGTTGGGCCTTTCTTCCGAGATGCCTCTGGGTGGATTTGAACCACCAACCTTTTGGTTAGCAGCCAAACACTTAACCATTTGCACAACCCAGCAGAGGCTAAATGGGCTAGATGACACAACCTAGAAGTGCTGGAGAGCTAATGTACTGTAGGGTGAACTTTGATCATGAGAAGACAGGACATGAGCTGGGCAGATCCATTCCCTCTCTGTACCACTCTTCAACGGACTATTCTTAAGACGTGGTTTCTTTGCACAGCCTGTCCTACGGCATCCCATGTGGCTGAGCAGATACACCCGCAGAATGACCACAAGGTCTCATTGTGGCTCACCATGAAGCAGTGGCCATGTACTAATGTATCGTGTTGCATTGCTTCCCCTTCTTCCCTGCCTCGCTTCCCTTATCTTTCACTCTCAACACCCTGGGACTACACCTCCCAAAAAGAGCACGAGCACTTAATTCTTGCCTCAGTCTCTGTGTTCTGGGGAACCCAGGCTAAAACAACCAGCATTATGCTCATGGAGACGTTTACAAGACATTGTGGCATTGACTCAGTGAAAATTTAAGTAAAACAGGGTAGACAATAAATAAATTACAGTAAATCCACAGTATGGAAAATTACATGTTGTTAAAAGAGAATGCCATTAACATATATGTACTGATATGCAATCATGTATTCAAACTGTGGTGTTTGTGAAGGATATTGAATATACTGTGGAATGCAAGAAGACACATTAACAATGTGCGATATGCAGATGATATAACCTTATTTGCCAAAAGTGAAGAGGACTTGAAGCACTCACTGATGAAGATCAAAGACCTTCAGTATGGATTACACCTCAAAATAAAATGAAAATAATCCTCACAACCGGACCAATAAGCAACATCATCATAATGGAGAAAACACTGAAGTTGTCAAGGATTTCATTTTACCTGGATCCACAATCAGCGCCCATGGAAGCAGCAGTAAGAAATCAGACAAGGAGGCCTCACACTACCGATCTCAGAACCTACAAAATAGCCAGGGTAGTCAAAATAGCCTGGTAATGGTACAACAACAGACACACAGACCAACAGAACAGAATCGGGAACCCAGATATAAATTCATCCCCCTATGGTCTGCTGATCTTTGACAAAGGACCAAAGTGCATCAAATGGGGAAAAGATAGCCCTTTTAACAAATAATGCTGGCAAAACTAGATGTCCATCTGTAAAAAAAATGAAACAGAACCCATACTTCACATCAAACTAACTCAAAATGGATCAAAGACCTAAATATAAATCCTAAAACTATAAAGATCATGGAAGGAAAAATAGGAGGAACGCTAGGGGCCCTAATATCTGGCATAAATACAATACAAATGATAACTAACAATGCACAAACACCAGAAGATAAACTAGATAACTAGGAGCTCCTAAAAATTAAAAACTTATGCTCATCAAAAGAGTAAAAAGAGAACATATAGACTAGGAAAAATTTTTTGGCTACAACATATCTGACAAGGGTTTAATCTCTACAATCTATAGAATACTTCAGCACCTCAACAACAAAAAGACAAATGATCCAATTTAAAAATGGGCAAAGGATATGAACAGGCACTTCACCAGAGAAGACATTCAAGGGGCTAACGGACATAAGGAAATGCTCGCTATCATTAGCCACTGGAGAAATGTGAATCAAAGCTACAATGAGATACCATCTCATCACAACATTATTGGCACTGATTAAAAAAAAAAAAAAAAACAGAAAATAATGAATGTTGGAGAGGTTGTGGGAAGACTGGAACTCTTATGCACTGCTGATGAGAATGTAAAATAGCACAACCCACTAAGGGAAATGATATGGCACCTCCTTAAAAAGCTAGGAATAGAAATACCACATGATCCAGCAATCCCACCCTAGGAATACACCCTAGAGAAATAAGAGCCCTCACAAGAATAGGCATATGCATACCCATGTTCACTGAAGCATTGTTCACAATAGCAAAAAGACGGAAACCACCTAAGTGCCCATCAGTAGATAAATATATAAACAAATTATGGTATATACACACAGTGGAATACTATTATTGTTGTTAGGTGCCATCAAGTCGGTTCCGACTCGTAGCGACCCTATGCACCACATAACGGAACACTGCCTAGTCCTGCGCCATGCTCACAATCGTTGTTATGCTTGAGCCCATTGTTACAGCCACTGTGTCAATCCATCTCATTGAGGGTCTTCCTCTTTTTCGCTGACCCTCTACTTTACCAAGCATAATGTCCTTCTCTAGGGACTGATCCCCCGACAACATGTGCAAAATATGTAAGGCATAGTCTCGCTATCGTTCCTTCTAAGGAGCATTCTGGTTGTACTTCTTCCATTGGAATACTACGCAACAATAAAGAACAACGATGAATCCTTGAAACATCTCACAAAGTGGATGAATCTGGAGAGCATTATGCTGAGTGAAATAAGTCCATCACAAACGGACAAATATTGTATGAGACCACTATTATAAAAACCCAAGAAAAAGTTAACACACAGAAAAAAAACAATCTTCAATGGTTACTAAGAGCAGAAGGGTGGGGAGGGGAAATCACTAACTATATAGTAGGCAAGTGTTCACTTTGGTGAAAGGAAAGACAACACACAATATAGGACAAGTCAGTACAACTTGACCAAGGCAAAGTCACAGAAGCTTCCTAGACACATCCAAACACCTTCTAATCGAGTTACTGGGGATGAGGGCTGGGGATTATGGTCTCGGGGGATATCCAGGTCAACTGGCATGACATAGTTCATAAGAAAATGTTCTACATTCTACCTTGGTGAGTAGCATCTGGGGTCTTAAAATCTTGGGAGTAGCCATCTAAGATACATCTATTGGTCCCATCTGGTCCAAAGCAAAGGAGAATGAAGAAAACCAAAGACACAAGGAAAATATTAGTCCAAAGGACTAACAGACCACACGAACCACAGCCTCCACCAGCCTAAGCCCAGAAGAACTAGATGGTGCCCGGCTACGACCAAGGACCACTCCGACGGGGATCACAATAAAGGGTCCAAGACAGAGCAGGCAAAAAATGTAGAACAAAATTTGAATTCACAAAAAAATACCAGACATATTGGTCTGACAGAGACTGTGGGCACCCCAAGACTATGGCCCCTGGACACCCTGCTAACTCAGAACTGAAGCCACTCCCAAAGTCCACATTTCAGTCAAAGACTAGACAGGCCTATAAGACAAACAATAAAGCACGTGAGGAACACGCTTCTTAGTTCGGTCAAGTACACAAGACCAAATGGGCAACACCTGCCCAAAAGCAAAGATGAGAAGGCAGGAAGGGACAGAAAAACTGGCTGAATGGACACGAGGTATAAAGAGAAAAGGGGAGAGTGCTGACACATTGCAGGGATTGCAACCAATGTCGCAAAACCGTTAGTGTGTAAATTTTTGAATGAGAAGCTAATTTGCACCGTAAACTTTCACCTAAAGCACAATGAAATTAAAAAGAAGAAATAAAACGACGTATTGCATTGGGGAAATCTGCTAAAGACCTCTTTGAAGTGTTAAAAAGCAAAGATGTCATTTTGAGGACTAAAGTGCACCTAACCCAAGCCATGGTATTTCCAATCACCTCATATGCATGTGAAAGCTGGACAATGAATAAGGAAGACGGAAAAAGAATTGATGCCTTTGAATTATGGTGTTGGCAAAGAATATTGAATATACCATGGACTGCCAGAAGAACAACTAAATCTGTCTTGAAAGAAGTACAGCCAGAATACTCCTTAGAAGCAAGGATGGCGAGACTTTGTCTCACGCACTTTGGACATGTTGTCAGGAGGGACAAATCCCTGGAGAAGGACATCATGCTTGGTAGAGGGTCAGTGAAAAAGAGGAAGACCCTCAACAACATGGACTGACACAGTGGCTGCAACAATGGGCTCAAGCATAACAACGATTGTGAGGATGGCACAGGACCGGGTAGTGTTTCGTTCTGCTGTACATAGGGTCGCTATGAGTGGGAACCTGCTTGACAGCACCTAACGATTCTGTTGTACGTAGGGTCGCTATGAGTGGGAACCTGCTTGACAGCACCTAACAACAAAAACAGCAAGTCATAGAAGAAATACAACCAGAATGCACCTTAGAAACGATGATAGTGGGACTTCGGCTCACTTACTTTGGGCATGTCATCAGGAAAGACCGATCACTAGAAAAGGACATCATGTTTGTTAAAGCAGAGGGTCAGGGAAGGTGAGGGAAACCCTCAATAAGATGGATTGACACAGTAGCCAAAATAATGGACTCAAACATACCAACAATCATGGCGACAGTGCAGGTTGAGGCAACATTTCATTCTGTCATACATAAGGTAGCTGTGAACTGGAGTTGACTCAAAGGCAACTAACAATAACAACAACTGATATGAAAATAGACCCTTAATATATCGTTAAGTGAAAATAAGTCAAGTATACAGTAATACACATTTTAATAAGATAAAAAAAAAACACTATATATATAGAGAGAGAGAGAGAATGAATAACTCAGTCTGGTATCTAAGTGGACACCTCCTGTTGGTGGGATTTGACATTTTTACTTGATATACTTGTATATAGTTTAAATGCATTGCAAATAAATATAAATTACTTTTGGTAATTAAAGAAAGAAAGTCTAAAAACAAACCTCTTAGAGAAAGCATGTTCTAAGCGTAAGACTCATACTCACATAGGGTCGCTATGAGTCAAAATCAACTCAACGGCAATGGGTTGAGTTTAAGGATAAGACACATGGAAGAAAATACACTAGTGGATAACTGAGAATAAACTGGACTTGTCCAGGTGAAATGAAAAATGCTCTAAACCCTCTGGAACACATCTCCCTAGGTGGGCTGCTTGGAACTCTAGTTTGTTGTCTGATAAAATATAAATTTTACTATCATCATGAGAAGTAAATGATTCATCCAGTTGAGAAAGGAAACCAACAGAAGATAAAAGGGAAGGCTGCTGACATCTCCATGTGGAGAAAGGTCCCTTAATACCTTTCAGTCAGACTTTTATGCCTTCAACTGTGGAAACTTGGAGAGAGGAAAATGAATCAACACTACGGGGCTGACTTTTAATTGACACCCGTGAAATAATTTTGATGGCCGTTCATAAGTGTTTAGCTACTGTTTATTCTGAAGATGTCACCACAGCCTCTGAAATTTGCTTTGATAGTCTCCAACTGTTGTCTCTCTGTTAATATGTGAGTGTGGAAAGAGTTGCTCTCTGGTTTCGTGTTCTGACATCTTTCTTCACGTGTTGAGACTTGGCCTGAATTTGGTAACAGTGGCTGCAGTTAAGACAAAGTTTATCTTCAAAGCAAACCTGATCAGTTCTGTCTCCCGGACTCAGCATACTATCGCTTCTCCTCCACCCTGACACACACACACTGGAGATACCCGGGGTACCTGTGGCCCCTGGGGTACCCCTACTCCAGTCTACCTCCTATGGGAGGAGGAATCTTTGGGCACGGGCAGACAGGACCACAACCTTGGTTCCTTTATTCCCTCACTAGTGTTAATTACAGCAGCACTCCCTAATAAACTTCCCGTAGGCTAGTCTCCATCTCAGAGCCTGCTTCTCCGGAAATAATCTACTACAACGGGCAAATCTGGGAAAGAAGGCCAGGCTCCATCACTCATTTTCCTTCCTTCCTCCCTTCCTTCCTTCCATTCATTCATGCACGCATGCATTTAATGAGGAAAGGCTGGAAAAACTCCACGAGCCAGGAATTTATATGGAGGGCACTGACTTGAGCAGCTTTACAAAGATGGACTTGAGTGAGGTTTTATTTGTACTCATCTTGCTTGGGAAGTTTAAGGCACTTCTTGAAGCTTGATGTCTTAGTCATTTTTTCAGAAAATTCTCTATCATCTTCTCTTCAAATTTTGCTTTTGTTCCTTTCTTTCTCTCCTTTTTCTCTGGAATCCCCGTGACAAACATACGATACTCTTTCAACATGTCGCATATGTCTCACATGCATTATTTTCTGTATTTCCCATCTTTTTTTCTTTGTGTTTCAGTTCAGATATTTTCTTCTAACCCATCATCCAATTCACCATCTCCCTCTCCAAATGTGTCTAATCTGCTGTTAAACACACACTGAGTTATTCATTTCAGTTATTTTATTTTTTAGTTCTAGGATTTTCATTTGATTTTTTATAGTTTCCAGATCTCTACCGAAGTCCTCCATCTTATCCTTTACTTTCTTAGATATCCTAATGACAGTCATTTAAAGTCCGTGCCTTCCAACGGAATACTATTCAGCAATAAAGAAGAATAAACTAATGACAAACAAAACAAAATGTATGAACTTCAAAAATATTATGCAAAGTGAAAAGAAGTGAGACATAAAACAGTACATACTGTATAAATAAACAAACAAAACAAAACCCATTGTCATCGAGTTGATTCTGACTCATAGGATCAATTTACATGAAATTCTAGAAAATGCGAAGGAATCTATAGTGACAGAGAGCAGATTAAGTGGTTGATGGGTGAGAATCGAGGGAGGGAAGGAATAACTGCAAAGTGGTACAAGGGAATTCTGGTGGGAGACAGAAATATTCTGTATCTTCATTGTAGTGGCAGGTATCCAGGCATATACATTTGTCAAAACTCATCAAACTGTACATTTTAAATGGGTGCTATTCATTATACCCCACTGTTCTTGTTGTTGTGTACCGTGGAGTCCATTTTGACTCGCAGTGACCTCAGAATAGAGCTGCCCCAGAGGGTTTTCTAGGCTGTAATCTTTATGGGAGCAGATCATCAGGTCTTTCTCCCGTGGAGCTGCTGGGTGGGTTCGAACTACCAACCTTTAAGTAGCATATGAATGCTTAACCACTGCACCACCAGGGCTCGTTTTTATACCTGAATAGGGTTGGTTTAATAAAACCTAAGTAAGACCTAGACCATTTGAGGACACAGCTCCTAATTGTGGCAAATCCCAAAACACAGGAATTCAGAGGAAATTAAATCATGATAAAATAAAAGAAGATAAAGTCCATGCCTCATTACTCAGGTATCTGGATCTCCTCTGGGTCTGTTTTTTTCTCCTGGTTTTCAGTCATGTGGTTTTGCCTCCTGACATGCCTGGTAATTTTTTATTGAATTCCTCAAATTGTGTATGAAAAGTTGAAGAGATCATTTGAATCTCTGGAGGATGTTTTCTTTCTCCAGAGAGGGTTTAAAGTTTGCTTCTGGCAACAGTTAGGAGAGGGGCAAATCCCATTAATCCAATCAGAGATTGAGCCAATTTGAAGCTTGGCTTTATTCTTATAAATACTGGTCTATTTCTAGTTTACACTTTCTCCTAGAGTGTAGTCCCTCAGAGTCCCTGTTGGACACACGAGTATTCACCAGGGTCCCTGTCTTCATGGGCCTTTAGCTCCATGAGTGCAGAAGGTGCTCAGCTTCTCAGCCTCTCAGCCTCTGCTTTGGAATTAGTAAATACCTGGAAGAAAGAAGAAGCACTGAACTCTGGGTTCATCTCTCTTGCCTCTCTCCTCTCTGGGATCTTGGCCCTTCAAGTCCTTACTCCCCTGTAGCTCCCTGATGCCTTCCAACAGATTTAAAAATTTTTTTTTTTTCTAGCTTTTCTAGTTGTTTTGGCAGGAGGGATGGTCCATAACAAGACAGTTCACCATTGCTGGAAGCAGCAATTTGTACAGGACCCTGGGGAGAAACAGATCCAACACCAGACCCTATCTTTGAGAAACGTTTTGGGAGTCACGGGGAGAAACAGATTCTACAATGTTGTCTGCTAGACATCCAAGCTACCAAGCAGGTGTAATTGCTCCTCCCCAGCAACATTTTTCCCTTGTGCAGTCGGCTTTAGAGAATGGTCAACTTCCCACTATAAAAACGCTAATGACAACATGGGGTCCCTGGGCCGTGCAAACGGTTAACATACTCAGCTGCTAAATATTTTTTAAAATACATTTTGTATATTAAATATTTTTATATTATATTATATTCCAGCTAAACTTTTTCAAGATAGCAAACATCACAGAGTCCACTACTAAGCAGACTACCTGCAGCTTCTCTGAGTGTGGCACCATTTGCTTTATCCATCAGCACACTGGAAGTGGGCCGTGGGCATGCTCATGGACAGGCCAAGGATATCTATCTTAAGTGGTTTTGGATTCCTCCCAGCACACACAGGAAGAAGGAAAACCCTAAAGTTCTAAGGAAGTGGTGCCACACATGCCCAATGTACTCCCATTAGTAATGTTTGTCAGTAGCCCCAGTGATTCTCATTGAAGGGAACATTAATCGAAACACTAATCTACTGTAAGCCAAATGGTGCCAGCCAATGAATGACACATATGGTGGGTGCTCACTTGTGTTCCAGGCAAAGAGAAAAGCATGTGCAAAGGGCCTAGGGTATGATGGTATGAGGGTCTGAAAAAAACCAGTATGACTGGAGCAAGGAGGGTGGGGGCGGGAGAAAAGTGCAAAAGTGTGTGTATGTGACAGTGTGTGTGTGTGTGCGTGTAAGGAGGAGGAGTTGGTGGGTTGGGGGAGATATGGCAGAAAATGAAGCTGGAGAGGTGGGGCCAGAGCACAAACAGCATTGTGGGTTATGCTAAGGAGTCTTGGCCTAACAGCAATGGGGAGTCATAGAAAGTTATAAGCAGGGGAGTAAGTGATTGGATTTGCCTTTTGCAAACATCCCCTTGGCTGCAGTGTGGGGAATGAGTTGGAAGAAGGCAAAAGGAAAGCAGAAGTTAGGAGGCTCTGTCTGTGGTGACAGCTCTGTACTGCTTGGTAGTATTGCCAATTGGAGAAAGTGGAGGTAGGGACCATACGTTCCACAAAAATCAGGAACCCTGAAGATAAAGGTCAGCAGTACTGTTTCCAAGTTGGTATCAACCTAACGTTTCTGACCTAGGGAACAGAGAGGGCAGTACTGATGAAGGTTCACCAAAGACATGGGGATTCATAATCTAGGCCAATGGGCTCCAGGAGAAGTGAAAATGCTTCCCGGGCTGACACTAGACGACCGCAGAATAAGACATTCGATAAACGTTTGTTGAATGAATGAGCGACTGTGTCAGGAACTGCCACAGAGGTGCCATTTTAAATCTACAAGTGTAGAATTATTTCTGTGCTTAAAAAGTATTCAGACTCTTATTTTGTGGTAAAAAAAGAACTTCATGACTTCTTCATTGTGATTATTATCAATCTAGGTCTTACATTCCCCACCAGACAAAATTTTGATTTTTATCTACATTTTCTATGCCTAATTATTCTTCTTCATCTGTATTCCAATATGCTAAATACTATGATAATTAATCTAGATAATCTCTAGTTGGTTCCCTTTCAAGCATACTACCAGTTAATTAATACCCAGAATCCAAATAAAACCCAATATTGCCATATATTCATCAGTAAGAGGCATCAAGTTATTTGGGGATAGGATGGTTGGGAAAAAAAAAATAGGACCTTATCTTATACCATATACCCAAATCAATTCCAGGTGGATTATGAATTTAAATGTGAAAAGCAAGACTTAACAAGTTTCAGAAGAATGTATCGGACAATATATTTATGACCTCAGGGAGGAAAGCACTTATTAAACAAGATTTTTTTAAAGCATCAACCATAAAGGAAAGAAATGATACATTTTACTGTATTAACATTAAAAATTTTCTATTCATCAAAGGAGATAATAAAGAAAGCAAGAAGGCAGACGACAAATCAGAAGAAATCGGCCACACATATAACAAAGAATTAGAATCCAAAATATACATTTTTTTATTTCCTAAAAATCAATAAGAAAAAGACAGCCAACTTAATACAAAAAAAAAAAAAAAATGGGCATGGTCTTGGGGAACATCTAGTTAAACTGGCATAACATAGTTTATAAAGAAAATGTTCTACATTCTACCTTGGTGAGTAGCGTCTGGGGTATTAAAAGCCTGCGAGCAGCCATCTATGATACTCCACTGGTCTCACCTCTTTGGGAGCAAGGGAGAATGAAGAAAACTAAAGACACAGGGGAAAGATTAGTCCAAAGGACTAATGGATCACAACTACCACAGCCTCCACCAGGCTGAGTCCAGTACAACTAGACAGTGCCTGGCTACCACCACCGACTGTTCTGAGGGGGATCACAATAGAGGGTCCTGAATAGAGCTGGAGAAAAATGTAGAACAAAATTCTAACTCACAAAAAAAGACCACACACACACACACACACACTCTCACATACACACACTCTCACATACACACACTTTTGCACTTTTCTCCCGCCCCCACCCTCCTTGCTCCAGTCATACTGGTTTTTTTCAGACCCTCATACCATCATACCCTAGGCCCTTTGCACATGCTTTTCTCTTTGCCTGGAACACAAGTGAGCACCCACCATATGTGTCATTCATTGGCTGGCACCATTTGGCTTACAGTAGATTAGTGTTTCGATTAATGTTCCCTTCAATGAGAATCACTGGGGCTACTGACAAACATTACTAATGGGAGTACATTGGGCATGTGTGGCACCACTTCCTTAGAACTTTAGGGTTTTCCTTCTTCCTGTGTGTGCTGGGAGGAATCCAAAACCACTTAAGATAGATATCCTTGGCCTGTCCATGAGCATGCCCACGGCCCACTTCCAGTGTGCTGATGGATAAAGCAAATGGTGCCACACTCAGAGAAGCTGCAGGTAGTCTGCTTAGTAGTGGACTCTGTGATGTTTGCTATCTTGAAAAAGTTTAGCTGGAATATAATATAATATAAAAATATTTAATATACAAAATGTATTTTAAAAAATATTTAGCAGTTGAGTAAGTTAACCGTTTGCACGGCCCAGGGACCCCATGTTGTCATTAGCGTTTTTATAGTGGGAAGTTGACCATTCTCTAAAGCCGACTGCACAAGGGAAAAATGTTGCTGGGGAGGAGCAATTATACCTGCTTGGTAGCTTGGATGTCTAGCAGACAGCATTGGGTACAATTTTTTTTTTTAAGAAAGAAAAGAGCTGTCCATTAACCTATGACACAGTGCTTTCTCATACTTTAAATTTTTACTTTAGCATTATTTAAAAAGCTCTGTTAGATTTATTTAGACATATTTCACCATATATCAGGCTGCTCTATTGCCATGCCTTTTGGTGTAGACAACTTTGTTTCAATGCCAAGTCATAGTGTAATATTTTTGAAGACCTTTTAAATGCCAATTAAACTCAACTCATATAAGACCAGCAGTGCATACAATGTCACTCAAGTGATAAAAATATGAAGACCTATATCCATGTGCGCTGGACAGTAGCAATGTCAACTACAGACCGACTCTACCAGGCAGACAGTGATGGTGGGGAGATATGAACTGCAATTTACAAGCCAATTTCTGAGATGTTAAAATATGTGGGGGGAGGAGGGAAGGAGTGTGCATTTTAAGAGTTGGTGAAACACAGTATGTTACTGCAGAAAATGAACAAAATACAACTTCACACAGATCTGAACAAATCTCAAAAACAGAATAGTCAGGGAAAAAAGCTGCACGATACATCAAGTGTGTGGTTCCATTTGACGAAGTTCAAAAACATGCAAAACTAAACTATATATTGTTTAGGGACACACACATGTGAGGTGGCCCACAGAGAAAAGCAAGACATAATATAACAAAATTCAGGATGGTGTTGTCTATGGGGAGAGGAAGGAAATGCAATCAGGAGATATAAACAAAGTGCTTTCAGGAGATATAAACAAAGTGCTTCCAGGAGTTTGAGATGCCCTGTTTCTCAAGTTCAAGTTCAGTGGTGAGTACACAGGCATTCATTATATCAGGGGCTGGACTAGGGTGAGGCAAGTGAGGCATTAGCCTCAGGCCCAAAATTTAAAGGAGCATAAAAAAAAACTCAGTCAATGGAGCAATCCCCGAAACTATGGCCCCGGATGCTCTGTTAACCCAGAACTGAAACCATACCCAAAGCTCACTGTTCAGATAAAGACTAGACAGGACTATAAAACAAAAATCATACACTTGAGGAGTGTGCTTCTTGGTTCAATCAGCTACACGAGACCAAATGGGTGGCTCCCGTCCGGAGGCAGGATGAGAAGGCAAGGAGGGACGGGAACTGGTTGGATGCGGAAAACCCAGGGTGGAAAGAGGGAATGTGCTGTTGCATTGTGGGAATGGCAACTAATATCACAAAATAGTACGTGTATACATTTTTGTATGAGAAATTAACTTGAGCTGTAAACTTTCACCTAAAGCACAATAAAAAAAAACCTCAGTCAACACAATGAAAATACTTTAATATTTTTAAAAATAAAAATTAATGCAAAAAAATCTATGATGACCAAAATATCAAACGTTTATAAAAAGACATGATTCACCCTGCACTTACATGACCTTGCCTCACTCGCCACTCCCTAATCCTGGCTTCTGCTGGAATAAAACTTCATTTGCAAAAAGCAGGTGACTGGCCCAATGGCTGTAGTTTGTATACATATGTGTGTGTATATGTATGTATATATGCATGTGTGTATATATGTGTGTGTGTATATGTACGTATATACGTATGTGTGTATATATATGTGTGTGTATATGTACATATATATGTATGTGTGTATATATGTGTGTGTGTGTATGTACATACATATGTATGTGTGTATATGTACGTATGTATGTATGTGTGTATATATGTGTGTGTATACGTACGTACATATATGTGTGTATATATGTGTGTGTATATGTACGTATGTATGTGTGTGTGTATATGTGTGTACGTATGTATGTGTGTATATGTACGTATGTACGTGTGTATATATGTGTGTGTATATGTACGTATATATGTATGTGTATATATATGTGTGTGTATATGTACGTATGTGTGCATATGTGTGTGTATGTGTACGTATGTGTGTATGTGTGTACGTATGTATGTATGTGTGTATATGTACGTATGTATGTGTGTGTATATGTGTGTATACGTACGTATATATGTATGTGTGTAAATATGTGTGTGTATATGTACGTATGTGTGTATATATGTGTGTGTGTATATGTACGTATATATGTATGTGTGTATATGTGTGTGTGGGTATATGTACGTATGTGTGTATATGTGTGTGTATATGTACGTATGTATGTGTGTGTACGTATGTGTGTATGTGTATATATGTGTGTGTATACGTACGTATATATGTGTGTATATATGTGCGTGTATATGTACGTATGTGTGTATGTATGTATGTATGTATGTGTATATATGTGTGTATATATGTGTGTATACATGTGTGTATACATGTGTATACATATGTATGTGTGTATATGTACGTATGTATGTATGTGTGTATATATATGTGTGTGTATATGTATGTATGTATGTGTATATGTATGTATGTATGAGTGTATATATATATGTATGTGTATATGTATGTATATATGTATGTGTGTATATATATGGAGCCCTGGTGGCACAGTGATTAAAGAGCTTGGTTGCTAACTAAAGGGTTGGCAGTTCTAATCCACCAGCCGCTCCCTGGAAATCCTATGGGCCAGTTCTACTCTGTCCTATAGGGTCACTATGAGTTGGAATTGACTTGACGGCAACAGATATACATATGCTATGAGTCGGAATTGACTCAATGGCAACAGGTTATATCTGTATATACACACACAAAAACCTACTATTTTTTATTTGTAAGATATTTTTTAAAATATTTTACAGAAAAGGAAAACCAGCGAGAAGAACACCCAAAACAACACTGAGGGTGGAAGGCCTCCCCAACAGCAGGCGCACCCCTGGTGGGTAGCCAGCCGAGGGGTAGGAGGAGTGTGCTGTTCAGTCTTATCAATCTTTACCAGTAAAATCAAGGGATGTTTCCTAGCGAAAACCCCAGACAGGTGGGTGGGGGTCTTCACTCCAGCCTCTGCCAGCCTGGCCTAGGAACCTTCTAAGACAGCCTCCACCCAAGGAAACAGTACGCTTCAGCTTATAAGCCTCTTTGCCGTCCATTCTTGATTTTAACCTTTATCATACGTGCCTGTAGGGGAAGAAGCAAAATCTACACTTTCCGCACTGGGAAACTGAGTTCCAGAGAGGTTGACTAGCCTGCCCAGCATTGCACAATGAGAAAAGGCAGAGACTCAGACTTGGGGCTTTTGAATCCATGCAGCACTCAGCCCACCCTACACCAAATGACCGGTGTCCTTTCTGAACCAACAAGGCCCTCACCTAGTTTACTGTGAATCAGACAAGAGGAAGGGGGTTTCTGAGGAAGCTCTCTTAACTGGGTAAATAAATGCTTCAACCCAAAGACTCACAGTGTCGCAAGCAGTGCAGACCGGACGCGCCTGAGGTTGGGCGGCACCAGCTGTTGTCTGATTGGTTCCCACCCCCTCTTCTGTCAAGAGCCCCTAGTGGGCTGTCCATCCAGACTCCAGACTCCCCTCCACAGCAAAGGGCCGTCCAGAGAGCTAGCAGGGCATTTCCAGAAGCAGCATTTAACTCTTTATGGTCACTAGGGGGCCATCTGCCCGTTGATCACTTGAATGCTTTGATTGATGAGCAATTTCACAGCTGAAGAGAGCCCACGTCATCTTCCCAAAAAGCACCCAGTTTTCTCCCAGACCGATTATACAGTCACTGGGAGACTGAATCATTAGCATCGTCCTCGCATAATTCAGGGCTGCAGATGTACCCCCTACAGACACAGCCTTCAGGGCAGCAGAAGTTGCCTTGAGGGGAAGCGAAGAACAAGGCACAAGCAAGTAGGCCTGAGCCCAGGGCTTGAAAGCTTCCCTGGGTGCTGGGATTAAACCACAGACACCACCCTGCGGCTCTGGCTCCCACTCCCTTCTCCAGTCTCACCTCCACCCCACTCTTCCCTGCTGCCTGCACAGTCCTCCTATCTGTTTCTGGAACCTGTCAAACTCTTCCAGCACAGGCTGTTCCTTCTGCCTTAAGTGCCCTTCCATCCCCCCTCTGTATCTGGCTAACCTTACTTATCCTTCAAATATCAGTGTAAACAGTAAGCAGGAGCATCGCTGGGGAATTATGCCCCACTACCACCACCCAACCAATGCTGTCGGAGTCCATTCCGACTCGCAGCAACTCTATAGGACAGAGTAGAACTGCCCCATAGGGTTTCCAAGGCTGTAAATCCTTATGGAAGCAGACTGCCCCATTTTCCTTCTGCAGAGCAGCTAGGGGGTTTGAGCTGCTGACCTTTCGGTTAGCAGCCGAGTGCTTTAACCACTGCACCGCCAGTACATGTGAATCACATGGGAATGCACTGTGGTCCCGGGCCTGCCTTCTACTTCTTTCCAGGGCTGGGATCACGGTTTGTGAGGAGAAGAGAACGTTCACAGCACCAACGCTGAAGTTGCAGGTGTTTGGAAAATCCTTTGAGAGCTTTGCTTCCCCCCGCCTAGGACAGCTTCTGAAAATGCCGGGTACTCCAGCTGGATCAGCGGTTTCTGACCTTGGCCAAACACTGGAATTGCGCAGGGAGCTTTGAAAAGTACTGATGCCCGGGCCCTAACCTCCAGGAGACCTGAGGTCACTGGACTAGGGTGCAGCCTGGGCCTCGGCATTTTTAAAGCTCCCAGGTGATTCAAATCTGCGACCAAGGCTGGGAACCACCAAGCGAGAAGTGGTTCCTTCTTGTTTCATCACTTGCTAAAAGCCGGTGAGGAAGGAATTCCTAAAACCCTTACTTGAGGAAACTCAAGTAAGCAGAAAGGGGGACACTCATCAAATAGGTTCAGACTCCTATTCCAGGACACAGTTTCCCACATTCCTCAGGTGATACCAGTCACTTTGGCACTTGTTAAAAAATACTGATTGCTCAGCCCTCTCTTCAGTCTCCTGAGTCAGCCTCTGAAGGGAGATGCCTGGGATTTAGTCTCTGACGCAAGTGCCCGTCTTAATTTTTATCAGGAAAGTGTTGGAAAAATCAATTCAGGCAATATTCCTGAGAGTAGATCTGCCAGAGCCAAGAGTTTGCGGGTCTTCAACTTGATGAGATCAGAGTTTCTCAACCTCGGTGCTATCTACTTCTGCGGTTGGACAATTCTTTGTTGTGAGGGACTGACCTGTGAGGGACCGTATGTCTGAATGACTTCTAACTGTCAAATGGCAAGCATACACCACAATAATCAACAGTCCTATGAGGCAGGCGGATATCACTGACATGTCAATTTATCAGATAAAGAAACCAGGGCTTTGAAATGCTGAGTAAGCTAACAAGGATCAGCAAGCCTGGGGGAACAGCACTGGGAGGAGAACCCAGACCTCCAAACATCTATGTGGCTTCTAACCAACTAGACTCAAGTTCTCTGAGGTCAGGGCTGTAGGGTCCATTACTCTGTCTCCTCCATGATCCTCAGTATCGTACTTTACACGTTAAAATTCAATCAATATTAATTGCTCCATTCAAGTATGGGGGTGTGGGGTGATGTCCAGCAGAAACCAATAACAATTAAAGTGGGCCTAAACCAAACATTATAGTAACATTGACAACCACACCACTTGGGTAGCACTTCCTGTGCACGTGTCGATGATGCTCAAGTATCTTTTCATTTCATCCCAAGTCACCACTCCACAAGAAAGGCATACTGTGCCCATTCTAGAGACAGGGAAAACGGAGACTCAAGAGATTTTAGGTAATAAATGGAAGAGACAAGATTGCAAACCCCAGCTTGCCCAACTCTAAACTCTGTACGTTAACCAGGATGCTATGGTTTTACCTTGGTTGTGGGGCTGAGTCTTCATCTGGCATGACGGGTTAATCTTCCCTTGCAGGCCGTGTCCTTTTAGGAACCCCTGAGGACCATCAGAGGATGGGGACAGTAAGGAGACTCCTTGCTAGGGATTACTGAGAAACACAGCCCAAGGGAGACACTTGGAGAACTGAAAGGGTTTTCTGTACAGTGATGGAGACACAGCCCCACTAATTTGGATCATGAACAAATCTGGCCAAGGGAATGGCCCTCAAAGCCCCTGAGGAAAGGCGCCCACATTATTCATCTTCACCCCAATGGACACTGGTTGTCAACCTCCATAGGATTCATTCTCCTTTCTTTAGGCAAAGTCCCAGTTTCTCAGCCCAGAGGTAAATAGCATGGCCTTGGGCTAAGCCAATCAGTGTGCCGCCCATTTCCCTGGCCCCAACGACCGGTTTAGTGGTGGACATATGAACCAAGCTTGGTCCAGCCAGGGACTTCCCCTCCGGGAATATCAGTTTCCTCATCTGTGGAATGGGGATGTGGGAGCATGGATAAGGAATATGAAAGCTTGGAGTAAATGGTATGGTTCCATGACAGCGTTACTTTGTGTTATGAAATCAGTTGACATCCAAGAAATCTTCACCTCGGGGGTTATGGGGACAAAGGCAGTCACAGTCAAACCCAGGTACTGAATGACAGAGAACAGAGTTGCCCACGCTTACAGTGTGCACCGTGACCAAAGATCAGGACTCACTCCGAGAGGCACAAATGACCCCCTCGGCTCCGAACGCCAACTACTTACCAACCAATTTTTACTGCCACAGATCCTGGTGGGAGCAATCATAACAAAAGGTCGGAGGTTTTCTACTGCATGCTGAGCCCATACTGCTTGTACTAAGGTAGGAATTGCAAAATGTACAGGCAGACAAAAGAAAGTTGATTTAAATAAAAAAACCCAGAAGTGATCCGTGCGTAGAACACGCCCACCCACGCCCACATACACGTCACAGCCACACATCTGAGCACCCTTCATATACACAACACACGTCACCTTTTAAAGGAAGGCCCTCTTTCCCTCCTTTGTAGTTCCACAAACTCTCTGATGAGCCCTTTAAATAGCTGCAGAGGCTACTGTTTTGCAACCACGTTGGTACAATGGAAAGAGCCACTGGTTGGTCGTAAGCAGACCTGAGTTCCAGCTCAGCAACCTTGAGCAAGTCCCTTCTACTCTCTGGTCTCAGTTTCCCCATCTATAAAATAAGGAGTTGGAATCAGTGATTTCTAAGGCCCCTTCCAGCTCTGACATCCATGATTGGAGAACAGATATTAAAAAAGCTGGGTGTCCCACCATCTAAAATGCATCAATTGGTCCCAACCCACCTGGAGCAAAGGAGAATGAAGAACACCAAAGACACAAGGGAAGTATTAGCCCAAGAGACAGAAAGGGCCACACAGACCAGAGACTTCATCAGCCTGAGACCAGAAGAAATGGATGGTGCCCGGCTACCACCAATGACCGCCCTGACAGAGAACACAACAGAGAGTCCCTGATGGAGCAGGAGAAAGGTGGGGTGCAGAACTCAAATTCTAGTAAGAAGACCAGACTTAATGGTCTGACTGAGACTGGAGGAACCCTGGAAAGCAGGGCTCCCAGACTCTCTGTCAACCCAGAACTAAAACAACTCCTGAGGCCAACTCTTCAGACAAAGATTGTACTGGACTGTGGGACATTAAGTGATGCTTGTGAAGAGTGTGCCTCTTAGCTCAAGGAAATACATGAGACTAAATGGGCAGCTTCTGTCTGGATGTGAGATGAGAAAGCAGAGAGGGTCAGGAGCTGGTTGAATGGACACGGGAAATCAGGGGTAGAAAGGAGGAGTGTGCTGTCACAGGATAGGGAGAGCAATTAGGGTCACATAACAATGTGTGTATAAATTTTTGTATGAGAGACTAACTTGAATTGTAAACTTTCACTTAAACTACAACAATCAAAAAAACTACTAAATCTGGTAACTATGCTGTGGTCATGTAAGACAAGACTCAGCCTAGTCTCAAATGGTTCAGAAAAATGAGAGAGGAGGAAACAGAGGCAGAGGAAACGCAGGGAAATGTTGCATGTAGACATTGTTGAATGGGTGCACGTTCTGCTGTATTTGCACACATGCACACACATATACACACACAAAACTGTAAATAACCTGGTGAATCTGACAAAAGGGGGGATACAGAAGTTCCTTGTAGTATTCTTGCAACTTCTCTGTAGGTTTAGAATTATTTCAAAGCAAAAAGTTCATGAAAATCGTTGTATAAACTGGTGATTCTCAAATGTTAGCCTGCAGATCACTGGGCCGTCCTCCAGAACTTCCGATTCCGTAGGTCTGGGGTCGGGTATGTCTAAGTTCCTAGGTGACGCTGCTGCTGGTGCAGCTCACCCATTGAGAACCCCTGGTATCGGGTCACTATCATTTAGAATCGGCATGTCGGCAGTGGGTTTGGGTCGGGTATAACCCGGTTTGAACTGTAGAGGTGACCTCCAAAAGAACCAGACACAAACAGAGTTAAAAGTGGCCACCTTTGGGAAGTAGGGCTGGGGGAGAGACGGTGCAAGGAGCCAGTGTTTTTAATTATGAACCTTTCTGTATCATTTTATTTGTTTGCCAAATGTACGTATTATAATGCCTGCAAAGCATCTAGATGCAGGCCTACCTGACAAGTAGCAGAGGGTCAGTAAATGTCAGGGACCTGTAGAGACCTGAGTTTCTAAACTCTAAGATGTCAGGTTTCGTGGGCATTTCCTGTGTCTGCTGGGGAGCACTGGGGAGTAATACCAGCACCAACACCAGCACTTCATTCCTGGGGAGGAAAGTCCTTTTGGTCACCCCAACAGTATATGAGGAGCCCTGGTAGCGCACTGGTTAAGCACTCAACTGCTAACAGAAAGGTCGGTGGTTCCAACTCACTAGAGGCTCTGTAGGAAAAAAGATCTGGCGATCTGCTCCCGTAAAGATTACAGCCTAGGAAACCCTATGGGGCAGTTCTGTTCTGTCACGTAGGTCGCTGTGAGTTGGAACTGACTCGATGGCACACAGTAACAACTGTATATGTTTTCCCCTTAGAACTGCCACCACTGAGTCGGGTCAGACACAAGGGTCACAAAATCTCTCCTGGTTCTGAGAGGAGACTGTGGTTCAGGCAGCAAACTTCTCTCAAGTTCTCCTCTCCCTCTTTCAGGGGGTAATGAACCTTGGCCTCAAGCCTCATTAAACCCCATTATATAATCACCCCCATCCTGGAGTCTCTTTATAGCCCTTCCGGTGGCTGGTTTCTTGGGAGTCTGCAGTTCAGCTTCATCAGTCTTTATTGCTACCTGCTGCCTCCCTCGACAAATCAGGCTTCTGACTCAGCCGCAAGGTGCACGTGAGGCCAGACTCTCAAGGGAGGGTCAAAGGTCTCTTGCCCTGTCTCCAAGACAGAGAACAAGAGGTGCCTGGAGAAGAGATGAGGAGAGGGCATGCTGTCTTTCAAGACACCACAGGGTGGGAAGAACAGTATTTCACAAGACCAGGGCCTTGTAGGCAACTCCAGCTGGTGCCATCAGGACCGAGATGGGGAGGTTCTGGAGCCATCCATCACTTGCTTCCCTCGGTAGCTGCTGTCCTGAAGTGCTCGACCCCCGCAAGCAGCTAATAAGGAAACACCCAGAGAACTGCAGGTGGCAAAACCATCCTGTCATTCATCTTCTATCCATGGCGTCCAATCAAGTGACAACGCAGGAGTTGGCTGCAGCTCATTCTTTCAGCAGCTGCCTGTTGCCCCCAGGAGATGCTACCACCTGGGACGATGGCTCCCTCAAATAGCAACAGTAGAGTCCAGGCGGGGTAGCAACTGGTTAGCCGGCCAGGGTACAGTTCCCTGAGCGGGTACAGCCAGCTAAGTAGCGAGAAGCAGCCTTGAAGCCACCCTGTCACCCACCACATAATCCCCCAACTAGGCAAGGGCACAGGGGAAGAAACTTGAGCAACTTAAGTTCCCTTCTCGATGAGCTTGTTTCTGTGAAGACAGCATTGTGATTTCATACCAAAACACTGAACTGGTGGATTCAGAACGAAGGCAAACTCCATCTCCTTACTGCCCTTGTGACCTGGAGCCTGTTACTTAAACTGTCTAAGCCCCAGTTTCCTCATCTGGAAAATAGGGATAACAGTGGAGTTAAAATGTACAGTTAATGTACTCAGCTGCTGTTTGAAGGTTCGCGTTCACCCAGAGGCACCTCAGAAGAAAGGCCTGGCAATCTACCTCTGAAAAATCAGCCACTGAAAACCCTCTGAAACATGAAGCACAATTCTACCCTGACACAAATTAGGTTGCCATAAGTTGGAGTTGACTCAATGACAACTGTTTTGTTTTCTTTTTTTCAGTAGTACCTAACTTACACAGTATTGCAAAGCTTATACGAAATAATAAAAGTAAACTGCTTTGTACGATGCCTGGAACATTGTCAACACATGATAAATGCCACTTTATTATCATCCTTTTGCAAATAAGTGCAAATTATTATCATTTTCATCATTGTTACAAGCTATTCCATCCTGCAACATACAACAATAGCTCCCCAAAGCTACCATTTATTGAGACTTGGTGCTCCAAGCACCCGCTCCTGTGCTGGGAATTTACATGCGTTCCTCATTTAGTCCTCACTACAGCCTGGCCAGGTAGAAAACAGACTCAGGACGTTAAGTGACATATACTGGCAACCACTTTGTTGCTATAAACCTGGAATCACTTCCACCAGACGGTAATGGGTGATGATAAATAATTCCTCCTCCCATCAAGGCGACATTTTTTTCATTCT
Source organism: Dugong dugon (assembly GCA_030035585.1). Taxonomy (NCBI): domain Eukaryota; kingdom Metazoa; phylum Chordata; class Mammalia; order Sirenia; family Dugongidae; genus Dugong; species Dugong dugon. The sequence continues at coordinate 15,132,030 of CM057476.1, forward strand.
GAAGAACTGTTTTTACAGGGGACTCAGAGGCAGCCAGACTGAGGTCAGCTGGGGTCAGAGACGCCCACCATGCAGCCACAGACTCACAGCTTGTTGGGCCTGACAAGGTCCCTGGTTGGGGCAGGGAGCGGGGCCTGCCCACAGCAATGCGGAGTAAACACAGCAAGGAGGGAGAAATGAGTCCACAGTTCCCCATTTCTCTGGGAAGCAGCTTCATTTCTGCTTGGAATGGAGAGCCAACATTTTCCATCTGGAAGAAAAGAGTCTGATATCTTAGTTCTGAAGCGAGGCTCTGAACTCAAGGGCTGGCTAAGCTTTGGAGCCAGGTTTCTCTCTTAAGCTGGCGCTCCGGTCACTCTCCTCCCTCCACTTCCTCCTTGCCTCCAGACCAGGGAAGCAGGGCAAGCCCCAGGGAGGTGAAGTGCTTCTCGCAGTCTACACGAGGTGGCTGGGCACCCTGAGATTCCTCGGCTCGGCCACTCTACTCTGCCTAATGCCGTCTCCAAGCATTACTGCAGGAGGCCAACAAGATGCGTATCACCACCCATCCCAGAGAGCGGCAGAGCCAGAGCTGACAGTGACAAACGGGCAGACAGACTCAGCCTGGCAGGGAGGCTGCCCAAGGGGCTCCCTTGGCTGGGTCAGCACGAGGAAGGCCCAAAGGCAGGAAGTTCTCTTCTGAAATTCACAGCGGTGGAGGAATGGGATAAGCAAGGAGAAGCCAGGACCTGGGACCCCGCAACAGCCCACCCCAGGTCTCCAAAACCAGCCTTCTGAAGTGAGTGAGTCAAAAGATTCGCCCAAAGGACTGAATTGCTGGGCTGAGGGCTGTGGGGACCATGGTCTCGGAGAACATTTAGCTCAACTGGCATAACACAGTTTATAAAGAAAATGTTCTGGATTCTACTTTATTGAGTAGCGTCCGGGGTCTTAAAAGCCTGTGAGCGGCCATCTAAGATACTCCACTGGTCTCACCCCTTCAGGAGCAAGGGAGAATAAAGAAAACTAAAGATACAAGGGAAAGATTAGTCCAAAGGACTAACAGACCACAACTACCACAGCCTCCACCAGACTGAGTCCAGTATAACTAGATGGTGCCCGGCTACCACCACCGACTGCTCTGATAGGGATCACAACAGAGGGTCCCGGACAGAGCTGGAGAAGAATGTAGAACAAAATTCTAACTCACAAAAAAACACCAGACTTACTGGCTGGGCAGAGACTGGAGAAACCCCAACACCCTTTTAGCTCAGTAATGAAGTCACTCCCGAGGTTCACCCTTCAGCCAAAGATTAGACAGGCCCGTAAAACAAAACGAGACTAAAGGGGCACACCAGCCCAGGGGCAAGGACTAGAAGGCAGGAGGGGACAGGAAAGCTGATAATAGGAAACCCACGGTGGAGAAGGGAGAGTGTTGACGTGTTGTGGGGTTGTTAACCAATGTCATAAAACAATATGTGTCATAACTGTTTAATAAGAAGCTTGTTTATTCTGTAAACCTTCATCTAAAGTACAATAAAATAAATAAATAAAGATTCGCCCAAGGAAAGCTCAGTGGGTAAACCTTACAATTACAGAGATTCTAAACTCTGGAAAGGACCCTCATGGAGCCTAAGCCTCTAATTGTAAATTGGAGAAACTGAGGCACAGATAGAGAAAGGAGCTTGCAGCACCAAAGAACTGGAATGCAGGCTAGAGAAGAATCTAGGTTTAAAATCTTACATGGGCAAGAGTCTTCCCAACTCTAAGTCTCAGTTTCTTGATCTGTAAAATGGGGATAATAACGCCTGCCTCACAGAACGTGGTGAGATTAACTGTGACGATGCAGCTGGCATGCCAGGCGGAGACTAAGATTGCAAGGCCCCCGGTAGCAGCACTGAGATCCCAATGGAGAGCTTTTCCTTTCCTGATCTGGAGCCTGTTCCACCACATCACACTGCCTCTGTTTCTGTTATCTGTTAGAATTGAAGAAACTAGGACTGGCCCATGGGCTTTCAAATAATATTTGGGTTACATACTGATTCTCCTGCTGACTCTCAAATGCTGTCGTTTTCACTGCTGGGGGATCAGAGGGCAACCTCTTTGCATATAGGGATCAGGACCGTCCAAAGGGACAATTGTATTCCTGGAGCCTCTTGGCACCGAGCGTTGCTTTTAATTCAGGACTCAGCTCCTGCCCACAGAATTGAAGAGCCTCTCTTCCCAGGTGGAGACCAGGGCAGAGATGAAAAGTTGGAAACCACAGTGAATCCACACAAAACTCTTTGGGAGGGGCTCAAACTGTGCAAACCGGTGTTCTTTTATGCAGGCGGAAGATGTTTCTACTCTAGCCAAGACTAAAGTACACAGCAGTGATCAAATACTCAGGGGTGGCTGTGCTGATGTTCACTCATGCAGTGGTGATGCCTGAGGACAAACGGCTGCTGGAGGCAGCTACCTGGCATAATGCCAACGTAAATTCTAAGCACTCTTGGGTCCCTGTGGTGGTGGGTGAACACAGCAGCCCAAAATGAATCATGGAGCCAGAGGATGCAGATGCTACGAGGGAAAAGGAGCTAATAAACATCGTCATCAACATAATGCCCTCTGATCTCCTGGAAAAGAAAAAGACGGCATTTCTGTCTTACTGGTAGAATGACAGTGTAACCCAAATATAAGCTGACACTCCATGGACCAGTCTCATTTCCTTGGATCCTAACCAATAACAGAAACAGAGGCAGTGTGGTGTGGGGAAAAGTTCCAAATCAGGAAATGAGAAAAGCTACCATTTATTAAGCACTTGCTGTGTGCCGGGCACTGTGCAAAGGACTTGATATGCATGAGCTCATCTAATCCTCACAACCACTCTATGATGTGGGTCTACAATTATCCTCATTTTACAGATGAGGAAACTGGGGCTCCGAGAGGCTCTTGACTTGCTCAAGGTCAGGCACACCGCTCCAAAGTAGCAGAGCTGGGACCTGCACCCAGGTGTCTGCCTCCAGGGCCTGTGTTCCCAGCCATGACATCTGCCTCACCCTGCTGCCATTACACATTGGATAGGTCATCATCTCTTTTCCTCATCCATGCTCATCAAGCCACTCTCTGATACCATGCAGGTTCAACCACATGGAACGTATCTGGCCCCTCTGACAGTGATTTCTCTTGACAAATTAATAAATTCACTTTCCGGTGCTGACATGTCTGTCTCTGGTGCTATTTTAGCTTGCTTGATTCAGGGCCTGCACATTCTGGGCATGGAGACAAGCCAGTCTCTGGACCTGTTCCTGACTGACATCCACATGGGTCTGTGCCTGTCTCAGGCCCTCCACTGATGCCTGCAGTGGACACACAATACACATCTTGGACCCTAAGCCAAGCTCCCTGTTCCACCGCAGTCCAACCATATAGCTGGCCTAAGGCAGAGCTCTGAACCCGATCACCTGGACACACATGCTGGATGTTACATGCGCATTTTTCCAGGGAGAGAGTTCATGGATTTGATTAAATTCTCAAAGGGTCCATGACCCTCCCTAAAAAAAAAAAATGAAGTTAAAAACCCTTATGTAAGAATAAAACCTCACATTTAGAGAAAGGCATCCTGCTGGATATTTGAGATATCACAATTATCAAATCATGTGTGATGGTCAAACTTATATACTGAGGAGTTAGAAAGAACTGGATTCAATTCCCAGATCAACTCTTCGATAGCTGTTTGACTTTGGGCAAGTTCCTTAACATCTCTGAGTCTCCGTTTCCTCATCCGTACAATGGGAATAATCCGTCTGTACAATCGATTGTTGCAAGAACTAAATGAGATCATCAATGCCGGTGATTAGTCTATACCACTAGTTGTCACCAAGGAGCCCTGGTTGTGCAATGGTTAAGTGCTCATCTGCTAACCAAAAGGCTGGCAGTTTGAACCCACCCAGCAGCTTCATGGACAAAGAGCTGGCAAAATGTTTTCATAAAGATTATAGCCAAAAAAATCCTATGGGACATTTCTACTCTGTCACAAGGGCTTGCTATGAGTCGGAACCCACTTGACGATACCCAACAACAACAACCAGTTGCCACCAAGTTAATTCCGGCTCATGATGACCCCATGTGTGGCATCACAGAGTTGTGCTTCACAGCATTTTTAAGGGCTGAGATTTTAGAAGTTGATGGCCAGGCCTTTCTTCTAAGGTACCTCTGAGTGGACTTAAACCTCCAACCTTTCAGTTAGCAGCTAAGCACGTTAACTATTTGCACCACCCAGGTACTCCTAGTATACACTAGTGCTCAGTCAACATTACTTGTCATTTACCAAAGCAGCAACACAGCCTGGACAGCATGTGGGTGTATTAAGGGCTGGGATCATTTCCTCCTCACTCCAGCACACCCTCCTCTTCCTGAACTCCCAATCAATAAATGTTGTTTTCTTGGCTGGCCAATTGGTTGGGCTTTTTTCAGGGGGCTCCCCTCTGACCACGTCTCTATCTGTTCAGCAAAATGGGCCTCAGGGCAGAGAAGATTAAACGCCTTCTGAGACCTCACCCCTCCATCACAAGAAAGTTCCATTTCCGCTCCAGGTAATAATCACTATGTCTCCAGCTGAAATTCATAAGAGCAAAATGTAAACCACCCCAGGCCTCGCTCGGCCCAGTTTGAACCCAAATGCATCTTTGAGACGTAAAGGTTATACGTGTTGACCTGAGTGGAAAAAAAATACAAAATTTAATCACAGATGCCTTATCCACAGTGGACAAGAAAAATTCTGGTTGTGAGCAGGGCAGCTGAGACGCAGGAGAGAAAAAGGAGAGAAAAGGCTTATGTTTCCTTCCCCACCCTGCGTGTTTGCTTCCCTCTGCCACCCTGTAACACCTGCAGGTGAAAGAGTAGGAACTCAGTACAGATGACAACAGCCCGTCAACCTCCCAAGCACCAATTACCTCCTTTTCAAAAGCACCCAAAGGGGCGTGAGCAGCGCAGAAGGGAGGTGTCCAGGTGAAGGACAAAGGACGCCTGAGCCTGTTCAGTGAGCATTTCACAAGTCATGAGAGGAGGAAAAGAGAGGGTGCACCTGCCTGGAGAACCAGGCGCCTGCAGAGGGGAGGTGGCGAGGGGCAGTGCCCTCACCCAGTGCAGCTAGCCCCCAGGGTGACTTACTTGCAGAGAAGTTGGCCTCGCTGTGGATGGGAGGGGTGGAGGGTAGGAAGGGCGGGTGTCCCACAAAGAAGGAGCGGAGGGAGCGCTCAGACAGGAGGGGCGAGCGCTGCTGGGAGGGGATATTCTCGCAGCTGCCCACGCTGCTGTGGATCTTGAGGTTCAACGGTTTGCTCTTCTTCTTGACTCTGAAAGGGAGAAAGAGAACGAGGAAAGGGAAATGTATCTGTGCACACAAAATTAGAGCAGGGGTCCCCCACAATTGATCCAAGACCCACCAGGAGAAATTAGAAGGGCCCTGCCAGCTCTTTGGCACTGGTACAAGCGTGTAGAGAAAAAGGTTTGGCAATGGGGGGTTTTCTCCCAGTCTGTGTGAAAAGCTCATTCCCACCATGAAGGACAAGCAAATAGAAGTTACTGGAGAAGCTCTAGAAAGCCAGGGTCAAGTGCAGCTTCTTGCTCCAACCTCCAACTTCCGCCTGCACATACTGAGGTCCCAGGGCCCCAAGCCCCCAACCCATGGCCACTGTCCTTTGGCCATTGGATGATGCTGGGAAAGTGTGAAAGCAGACAATCACATAGTCTTCCGATGCCCACCTGAACTGCCTGATCAGAAGCTTTGGGCCTGGAACATTCCCTGATAATGGAGACTGGGGGCTGAGACTCCTTCTCTCACACTTGCCTTCTTATCAGGGAAATTCCTTCTGTGTTCTGGGTACACAGTCTCTTTACTGCTTCTGCGTGTGGGTCATACGGCACCTGGCCAGCCTCATTTCTATATCTTTTCCTGGCGGCGTTGAGGGGTGGGGGTTCCCCGTTCTGCAGCACAAAAGGGGTGCATGCAGACCATCATCCCTACATTGGTTGCTGCAGGGAGTGACCCGCTGGCCATGCCCACTGTTGAAGCTGACCTTGGTCGGTCTCTTTTCTGTGTGAGTAAAGCATTGTTTCACCCAATGCCTGTGTATGGGTCGCGTCTTTCTTGGCAACCTTGGACCCCGGCTCAACGGTTTGATACATACACTGAGCAAAGTCAACAGATGACAACAGCAAATGACGGGTCGACCTTGTCAACTGAGCCCATGTTTTTATATTTTCCAAATTCACTACCTTCCATTCATATTAAAACAATAAATTCATTTCTGCATAAATTAAACCCGCTGACTTTCAAGTGATTCAAGGAGAGAAACCAAGCCTTGGGTAGGTTCCTAGAACTCCTCCTGGAAACCTGACCTTCTTGTCAGGGCTTCTGATACTAGGTACCTCCTTCAGAGACCACCAGGGTCTGTTTGTTCTTGGTCCAGTCTCTACCAGACAGTGCCTGCCTTAGGGTTGAGGAGGGAAGGGTGCCCCCCAAAGCTGTAGGCTCGATTGGTTGGGATGCATCAGGGGCCATCTCAAGGGATGAGGGGGAATAATGTAGAGAAGCGGCTCTGGGTGACCCCACCCTTCATTCCTACTCCCACCATGACCACGTTGCTTGGGGTGGGGGGTGAGGGGGCTGTTCGTACCTGATGATTAACGGCATGCTTCTGGGGCGAGACTTTCCAGATTAAAATACTGACCTTGCCAACCACTGTTGTGTGAGCTTGGGTGAGTCAGCTCAACTTCTCCAAGCCTCAGCTCTCCCGTCTATAAAACAGTCTTTCTTCATAGGGTTGTAGGGACGATTAAATGAAATAACCCACATAAATTACTTAATACAGTGCCCAGCACAAAGTATAAACATGAGTTGTTGTTGTTCTTATATAATGGGATTCCAGCTGATACTCCTTTCTAAGAAAGGATTCCACAGCTAAAACAAAGTGGTGAAGTTAGGGAGAGTTCAGTCCTATTCTCAGCGACTCCGCAAGACCCAAGAGATTGAATGTGACTCTTTGTACACCCTGTGCCTAGCAAAACGACTCACACACAGCACGAACATAAATATTTGTCGAATGATCTTTAAATGGCAAACGGGAAGATGGCAAACAGGAGGCATCCCCCGGCCCCTCAGCTCATAGCCTTTGGTCTGTGGTGGCTCTGAATCCGTTCAAGGGCAGAGACAAGGTGGCTATCTGATCTCAACTCCGCGCACCAGCTCTGGCCCTGCCTAGCATTTGCCTTCTGCCTACAGCACAGTACACTTGTAGCAAAAACTGGACAAGAAGGCCGGGCCTTAGCAATCAGCCACAGGCCAACACTGAAACAAAAATACCGGGGTTTTCAGTATGCCCTTGGGATTACTCATTTTTCTTCTGGCCATCTTCCTTGCAAACAGATCATTAGAAGGTGTAATTATTGACTTTCCAGCAGGATTCTTAACACTGCCAAAGGGGTGAGGAACAGACAGCAAAGGATGAAGGAATCTGACCCACTGATTATTAAGCTTTGATCTGAAACTAAGGAAATGCATCTATGAAATTAAAGCCATAGAGCACAGAGGTTAATTTTTTTTAATTTTCAGTTTACCAAACAGGAGGATTAATCATAGTATTAATAACAATACCAAGAGCAGCATAATACTGCTACTTGGATTAGACTGCTGACCATATCTCAGGTACTATATCGAGTGCTTTTTATTTAAGTGTCCCAGTAACAGCAGGAGGGAGTAATAAGAGGAGCCTGATGGCACAGTGGGTAAGTACTCGGCTGCGAACCGGGAGGTTAGCAGTTTGAACGTACCAGCCGCTCCTCAGGAGAAAGGTGTGGCAGTCGACTTCCATAAAGATTACAGCCTTGACAAGGTCATGGAAGCTCCATAGACACATCCAAACTCCCTGAGGGACCAAATTACTGGGCTGAGGGCTGTGGGCACCATAGTCTTGGGGAACATCTAGCTCAACTGGCATAACATAGTTTATAAAGAAAATGTTCTATGTTCTACGCTGGTGAGTAGTGTCTGGGGTCTTAAAAGCTTATGAGCAGCCATCTAAGATACTCCACTGGTCTCACCCCCTCCTGAGCTAGGGAGAATGAACAAAACCAAAGATACAAGGGAAAGATAAGTCCAAAGGACTAATGGACCACAACTACCACAGCCTCCACCAGACTGAGTCCAGCACAACTAGATGGTGTCCAGCTACCACTACTGACTGCTCTGACAGGGATCACAACAGAGGCTCCCAGACAGAGCTGAAGAAAAATGTAGAACAAAATTCTAACTCACAAAAAAGGACCAGACTTACTGGCCTGACAGAGACTGGAGAAATCCCAAGAGTACTGGCCCCCGGACACCCTTTTAGCTCAGTAATGAAGTCACTCCCGAGGTTCACCCTTCAGCCAAAGATTAGACAGGCCCATAAAACAAAATGAGACTGAAGGGGCACACCAGCCCAGGGGCAAGGACAAGAAGGCAGGAGGGGACAGGAAAGCTGGTAATACAGAACCCAAGGTGGAGAAGGGAGAGTGTTGACATGTCATGGGGTTGGCAACCAATATCACAAAACAATATGTGTACTGTTCAATGAGAAGCTAGTTTGTTCTGTAAACCTTCATCTAAAGTACAATAATTTAAAAAAAAGATTACAACCCAAAGGAAAAAAATAGATGACAGCCTTGGAAATTCTACGGGGCAGTTCCACCTTGTCCTATAGGGTCGCTATGAGTCAGAATCGACTCCACGTCTATGGGTTTGGTTTTGTTGTTGCTGTTGTTCTACTGAGGAGAACACGGCAGCATTGAAAAGGTAAGGGGTTCCAACATATGGACCCTCGGTGCGACTCCAGGGCACATCTCTCTACCGCCATCCCACAGCAGGCACTCCAGTTCGATCTGACCTCAAAACACTGTCTACCCTGAGGCCAGCTGTCCCATGGACCTTGATTTTGGATATGTCCAGGCCAGAGGCACCACAGTGACTGAAAACTGAGCCAGAATCTTCACTTTAGCTCCACCCACTTCTTCTCTTCGGGCATTTTCTCCAGGACGACCCACAAATGACTCCACAGAGTCCTTTCCATTTATCCTTTTTCTCTCTAGCCCGGAGCCCTCTCACTTAGAGTGACGAAGGAGAAGAATGCTGTGATAGGGGAGAAGGAGGAGCAAGGAACCATGGATAAATCCCAAAGGAACAGCAAAACTGCTCTTTACAAAATGTCTCCACTGTATGTCTTCTTCCTCTGCCTGGTGGGCTCCTACACAGACTCCATCACCCACTTCAAACATTACCATGTCTGTGACATCCTCTCCTACCCCACTGAGCTTATTTATCACTGCCATCACCTTGTTCTCTTAGTACCTGCTCCTTCGTCCTATGTTGCGTAAGACCCAATCTCCTTAACTTGGCACTCAAGACCCCTACCCCTTAATCTGGCCCTGTGAACTCCTCCATTCCCTGCTCTAGCCACATATACTTCACTGTTTCTCACTCCCAACCCTTTACTTTATGCTGTCCCTGCTGCCTGGAATACCCTCCCCTTATTTGCCTGGTTAGTGCTTCTCCATCTTTTATGACTCAGCTCTGGTGTCCTCTCCTCCGGGAAGCCTTCCCTGATACTCCTCTCTCCCTTCCAGCCTGGGCTGGGTGTTCTTCCTTGGTTCTCCTAAAATATTCTGTATATATCTCTACCTATAAAACAAACAAAAAAAAAACCCATTGCCGCCGAGTCAATTCCAACTCATAGTGACCCTATACAACAGAGTAGAACTGCCCCATAGGGTTTCCAAGGAGTGGCTGGTGGATTTGAACTTCTGACCTTTTGGTTAGCAGCCAAGCTCTTAACCACTATGCCACCAGGGCTCCATCTATAACTGTACCTATGTCTATATATTTATGGCGGCACTTTGCTATTTTCCCAAACTTGCTCTCTCAGTATCTGTCTCCCAAGAGACCTGTGAGCTCTTTGAGGGCAATGACTCTAGATTGTTGATTCTGTCTGTCCTGGGCAACTAGCACAGAGCCTGGCACATAGTAGGTGCTCATTAGATGCTTGTTAAATGACCGATCTGAATGAAGACCCTGGCTCTCATCACACTGCATTCTCTGTCTTGCACCCTGGACTGGAAGCTCCCTGAGGGCAGAAACCCTGTGGTTTTCCCTGTTGGATTCCTCAGCCTCTAGCTTGGCACTGGCTGAATGGAATGAACCCTTGATCTGGTTCTGAAACACGTCTCCCCTTCCCAAAGAGCTTAGGCGATTGGTTTAAGAAAGCTTGGCTTGAAACTGCGTCCAAAAGTCACCTCCCTGCTCCTCTTTCCCCCCATCTTCCACTCAGTCTGGCCAGAAGCTGAGCGCCCTCTTGTGGCCAAAGTGAAGCCTCCTTGTAAATCTTCAGCGTCCCAGATGAACAGCCCAGGAAGGTGTGTTAATTGAAGATTCACCTCCCACGCAGGCAGCCTAAAAGCTACCCTCTTCAGGACGCCTGCTGCTTACTGGATTCAAGGGAGCCAAGTGTGCTGCTGGGTTGCCTCCTTGGCACCGGGGCTGACAGCCCTGGGACCATCCCCTCAGGGGCCTACAGGGAAGGGCAGGAAGGTGATTCTTGGTATAGCAGCACTGCTGGCCGACTCCCCCTGCCCTTGGTTCTAGAAGAGAGGGAAGCCAGCTGCCCAATGGTAGAGGTTCAAAGAGTTGTCTACACTGAGCAGTGATTTAGTGGTTAAGCTTGCAGGCTCTGGAGTCTGGGAGACCAGGGCTCAAGTCCTGACTGTGACCTTGGGAAACTGATCTCGCCTCTTTGAGCCTCAGTTTCCTGCCCTGGACAATGGGGAAAATATTAGCACCTACTTTAGAAGGCTCTTGCGAGAATTCTAAGACAAAGTGCTTAGCATGAGTCCTACAAAGAGGGAGGGTCCAGGTAATATTACCTGTTAGTGACATTGCTATGACCAGGTTCAACTAGAAGTCTATACAGCTATCAAAATAACCCTGAGGAAGCCAAAAACTGAAGTCAAGCTGTGCCTTCCAGCGGAAACCTCTGTCAACTCCCTCAGCCCCCCACTATACTTGGCAAGTGAAGAGGACACAGCCAGACTGCCTGGCAGTAGATACCATTATCATCTCCAAAACACAGGAGCCTTGAGGCACTCAGCCACCAAGAGACAAGGCCAGATCCTTCTTTGTGCAAGAAGAACCAAGTCTAACCCAGCACAAGTCTAGCAGTGACTCAGTGACTTCAGACAATCAATCTACTTCAGCAATTAATGGCCATAGATGGAGTGGAGAAAGTGTATATGTGGATAAATGTTAGTGGGACAGATGGATGGAGAAATAAATGGATGAAAAGATGGATGGAAGGAAGGGAGGGAGGAAGAGGGGAAGAAAGAAGGAAAAAAGTAGAAGGAAAGAAAGGGTGGATGAATGGATGGACAGATGACGTAGAGTATGACAGGATGGAAGGATGGATAGAAGGGAAGAAGAAAGGTGGGTGGGTGATGGATGGATGAATGGGTGAGTGAAAACATAGAAGGATGGAAAGAATGGACAGATGTATGAATGGAGGGAGGGAGGGAGGGAGGGAGGAAAAGTAGAAGGATTAATGGATGGATGAGTAGACGAGATGAGCCCTGGTGGCACAGTGGTTAAAGCGCTTGGCTGCTTACCAAAAGGTAAGCAGTTCCAACCTACCAGCCACTCTATGGGAGAAAGATGTGGCAGTCTGCTTCCATGAAGATTTACAGCCTTGGAAACCCTATGGGACCGTTCTACTCTGTCCTTTAGGGTCACTATGAGTTGGAATCCACTCGACAGCAGTGGGTTTGGTTTTTTGGTTTGGGTGGCTGGATGGAAGGATGGGCGGATGGAAGGAAGGAGAGAGAGAGGAAGAGGAAACGGGAGAAGGAGAGGGACAAAGAGAGAAAGAAAGAAAAGCAGAAGGATTAATGGATGGATGGGTGAGTGGATGGGTAGAACAAAGGAAGAGAGGAATGTAGGATGGAAGGACGAACAGAAGGAAGGGAGAGAGGAAGGGAGGATGGGTGAAGGGGAAGATGGAGGATGGAAGGATGAATGGCTATCTGATCAGAGTAGAGTGGAAGGGAATCCTATATAGCTTCCCAACCACAAACGAAGCCTCTGTGGATGTGATGTGAGATTCGCCTTTACCATCTAGGCCTCATTACACAGGCATGCTCAGAGGTGAAAAAAAAAGACAAAAATGACTATGTACTATAAGACTTATTGGCTATTTTGCAGTACTCCCTGCAGATGAAGTATTCAATTAAAAAGAACACCCCCTACCATGATCTTTGCAGGATATTAGATATCTATTACATAAATGTCTTATTTGGAAATGGGACCAGTTCTGGAAAAGCAAAAGTGAGGCGACACAAAACATCAGAAAGGGCCTCCATCCTTCAGGTGGTATCAGCCCTGGGTGGACCACACTGTTTTCTGGATGGGTCTGCAAGGCATGGCTCCCTGACATGGCAGGCTTGTGCCAACAGCAGCCCCACAGAGCCAGGCTGAGCTGGGGCCACGCATGTTCCTGTCCTGGGGCCCTAGCATATGCTGTTCGTACTTCCAGGAAAGGGTGCTCCTCCCCCCGACCCCAGATTCCAACAGGTCTCATTCAGCTTCATTCAGGTCTCTGCTCAAATATCACCCGCCCAAAGAGGGCTCACTCAATTCTGTCATTATATAGCTATTTGTTTGCTCGCTCAGTGGCTTTCTCCCTCGCTGAGATGCTCACCTGTTTGCTGAATGAATGAATGATTACCCCTCCCAAACTGTGGCCAAGGGCCAAGCAGATTCTCAGTAAACACCCTCCCCATGTCGGAGTGGACAGGCTTTTACTCTTCCCAACTGTCCTCCCTCCCTTGGGCTCTAAGCAGCTCTTCGCAGGGTTGGTGGTCCCTGCTATAAATTAAATTTTGTCTCCCTACCACCCAAATAATGTGTTGGAATCCTAATCCCTGTACCTGTGGATGTGATCCTGGTTTCGAAGTAAGAGTTTTGTTTGTTATGTTAATTATATCTTACCCAGGTAGGGTGGGTTCTAAATCTAATCACTTCTGAGTTATAAGAGCAGATTAGACACAGAGACACGCACACAGGGGAAGACAGATGCCATGCGAGGATCGTCTACAAGCCAAGGAAGCCTGGACTACAACAAGGAAGGAATTGACAGAGACCTTGATTTGGACTTTTAGCTTCTAAATCTTGAGAAAATAAACTTCTGTTCATTAAGGCCACCGGCTTGTGGTATTTCTATTACAGCAGCACTAGGAGACTAAGCCAGTTCCCCCACAAAACACCATGTTATTCTTTGATTTTGAAAAAGGTCTTGCCCAGAGGCCTCTTCTTGGGTAACCGGATCAGGTCAAGGGCAAAGGATTGAAACGACTCAGCTGAGAGGAATAGCTTGAGTGGCCATGTGCAAGACCACTGGGCATTCTTTCCTGTTCTGGGAAATGGCTCCTGGAGCAGCGCTTTGCTGCACAGTGTGGTTGGTGTGTAAGAATGTGTGGTTTTGCCTGTCTTCAAGCCACACCGTGAGGAGCCTGTCTGCTCCCAGCCCTGTCATTTCCTCCCAATTGGCTAAGCCAGATGCTCCAGACGCCACTAAAGAGACGCTGAGGGATTTGGCCGGGCGAAGGCTTTCGAGTTCAAGGGGACACAACCCCACAACGTGAGGAAGCCAAAGCCCATGTGAGCAGGCAGCTCTGTTTAACTCAAAGTCCAGCAAACTCTCAGAAGAGGAAACGGTACAAAGGGGCATTGATCAAGAGCCCTTCTCAGTGCAGAGACATCTGGCAGACCTCGGCAGAGGGTGACCAGGGCTGGCAGAAGAAATAACGCATGTCTCTGCCCTCAGGGAGCCCATACTTGACAAGTAGCTGGGAAGATGTCGCTAAACCAGCCCTCCTGACTCGTACATTGAGACAGGACCGCATTCCTTTAGATTTCCCCCAAGATTCTTCTAGTGTAGGGGTTGGCAAACTATGGCCCACGGGCCAAAGCCAGCCCACAACCTATTTTTGTAAATAAAGTTTTATTAGGACGCAGTCATGCCCATTAATTTACGTATTGTCTATGACTTCTTTTGCTTGACAACAGATTGTTAGTTGCGATAGAGACTGTGTGGTCTGCAAAGGAGAACACATTTACTATTTGTCCTTTTACAGAAAATGTTTGCCAACCCCTTCTAGACTCCCTGTCCACATAAGTTGTTGTTGTTGCTAGCTGTTGTTGAGTTGATTCCAACTCATGGTGACCCTAACTGCGCAGAGTAAAAGTGCTCCATAGGGTTTTCAAGGCTGTGACCTTTCAGAAGCAGATCGCCAGGCCTGTCTCCTGATGAGGTACCTCTGGGTGGGTTCACACCACCAATCTTTCAGCTAGTAGCCGAGTGCTTAATCATTTGTGCTACCCAGGGACTCTTCCACAGAAGTTCGTCAAGACAGAACCGTTAAGAGACCCAGAGTCTGCTTAGGATTTATTTTCCCTCAAGGCAGAGCTTTGTTCTCAACCTTTTGTGTCTAAAGAATGAACACAAACTCTTCCCGTTCCCATCCCTCCCCACAGCCTTAGCACAGGGGCCTGAATCTCCCTGGGCCGGGCACTGGCTAAAGATGCCCTGTGGCCACACAATGGTTAAGCACTCAGCTGCTAACCTAAAGGCTGGCAGTTCGAACCCAGCAATGACGCCGCTGGAGAAAAGATCTGCTTCGGTAAAGATTTACAGACTTGGAAACCCAACAACTGAAGAGGCACTAGCAATATCCCTGAGCGTATAAAGCCCTCTGTCTACATCTACGCTGCCCGATATGGTAGTCATAGCTACACATGGCTACTAAAATAAAAATTAATCTAAGTCAGATGAAATTTAAAAAAACTCTCAGTTTATCAGTTGCACTAAGCACATGTTAAATACTCAGAAGTTACATGCAGCTAGTGGGTAATGTAATGGACGGAGCACATATGAAACAGTTGGTGCTGTGGTTAAGCACTCGGCTGCTAACCAAAATGTCGGCAGTTTGAACCCACGAGCCTCTCTGCAGGAGAAAAACGTGGCGGTCTGTTTCCATAAAAATCATAGCCTTCAGCAAGAGAGAATGAAGAGAACAGGATACAAGGAAAAGATCAGTCCAAAGGACTTATGGACCACAGCTACCAAGGCCTCTAGTAGACTGAGTCCAGTACAGCTAGATGGTGCCCGGCTACCACCACTGACTGCTCTGACCAAGATCACAACAGAGGGTTCTGGACAGAGCTGGAGAAGGATGTAAAACAAAATTCTAACACATATAAAAAAAGACCAGATTTACTGGCCTGAAAGAGACTGGAGACACCCCAAGAGAATGGCCCCCAGACACCCTTTTAGCTCAGTGGTGAAGTCACTTCCGAGGTTCACCGTTCAGCCGGGGAGTGGACAGCCACATAAAACAAAACGGGACTAATAAGGCACAGCAGTTCAGGGACAAGGGCTAGAAGGCAGAAGGGGACAGGAAAGCTGGTGATAGGCAGCCCAAGGTTGAGTAAGGACAGTGCTGACATGTAGTGGGGTTGTTAATCATTGTCATAGGGAAAAATGTGTACTAACCATTAAATGAGAAACTATTTTGTTCTGTAAACCTTCATCTAAAGTGAGAATAGCAGCACAACTGGAAGAACGTAATCGATGTCACTGAATTGTGCATGTAGAAAGTTTTGAAATGGTTTATCTTTGGCTATGTATATTTTCACCAAAAAAAAAAAAAAAAACAGGTCGAGAAGGGAGAGGGTTGACATGCCGTGGGGTTGTTAACCAATGCCATAAAAACAATATGTGTACTGACTGTTTAATGAGAAACTATTGGTTCTGTAAACCTTCACCTGAAGTACAATTAAAAAAAAAAAATCATAGCCCTGGAAACCCTACAGGGCAGTTCTACTCTGTCCTATAGGGTCCCTATGAATTGGAATTGACTTGACAGCAACGGTGTGGGGTTTTTTTTTTTATCATCACTGAACGTTGTTCTGGACAGCACTTCTCTAAATACGCCCCTGCTGCCAGCACTGAACGGTGAGGTGATGCACTGGTAGGCCACTGGAGCCCTTCGTCCCTGCCCCCTCTGCTTCTCTCCTCCCCTGAACTCTCCTCTCCTCTCCAAGTCTGATTTTCATCCCCTCCCAACAGTAAAGTTAATCTTGCTTAGCAAAAAACTGGAAACAGACAAAATATGCATCATAGGGGGCAGGTACATTAAATTATGAGAATTCCATTCAATGGTAAACTACGTAAGTGTTCAAAAGGGTCAAGTTAGAAAGGCTATCAGCATTCATTATTAATGGAAAGAAGAAAGAGGCAAAATAATGTATACAAGTGATCTCATTTGTATCTTTAAAAGATATATATTACTCCAAAAAATTAATCTGACAAATATTACTAGGATGGTAAGGTACTTGGAAGAAGCTCTGGTTGTGCAATGGGTAAGTGTTTGGCTGCTAATCAAACAGCTGGTGATTCAAACCCAACCAGTCATTCCACAGGAGAAAGACCTGGCAATCTGCTCCCATAAAGATTGCAGCCTAGAAAACCTTATGGGGCAGGTCTACTCTGTCCTATAGGGTCACCATGAGTCGGAATCGACTGGATGGCACCCAACAACAACAAGTAAGGTACTTGGGCTGTAGCCATGAAGGAGGCAGACAAGAACTTTGCTCTTCCTGGGTATTTATCCTGGCGGGGGGATGGAGACCAACTGACAAAATGATAAAGAAATGTTGGTTAAATGGTTGCAGAAGAATTAAAACTGAGCAATGTGACTGACAGCAGCTGAATGGCAAGGCCTCTCTGAGGACACGGCATTTGAGCTGAGACGTGAATGTCAAGAAGAAGCCATCCCTGCAGAGACTGGGGAGATTCAGGACTAGGCAGCCCGAATGGCTGGGGCAAAGAGAACAATGCAGGGACGATCTTAGGCAGTCCAAGGAATCCCAGCAAGGCCAGGGCAGCTAAGCGGACAGCGGGCGAGGAGGAGAGAGGCAGGAGGTGGGGTCAGGAGGCAGCCAAGTCACTGCTGATCCTTGTTTGCCTCTGGAGAGACCAGTCAAACCAGTAGCCATTGAGTCAACTCCGACTCATGGCAACCCTATGTGTGTCAGAGTAGGACTGTGCTCCATAGGGTTTTCAGTGGCTGACTTGTTGAAAGTAAATTGCCAGGCCTTTCTTCTGAGGTGCATCAGGTGGCCTCGAACCTCCAGCCTTTCAGTTAGCAGCCCAGCATGTTCATCATCTGTACCACCCGGGGACTCCCACTGGAGAGAGATGAGTTTTATTCGAAGAGCAATGGGAAATCGGTGGAGGGTTTTAAGCAGAAAGATGACAAAATCTGATTTTTTTTTTTTTTTAAAGATGACTCTGCCTGATAGGAAATACTTGAGTGTGGGGAAGCAGGAATAGAATTAGGGGAACCAGAGAGGAAGCTGGGGAGTCACCCTACAAAAGAGGATGGTGGCTTGGACCAGGGTGAGGCAACAGAGGTGGAAGGAAGGAAGGCATGTGGGACTTGCTGGCAGAGTCAATGCAGTGGGATGAGAGAGACATGTGTCATATAGATACACAGTCTTACACAGAGACACTCATATGTGTACAAACACTTTCTGGAAGGATACACAAAGCACAGTTGCCAGTGCTGGCGAGGGGACTGGGGAAGGCGGGAGTAGATACTTTCTTACTTTTCGACTTGTCTGCCACTGGATTGTAGTAACAGGGGTACTTCTTTTATAATAATAAAACATAATGTGGAAAAATGACACGCAGTACTTTTTTAAGGTTACCTTTTGCTCAGTACTCAGTATCTAACAAACCTGCTACCAAGAACTGATTGGGAAGGAAGAGCGAATCGTTCCTTAGATACATACTCCCCCCTTGCCCTCTCAGACACTGCTTCAGTTCTAGGGCGAGAAAAGAGACGAAAGAAAAAGTGTTCTAGTGCAGGGGTCAGCAAGCTTCTTCCATAAAGGGTTGGACAGTAAGTATCTTGGACTTTGTGACTCACACACTCTGTCTCAACTACTCAGCTCTGCGTTTGTAGCACAAAAGCAGTCACAGATGATACCTAAATGAACGGGAGTGGCTGTCCAACAGAACTATGGGCAAAAACAGGCAGTGGGCTGAATTTGGCCCTCAGGCTGGAGTTTGCTGATCCCTTTTCTAGTAGAGTCCAGATTCACCTGAAAGTAGGAAAATGGAAACAAACCACTCAAAGCAGCCCCTGAATCCCACCGCCCATCAGCTGGCCCACCACAAGAGCTGCCATCCCTGCCACCTGTGCTTTATGGTGTCTTTTCTTGCAGGTACACATGGTTAATGTGCTCAGCTGCTAACCAAAAGGTTGAAGGTTCGAGTCTACCCCAGTGGCACTCCAGAAGAAAGGCCTGGCAATCTACTTCCAAAAAATTAGCCATTGAAAAGCCTACGGAGCACAGTTCTACTCTGACACACATGGGGTCGCCATGAGTCAGAGCTGACTTGACAGCAACTGGTAGATACTTCCTGTAAGTGGAATCATACATATGTTCCCATTTTGCAGAGGTACCAGTACAGACATAAAGTTTGCTAAGTCAGGTTGTCTGGGTTATCCATTTCAGAGTTAGCCAGGGAGAATCAATCTTAGACTTGCAAACTGGGCATTTTGCCTGAATGTTGTTCTCAGCCAGTGCTTTAACGGGACAAGGCCAATGCTGCCACTGCCCCGGGCAGAATCAGTAACCCCACGGCTCCCTTTCCTGGCCCAGCCCCAGCCTCCCAGGCAATCCAGCATCTGCGCTCACGAGCCTGACTCTGCCTTCCCGGCATGATCTGTGCCGGCATCCAGGCCTCCGATTTTCCTGCATCCCTGTGATTAGCGACTAATCTTATTTTTTTGTTCCCCAACCCATAAATCAGTTACAGACCAAATATTTATACAAGCTGTCATTTCCGACTGAACCAGGGTTCATGACAGCCCTCATTATTAAAAAGGATGACTGATTTTCGGCAGAGATTTCATGGGCATGTGGCTGGATGTTGTCTTTTAGGTTCCTTCCCCCTCCGCTGGCCTGAAGAAAAGACAATTTCCCAGATAAATGGGCACAGAGGTCTGCCTTGCCATCTCCCCCGGGGGCAGATGGGACATGGGCAGGCTTCCGTCCGCCCAGGAAGTGACGGGCCCCCAGGGAAATGGACAGTGCTGGCTTCTTCCAGCTTCTCTTGGCCTCCCCCTGGGGCCAAAGAATGGAGCGGGGAGTCATCTGACTCGCAAACATCCCCTGAAGCAGAAACCCTGAAGAAGGTGGAGGAGAGGGAGGGCAAGAAAGGGGGCCTCAGCAGCATCACTACACCAGCCCATGCTGCCCACGGTGCAAGAGGTGGTTTGGCCTGGCCAGGGTGGACCCCAGGGGAGGCCATGTGCTGAGGTGATAAGATCACAGGGGTTGTGGGGGAGAGTAACAGGCGATGTTCTTGACCTGGCTCTGTCTTTACTTAGCAAGTCACCTTGGGTATTGCTGGTGGGCTCTTTACTGTAAAAATCAGGGATTTGCTAAGCGATCTCCCTATCCCTTTCTGCTCCTGGTATCTTGGGTTCTAAACGTGACACCTGCCATTCATTGAGGCCTTACGACGTGTCTGGCCTTGTGATAAGCATTTTATAGGCACTGTTGTTGTTAGCTGCTGTCAAGTTGGCTCCCAACTCGTGGTGACAACAGAATATACTGCTGTCTGGTTGTGTGCCATTCCCATGACTAGTTGTGGATCTGACTATTATGATCCATAGGGTTTTCACTGGCTGATTTTCAGAAGTAGATTGCCAGGCCTTTCTTCCTAGTCTTAGTCTGGAAGCTCTGCTGAAACCTGTTTGGCATCATAGCAACACATAAGCCCACTGACAGATGGGTGGTGGCTGTGCGTGAGGTGCAACGGCCAGGAAAGGAACCCAGGTCTCTTGCATGGAAGGCGAGAATTCTACCACTGAACCACCAATACCTCGCTTACAGGCATTAGCTTCATTTTATTCTTTAAGATGGGGAAGGTCATCTCCAGATGAGGAAACAAGGGGGTCAGAGAGGCTAAGCAACTTGCCCAAGGTCACATAGCGTGTAAATGACAGAGCCAGGATTTGAACCTGGCCCTGTCTGACCCCAAAGCTTAGTCTCTACAGTACCACAGCCGCTCTGGGACCTGGTTTTGCTTGGGACATACGGCAAGGAAGCCTTTGTTGTTTGGATTCTCATCAACCCAACAGCTCCATATGAAAGCACTCAGAGTCAGCATTCTAAGCAAATGCATAACTGACAACTGTGTGCTCAGATGGTGAGCCAGCAAAGGCCCTTCTCTCTGCTAGGCAGAGGTCAGCAGGGAAACTGTTTTTTGCCACCTATGGAATGTTTCACAGAGGCTTCCTTTACCCTGGAAAAAACACAGAGAGGAAGTCCTTATAAACATGCCTAACAAGGCACATAGTCCAACCGGGTGGTTCGATAAGATCCACTCTGAAATCTGTCCACCCCAGCCTGAGAGACAATCACATCTACCAGCTACTGAGGGCTTGGGCAGGACTCAGAAGATGCCGAGGCTGGCTGGGCGCCCCAGGCCAGGAGCTTAACCTCAGTGTGCTCTCTCAGCTTCTTCACTTGTAAAATGAGGGGTTTAGAGCAGATCATCCCTAAAAGCTCATCCATCCTCAGTGTGATGGTTCTGTGATGCTGCTCCCATCTCTCCAGACTTACGGTGCGACCTTGGGCAGGTCAGAATCTGCAAGGCTGCAAGTCTTCTTATTTATACAATGGGGTCACCTCTCCAGACCTTTCATCTGCCCCTTGCTTCTGCTGGGACAAGTGAGTCAGCATGAAGCCTGATCCAAGAGCTTCAGAGGAGAGAGAGTCGAGCAGAGAATGCAGAGAAACCTCTGCAAGGATGATTCCAACCAGGGGAGAATTTCCAATAAGTCAATCAGAGCTGTCCTACAGTGACACCAAGAAGAAAGTCTGACACTGTTTTCCCACGTGCGTTTGAAGAATCTTGCCTGCGAGCTGTCGTGTTTGCAAACCGCCTTTGATGCTCTTTCAACTTCTGCAGCAGCAGTGACTTGTGATGTAAGATTTGCTGGTTTGGGATCAAATAATATAGAGGGTGGGCTCACTGTGAATTATAACTTAGCATGTTCATCGACTTATTCTTGCTCAGCAGGACTCGTTATTTACATATCTTAGCCAATAACCTATATCGCTGCTTTGCAGGGAGCTTTTGTTTTGTGATCACACACACACACACACACACACATCCTTTGGGGGAATTCTCTCTCCATCTCTGCGCACAATCTTGTTGAGGGTGTGAAATGGGGGTGCTGCCCTCCGCAAGTCACGAGGTGTCACGTCAGACCAATTGGCATCTCTCTGGGGAATCTGAATCTTGAGTGGGGACAGAATGATGGATAAAAACACTAGACAAGCTCCATTTACGCAGTAGTGGCTCCCCAAAACCCTGCCAAGTCATTCCCGCTACTTAATGCCCTAGAGTCACCCCGGATCCTACTCCTTTCTGAGCCTAGGTCTCCACCTCTCCTATCGATCCTGAAAGCTCTATCTAGTAGTCTTCCATTTGGGTTCATTCTCTGTTTAAGTTAGCTAGGGCTCGTTTCTGTTGTTTGCAACCAAAGACCCCTAATGCATCCTTGCAAACACGTGAAGCTAAATTTCCCTTTAAAAAAAAAAAAAAGCCTACAGCGCTACTTTTCACTAAACTTGAGACAACGTACTCTCAGCCCCAGAACTTTTCAAATCCTTTAGGGTGGGGCCCAGAAATCACTTTAAACAAGATCGCCAAAGACTCTTTCACATCCCTGAAAACTGCTGCTCTCTGTGGTTACGTCTCCATGGATGATGCTTGCCGGGACGGTTACTGGCAGGTTTGGTGTAGGCTGATGCTCCACAACAAAATGCCACTCGCATTGCTAGCATCTGTTCAGGCTTTCCAAGAACCAGACTTGAAAGGCTAAGGGTTTAGGCCCCAGAGGCCGGATCGGGGTTGAAGTATGCAAAAGAGGAAAGGTACCGGAAAAGGACACTCCTTGGGGACAGTCACAAAGGCACTCTGCATAGCCATGATACCCATGTGGCTACAAGCTTTGAAGGCTCCCACGTACCCCACTTCAGAAAAGTCCACAGTGTTTATAGCACACCAAAGGCACCCCAGAGAAAGCCCCATTTATCGGGTCCTCACTGGGGCGCGTAGAAGAGAACAAGGCAGGAGACATCTCAATAGGGGAGCGATTTAATAAAACATGCACCCATACTGGAGAACACTATATAGTCATTAAAAAGAATGAGGTTTAAAGTAGGGGTCGACAAGCTTTTTCTGTAAAGACCAGATAATAAATATTTCAGGCTTTGCAGGCCACACAGTCTCTGCTGCAACCACCCAACTCTTCCATTGCCACGCAAAAGCAATTCTAGATAATACAAAAACAAATGGGTGTGGCTGTGTTCCAACAAAACTTGATTTATAAAAATAATTGGTTGGCTGGATTTGGCCCATGGGTCATGGTTTGTGAATCCCTGCTCTACATGAACAGATGTGTAAAACTTTCCAAGGCCCACTGATGTGTGAAGAAAATAAGCTGGCAAACAACACGCATAGTATGATCTCATTTATACAAATATAAATATATATAAACATAAATACACTTATATGATGATTGATAATATATGTTATATATTTATATGACATATGTAAGGGCACAGAAAAAGGACCGGAAAGGTTAATACTGAGGGAGATGGCGAGAGTAAGGGGGTTGGGGGAACTTCCATATTTGGCTATGTGTGTCAACGTTTTACAGTGAAAATGCCTACCATGTGTGTAATACTTATGTCATTTGGAAGGAAGGAAGGGAAGGAGGGAGAGAGGGAAGAAGGAAGGGAGGGAGGGAGGAAGGGAGGGAGAAAGATGAGAGAGGAAAGAAGGAAAGAAAAGGAAGAAGGGAGGAAGGGAAAGAAGGAAGAAGGAAGGCTATGTTTCAATAAAACTTTATTTACAAAAACAGGCAGCAGGCCAGATTTGGCCCATAGGCCGCGATTCTCTGACCCCAGATCCAGACTATCAACTCTATGAGGCAGGGGCCATGGCAGTACTGTTCACTGCTGTATCCCCACTGTTTAGAACAGTACGTGCTCAAGAAAAAGTTGTTGAAAGAATGAATGAAACCCAGCCTCTCCCTACTAACCTGGAAAACCAACAACTCAACTACTGTCCTAACCCTTGACATGAGCCCGTATGAAGGGCTTCAGCAGCATGTTACTCATTTAAATGCCTTGAACTAATTGCTGCCAGCACACAGGTTAATTAAACGGCAGCGATCTTAAAAAAAAAAAAAAATCAGTTCTCATTCTCACATTATCGCATCAAAGGGGACTTGCTCTGTGGCACTTTGCTGGCTTAGACAAAGAGAATCTGGGCTGATGGCTCTTGCTCTGCTTCTAGAGACCTGTTTTCCAGTTCCCGCCGGGCACCAACGCTGGCCCACGGTCATGCAGGTTCCCAGAGCTGAATGCAGATGTTTCCATCTCCAAGGAAACCACATCTCCAAATGCCAAGCAGTCTTTCCAAAGCACAGGAAAACAGATTCTGATTCAGACGAGAATTTGCAAGCCTTCTTTCTAAAACAGGGACAGGGCTTCATGTGGGACCCGGCATGGGTTGGCAATGGTGCAAAGGTGACTTTCCAAAGAATCAGGGCTGTGTTTCTCAAGGGATGGGAGAAGAAACGAGGAGCCGAGCAGGCGGATTTGAAAGAAGAAAGAAAACGGCTTCACTTTTGGACACTTTGTTCCATTGTGCCTTGGAATCAAGGGTGGTTAGTGCCTAAATGGTGAACTGGGAGGGTAATGTCAAGCGCAATCTTTAAGTCTTTCGCAAAAGGCATAACCCTAGTGTCTTACTGCTACAAAGAAAGAGCTGTGGCAGGGGACACAGAACCACCTGAACCTCACTTTAAGCTGCAGGCACCTGGCAAAAAGGATGAGAGGCTCCCTGCTCCCTCCTGCATATGCAAACTCGAATGCCCTTCTGGTTCTTATGCCTTCAGTGTGACTCCCCAGCCCCATTCAGCGTCAAGATGAATTATGTATTGGAAGGGTTTGGCAGGTTGACAGAGACAGACGGCTGCCGACCAAAGGCCACGCTGGGTTCAACCAGAGCCATCATATCAAGACGCTCCAAAAGCCCCTCCCGCCTCCCATTCTCCTGGGTGCAGAATCACTGTGCTGTGAGGCTGGCTGCCTCCATCACTACCCACGGCCGCCATCCCAGATCTCTCGCAGCCGCTAAAGCATCCAGCAAGGTAGTATATGTCGTGGACCAAGCCGTGAGCAGCAAATTAAGTCAACGAGTAGGAATAAGTCAAGCTAATAAGAAGCACTCCTGTCGCTTGGGCGCCTCCCCGTGATGGGTACTGGATAAACATTTTGGCTGCATGACCTCTGATCTTCACAGCCCACGTGGGAGGGCAGAGGCCAGGTTCCCGTTTTATAGATGAGGAAACCGAGGCTCAGAGAATGGAAGCCACTTTGCCCAATGGCCCACGGCTAGGACATGGCACAGGTGGCATTCCACCAAGGCATGACTGACTATAAGTCCCTGCTCCTTTGCCTCTGCTTCTAGAGACCTGCCACCACTATCAGGCTGGTTGGGGCCAATGGAAGTTGGTCCAAAGAGTGCGGAAGCCAAATAAATAGAAATGCAGGGTGGTTGCAAAAGAAGGAACACAGAAGTCTGGAGACCTGGAGGCCTTTGCCACCAACGGGCTGTGTGATGTGCTATGTCGATTAGTCTCTCTGGGCCTCAGTTTCCTTGTCTGTCAAATAACATGGCTGCAGAAAAGCCTCTTGGAGATTCCCCTTCATTCAGCAAGTATTGACTGAGGGCCTACTATGTGCCAGGTGCTGGGAATTTAATAAGATGCAGGTCTGCTTGCAAAAAACTCCAAGCCCAGCAGGGAAGACATAAACATAGCACTCCTCCCCAGAAGCATAGTGGGCAGAGGGTGAGGGGATGGATGTGTTAATTCTGACATTAGAGGGCAAGGCAGGCTTTGCGGAAGATGAGGGTCCAATACCAACAATAAAAAAAACCTCATTGCTGTCGAGTTGATTCCAACTCATTGCGATCCTATAGCAACCCTATAGGACAGAGTAGAACTGCCTCAAAGGGTTTCCAAGGAGCACCTGGTGGATTCGAACTGCCGACCTTTTGGTTAGCAGCCGTAGCTCTTAACCCCTACGCCACCAGGGTTTCCTCAACAACAGTAGCTCATGTTTATAAAATGCATACAATGTGCCAAGTACTGTGCTAAATGCTTTACATGCATTTTTTTAAAATGAAATCTTCATGACAAATCCACAAAGCCAAGGCTGATACTATTCATCCTGTGTGCTGAATGCCAAGATCCACCTTCAAGGAAGGACTTGCAGCCCCAGCTGCTGGAAGTCCTACTGGGAGTCAGCCTCCAGCTGTCAGCCCTGCAGGGGTGGCCTCTGCTGCATAGAGTTGCCTCTTCCAGGCCATGCCCCTTCCCAGGGCAGCCCATATCCAATGAGTATAAAAGCCTGGCCATTTAGGCCCAATGCAGGTCCACTGTAGGGTTGGCAAGGCTGTTCCTGGGCCTCCATCACAACTCAACTTCTCCCTGTGCCCACTGCTGCGTCCTCCCAAGCTCTTCCACCAGCGTGCTGCCAACAGCACTCCATACCTATCATGCAGTGTGCTAAACTCCACCTCAGAGTCTGCTTCCTGGGGAACCCAACCTGTGGCCCCGTTTCAAACAGAGGAGGAAGCTGAGGCTCAGAGAGGTCACGTTACCTGCTGAAGTCACTCAGCTGGGAAGTGGGAAAGGAAGGGCTTGAGCATGGATGGGTATGGCTGTAAGCATGTGCTGTTAACAACTCCCCTCTGCCACCACCTCGTTGGGGTGAACAGAAGCTGGGCATGCTAAGGAGAGAAGGGCCGCCCTTGGCAGGTTTAAATCCTATAGTTTGTCAACAGAAGGCGGACCTGGGGGTGTGTGATGAGGGCACAGGTTAAAGATGGGAGAGCTGATTCTTATTAAGCCAGTGAGTTTAATGGGGCTCCTCGAATAAATTACTTTCCTCCAACTGCGTACTCCTTGGTCTTCAACAGAGGTCAAAGGGGAATCGCTGGACCATCGAATATTGTCTTAGGGAAGGAATGAAAGGGTTAACCAAGGGACCTGACAACATGTGCCGGCAAATGGAGAATTGAAATGGGAAGGGGCCTGATGGGGGAAGAGAGAGAGATGCTGGAGAGATGCTTTTCTTTATGAAGACCAAAGCGGGGCCACCAAGGCCGGCAGCAGGGACGGGGTGCCATCAGCTGGGAAAAGGAAGCAGAACTCGTGGAGGTGAAAGCTGACAGCCAACACAGCGAGGGCAGAAGCCATCAGCCGGCTGGGCTGCGTCTGGCCTCCCTTCCGCCTCCTCACCAGCTGTTAAGTATATTCTCTAGCTGTGTGTGCTCCACCTGCTCAGATCCCATTTAATTAGAGGCTCAGGGCTCCCCAAGTGCCAAAAGCAAATACCAAGTTTATGGCAATACGCAAAGGGGCCTTAAAACTCAGGCCATGGAAGGCCAGGCTCGGCACCACCTGCCGCCTGCCACCCCAGGGAGGCCAGTGGGCCCAGCTTAGATTTCTTTCAGGTCCCAGTCCACCCATGATTACCATATTACCTTGGCTATAAGAAAACCAGTGGACAGTGAACCCCAAATGAGAGTGGAGTTCATTTCAGAAGCATAAGTTCCACAAAATTTTGAAAGCAGTCATGGCAATAATAATCCTAGCAAAATCTAAGCTGTCTTTACAGCTAAATTTCACAGCGGACGTGAAACGTAGGGGAAAAACACAAACACACACATATGGATTGGGAGTCTGACAAACGTGGAATTTGCTTCTCTGCACCTTGATTCCGTGGCCATAAAAAGGGATGACCTATATACTAGAGTTGTTGGAGGTGGTATTGTGACATCGCTGGAAGTACAGGCCCGAGAGTTAGACCAGGATTCAGACCCCAGCTTTGTGGCTAACTAGCTGTGATATTTTAAGAAAGCTACTTAATCTCTCTTTGTGAAGGGATGGGATTGGGTTCAATAGTGCCATTTCCAAAAGGACCCTGCTAGCTCCAGCTGCCCTAGGACTAACTAGTATGTCAACTAATGAATGACTCCAAGACACCCAAGGGCACCTGTGACCTCCCCTTGCCAGGCCCAGGTGACCTCAAGGAAATAAGAAAAAAGGTGACAGGAAAGAAACTGGACCTAGGAGGGTACTTTGCAGAACTTCAGTCTCCTCATCTGTAAAATGGGGCTAACAGCAGTGCCTGCCCCCCTGCGTTGCTGGAGGAATTCTTGAGATTCCACATGTCAGGCTGGGCTCCCCAACCTTTTTCATATCATGGCACACCCATAAAGTGATGCAATCTGCACAGCAGCCTGGGGTGAACAGATGAGGGGATGCAGCTGCCCCAGGCACCCAGAGGACTGCACTCGTCAATGCGTCAATGCACCTTTAACCATCCCGCAGGACCCGTTGGGAAGCCCCACTGAAAGGCACCCAGCACAGAAACGAACAAACGAAGCTGCTGCTTTCCCGTCCTCTTGATGGAGGGACCCACGTCAATCCAGACAGGACCATCCATTGTTTCTCCTTAGATGTCTCTGGGATTAATAATAGCAGCTCTTCATTTGAAAGCTTTATTTACTTTTATTAAAAAAGTAAATCCACACTGTTGACATATATGAAAAATAGTACAGAAAGGGGCACAACGAAAAATGAAAGTTCCCCTCTGCCGGGCTCCTGGGGGCTTGGTAATCTTCTCATTCTTGATTCAGGTGCTGATTACAGGTGTGTCCATCTGATGAAAATTCAAGGAACTATATACACGTAAGGAGCCCTGGTGGCGCACTGGTTAAGAGCTTGGCTGCTAACCAAAAGGTAGGCAGTTCGAATCCACCACCTGCTCCTTGGAAACCCTATGAGGCAGTTCTACTTTGTCCTATAGGGTCGCTATGAGTCGGAATCAACTCGACGGCAACAGGTTTTTTTTAATTTACACTTATGAATGTGCATGTTTCTATACATATGTTGTTGTTGTTGTTAGTCATCATCGAGTCAGCTTTGACTCGTGGCAACCCTGCGTATGACAGAACAAAACACCGCCTATTCCTGTTCCATCTTCATGATCGTCCATAATCGGACAATGTTCTGTTGTGAGCCATAGGGTTTTCGTTGGTTAATTTTCAGTAGCAGATTGCCAGGCCTTTCTTCTAAGTGTGTCTCAGTCTGGAAGCTCCATTAGAACCTGTCCACCATGAGTGACCCTGCTGGTATCTGAAACACCAGTGGCATAGCTTCCAGCATCATAGCAACATGCAAGCCACCACACAAGGACAAACGGACAGATGGGTGGTGGAAGACCCAATAAGGTAGACATTATTACTACATCCATTTTACAGATGAGATACAGAGTGGATAAGTAACTTATTTAAGGCCATACAGCTACAGCAGGATCTACCGCAGACATGAGATCCCAACGCCCATGGCTCAACCACTCTGCCTCCCTCCCTCAGCTCAGCCTTCCTTCTAAGCATCCCATATGACAGGGACAGTGAGGGGCACTGTCCACCTATTGCTTTGCCTCCCCATCTGACCTCAGCCTCACAGCAGAGTGAGGTCCGTAATGAAATGAACATTAAATGCAATCAACAGTGAGCACCAAATTACCTTTCTTATTTATTTGCCCCCCAAACCGGACTGGTCTGGTTGTTATAAAAAAAATTTTTTTAAAGTAAGTCACTAAAAAAATGACGCTGCTCTGATACTATGGAGATATATGCTGCCTGCCTGTCCTTTAATTGCCTTCCTGCCACTGTGTGTACTTAACCAGGTGAGGAAGCTATTAACTGCACTAAAGAAAACATCTATTCATAAGACAGCCACATAATGAGTGGGAATTGGCAGTGTGCACGCCAACGCCGGGCGTCTCTCAGATAAGGGAGAACAGCTCATACCAACTATCGAAACGGACTTTGGACAGGTCCTTGTACAATTCCCAACCTTGTTGCCCTCATGCGGGGAAACACTTAATGATTCTACGCGATAAAAAGGAACTTCCGTTTTATTTCCCAAGTACTTCTTAACTCTATCCACTTTCCAACACCACCCCCTCTACCACCCCAGAACAAGTCACTGTCATCTCTGGTCAGATGATTGGAAAAAACCTCTTCCCTGGCCCCGACGGCTCACCAAGCCTCTCTGTGTGACAGCAGAGAAAACTTGCTAAAAGTGTAAGTCTGGCCGTGCCACGCTTTAGCTGAAAACCCTTCAGTGGCTTTCCAAGACTCAGAAAATAAAGATCCACGTCTTTCCATAGCCGCTAGAATGGAATGAATGGTAAAAACCCAACCTACTGGCTTCAAGTCGATTTCCACCCAAAGCGACCCTATAGGACAGAGTACAACTGCCCCATAGGGTTTCCAAGGAGCTGCCGGTGGACTCGAACTGCTGACCTTTTAGTTAGCAGCCAAACACTTAACCAGTGTGCCACCAGGGCTCCAGCTGGAATGAATGGTGGCCCCCCAAAATATACATCCGCTAGAACCTGTGGCTTTATTTGGAAAAAGGGTCTTTGCAGTTGTAATTAAGTTAAGGATCCTGAGATGAGATCATCCTGGATTATTCAGGTGGGCCCAAAATCCAGTGATGATAAGTGTCCTTATAAGAAAAAGGCAGAGAGATTTAACACAGACAGAAGGGGAGAAAATATGGAGGAGAAGGCCATGTGAAGATGAAGGCAGAGATGGGAATGATGCAGCCACAAGCCAAGGAATCCCTAGAACCACTAGAAGCTGGAAGAGGAAAGATTCTCCCCTAGAGCCTTCAAAGGAAGCGGAGTCCGGCCAACACCTTGATTTCTGACTCCTGGCCTCTGGAACTGTGAAAAAATAGATTTCTATTGTGTTAAGTTTGCGGTAACTTGTTACAGCAGTGTACTGGGCTGAATTGTGTCCCCCCAAAATATGTGTCAATTTGGTTAGGCCGTGATTCCCAGTATTGTGTGGCTGTCCTCCATTTTGTGCTTGTAATTTTCCTATGTGTTGCAAATCCTAATCCCTGCCTGCGGTTAATGAGGCAAGATTAGATAATTAGGGTGGGATTGTAACACCTTTACTAACCTCACATCCCTGATCCAACCTAAACGAAGTTTCCCTGGGATGTGGCCTGCACCACCTTTTATTTTACAATAGATAAAAAGAAAAAGGAAGCAAGCAGAAAGGGGGGGACCTCATACCACCAAGAAATCAGCACCAGGAGTAGAGTGCATCCTTTGGACCTGGGGTTCCTGCGTGGAGAAGCTCCTAGTCCAGAGGAAGATTAATGACAAGGACCCTTCTCCAGAGCTGACAGAGAAAGCCTTCCCCTTGAGCTGATGCCCTGAATTTGGGCTTCTACCCTACTAGACTGTGAGAAAATAAATTTATCTTTGTAAAAGCCATCTACTTGTGGTATTTCTGTTATAGCAGCACTACATGACTAAGACAAGCAGCCACAGGAAGTGAACATGACCTTCAAAGGCTCCACATCTGTCCCCTCACGCTCCCTCTCTCTCCTCTCACACTGCTTCTTCAGGCATTCAAATGCAACATGATTCCTCTGCACTCCAGGGCCTTTGCACATGCTGTTCCCTCTCCCTGGAATACTCAGCTTGTCCCCATTAACTTCTTCTAGACGTTCCGATAGCAGTTCAATCACTGCTCCCCTCAGGAAACCCTCCCTGCTGTCACTGACCAAACATGATCCCACAGTACAGACCCTACCAAACATCTCTCCTTGGTAGCCCCTGCCACATTACCATTGCAAATCTGTGGATTCAATCACCTCCCTCATCAGAACTGTTCCATGAATGTAAGGACTATGTCCGTCTTCATCGCCTCTGTCTCCAGAGCTAAGCACAGTACCTGAAAATGTTTGAATAAGTATTGGAAAGAAGAGAATTGCAATTTAGAGAACCTCAAAAATACAGTCTATAACCAGACATCAAGTAGAACCAAAAACTAGCTGCCATCGAATTAATTCCGACTCGTGGTGACCCCATGTGACTCAGAGTAGAACTGTGCTGCACAGGGTTTTCAGTGGCTGATTTTTCAGAAGTAGATCATCAGGCTTTTCTCCTGAGGTGCCTCTGGGTGGACTTTAAACTGCCAACCTTTCGGTTAGTAGACGAATGTGTTAACCATATGCACCACCCAGGGACTCCAGACATCAAACAGACACATCAAACTAAGAAGGATTAAAAAAAAAAAAAAAAATCCCTGGGGTAAGCAGGCAATTTAAGTTGACTCATCTTCCCATAAACTACATTAAAGTTTTCAGAAACAACTTCCAGAGTCCATGGAGTCAAACCATGACTTTTCGTCTTCTAGACTCTGGTGTTGGAAGAACTAATTTCTCCATTAAGGATCTTTTTTTGTTTTTAAATCTGCGCCCCTCCTCCACCAAACTGGAAAATTCCCAGAGACCAAGCTGAAGGCTTCAATCACTTGCCAAAAAGACAGCAGTTCTGTGAAGTGGGTGGTCCTGGAGGCAAGGGCACCATGGCCATTTCAAGAGCTCCCCTCTGGCTAATGGGATACGTGGCTCAGATGAGATCTTCCAGGGCTACATAATTACACTTTCGGGGCCATTTTTCGCTATTCACAGCCGGAAATTGACTGAAGCGGAAGCCAGCCAGCTCCCCAGGGGACTTAGGGGAAAAAGCAGTGAGGAAGGGCAGTTTTCCAGCAATGGACTTGTTTTCTTCTCATTTTCTCAGAACTCAAACCCATCAACCCCTTACAGAGGGCCCAAGATGGAATGAGAGGGAAGTGAAGAAGGTTGGGATTAAGCCCCAGTGGGGGGGGTAGTTCTGGAGTCTGGGGTATGGTTCTGGGTCTGGGGGTGGTTCTGGAGTCTGAGGGGTGGTTCTGGGTCTGGGGGTGGTTCTGGGTCTGGGGGTGGTTCTGGAGTCTGGGGGATGGTTCTGGGTCTGGGGGTGGTTCTGGAGTGTGGGAGGTGGCTCTGGAGTGTGGGAGTGGTTCTGGAGTCTGTGGGTGGTTCTGGGTCTGGGGGTGGTTTTGGGTCTGGGGTGGTTCTGGAGCCTGCAGGTGGTTCTGGCTCTGGTTCTGGCATCACAGGGTGGTTCTGGAGTCTGGGGGTGGTTCTGGAGTCTGGGGGGTTCTGGAGTCAGGAGATGATTCTGGCGTCTGGGGGTGGTTCTGGAGTCAGCTGGTAGTTCTGGAGTCAGGGCTTGGTTTGAATCACAGATCTAGGATCTGCCATTTGTCAGCTCTTGGGCAAGTTACCTAACCTCCTTCAGTCTAACCTCCTTACCTGCAGAGCAGGGATTCATGGGCCCATTCAAGAAATAATTATGGAACACCAGCAGTTAAGTGCTATGGATGCTACCCAAAAGGTCAGTAGCCGGAATCCACCAGTCACTCCTTGGAAATCCTATGGGGCAGTTCTACTCTGTCCTATAGGGTCTCTATGAATCGGAATCAACTCAACAACAACACAATGGGTTTGGTTTTGGGTTTTAGCAATGTGCTAGGCAGGGCAGGACTCAGGTGAGGTGAGAGAGGCTCCTAGGACACAAAATTTAAGGCGGCACTTACTCTCAGGCCCCCACACAGCCTGAGAGTGGCACTGAAGAGTGCGTGCCTCTTTAAATTCTGCTCCTCACTTGCCTCCCCTGGCCCTGGCACTGGTGCTGGGATACACTGCTGAGCACGCAAGGTCACAAAATCTATGAGGTAAAGGGGTGTCATGGTTTGAATTATGTCCCCCAAAAAATGTGTGTATCAATTTGGCTGGGCCATGAGTCCCAGAATTGTGTGGCTGGCCTCCATTTTGTGATTGCAATTTTATGTTAAAGAGGATTAGGATGGGATTGTAACACCACCTTTACCCAGGTCACATCCCTCATCCAACGTAAAGGGAGTTTCCCTGGGGTGTGGCCTGCACCACCTTTTACCTCTCAAGAGAGAAAAGGAAAGGGAAGCAAGCAGAGAGCGGGGGACCTCATACCATCAAGAAAGCAGTGCCAGGAGCAGAGCGTGTCCTTTGGACCAGGGTCCCTGCACCGAGAAGCTCCTAGTCAAGAAGCTCCTAGTCCGGGGGAACACTGATGAGAAGGCCAAAAGAGAAAGCCTTTCCCTGGAGCTGACACCCTGAATTTGGACCTATAGTCTACTTTACCGTAAGGAAATAAACTTCTCTTTGTTAAAAACATCCACCTGTGGTATCTCTGTTATAGCAGCACTAGATGACTAAGACAAGGGGAGACTAGCAACTTAAAACTGCACCAAAAGAAAAAAGGAAGAAAAAAGAAAAACATTAGTGAGAACTGCTGTTCCCAGAGCCCTCATCTCTCCATAACCCTCCTTCTCCTCTATGCACAGGATCTCTCCCCGCTCTGGACAATGAGAAGCATGGCGGGTTAATGATCCGTCTTGGGTACAGGTGTCCTCCTTGGGCTTTTCCTTCTGCCAGTCAAACTGGGCCCCTACTCTTTCTCCCACCAGCTGGATGTTACTGGAAAGAATGAGACCCTTTTCAGGCCAGGGGAGCGTGGCTGGAATGGAGGCTGCTCTGCCTTCCACTCTTGGATGCTATATTGCTACAAAAATGACAGTAAGGACTGTCACTTATTGAGTGTTTACTATGTGCCAGGCACTGTGCTAAGGCTCTGCATCCATAATCTCATTTAATCTTAATGAACAGGAGTCCTGTTGTTGTTAAATGACGCCCAGCCGACTCCGACTCATGGCGACCCCATGTATGACCGAAGGAAACACTGCCCAGTCCTGCACCATCTCCATGATTGCCGGTATGTCTGAGCCCATGGTTGTGGCTCTTGTGTCAATCCATCTCATTGAGAGTTTCCCCCATTTTCACTGACCCTCTACTTTACAAACAGGATGTCGTTTTCTAGTGACTGGTCTTTCCAGATGATGTGTCCAAAGCAAGCAAGCCGAAGTCTCACCACCCTCACTTCTAAGGAATATTCTGGTTGTATTTCTTTTAAGACTAGTTGGTTCCTTCCTCTGGCGGTCCATGGTATATTC
The DNA here is from genome assembly GCA_030035585.1 of Dugong dugon. Lineage (NCBI taxonomy): Eukaryota > Metazoa > Chordata > Mammalia > Sirenia > Dugongidae > Dugong > Dugong dugon. Next base: position 15,166,211 of record CM057476.1, read on the forward strand.
GATATTCTTTGTCAACATCACAATTCGAATGCATCGATTTTCTCTTGCCTTCCTTTTTCACTGTCCAGCTTTCAGATGTGTATGAGGTGACTGAAAAGACCATGCCTTGGGTCAGGCATACCTTCGTCATCAAAGTGATCTCTTTATCAGCCTCCCCATTTTACTGATGAAGAAATTAAGGCTTAAAGAGGAGGAACAACCAGGAGGTGGAGAAGTTGGGATTTGAATCTAGGCTGACTCCAAAGACCATGTTTTTGTTTACTAGCCTGCACTGCCATGCATTCATTTAGTCACTCATTACTTCACCAAATGATTCTTGAGGGTCTGCTATGTAGCAGGCACTGTACTAGGAGCTGGGATAGAGCAACTCATAAGATAGACACGGCACCTTGCCTTCATAAAGCTAAAAATTCAGCAGGGAATATGGACTCCCCTACATGCACGTTCAACAAAAGGAAACAGACAACATGAAGAAAAATAATACCAGGTTAACTAAATGCCCATCAACAGATGAATGGATAAACACAATGTGGTATATCCATACAATGGAATATTACTCAGCTATAAAGAGAAACAAAGTCCTGATACATGCTACAACATAAATGAACCTTGAAAACATTATGCTGAGTGAAGCAAGTCAATCACAAAAGGACAAGTATTGTAAGAGCTCACTTATATGAAATTTCTAGAACAGGCAAATATATAGAGACCAAAGTTTATCAGTGGTTACCAGGGGCAAGAGAGACAGGAAAAGGGGGAGTCATTGTTGAAGAAGCATTCAGTATCTATTTATAGTGATGGAAAGCTTCACAGTGGATACTGGTGATGGTTGCACAACACAATTCATATAACTGGTGTCGCTGAATTGCATTAGTAAAAAAATACTGAATTTGCTAATGCTGTGTTATATATGTGTATTTATAACAACAAAAAATTTTAAAAAGAAAAATAATATCAGGTTAGATTTGGTGCTCTAAAGGAAACTAATAAAGCCTCCAAAACAATGACCAGGGGCCTATTTAAGGCAAGCAAGTTCAAGAAGCTTCTCTGAAGAGCTGAAGCTGGGACCTGAAGTGGGGAGGGTGGGTTGGAACCAGCCACGAACAGTGAAGGCTACACAGATTCCAGGAAAAGGGAGCAGCAGGTGGCAGGAGTGGGACACCAGGGTTGACACTCAGCAATAGCAGGTTAGCCAGGGCCAGGGCTGCCATCTTTCCTTCCAGCAAGTGGCAAAGAGGCTGGTCTGATTAGTGCTGTACCCAACATCTCATGGGCTTGCACAGTCCAAGTGCAATAACGACAGCAAAATATTCCATGGTTACCTTACCCAGAAGATAGATAGATAGGTAGATAGGTAGGTAGGTAGGTAGGTAGGTAGATGTCATCAAGTTGACTCTGACTCATGGCAACCTTATGTACAACAGAACAAAATGTTGCCCTATCCTGCATCATCCTCACGACCACCGGCATGTTCAAGTCCATCATCGCGGCTATTGTGCCAAACCATCTCATTGAGGGCCTCCCTCCTCGGCCCTCTACTTCACCAAACAAGGTGTCCTCCTCTAGCAATTGATCTCTCCTGATGACATGTCCAAAGCAAGTGAGTCAGACAATGTTCTATTGTGATCCATAAGGTTTTCATTGGCTGATTTTTGGAAATAGATTGCCAGGCCTTTTTTCCTAGTCTGCCTTAGCCTGGAAGCTCTGCTGAAGCTTGTCCCCCATGAATGACCTTACTGGTATTTGAAATATCTGTGGCACAGCTTCCAGCATCGCATCACAGCAACACGCAAGCTACCACGGTATGATAAACTGACAGATGGGTGACAGGTATTACCCAGAGAACATCCAAGAAATTAAGTGAGAGAAGCTATCAGCTTTGACACCTTAAAGGACAGAGAATCCTGACTCGGCTTGCCTAAATTTCATGATACCCTTCCTCCAGCCACAATAAAAGCAGCAAAGAAATTGTACCTGGAAGTTCTTAAAAGACCCAGTCCACCTCCTGCTGAAAAACCACTTGTGGGTCCTAAGCTAGGCTGAACTTATCACACACAGCTACCCAGCAATCTTCCCAGAGAGCAGGATTAGAGGCCAAAGGAAATTAATGCAAACACACCCCATCAACATCAGTCTCTTCCAGGCCTGCTCTGCGATGAGGTACGTCCTCCCAATCAGGATCCTTGTCAACTCCAGCTGCATGGGGTATAGACTGTGAGCACCGAAATTACCGTCTTCCATGCAGTGTCAATAAAACTGGGCAAAATCTGCTAGTCTCCTTACTTGGCAAAGAAAGTCTAGAGAAATAGGGCAAAATAGCACCTCCCTACAACTGGGATGCATTAACCATCAACAGAAGGTGTTTGGGCAAATTCTGGGTAGGAGCTGAGCCTCATTTTCAGTGCATTATTTGATCTGTGCACTGCTTCCTATGGGGTTCGAATAGAAGACCTGTAATCTTTGGGATTAGCTGAATTCGAGGCAGACATTTCCTATTCATGGATGGAGGACATTCATATTCATGCCGTGAAAGTGAATGGTTTCTAAGCTGCAGGTGCCCCTGAAAGATCTTTCACATCAACTGTTTTTCAGTTACAGAAACTCAGCTTTCCAAATAGCTGCAGCCTCTGGGACTGTATCACAGCCACTGCCATCTCCAGCCAAGTGGGTGAGTAGAAGAACACATTTCCAGCATGGAAGGGGGATGCTGGTCATGGGAGAAGCTGAAAGAATCCACTGCCACTGATCTCGGAGCTTGCTTCTGCGGTCTCTTCAAGAACTGAGCAAAGCAGCTATCACAGGCAACCCAGGCCAGTGGGGAGAGAAAGAATTCCTGAAGACTAATGAGTTAGGCCCCTAGAAGGCCAAGGGCATGGGCTCTGGAAGTCAGACTGCCTGGGTCCAAATCTCAGCTCCACCTTCTGCTAACTTAAGATCTTCGGCCTCTCTAGACTTTGCTTTCTTCATCTGTAGAATGGGAATGATAATGGTAGCTATCTCAAGGGGCCACTGGAGAGATGACATGAGGTAATACACAAAATGTCCTCAATTGCTGTAAGTGCATGACTGATGTCAGTTATTCATATTTCTGAGCAAGATGGATATTCTGGCCACCTGTATTAGTTTCCTAGGGCTTCTGAATAGATGAAAGCAACAGAAATTTATTGTCTCACAGTTCTAAAGACCAGAAGTCCAAAATCAAGGTGTCGGCCAGGCCATGCTCTCTCTGAAGCTCCAAAGATAATCCTTCCATGCCTCTTCTTAGCTTCTGGTGGCTCCTGACGGTCCTTGGGTTCCTTGGCTTACTGTAGCTGCATGGCTCCAATCTCTGTCTCTGTCAGCACATGGTCTTCTTCTCTCTCTTCTGTCCTACCTTCTTATAAGGACACCAGTTCCTGCATTTAAAGTCCATCTTAATCCAATCAGACCCCGTCTTAGCTTGAGTACAGCTGCCAAGACCCTTATTCCAAATAAGGTCATATTCTGAGGTTTCAGGTGCACCCAATCATGGGGATGGCACAGGACCAGGAAGCATTTTGTTCTGTTGTGCGTAAGGTCTCCATGGATCAGGGGCTGACTTGACAGCAGCTAACAACAGCAACATCCATTCAACCCACTGCACCACCCATGCTTTTCCTACTCCTGAAAATCACCAGGAAGAAGACTCTAGTGTCTCCTTTTAGCACACATCTTTCAAGATATCTGCAAGGCCCACATTCTCCCTCTCGGAAGACTCCTACCACCAGTAGCCATGTTTGCCCTGCATGGACCTGCCCCCCTCAGCAAAAAGTAACTAGAATGGGCTGGACACTGGCCTAATATGGGCAATTGGATTCTCTCTCTCAGGGTTTTGGAACTGAGACCCAGTGCAGCTGGTTAGTTAGCAACAAGGCTTCGAACTGGTTCTTCATGGTTCAATCATGGTCGAGGAAGTAACACTGGAATCAACCCAAATTGTCAAAATTTGCATGAACTGGAACCATAACAGGAACAGGGAAAATCACCATTGAAGCCCTGCTCTAAACCTAACCTCCCTCGTAGAAAACAAGTACAGCATGCACACTGTGTAACAACCAAATACCTCTGGAGTCAGATTTTGCGAAGAGTCGGAAATAGCGGCGCCCTACTCAAAGATGGCGGTTGACTACACTCCTTTGAATGTGTGTCGTTTTCCTCAGTCCCAGTAATAATCCAGTCTCGTGCATCAGGCTCCTGAAAGGGCTCACTATGCCACTTCCAAGCCTCCCATTCCACGGCTTTGACCTGTAATTTTTCCCGTTCTGGATTTCCCAAATTTTAAAAATTCGGGTCTGTTCCGGTTTCACTTCATCGGCCATGACTGAACCAGTTTGAACGGGTTCGAAGCGCTGGTTAACAGCAGATGCTGCACTGATGAGGACATGTGAACTTAAAGCTGAGGCTGCCGTGTGCACAGTGAAATGGAGAAAGCTGACCTGCAACGGAACAGAGGTTAAGGCAGTGGGGCTGAGAGGCAAGGGAGGCACTGGGAGGATCATAAGGCAGCAGCCACCTGGGTTCCCGTTTCTGTTTGGGTTCCAGGCTCTGCTCAGCCCTAGGTGCAACTCCAGCCCTCAGATTCCCCCCAAGGCACCCCGTATCCTCCCAACAAATTTCACTTTGCTAGCATAAATGTGAATTTTCTGGAGATGGAAAGATTTTTGTTCCTTGCATCCACAAAGCCTTGACTAAGACACCCCTGTATGCCACACCCCCACTTTACAGGCCGTTACTCCCTAAAAAAACAAATGAACCCACTGCCATCGAATAGATTCTGACTCATAGTGACCCTATAGGACAGAGTAGAACTGCCCCTAGTGTTTCCAAGGTTGTAATGTTTACAGAAGCAGACTGCCACATCTTTCTCCCATGGAGCATCTGGGGGGTTTAAACCACCAACCTTCTGGTTAGCAGCTGAATGCCTCAACCACTGTGCCACCAGGGCTCCTCCATTACTCCCTTAGGGTCAAGAAATTCTTCCTCTCCAACCACAGCCTGCCTAACTTAGATCCATTTCTCTTGTTCTGGCCCCTACAATGGAAGTCATTGGATAGGATCTGCTGTATTACACACACACATACATGCACGCATACACACACACACACACACACACACACAGAGCGACAACAACCTCCTTCCAAACCCACATGCAGTATCTGCATCACCATCCTCTTCTGGACCCAGGTTTTACAATGCCAGGCCTTCTATTTTTTATCTACAATTGTCTATACCAGAGGTCCTCAAACGGTGGCACTTGGGCCAAATTCAGCCCACCACCTGTTTTTGTGAATAAAGTTTTATTGGGACACAGCCATGTCCGCTCATTTACATATTGTCTATGGCTGCTTTTATGGGACAGTGGCAAAGTTAGCTCCGACAGAAACTTGTAAGACCCACAAAGTCTAAAATATTTACTATCTGGCCCTCTACAGAAAAAGTTCGCTGACCCTTGCTCTACACGAACCTCAAGACAAAAAGCTGGACTGATTTTAATAGAAGCTACTAAGTTTCTACTACCCATCTGCCATTTTGTCATACGGTGGTGGTCTGCGTGTTGCTGTGATGCTAAGACAAACTAGGAAGAATGGCCTGACCATCTATTTCTGACAATTAGCCAGTGAACAACTTATGGATCACAACAGAATCTTGTCCGATGTAGTGCTGGAAGATGAGCCCCGTAGGTTGGAAGGCAACAATGGATTCGAGCATATCAACCATCATGAAGTTGGCACAGGGCTGGGCAACAATTCATTCTGTCGTACATGGGGTCACCATGAGTTGCAGCCAACTCAATGGCAACTAACAACAACAAGTCTTAGTCTGATGAGTAGGGTAGGTCAGAAGAACACATGTGCCTGGCCCTGGGCTACGTCCTGGGGATACAACTAAGAACAAGACAGGCTTGGCGATGCCTTCCAGGGACTTAAAGAGTTCCTTTCCACAAGTGGTCACTTACTCACAGCTATGAAAAGTGCTACAAAAAGGCAGTCTCCAGGATTCTGAGAGCTGATAACAGAGGCATGTGGCCTAGTGAAGGGAGCTTGGGAAAGTTCCCAAGGAAGCTAAGACTTGAGGGGAGAGTAGGGGCCATTCAGGAAAGGCCACTCCTGGAACAGGGGACGGACGGACCATTCCTGAACCTGCACTGAAAATGTCAGCTCAGCCCATTTCCTCCAACACGCTTCCAGGTATGCAATAGGCCTACTTAGTTATCAAGGGCCTATTAGGTGTTGGAAATCAGGGACAATGCAGTTCGGGGAGCCCCTTCCTAACCCCTATATTCACAGTGGCCGGTGCTATCATGCGTCCCAGGGGAATGCCAAGCACAGGTCCCCAACCCAGTCCCTATCCTGACAACTCCAAGTCCTGAAGCTGAAGCCCCAGCCTCAAGGGTGGCCTTGGCTTGATGGCAAACAGCTGAATCTGCCTTTTCCTGTGGTGTGCTGCTTCATTACTGCCATTACCCAGAAACCACACTTACAGCTAAGTGCACTCAGCCCTAATTGGTTTTGATAGATTGGGCCATAACAAAGCACTTAGGGCCCGCCAGGCAAGGCTGGGGCGGGGAGAGGTGCTCCAACATGGACTAGGAATGCCCTCCTCTCAGGAAATTCCTGCTGGGAAATCTGGGTAGCTGGTGAGATCAGGAGGGCCCAGACTTCTGAATCCACCAATCTGGAATACATTCCCAGCACCTCCACTCCCTGCTCTGAACCTTAGGGTATTCATCTGTAAAATGGGTTGATGACACCTGCCTCACAGAGCTGTTGGCAAAACAAACTGAGAAGGTTATTTGGTGGTTAGAGTTCACTGAGTGCTCAAGCTGAGTGTTTCGAAAGCATCCACTCATTACAACTTCCAAGCCTGTATGCCATCTACAATTATCAACTCCATTTCACAGATGAGGAAACTGAGGCTCGGGGAGGCGAAGTCACTTGCCCAAGCCAGCTGTCCCCTGTCCACATTCCCAAAATGGACAGACATTCAGGAAGGGTATCCTCTTCTCTCTCAGCATTAGCCATGCTTCTGGAAAACAGATTTAAAAGTGGTCCAAACACAAATGTAAAGAGACAGAAGGCAGAGCAGTGGTTTCCTGGAGCTGGGGGAGGAGCAAGGACAGCAGCAAATGAGCGCAGAAGATCTTTCCGGAAAGACAGAGATGTTCCAACATTGGATTGTGATGAAGGCTGTACAGCTTTGTAAATTTACTAAAATGCATTGCACTGCACACTTAAAATAAGTGAATTTTGTAGGATGTAACTTATACCTTAATAAAGCTGTTAAACAAATAAAAATGATTATGCTTGCCAAAACGTAGCCTGGTCAACAGGATGTCTAAAATATGAACTATAGATTATAATAAATAGAAGGGCTACTAGAGAAATGAAAATATACATCCACACAATACCTTAACATGAGTGTTGACAGCAGCATTATTTATCAGAGCCCAAAAGTGGAAACCACCCAAATGTCCATCAACAGATCAATGGATAAACAAAATGTGCGACATCCAAACAATAGACTATTACTTGGCCATAAAAAGGAATGCAGCACTGTTACATGCTGTCACATGGATGAACTCTCAAAACACTATGCTGAGTGAAAGAAGCCAGACACAAAAAGTATTACAGGATTTCATTTATACGAAATGTCCATAATAGATAAAGAGGAAAGAAAATTAGTGGTTGCCTAGGGCTGGGGGAGGAGCCCTGGTGGTGCACTGGTTAGGCGCTCAGCTGCTAACTGAAAGGTCAGCAGTTCAAACCCACCAGCCGCTCCACTGGTGAAAGAGGTGGCAGTCTGTTTTCATAAAGATCACAGCCTTGGAAACCCTATAGGGCAGTTCTACTCTGTCCTAAAGTGTCACTATGAGTTGGAATCAACTCGACTGCAAGGGATTTTGGTTTGAGGGCTGGGGGAAGGTGAGATGGGGAGCAAGGAACTAAGGAGTTCGATGTTTCTTTCTGGGTTGATGAAATATTTCTAAAATTGATTATGGTGATGGTTGTACAACTCTGTGATTATACTAAAAACCACTGAATTCTACACTTTAAACTGGACAAATTGTATGGCATGCAAATTATATCTCAATAAAGCCCTTAAAAATAAGATAAAATAAAATGGAAGATTAGTTCTAGCCTTGGACTATCCAAGTTCAAATCTCAGCTGTATTATCTTCTAGCTGTGTGACCCTGGGTTACTGCCTTGACCTCTCTGAGCTTTGGTTTCTTCATATATAAAAAGAGGAGTGTTGAATAATAATAGTACTATTGCATAGGGTTGTGCAGGAAATAAATGAGGTAACGCACTAAGCCCCATGAGTCAGAGCCACCTGGACCAGCTGCACAGTCACCGGTCTATTGCAATTGGCATTCCGACTCTAAAACCAGCACCAAGGAGTGACTGTCTGGGGAGGGTGAATAGCAGGCTGCAAATATTCCTAAGCCCACTCACTGAGTCCCCCTGGATCAATGATCTCTGGCAGGATTTCCCCCAGGGTGTTCCTCAGAATAGTAGTTCCAAGAGATGCTGATAGGTATTATATGAAAAAGGATCCCAAAGGCAAATTAGTATGGGAACTTCCAAGTTTAAATAAAGTGAAACAGGCATTTACTACAGGCCTTGTCAGAGCCTTTCATACATATATTTGTGTGCTGGGTTCCTATCAGGGCTTCAAACTGGTTCTTCCCGGTTCAGTCATGGTTGAGCAAGTGACACCAAAACAGAACCAGATTTGTAAAATTTGGGAGAACCAGAACCATAATCAGAACCAGAGAAATTACAGGTCTAAGCCCTGCTAGAAACTTAATCTCCTTCTTAGAAAACAAGGGCAGTGTACACATTGCATAGCAACCAAATCTCTTGCCCGCTGGCTTTTGGGCAGAGTTGGAAACAGCAGCACCCCGCTCAAAGACGGCAGCCAACCGCTCCACTTTGAATGCATGTCACTCTTCTCAGACCTGGCAATAATACAATCTCATGCAACAGGCTCTTAAAAGGGCTCACTATACATCTTTCAAGTGTCCTATTCCAGGGCTTTGACCCATAATTTTTCCCATTCCAGTTATGGTTCCAGATCACCCAAATTTTAAAAATTTGGGTCTATTCCGGTTTTGCTTTGTCGGACATGGCTGAACTGGTTTGAACTGGTTCAAAGCCCTGGTTTTTACGAACAGAAATAGTACCCAGAGTTTTCAAAACTAACTTGACCACACACCATTTCTGAGAGCTTCTTGTAGCACTATGGTTTGGCAAAATATACTTGAGGAAACAGTGATCTATGGCTTCAATTAAACCATCATGAATCTCCCCATCAATGTTAAGTCAGATAGTGATAACTGAAAACTCAACCCAGGACCCCAAGTTCCATCCTTTCATTTGTTCCAGTGTAAGGTTCTCAACGCTGTATCTCACGGAATCCTCTAGATAACCTGGGAGCTAAGGGCTGGGACTTCCCCTGCTCTAGAAAGGTTGGAGGCTCAAGTCCACTCAGAGGCACCTTAGAAGAAAGGCCTGGTGATCTACCTCCAAAACATTAGCCATTGAAAACCCTATGGAGCACATTTCTACTCTGACACAAATGGGGTTGCCATGAGTTGGAATCAATTTGACAGCAACTAATTTTTTCATTTTCTAGAGGTGAAGGGACTTGTCTCTGCTAGTGAGTAGCAGTACCACGCTGGAGACACAGCAGTGAACAAGACAGCTTCCCACGGGAATCACAGTCTAATTCAGGATTTCTCAGCCTCTGCACTATTGACATTTGGGGCTGGATCATTCTTTGTGGTGGCGGGCTGTCCTGTGTCTTGTAGGATGTTGAGTAGCACTCCTGGTCTCTAATGCCAACAGTAGCACCCCCAACCCCAGCAGTGACAACCAAAAATGTCTGCAGACGTCGCCAAAAGCACCCTGGGTGGAGGGCAAAATCACCCCAGGCTGAGAACCACTGGTATTCTGGGAGAAACAGATATTAAATGCACTTGATTGTAAAGACTCAGTTAAAGGATATCAGCTTGATCACCATGGCCAGTTCTTATCCTAAGAAAGAAGGTCACAGACTGAGTTTGCTTCTGGGTCTCAAGGAGGTGACTCTAAATAGGACCTTTGATATTCAAGAGGTATTTGAAAAATCTTCTGCAAGGAAGTCAGAACACTGAACCCAAGCCCTGAATCTAAGGAGAGAGATGAGTGAATAAAACATAGTGAGGCCGACAGGTAACGACACCACTTGAATATGGCCTCTTGCTCCAAAGCATCAAACCATCGCTTCTGTTTTGTTTAAAGGGGGAAAAAAATGACCAACAGGAAAACTGGCAGGTGACATCGAAGACCTTGCAGGCATCTGGATTTCATTATCCACCTCTCATCTTTTATTTAACAAGGAAATGGGACAGTTTCTGAGCATTGTTGGTATGGAAATAATGGAACATTCAAGCGCATTATGAACAAACGTATGTATCCGGCTGGGTGGGAAGCTTGGTCCTGGGGTGGATTATGGGGGACCTGGAATGCTGACAGCCCCCTATATCTCAGGTGGTCTTGGAAGCTGAGGCAGGGCAGCCTAACATTGGAGCTGAGCGTAGACAAAAGCAACTGTATGGTGGTGCTTAAAAGCTTTGGAGTCATGGAATCAAATCTAACTGTGCCCCTGTGGGTGGGGGCAATGGTGTGTTGGGCATGTTGTTTAAACTTTTGGGGACTCAGTTTCTTCATCTGTACCCTGGGAGTAGCCATACCCATGGTTGTAAGGATTAAAGGAACTACATAAAGCTTTTAGCACAGGGCTAATACATAGTAGGGCCAAGTAAATGATAAGGAGCCCTGGTGGCGCAACCGTTAAGTGTTCAGCTGCTAACAAAAGGTCAGGGGTTAGAACCCACCAGCCGCTCTGCAGGAGAAAAATGTGGCACTCTGCTCCTGCAAAGATTTCAGCCTTGGAAACCCTACAGGGAAGCTCTACTCTGTCCTACAGGGTTACTATGAGTCAGAATCGACTTGATGGCAACAGGTTATTAGGTAGTGATTTTTCACAAATGCAAGCAGTTCCCTGCGAACTTCCCTGGCACCTTTTACATCTTCTCCTCCTCGTTCACCATGCTTCATCCACGTCAACCTTCTTCTCACAAACATACTAAAATTGTTGCTGCCTCAAGACCTTCACACATGCTGTTCCCTCTGTCTGGAATAGTCTTCACTCCTTTCTCCACTTAGCTACTGTCTCCATGTCCTTCTGAGGCTCTTTCCCCAACTGTCTCATCTAAATCAGATCCTCCCGTTGTTCTCTCTCATGTATTTTCCTTCCTATCCCGTAGCACAATTTTATAACTTGTATATTTGTTTGTGTGATTATCTATACAAGGACTACTGCTGCCTCCAGACTCTTAAGTTCCAAGAAGGCAGGGACATTGGATAGCTTACAAGTTTATAAACAAATAAATAAATAAAATAATGTCAAAGTATTCAAAGTGCTATAAAAGAAACACACAGGGTGCTGAGATTGGGGATGACAGAGGGGTCAGGAGGCCTCTCTGAGCAGCTGAAGCTGATGGTGGGGGGAGGATCAGAAGGAGTTGGCTAGGCAAAGAGGGGGAAGGAGTATTTCAAAGAGAGGTTAGATATGTGCAAAGGCCCTGAGGCAGGAAGACACTTGTATGGTCTAGGAACTTACTGAAGACCAGCGTAGCTGGAGCTGTCTGGAGAATGGCTTAAACCAAACAAACAAACCTGTTGCTGTTGAATCGATTCCAACTCGTAGCGACCCTATAGGATAGAGTAGAACTGCCCTATAAGGTTTCCAAGGAGCAGCTAGTGGGTTTGAACTGCTGACCTTTTGGTTAGCAGCTGAGCTCTTAGCGGGGAGGAGGGCAATAATGTACAGGAGGCGGTCAGAGTCAGCCAATGGGAGACGCTGCTGGCTTGGACAGAAAGGTGGGAACGGTTACACCAAGAAGTGGACGGAATCAAGACGGATTTTGGAGATGGAATCGACAGGCCTCATTGATGACTATTGTTTGTGTTGTTACACTTTCTGTGAAAAGAGAAGTCCTGGATGTGCAGAGATCTATGGACCATACTGGTCAGAAACTCCGGGGATTTGGTTGGACCTCTTGCCTCTGATTTTTCCTGGTACCATCTTCCAGATGTTCTCCATGGTTCTCTCTATTCGTCATCACCATAGGCTCCAACAAAGATGCCCTTTAGTAGCTCTGAGGATATATGCTTAGGAAGGTCTGAGGACTCCCTTGTGGTTGGGTGTGTGCAGGGGGAGTTGGCCCAGTGGCATGGGGATAGGGGTGGCACAACTGACCCACACCGGATTCTCTGCCCCTCCCATAACCACCCCCACATGGAGACATGGAGGAGGCAGAGGCTGGGCTCAGACGGGGTGGGGGCGGGGTGGAAGGCAGAGGAGGGGAGAGAAGGGGAGAGGAGGAGAGAAGAAGCGAGGGGAAGAAAGGCAGTCCAGTCCCCAAAATTATATCCTCCTGCACTCTCCTCCTTGTTCTTTTCTATAAGCGCTGATGAGCAGGTGCCAGAGAAAGAGCTTCTAGAGTGTGAGGTGACATGGGGCTGCTCCCCAAGAGATGAGGCAAAAACACAAATTACTCCCAGAGGCTGACTCAATTTCAACTGCTGGAACTCTCTGGATGCCAGCAACCCACTGCTTATAAGTCAGAGTTAAATGAGTTCGGCTTAGCATTACTTGTGATGTTGGGGCTGGGGAGGGCAAATTATTCCCTATAGTCCATTTTATCCTTTTCTCATTAATCTAAGAGGTCAGAGTGAAGAAGAGGAATTTTCTTTCCTGCTTCGGGGGTGGGATTGGACTGGGGGGGATAGGAAGAAGCTCTTCATTATCAAAGCCTGGCTCATTAAATATTCATCTAAATGCCTGCCACTGTTCCAGGAGGATGAACGGATTTAAGGTTCGAATCTTACTGGTCTAGTATTCTTTTTGGAGCCCCAGGTGGAACTCCTTCATGCGGCCGCAAATTATAAAACGCCGCCACTCTTTGAAGGGAACTTTTCGTAATCAGATACAACTTTTTCTTCACCCCAACCCGTAGGAAGAAAGCCAGAGAAGACGCAGAGGTAACTGGAGGGCTGACTGCGACCACTGGCCCCTAGGGATCAGTGAAGAGGGAGAAAGAATCTAGGAGAATGGGAAGAAGCGAGGGAGCAGAGGAGGTGGGGAGAGGGACAGGCGGAACGGAAGGAAACGGACTCTTGCAGACTATCTACTGTGTGCCCTGCACTTCATTTACACCAACTCATTTCGCCTTTACAACAACCCTTTGAAGCAGGAATTCTCCTCCAAGAGGTTAAGTGACTTGCCGGAGGTCCACAGCTAGCAGAGTGCACAGCGGGGCTTTGAATCCATTCTGCCTGTCCTCTAAGCTCGTTCCCCTCTAAGAGCTGCCTCCTGACTCACACAGGCACAGGCTGACAAGCAAAGGGTCCTCTACACCAGTGGTTCTCAACCAGGGGGGAGGAGGCTGGGGGGGGGGCCTCTGCCCCCCAGGGGACATCTGGCAATGGCTGCAGATATTTTTCAACTGGAAGTTGAGGGTGTTCCTGGCATCTAGTGGGCAGAGGCCAGTGAAGCTGTTAAACATTCTCCAATGCACAGGACAGCCCCCACCACAAAGAACCATCCAGACCAAAATGCAACAGTGCTGAGCTTTCGACACTAACAGTCACTCCCACATATCCTGGCTTCGTATTTCACTCTGGGAATCTGGAAATTCCACCCAGGGCTCTGATTTTTTGCCCAATGCCTGGGATAAAACTACCTGGTAGAGAGCAGGTATTTGGAGAAATCTTGCCTCTCTGTGTTGCCCCTGGATAGATAAATTCTTATCTAAATTCATGCTCACGCTCACAATTTTACGGCGGCAAGAGAAGCACAACTTTCCCATTAAGGGGCACAGTCTAAGTTTCTCTCCACCGAGAGCAGTAACAATCTGTGCGCCCTTGAAGTGAAGCGCAGCTGTAATTAATGTTAATGAAACCCCTAAGTAGGCCCAGCACACCTGGTGATCACTGCACTGGGGTCCCCATCTTACCCTCATCCCCATGCAAATGAAATGAAGCATTCCAGAAGAACTGGGGGATCCATGGGCACATGGAAGATCTAGCCATGGGCACATGGAGTCCACATTTGCTGAGTGTACACTAAGGGCCAATCGCTGGGCCAGGCAGGTGACATCCTCCTCTCATTTAATTTCCACAACAATTGTTTAAGGGAGTTAACATTATTGTTGTTCTCATTTTATAGATCAGCCGTCAGCAAACTTTTGCTGTAAAAGGTCAGATGATAAGCATTTTAGGCTTTGTGGGCTATACAGTCTCTGTCCCAACTACTCAACTTATCACTGTAGCATGAGAGCAGCCACGGACAATAGATAACAAATGTACCTTTCTATCCATCTATCCATCTATTTATCCACCCACCTATTCATCCATCCATCCATCTACACAACAAATATCCATTGACAACCTACCATATGTCAAGTACTTTGGATATCAAGGTGAATGAGTCTCCTCCAAGCCCTTCTGTATCTAGACAGCTCTAGTCACACTGGTCTTCAGTAAGTTCCTGAAACATGCAAACACTTCCCTGACCCAGGGCCTCTGCACACGTCTTCCTTTTCCCTGCTACACTCTCCTTGCTTCACCCTAACTGCCCCTTTGCCTGGCCAACTCCTGATCCTTCCGATCTCAGCTTCAGCTGCTCAGAGAGGCCCCCTGACCCCCGGTCATTCCCAGTCCCAGCACCCTGGGCGCTTCTTTCATAGCACTTGCAACACTTTGAAATGATTTATTTGATTGTAAACTTGTTTTGTTTCAACCTCCCCATCGGCATATGAATTCCATGAAGGAAGATACCAAATCTTTCTCATTCACCATGACATGCTCAGCATCTGACATATAACAGATGCTCAATAAATAGTTATTGAACTGATTGAATGAATTTAAATGCAGAAAAGGTGGTTCCAAAGCATGGCCTCCTTGACCTATTACACCAAGGACAGTCTACACCACACCATCCAATATGGTGGCCACTGGCCATACGTGGCTAGTAAGCACCTGAAATGTGGCTAGTCTGAACTGAGATTTTGACACACCAGATTTTGACTTCATACAAAACAATAATAAAAAAATATGCCTCAATACATTTTACATTGACTACATGTTGAAATGATATTTTGGATCTCTTGGGTTAAAAAAATAAACTATTAAAATCAATTTCATCTGTTTCTTTCCACTACTAGAAAATTTTAAATTACACATATGGTTTGCATTATATGTTTATTGGGCAGCACTGGTCTAGAACCTCTCCAATTCTATTCCCAGATCTCTTAGTAATTGGCTCTCTGACCCTGGTCCAGTCAATTAACCTCAGTAGGTCTTGGTTTCTTTTTGCAACAAATGAATATAAGAGTTTCTGATCTGCCAACCACACAGGGTTGTGGTATAGCTCAAATGAGATAATGGATATGAACGTGCCCGGGGGAAAAAAATTTAGACAAATGCAAACTCTTCAGTAATGAGATTTTCGGACTCATTTCTAAATCCCCAAGGATTTTTGCCCTCCCTCACTGGCTCCTAGATATGACCTAACTTCCTCCATCTTTCCCAACCTCTGATCCTCATGGTCTGAATTCTAAAATCAATATTAGTTCTTCCTCCCAAGTGATACACCTCTTCCTGCCCAGCCCTAGGGACTGAATTTCAGAAGCTCAAGAGTTTGGCAAGACAAGTCCATTGTCAGACGACTCAAGTTCACTCCTGGTGACCAAAGTTGTTACGTGATCCACGTTCCCACCATACTCTTTCAAGTGATGATGGCACTAAGGAAAATCTGGTTATCTGGACAACCTCTTCCTTGTATTATTACTGCACCTTGCCAACTGCAACTTTGAAGAGAGCCCTATAACCTCAACTGGGGGTTGAGGTTATAATTATTTTAACAACGTACATGACACCTGTGGGTTTAGTCTGCCTATTCTCCTTTTCCCCCTTGTCCCCACAGAGCACCATCATTTCTCATTTGAGGATGCACTCTTTTCCAGCCTCCATCTGTGTTGTTGTTGTTAGGTGCCACCAAGTTGATTTCAACAGATAGCGACCCCATGTGACAGAGGAGAACTGCCCCATGGGTTTTCTAGGCTGTAATCATTATGAGAGAAAATCACCAGTTCTCCCTTGGAGCCACTGGACGGGTTGAAACAGGCAACCTTTTGATTTTCAGCCAAGCACTTAACCCTCCCAGGGCTCCTTATCTGTACTGGGTTGAATAGTATCCCCCCAAAATTCATGTCTACCCATAACCTGTGAATGTGATCTTATTTGAAAATAGGGTCTTTGCAGATGCAATCAAGATGAGGTCATACTGTATTAGGGTGGGCCCTAAATCCTATATGACTGCTCACAAGAAGAGGGAAATGTGGACACAAAGATATAGACACACAGGGAGATCACGGTGTTACATCAGGGACACATATCTGATGATGTGTTTACAAACCAAGGAACACCATGGATTGCTGGCAACCCCCAGACAGTAGAAGAGAAGCATGGAACAGATTCTCCCTGAGAGCCCCCAGAAGGAACTAACACTGCTGACACCTTGATTTTTGGACTTGTTAACTGTGAGGATAAATTTCTGTTGTTTTAAGCCACTCGGTTTGTGGTACTTTGCTACATCAGCGCCATGAAACTAATACACTACCCACATGGTATGTGTGGGGCAGACAATTGTGTGTGCACCTGTCCTAATCAGCTTATTCCAGACAAATGGGCACCGTGATTGTTTCAAGGATGGGCATGTGATCCAAGTTGATTCAGTGGGGGCCAATCCCAAGACTTCTGTGGCAACCTTCAAGAAAGAGAGCCTCTCTTCCTGCTGGGGTTACAAGCCTGTTTCTACTTGAGACATGGGGTAGGGAGAAGCAGGCCACGAAGATAAAGCAAAGCTATTGTGGATCAAAGAATGGAGAGATAAAATACCCTGAATATTGTTTAAGCACCTGGATGCAGCCACACCTGAAGTCTGAAATCCCTCTGAACTTTGCAATCACAACAGTCAACAAATAGCATTTGTGGGAGAAGCAAATGTAAGTTGAGATTTAATCACTTGCAACCAAAAGAATCTTGACTAACGTAAAATGAGATCAAGTATAATGCATTTTAAAAGAAATGTACTTTATCACCTTCAATTAATATAATAACTCCATCTGGGTTAACAGTTTTGTCTAGAAATTTCCATCATTTCTTAGAGGTGCTGCGAAGAATCTTTTACAACTAAATTATCAATTAAATGCAAACAGGCTCTTCTCAAGTCACTGGGAATGCATGGAGGTTCACGGGAAGCGTACTTTCGCTAAGGCCATTCTACTGAAACCCTCTTGTTCACTGTCTCTGAATGGAAAGATATTGCTCACCAAAACTAAACTTCAGACAAATTGCTCTAGTTAGAGTGATCAGTAACTGGATTAATTGGGCTTTAAATTAATGTGTCTTTCAGGGTCTTACTCTTGTTATCTAAAAGCATAAACCCATTACCGTCAAGTCGATTCAGACTCATAGCAACCTTTTAGGACAGAGTAGAACTGCCCCATTGGGTTTCCATGGAACAGCTGGTGAATTCAAACTGCCAACCTTTGGTTAGCAGCCGAGCTCTTAACCACTATGCCACCAGACCTCCACCTAAAAGCACAGACTAAGTGAAACCCCCTGTTGGAAAGCTACATTTCGCCTAGGAAACCTCCACCTAATCTGAAATCCTAGCCGAGGGGTCACCTTCTCAGCTAGCCCATGAGGCTGGTGAGTGGGTGGTTCCTGGACAGATGGTGAAACTGAAGGTCAGGGATGCCCAGCCAGAATGGAACTGTAAGAGCTCGGAAGCCCACAAGCCAGACTCCCTGCTATGAAGATTAAAGAGGCAAGAGTTGTCAAGAGCCTAGAGGTGGTTAAGACAAAGCAGCCACCGAAACACTTAAGGCTATTTTTAGCCTCTTCTGCATGGGGCTTGAATACATATGCCAGCACCAGCCCTGGAAAAGCATGGTCTCCACCATGTCCCCTCAGCCATATGGATCTTGAACATGGAGATGCTGGGAAGTCTAAGGTGATGACACAGGGTCACCACCTCCCTAAAAGAAGGGACTTCTAACTTCCTGGCCCATCACCCAGTAGGGTTTCTATTTCAGTGGACTTCAAGGAAAGCACCTATTACATGAGTTTGCAGGGTTTAAAATTTTTAAATATTAGAGTACGCAAAGTAGTAACCTGCAGGGTAACATCTAGACAGCAGTCAAATTTTATTTGGCTCATACAAGGCTTACATTTGAATTCACTGGCAACATTTTTAATAACAGGGAAGTGTCACGATAAAAAAAAAAAAAAAAATCCATACTTCTGGCTTCCCTTGATCATCTGAAACAATTCAAGGCCTGCATTCCAGGTGGCAACAGTCAGACAGAGAAGAGTGGCTGCCCCCTTTATATGGCTCATGAGTTTTCCAGTTTCTCCCATTCTCCACCATGCCCTATTGTCACTCCTTAACCCTGAAGCAGAATGTTAGTTGCCATTCTTCTTAAAACAGGCTCTCATCAAGAATTTGCATTTCCTAAATGGCTCTATTAAGTATCTGAGTTTGCAGGCTCTGCAAAACACACATGAATTAACTGCATAGTAAATTGCATAAGCAAAATTCAAACAAGCAATGAGGTGAAATAAGATATTTCTGAAGCCCCATCTGGAGAAATGTTAGTGCAGTGGTTAAGCACTCGGCTGCTAACTGAAAGGTTGGTGGTTCAAGCCCACCAGCAGGTTCCTCGGGAAAAAGATGTGGCAGTCTGCTTCCATAAAGATTTACAGCCATGGATGACAAGAAGGCAGGAGGGGACAGTAAAGCTGCTAATAGGGAACCCATGGTTGAGAAGGGACAGTGTTGACATGTTGTGGGGTTGTTAACCATTGTCATAAAACAGTATGTGTACTAACTGTTTAATGAGAAACTATTCGTTCTGTAAACCTCCATCTCAAGTACAATTAAAAAACAAAAAGATTTACAGCCTTGGAAACCCTATGGGGCAGTTCTACTCTGTCCTACAGGGTAGCTATGAATAAGAATCGACTTGATGGCAACAAGTTTGGTTTTCTTTGGTTAAGGCTCCATCTAACTTTGGCCTTATATAACTATATAAACAGGCAGAGTCGGAGAATATTAGAACTGTAAGAGCCTTTTGAAGTCACTGCTGGGTGGGGTGGCAATTCTCCCCCACCCTTCATGTTTCTTTCCATGCTAAAGGAAGTCCACAACCACCATCGTCCTGACCCCTCTCCACCCCTCAGTCATTCCTTCCACAGGGAAAGAAAGTAATTTAGTCACTTTGTGTGTCTGGGAGTTTAGGAGGGGAAATGGGCATATGTATCCCCTCTCGCACCTTATCTTTCTTTGGGTTGAAAGCAAACCTGCCTAAAGGACATACGGGTTCCGGTTTCCCCCCGCCACCCCAAGCCCTGTTTACAAGAAAGGGCTTCACCCCTATGAGGGACGCCTGCCCTGGTCGTGCACTGCCAGAGACTGGGTGGGTAAGTCCGGTCATTATGGGGTGAGTACTAATAAGGTCACTTGCTCACAGATAAAAGTCATATTCTCCAGTATCTTTGAGTAAAAAGGTTGTTTTGATCCCCAGCTACATCACCCTTCAGTCTTATTTCTTCATTGATTCAGAACTCAGGAGAGGAGTGAGGGGAGAGGGCTATTTATTGGGTTCCCGAAGACATCGACAGTCATCTAGGCAAATAGTTATTATTTTGAGGGTTCATTACCCCTTTTGAAAGTCTGAGGAAAGATACAGATCCTCTACCACCCTTCTGCCCCACCCCCATGTACCTATTTATATACACACTTCTATACAAATGTCAGATCCCTGAAGCCCATTATACTTCAGGTTTGTCTTGTTTTGTTTTTTAATCCTTGATTTGGTCCCGTCTCCAAAGAGAAGGAGTCCTGGTGGCACAATGGTTAAGTGCTTGGCTGTTAACTGAAAGGCTGGTGGTTCAAACCCACCAGCTGCTCCACAGGAGAAAACACCTGGCAATCTGCCTCCATAAAAATTACAGCCTAGAAAACCCTACAGGGCATCCTACTCTGTCCTATAGGGTCGCTATGAGTTGGAATCGGCTCGACAGCGCACAACACCAACCACCAAAGAGGAGGCAGGTGACTTACTTGAAATGAGATGGGACAGAAGCAAGACCAACATCCTGATTGTCAATTGTAGTGAGTTGAATAGGTCCTCCAAAATTCATACCCACCTGGAACCTCGGAATGTGGCCTTATTTGGAAATAGGATCTTTGGAGATGTAATCAGTTCAGAATCTCAAGTTGAAATCATACTGGAATTAGGCCGTAAGTCCAATGACCAGTGTCCTTACAAGAAGCGAAGAGGACACAGAGAGACAGAGAGAAGATAGGAAGATGGTGGCAGAGATTGGAGTGATGTGTTTATGGGCCAAGGAATGCCAAGGATTGCCCGCCAGAAGGTAGGACAGAGGCATGAAAGGATTTTCCCCTAGGGCCTTCAGAGGGAGCATGGTTCTGCTGGCACCTTGATTTGGGACTTCTAGCCTCTAGAACTGTAAGAATAAATATCTGTTGTATTAAGCCACCCAGTCTGTGATCGTTTGTCATGGCAGCCCTGGAAACTAACACACCAGTCTTCCTTCCTCACTTTGCATCAGATGCATTCATTCATTCAATAAACTCTAGGTGCCTGTGTGTGCCACACTCTCGTTGGACATGCAATGAGGAGCTCCATCATTAGTCTTAATGAAGAACTCAGCCATCAATCTACTTGTTACACAAATAAATGGCCAGTCACACATCATGATAAATGCTATGACAGCAAAGAACAGGGCACTGTTCTTTACAAGGGGGACTGACCTAGTTCAGGTGGTGGAGTGAGGAAAGGTTTCTCAAAGAAAGTGACATCTGAGCCGAGACCTGCGATCTAAGCAATGAACAGGAATTAACTAAGAGGGGCAGGGTACAGAGAGAAGAGGCAAGCAGACTGAGGGAACAGCATGGGCAAAGTCCCTGAGATGGGGGTGGGGGAGGTAGGGAAGGAGAATGGCATGAGATGAAGCTTTTAGAAAAGATCTGTGTATGTAATATAGGGGACATACAGAAGGATTAACTAGATAACCTCTTTAGGACCTACCACACCAAAACCAAACCAAACCCGTTGTCATCGAGTCAATTGCAACTCACAGTTGCTTCCAACTCATAGTGACCCTATAGGACAGAATAGAGCTGCCCCATGGGGTTTCCAAGGCTATAAATCTTTACGGAGGCAGACTACCACATTTTTCTCCTGCGGAACAGCTGGTGGGTTCAAACCGCCGACCTTTTGGTTAGCAGTCAAGTGCTTAACCACTGTCCCACCAGGGCTCCTTGGACCTACTATTTAAGCTTTGGCGACCTGATTAAAGTGCTCGGACGCTAACCAAAAGGTCAGAGGTTTGGACCCACC
The DNA here is from genome assembly GCA_030035585.1 of Dugong dugon. NCBI lineage: Eukaryota > Metazoa > Chordata > Mammalia > Sirenia > Dugongidae > Dugong > Dugong dugon. The sequence continues at coordinate 15,187,774 of CM057476.1, forward strand.
AGCCACTACAAGGGAGAAAGATGTGGCAGTCTATTTCCATAAAGATTTACAGCCTTGGAAACCTCATGGAGCAGTTCTATCCTGTCCTAAAGGGTCGCTATGAGTCAAAATCACTTGACGGCAGCAGGTTTGGTTTGGGTTAGTTTAAGCTTTGACGGAGATAAGAAGTTAACAGACTCAATCCCATTTCCCAATTCTGGGAAAATTTCTCTGAAGGGAAGAAATCATAAAAAGCAAGGAGGTATATGTCATACTGTCTTCCAAAGTGGTTATACATTTTACAGTCCCACTAATGTCACAAAACAATATGTGTACAAATTTTTGCATGAGAAATTAACTTCAGCTGTGAACTTCAACCTAAAGTACAATAAAAAAAATAAATAAAATTAAAATGTCAAAAAAGCTACAATGGGTTTTTTTAAGTTGTGCAAAATGATGTTTACTGTGTATTTCTAACATTGAATTACTTGGCATATGCTTTTAGTGAGGAAAACATTCAAAGATACCAATAAAATCTTAAAATTTTGATTATATAAAGAATTTTAGACTCAAGTTGTCTTTAAAGTATGCTCTTACTATTTCTTTCAATTTATTCTTTAAAATACAATATTTTGGGGGGATAAGTTTTTTTGAATGTCTATCTTTTGAACTACACCTGGAGATAAGTGCAACCCTTCTAAGATACCAGTGAATTGGTACAAGCACTGCTCTACCGTTTGCAAATATAAAACTGAACTTGTCCTAAATAGCGATGCTATGAGCCATACCAGTTTTCATCGAGTCTACTCCGACTCACAGCAACCCCGTATGCATCAGAATAGAACTGTGTTCCATAGGGTTTTCAATGGCTGATATTTAAGCAGTAGACTGCCAGGCCCTTCTTCCAAGGCACTTCTGGGTAGACTTGAACCCCCAACCTTTTGGTTAGCAGCCAAGCACATTAACTGTTTGCACCACCCAGGGACTCCATATAACCTTTCTATTTAGTCCTGAAGAGTCATCAGACTTTAGGTGGCTTTGCTATAAAGCGCATAGCTATGCAACAAGCATCATCTCTCTGGATCATCAGCACAAAGTCTGTGCTCCCCCACAGGCAGTGCTGGGCTGCTGGGTGCTCTATGACATCACACAGGCAGGGGTCTGCAATTCCAGGACATAACCAGCAACATCAGCCCAGATACACAAGAACATGCCAAGAATAAATGGGAAGAATCAACAAAGACAAGGAAAAGTTTCAGTCCCTTATGGGGATGGTTTGTGAGTGTTCAGTCCTAGCTTGATGAGCCACTCATTAGGAAAGAAGAAGCATGACCTTTTTCTATTGGTTCCAGGAAAACATGGGGTGGGGACATGGGTTTCAAGAAGTCAACAGAGGCAAAAGCAAGAGGAGGAATAAGGCTCCATCAATCTGTTTAGATAGGATGTTCTTGGGGCAAGCGAGAACTAAGATGTTGACTGAAAAATAAACAAACAAGCAAAAACAACTGGCTAACAAGAGCAGGGATGCTGAGTGTTGTCACCTAATGCCTTTTACCCCTGGATTAATCAATTTTCACCAAAACAAAAACAGAAGATAGCAAGGGAGGTGAGGTAGACCGCAAAGAAGCATGAAACATAAAAGAAGAGGAGGCAAAAATAACCTAGTTTTGCTCTCCCAGGTGCCATCATCCAAAGCCCAATGAGAAAAGGAAAAAACAGAAAAGATGAATGGGGAAGAAAGAGGCCAAGGGGACCGTAGTCGTCAAGACAGTGTGGTACTAGCATAAGAACAGATGAGTATACAATGAAACAGCACAGAAAGCTCTGAAGTCGACCCACACATTTATAATCAATTTATATTCAGCAAAAATGTTAGGTAATTCCTTGGGGAGTGGGTGGTCTTTTCAACAAATGGTGCTGGAACAACTGGATATGCATCTGGAAAATAATGAATCTTGACCCTTACCTCACACCATACACAAAAGTTAACGCAAGATGTATAATAAACCTATCATGAAAGCTAAAACTAGAAAGGTTCTAGAAGAAAACAGGAGAATATCTTGGTGACCTTCAAATAAGCAAAGATTCCTTAGAGAGAATGCAAAAAACACTAATCACAGCAGAAAAATAATAAACTGGACTTGATTAAAATGAAAAACCTTGACTTTTCAAAAGACAGCCATAAGAAAATTATATAGAAAGCTACAGAATGAAAGAAAATATTCATTAATACATATATCTGACAAAAGACTTGTATTCACAATATATACAGTAGTTCTACAACACAATAATAAAAATATAAACTATCCAATTAAAAAATAAACAAAGGACATGAAGAGATATTTCACATAAAAAGATATACAAATGGTCGGTAACTCCATGAAAAGATGTTCATCTTCAGTCATCATTCTTGTTGTCAGGGACTGTCAAGTTAATTCCGACTCATAGCAACTCTATAGGAAAGAGTAGCACTGCCCCCATAGAGTCTTCTTGGCTGTAATCATTATGGAAGCAGACCTGTAGGTCTTTCTCCTAAAGAGCTGCTGACGGATTCTGGATGGATTCGAACTGCCAACCTTCGATTAGCAGCCAAGTGCTTAACCATCTGCACTACCAGGGCAGCTTCCGTTAGTCATTAAAAAACAAAAACCAAACCTGTTGCCGTTGAGTCGATTCCAACTCATAGCAACCCTACAGGACAGAGTAGAATTGCCCCATTGGGTTTTCAAGGAGCAGCTGGTGGATTCAAACTGCCGACCTTTTGGTTAGCAGCCAAACGCTTAACCACTGTGCCACCAGGCTCCCTTTTAGTCATTAGGGAAATGCAAATTAAAACTACAACGAGATACTGCTTCATCTCTATTAGAATGAATAAAATTAAAAAGCCTGACAATACTAAGTGTTGGCAAGGATGTGGAACAGGGTTTCTCAACCTCAACATTGCTGAGATTTTGGATATTTCTTTGATGGGGGGACGGGGCAAAGAGGGGGCTGTCCTGTGCATTAGACAATGTTCAGCAGCATTCTTAGCCTCTAGCCACTAGCTGCTCACAGCGCCTCCCACCTCGGTTATGACAATCAAAAATGTCTCAGATACTGCCAAACATCCTCTGGGAGCAAAACTGCCCGCGCTTCCTGCCTCCACCCCGACCCGAGTTGTGAACTACTGATGTAGAGGAACTGGAACTCTCCTATGTGCTGGTGGGACTGTAAAATGTATAACCACTTTGGAAGACAGTGTGGTAGTTTCTTATAAAGCTAAGCATATACATATACTCTGACCTAGAAATTCCACTCCTAGGTATTTACCCAAGAAAAATTAAAACATATGTCCATCTCAAAAAAAAAAACTTCTTCAAGAATGTTCATAAGCAGATTTATTCATAATAGCCCCAAACTGGAGACATTCCAAACACTCTCCAGTGTGAGAATGGATAAATAAACTGTGGTGTATTCATAGAATTAAATATTACTTACTAATACAACAGAATGAACTGTTGATACAACATGGATGAATGTCAAAAACATCATTTTGCGTGAAAGAAGCCAGATACGATTAAAGACTACATAATGCAAGATTCCGTTAATAAGACATTCTGGAAGAGGCAAAACTAAGTTATGTGATAAAAATCAGAACAGTGGTTGGCTTCAGAGTGGGGAAAGATGATTGGAGAAGGAACTTTCTAGGGCAGATGAGAAATGTTCTATATCCTGATTGAGTTGGTGGATACATGAGAATATACATTTATCAAAATTCATTGATCTAAGGCTCTGCTAAACGTCCTAGGGAAAATAAGGTGAAGCTAGGAAAAAACAAAACAAACCAACAAAAAAAACCTCGAACTGTATATTTAAAATCTGTTTTTTATTGTAGATAAATTATACCTGAGTTTTTAAAACTAACATAAAGAAGCTAAACAGAAGAGAAAGGAAGACTGGGAAGCATGATACCCTTTCACAATGTCAGGGGCAGATCAAGACAAAAGAGGGAGCAGGCAAGGGTCAGATGAGGAAAATACCGATGATGAACACCCCAGCAACTCCATCCCCACCACCAGCAAGTTTTATCATTTTGTTACACCTGTGCTCGCCATGGTTCAGTAAACTCACAGATTCTACACTGGAGGCCAAGTTTCCAGAGCTGTTCACAGCAAACTGGCCCAGGTGGGCATCCCAGCTGTTGTCCATAAAAACCTGGAATGCAACATTAACTTCTGAGGGCCCCTCTGGCTCCCAGAGAGCCCCCAGGCTCCCCACACTTTAGGAATAGTCTTGAAAACCTAAATGGATGGCTGAAAAAAACTCGGCACACAGTGCCGGGTGAGGAGCCAGTGAGTTCCCTGAGCGCCGTGAAAGGCACGGAGCATGAATGACCACCATGCAGACCTCAGCACCCAGAGTGCGCCGAGCTCGCATTTCACCTGATGCTGGGGACTTGGGCTGAATGAGCCAGAGACACACAAGGAATTGGGTACTGAAGTAGGAGCTATATGCCAAACCCTTAGATGCTTCCTCTTTGTTGTTAGTTGCTATTGAGTTGCCTCTGACTCATGGCAACCCCATGGACAACAGAACAACATGTTGCCCGGTCCTGAGCCATCTTCTCAATCATCGACATGTTCAAGTCCATTGTTACGGTCAGTACGTACTTTGAGTGCCTTCCAGCCTAGGGGGCTGACCTTCCAGTACTATATCGGACAATATTCTGCTGTGATCTGTAAGGTTTTCATTGGCTGATTTTTCAGAAGTAGATCACCAGGGCTTTTTTCCTAGTCCACCTTAGTCTAGAAACTCCACTGACGCCTGTTCAGCATCACAGCAACACACAAGCCTCCACTGACGGATGGCATCTGTGCATTGGGTGCACTGGCCAGTAATGGGTCCACTGGCTGGCAATCCAACCCAGGTCTTCCGCATGTAAAGTGAGGATGCTGCCACTGAACCACCACTGCCCTCATACACAGGATAACAGAAGTGTGTGGGCAGAGGCAGAAAGGAGTCGGTACTGCGTGAGGGGGGCCACAGGCAATGGTGTGAACCTGTGTCTCGCTATCATTGTCATCGTTGCTGTTGTTAGTTGCTGTCAAGTCAGTTCTGACTCCTGGCAACCCCCCGTGTGCAGAGTAGAACTGTGCCTCCATAGGGTTTTCAAGGCTATGACCTTTCAGAAGCAGATCACCAGGCCTGTCTTCTTAAGTGCCTCTGGATGGGTTTGAACCTCCAACCTTTCGGTTAGTCATCCCATGCCTAACCATGTGCACCATCCAGGGACTCCTCACTCTCTATACCTATTAGAATAAGGACAGTGTCCGCCTAACTTCCCTGCACCGCTGAGCTGTGGTGCAAAAAGCTCTCTGAAGACTGCATAACTCGCAGGTCCTCGCAGACTTTCTACGAAACAAAGGCCTTAAGAAAATAAACCTGTACCTTCCCTGGGCAAAAGACATGTTTCTTAGACACTCCTCCTCGTCTTCACTGAAAATAAAATGATTTCCATCTCAACATCTTGGAAAGTGAAATCAAAGCCAGTGGCAGGCCTCAGGTCCTATGCAATGACACGGCTCAGTCTCCGCCCCTAGATGCCTCCCACCCCAAGTCAGAGAGTAAGAGCCGGATGGGTAAGGAGGTAACTGCTAAACCTGGGCACGGATTGGCTGATGGACATAGAAAGGCCACCTGCTGATATACAAATTATGATCCCGAAACTCAGCTGCAGCTGGACTGGACGACTGCTTCCTGAAAAACGTTAAGCACCACTCTAGAAAATTAACCCCGCCTGCTCTCCTTTGTAGTTTCCAGGAGCCCAGCCATGGTGGAAGGAGGCCCAGCTGGAAGCCTAGAGAGTTGTTAATTTTTTTTTTTCTTCCTCTATTAATTTGAGTTAATAAATACCTCCATCCTAAGGGGAGGAGAAGGAGGAGGTGGAAGGCTCCTTGCTAGAGGCCAGACAGCCCCTGGCCACATTCATTTTCAATTAGAGTCCAGGCAGGGCCTGTCAGGGAGCTGTAGGCCGGGAGGCCATCAGAGGTGATGCACGCAGGGGAGTGGGCAGCCCTGGGGGGGACGAGGGCTCCCTTCTCTGCCGTCAGCACCAGGAGCAGATGGCAGTGCCACCTGCTGACTTCTGCTCAGCCATGGCACCAGAGCCACACTCTCCTGTGTCCTGAAAGGCGCACTACACACCTGAGAGAATTAACGGAAAATAGGAAGGGAAGGGTTCAGCACAACTGGACTGAGCCACGGCTAAAAGGCTCCCCCGACTTCACACAGGATAAACTCCAGACCCCCCAAAAGCCCCTCCTCAGCCCTCCTTTCTCACCCCACGCCATACCACACCATACCCACACGCACACGCATACGCACACCATACCCATACACACACACACACCATACCCCCCCACACACACACACACTCACACACACTCACACACACACACACTCAACTACTTTCAATTCCTAAACCAGCCGCAGCCCCTAGGCCTCTGCACATGCTGTTCCCCTGCCTGGACGCTTCTCCCTCTCTGTTCACCTAGCTAACTTCTAGTCACTCTTCAGGTCTTATCTTAGATCAGGGGTGGGCAAACTACAGTTCAAGGGCCAAATGCAGCCTACTGCCTGTCTTTGTAAATAAAGTTTTCTTGGAACATAGCCACGCCCATTCACTTACATATTGTCTATGGCTGCATTCACGTTATGGTAACAGAGTTGAGTAGTTGTGTCAGAGCCCATATGACCATGGAGCCTAACATATTTACCACCTGGCCTGTTACTGGAAAAGCGTGATAATCCTTATCACAGATGACAGTTCCTCTAGGAAGCTGTCCCAGGATCCTTACAGTGTTTTATGTGATTTTCACCTGGACTTCCTCCAGACTAGTCTCCCTTTCCCTACCCAGCCCTTTCCCCACTGAGTTGCAATTGATGTAACTCTATTATAACTCTCTCCTTTAGACCCTGAGCTCGTTAAGAGAAAGGCTGATGATCTGTAACACTACATCCCAGGCCCCTCCCACAGACCCTGACACATAATAAACCAAAAAACCAGTTGCCATCAATTCCAACTCATGGCAACCCCATATGTTAGAGAAGAACTGCTCCACAGGGTTTTCTTGGTTGTAATCTTTATGGAAGCAGCTCACCAGGCATTTCTTCTGCAGAGCTGCTGGGTGGGTTTAAACCGCCAACCTTTAGTTTAGCAGCTGATCACAAACCACCTGTGCCACCCAGGCTCCTCTGGCACTTAGTAGGCATTGAACAATATGTTTGCTGACTGAAAGAATGAGTACTGAACTCATTTTAATGCAGAGTTGCAGAGTCAGACAATGCCTTAGTAGAGTTCAACTCCACCACCCGTCTGTCAGTTTGTTGTACTGTGGTGGCTTGCATGTCGCTATGGTGCTGGAAGCTATGCCACTGGTATTTCAAATACCAGCAGGGCCACCCATGGTTGACAGATTTCAGTGTAGCTTCCAAACAGACGAGGAAGAAAGGCCTGAAGATCTACTTCCAAAAATTAGTCAATGAAAACCCTAGGGATCACAACACGATACTGTCCAATGTAGTGCTGGAAGATGAGCCCCCTAGGTTGAAGGCACTCAAAATACACAGTGGCTACCAGCAATGAACTCAAGCACACCAATGATCATGAAGATGGTGCAGGACCAGGCAACATTCTGTTCTGTTGTACATGGGGTCGTCATGAGTCAGAGCTGATTCCACAGCAACTAACAACAACAACAGAGTTTGACTAATTCAGGCTGTTGAAGACTTTGACAAGAGAATGCACAGCAACACTGCTTGTCCGGAATGAACAGAGGGAAAAGGAAGGCCCAAATACTACCGTGTATGGTGAATAAGGACCTCTCTCCCCAAATGTTTCCTGGGGAACTGCTCCCAGACCAAACACAAAGAGGATGAGAGGAAAGTTTCTAACAGTTGGAGCTCAGGGTCCTCCAAGACTATTCCAAGTTAGGACCTACCCTCCAAATCCTACTGTTGCTTCCAAAATATACCCTATGGCCCCTGTTACGGACTGAATTGTGTACCCCCCAAAAGATGCACTGAAGTCCTAACCCCTCTGCCTGCGAATATGAACTTGTTTGGGAAATATGGTCTTTCTTTGGAGATATTATCAGTTTAAGTTAGTGATGTAATACTGGAATAGGGTGGATCCCAATCCTAAATGGCTGCTGTTTTATAAAAGGAAAGAGACAGGAAACAGTGACACATGGGGGAAGACAGATGCTACGTGATGATGGAGGCAGATGCATCTATAAGGAGCAAAGGAACCCCAAGGATTGCCAGTAGCCGCCAGAAACTAGGCCCCAGAAGGAACTGACACAGCCAAGACCCTAATATGAACTTCTAGTCTCCAGAACTGTGAGAAAATTTATTTCTGTTCTTTAAAGCAAAACCCGCCTTGTAGTATTTTGTTATGGCAGCCCCAGGAGACTACGGTGTTGACTTATCTTTCTTTTCAGCTCAACTGTAAGCTCCTGGAAAGTAGGGGTTGTGTCTGTTTCGGTCACCAAGGGTCCCTTCTTGGATTTCACACTATGTAGGCACTCCGAAAATATATGACGCACAGATGAATGAATGTATGAATAAAACCCAATAACCAAATCCTTCCATCTGGCATACAGTGGTATGGAATGTTAGGTGGGGCCTGATTGCACTTGGGGATGAATCCAATGTTGGCCCCTGAGCCAGTATGGGCCACAGAGGTGCCCTTCTTGAGGATGGTCAAGGCTGTTACATGGCTACCTTGCGTTTGGCATGCTGAGGGCACATACTTGGCTTCGAATTGCTGCCTCATCATGGCCTCTAGGTTCTGGATGACTCTCTGGGGTCTCAGCTGTCCCCCAGCCTTACTGCCAACCTCTGCCTTCGCTTTCGAAGGCCTAGCTTACTGCCTGCCTCAGTGTGACTGCTCCCTCCCATGCTGACATCATGTCCCCAACCTAGCCCTATTATCTGAAATCAAAGTGCTGGGCAGCTGCCCTCCATGACTCATGTTGCCAAGTGGGAGCCAAAACAATGTGGCTAAGTTGACCCTGGAAGGAATTTTTATGCCTCTCCATTGATCATACAAAACGCTTCATTTCAAATTCTGTCAACTAGGTCAAACATCAAGATAGAGAACAGCGCCTTCTCTTTCTCTTTTCCAGAAATGGCGCCACCCTCTAGAGTGAACTGATTTGGGGCATTTACCTTGGCAACCAAGTGGCATGCCCTCTCAGAAGGCTGGCGCCTGCCAGTGGCACAACAGAGAGAGAGGAGGGGAGAAGCAAAAACTTAACATGATTACCACGAAAAAAGATTAAAAAAAGCCATAAATTCCACTCGATGAATGAAGTCCCTTGGGAACTCCAGCATTTTCCTATACAAAAGAAGGACTTTTATTCCTAGGCACCTCAGTCTAATGTTCTTCCTTGTACTGTGTTAATAACAGTAAGTATAATTATACATTCCAGATACCAGTGCCCAGCAAAGCATCACACGGTGCCCTGTAATGACCCAAAAAACCTGTTGCCATTGAGTTGATTTCGCCTCCTAGAGACCCTACAGGACAGAGCAGAACTCCCCCATACGGTTTCCAAGGAGCGCCTGGTGGATACAAACTGCTGATCTTTTGGTTAGCAGCTGTGACACTTAACCACTATGCCACCCCTGGTGGCGTAATGGTTAAGAGTTCAGCTGCTAACCTGAAGGTTGATAGTTTGAACCCACCAGCTACTGCAGGATAGATGTGGCACTGTGCTTCTGTAGTGTCAGAATTGACTCAGTGACGTGATTGTTTGTTTGCCCTGTAACAGTAGCTACAAAATACTTTTGACAGCTTTAGGGTGACACTGTTTCCCCAGTTTTTCTTATCTTTGTTTCATATTCTAAGTCACTCATATCCCCATCAAGAGAAGAATCATTTGCTGTAATCAGCAGAATTAAGGGCTTTGGGCAGGGATGGAAATCAGATTAATCTAACATGACAGTTTTGATTGATAGTGACTTTGCCAGAGTGTTGTGCCGAGAAGGATTCTGAAGTCTTACTGACATCCGTTAAGAATGTCTATGTTGAGAAGGATTCTGAAGTAATACTAGCATCCACTAAGAAGGTCTGCCTCTGGAACTGGAGGGGGAATGGCCAGCCTTATACATGCCATATATGCCAACCCTATCTTGGTCATTTGACCACAGTGGAATTGGGTCAAAATGGGTACTAAAATGTCCACCCATTCTTTGTGCCCAACTCAAACACATGCCTCAAGGTGTCATCCAAATGTCACCAGTGTCACTTCTTCACTTCGGCTTTCCTTGGCACTGTTCCCTCACGCTCACGAAAAACTAAACACTCCCTATCTGTTAATAATGTAAAGTGATTAAATATGTAAACTCTACATCTTCTTCTACGCTAGCACTTTTTATCCACCGCTCGTCTGTCAGTTTGTCATACTGTGGTGGCTTATATGTTGCTGTGATGCTGGAAGCTATGCCACCATTATTTCAAATACCAGCAGGGTCACCCATAGTGGACAGGTTTCAGCAGACCTTCCAGACTAAGAAAGACTAGGAAGAAGGACCTGGAGATCTACTTCTGAAAAACTGGCCAGTGAAAACCTTATGGATAGCAGTGGAACATTGTCTGATATAGTGCCAGAAGACGAGCCCTCAAGTTGGAAGGCACTCAAAATATGACTGGGGAAGAGCTGCCTCCTCAGAGTAGAGTCGGTCTTAATGATGTGGATGGAGTAAAGCTTTCGGGACCTTCATTTGCTGAGGTGGCACGACTCAAAATGAGAAGAAACAGCTGCAAACATCCTTTAGTAATTGGAACGTGGGATGTACAAAGTATGAATCAAGGAAAACTGGAAGTCATCAAAAATAAAATGAACACATAAAGATTGATATCCTAGGCATTAATGAGCTGAAAAGGACTGGTATTGGCCATTTTGAATCATACAATCATACGGTCTACTATGCCCGGAATAACGAATTGAAGAGCAATGGCATCGTATACATCATCCAAAAAATTTCAAGATCTATCCTGAAGTACAGTGCTGTCAGTGATAGGATAATATCCATACACCTACAAGGAACACCAGTTAATACACCTATTACTCAAATTTACTCACCAACCACTAATGCAAAAATGAAGAAATTGAAGATTTTTATCAAATTCTGCAGTCTGAAAGTGATCAAACATGCAATCAAGATGCGCTGATAATTATTAGTGATTGAAATGTGAAAGCTGGAAGCAAAGAAGAAGGACCAGTAGCTGGAGAATATGGCCTTGGCAATAGAAATGATGCCAGAAATTGCATGACATAATTTTGCAAGATCAATGACTTCTTCATTGTAAATACCTTTTTTTAACAATATAAATGATGACTATACACGTAGACTTCATCAGACGGAATACACAGGAATCAGACTGACTACATCTGTGGAAAGAGATGATGGAGATGTTCAATATCATCAGTCAGAACAAGTCCAGGAGTCAACTGCTGAATAGACCATCAATTGCTCATATGAAAATTCAAAACAAAAAAAAAAAAAACAAATCCACGAAAACCAAAGTACGACCTTGAGTATATCCCACCTGAATTTAGAGCATCTCAAGAACAGATTCGACGCACTGAGCACTAATGACAAAAGACCAGACGAGCTGTGGGATGACATCAAGGACCTTATACATGAAGAAAGCAAAAGGTCATGAAAAAGACAGGAAAGAAAGAAAAGACCAAAATGGATGTCAGAAGACACTCTGAAACTTGTTCTTGAACGTAGAGTACCTAAAGCAAAAGGAAGAAATAATGACGTGAAAGAGTTGAACAGAAGATCTCAAACGGTGGCTAAAGAAGACAAAGTAAAGTATTATCATGAAAGTGCAAAGCCCTGGAGTTGGAAAACCAAAAGGAAAGAACACGCTTGGCACGTCTCAAGCCAAAAGAACTGAAGAAAAAAATCAGACACTGAGTTGCAATATTGAAGGATGCTGTGGGCAAAAAATTGAATGACACAGGAAGGATCAAAAGAAGATGGAAGGAATACACAGAGTCACTGTACCAAAACGGTTTGGTTGATGTTTAATTTCAGGAGGTAGCATATGATCAAGAACCAATGGTACTGAATGAAGAAGTCCAAGCTGCACTGAAGGCAAGGGCAAAAAACAAGACTCCAGGAATTAACAGAACACCAACTGAAATGTTTCAACAAACAGATACAACGCTGGAAACATTTCACTCATCTATGCAAAGAAATGGGAAAGACAGCTACCTGGCCAACTGACTGGAAAAGGTCCATATTCATGCCCGTTCCAAAGAAAGATGATCCAACGGAATGGGGAAATTATCGAACAATATCATTACCATCACAAGCAAGTAAAATTTTGCTGAAGATCATTCAAAAACAGTTGCAGCAGTACATAGACAGGGAACTGCCAGAAGTTCAAGCGAGATTCTGAAGACGACGCGGAACGAAGTGTATCATTGCTAAGGTCAGAAAGATCTTGGCTGAGAGCAGAGAATACCACAAAGAGGTTTACCTGTGTTTTACTGACTATGCAAAGGCATTTGACTGTGTCGATCATAACGAATTATGGATTACATTGCAAAAAAAATGGGAATTTCAGAACACTTAATTGTGTTTGTGCAGAACCTGTGCATAGACCAAGAGTCAGTCACTCAAACAGAAGAGGGGATACTGCATGGTTTAAAATCAGGAAAGTTGTGCATCAGGGTTGTATCCTTTCACCATATTTATTCAATCTAAACGCTGAGCAAAAATCTGAGAAGCTGGACTATAAGAAGAAGAATGCGCCACCAGGATTGGAGAAAGACTCATTAACAACCTGTAATGTGCAGATGACACAACCTTGCTTGCTGAAAACAAAGACGACTTAAAGCACTTGCTCATGAAGATCAAAGACTACAGCCTTCAGTATGGATTACACCTTAACATAAAGAAAATAAAAATCCTGACAACCGAACCAATAGGCAACATCATGATAAACAGAGAAAATATTGACGTTGTCAAGGATTTCCTTTTACTTAGAGCCACAATCAACACCCATGGAAGCAACACTCAAGAAATCAAACAACGTATTGCATTAGAAAAATCTGCTGCAAAAGACCTCTTTAAAGTGTTAAAAAACAACAACAACAAAGATGTCACCTCAAGGACTAAGAGGTGCCTGACCCAAGTCATAGTGTTTTCAATCGCCTCATATGCCTGCAAAAGCTGGACGACGAGTAAGGAAGACCAAAGAAAAATTGATGCCTTTGAATTATGGTGTTGGTGAAGAATACTGAATATACCATGGACTGCCAGAAGAACGAACAAGTCTGTCTTGGAAGAAGTACAGCCAGAATGCTCCTTAGACGTGAGGATGGCAAGACTTCGTCTCACCTACTTGAGACATGTTAACAGGAGGGAACAGTCCCTGGAGAAAGACATCATACTTGGTAAAGCAGAGGGGCAGCGAAAAATTGGAAGACCCTCACGAGATGGATTGACACAGTGGGTGCAACAACGGGCTCACACGTAGCAATGACTGTCAGGATGGCACAGGCCAGGGCAGTGTTGTGTTCACTGTACACAGGGTAGCTATGAGGCGTAGCCGACTTGACAGTGCCTAACAACAACAACGGCACTTTCTATACTGATGAGGGTAATTCCCCTTCACTTTTGTCTCTTCCTCTAGACAGGAACCTATACAGCCTTCTCTGTATCTTCCATGCTTATCCCAGGGCCTCAGCCACGGCAGAGGCCCAGCAAACATTTGTTAAATTTATGTTCCATTTGAACAGGTCCCATCCCATCCTAGTTTCATCCTTGTTGTTTTTAAAATAATAATTGTTGTTGTGGTAATAATTAGCACAGTGATCTGTAGGTGTGTGCCAGTGAGTTTAAGTGCTTGCACATAATTAGATCTCTGAAATAGATAAAAAGATATCTCCCGAAATCTTAATTACTTAATGAATCCGCTGGGCAAGGCCTATTCTCATACAACGTACAGGTGATATAGCCCAGTCCATGCACAAAATATGAATCAACTGGAACTAAGAGCATAAGGTTGAGTGTTGACCCAAGTGCAAGGGAGGTGACTCTCATCCAGCCTGGTTCTCTTGGCTCACAAGGCCAGTGAGAGTTTTTATACTCGGCCCCAGAAGGGCAGAAGGGAAATGTGCTCACACATAAACACTGCAGAGGTCTGAAAGCAGGGACACACACAAAGGAACTTTCTAGATGTGCTTTGTGGAAAACAGAAGACTTTCTAAAAGCGGTCAAATATAAGAAGGTCATAAACAGAACTTTCATATTTATGCAGGACTAACCAAGGCACCATCACCCATCTGTCAGTTTGCTATACTGTGGTGGCCTGAGTGTTGCTGTGACGCTGGAAGCTATGCCACTGGTATTTCAAATACCACCATGGAGGACCGGTTTCAGCGGAGCTTCCAGACTAAGACAAACCAGCAAGAAAGGCCTGGCAAACTAATTCTTAAAATTAGCCATAAGTGAAAACCTTAAGGATCACAACAGAATACTGTCTGGTATAGTGCTAAAAGATGAGCCCCCTAGGTTGGAAGGCACTACACAGGGGCCACAACAGACTCCAACATACCAACGATCATGAAGATGGCACAGGACTGGGCAACATTTCATTCTGTTATACATGGGATTGTCATGCGTCGGAGCCGACTTGATGGCAGCCAACAACAACAAAGGCAAGTCACATTAGTAAAGGTGTACAGTGTAATTCCAACTATGAAAACACGGCACGAGATATATATACATTTATATACCTACATGTATATATCTTAGTCATCTAGTGCTGCTATAACAGAAATACCACAAGCGGATGGCTTTAACAAACAGAAATTTATTTTCTCACAGTTTAGGAGGCTAGAAATTTGAATTCAGGGTGCTAGCTCTAGGGGAAGCCTTTCTCTTTCTGCCAGCTCTGGAGGAAGGTCCTTATCTCTTCTGCTTGTTTTCTGGTTCCTCGGAGATCTCCATGTGGCTTAGCATCAATCTTTCCCCATTCCTCCTCTTACAATTTGCTTGTTCAATCTCTTTTATATCTCAAAAGAGACTGATTTAAGACACATCTTAAAATAATCTTGCCTCGTTAACGTTAACAAAAACAACCCGTTCTCAAATGGGATTATGACCACAGGCATCACACACACATCACGCCCGTTGCCATCGAGTCAATTCTAACTCATAGGGACCCTATAGGGCAAAGCAGAACTGCCCCATAGGATTTCCAAGAAGTAGCTGGTGGACTCGAACTGCCAACCTTTTGGTTAGCAGCTAAATTCTTAACAACTGCGCCACCAGGGCTCCTCCACAGGCACAGAGGTTAGGATTCACAATATACATTTTGGGGGAACACAATTCCATCCATAACAGTACATATGGGAGAATTCATACCAAGCTATTAACAGTAATTACTAGTAATTTCCTTATGGGGAGAGAGAGAATTTTATCTTTTATTGCTTCTACTTTAATACTGCTTCTATTTTAAAAACACAGATTATGTGAGAATGACTTCTATAATTAAAACAAAACTGTAATTGAAAATTACCTTTAAAAAAAGTTGCCAAAAAAAAAAAAAAAAGAATTTACAAAGGAATTCCTTTTAATACTGAGCTTCTCCCATGCATCTAAAATTGTAGTTCAGTTTACAGAAATCCAGTTTACCTATTTTCAGAACATCTGACAAGAAAGAACAAGTCATTTGTATCATGGACAGATAAATGGGAGAATTGAAAAGACATACAAAACACTGCACACACAAGAATTATTAGGTTTTTTCCCAGCACTATGGTTGTGGGATCCTTGGAGTGAAGGTCAAGAGGACCAGAGTCCCTGAGACGGCTCACTCTTCATTTTCCAACCGGCTGACTGAAAAGAATTATCCACAGAAGTGTGGCCACACAGCCAGAGGACCACAAAGATGTGAAAGAACATTGGGGAAACTCTCGCTAACTCCCAATGTTGATGGCTAACTGTACCACTCCCTGATCTACCCTAGCCCTAGATTTACGCTGGCGCTTCTCAACCTTTTTATCGTTATAACTCTTAAAGGAACCCTTTGGATTTTTTTTTTCCTAATTGCCACCTCTCGCCCAATGAAATTTTAATACAACAGATATGCTGCATATCTGCTTCTGTAACGCGGACTTTTGGAGGCCACAAACTATGGTAATAGCCAAGATTCTTTTTGCTTCCCAAGAACCAATTTTGTCCCCATGGGGTGATTCCCCACCACACCTCGTTGAGAATGCATGCTCAATGTGTATATACGGGCATAGAAAACAAGTGGATCAGTATATACTTTCCACTTTCCTCTTCATATTTTCTGTATTGTCTCAGTTGTCACAATAAGCATTACTTTTATGGGGGGACAAGAACAGAGCTGCTTTTGCTTTCCCTGTGTGTGCGCACGTGCATGTGGACATGGGTTTTAATAATTTCAGACGAGGAAAACCACACTCTTAAACTCAAATGCAGAAAGAAAGAAAACATGGACGGAAGGAAGAAAGGGAGAGAAGGAGGGAGGAACGAAGGCATGAAGAAAGAGGAGAGGAAAAGAAAGATCTTCGAGAATGAACACAAGCAGGAGAAATGGATTTGATTAGAACCAGTCACAGCAGTTCTGATACATTCCACAATACCTACAGGGTAAGGCTCCCGGTGGGGCTGAGAGACAGGCTACAGCTAACAGTCTCGTTTTTCACCATGCTCTTCTTAAAAAGAGCCATGAGATCATACAGGGGACAGAATTGAAACCCAAACAGACCATCTGATAGCCACCACCGTGGGTTTGTGTGAGAGAGCCAAGGATGAAAGGTCTAAAAACACAGCCTTCCTCCAACCCAAGACCCACCAAGGTTTTGTGTGCCTGTAAACTCCAGCAGCCAATGGTTCAAAAAGAGCCAGGGGCTATTCAGGAAAAACCTATGACTTCTGAGAGTCCGCTTCACCCCAGTAAGAGGAAATAAAGGCAGGCTTAAGACTGTCGGTGAGCTGGGTAGTTTGGAAGGGCCTTTGGCTGCATTCCATGGGACAGGGGACAGCTTCTCAGCCCTTCTCACCTACTGCTTGATGGAGCTCATTCTAGAATCAAAGCTGTCAAGAGTGGAAAGAACACTCAGAGTTAGGAAAAAGTGTGTGTGTGTGTGTGTGTGTGTGTGTGTGTGTGTGTGTGTGTGTGTGTGTGTGTGTGTGAGAAACAAAACAACACTAACCCCCTCACTACATGCAATGAGTTTTGATACATGCTAGACCAGGTTAGACCATTTCATCATTTTAAATGCTGATCACAGCCCGTTAAAATGACACTGCCATTCGCTAATGGGTCATGACTACAGATTAAAAACCCATAAAGTATTCCAACCCCTTTGGTTCACATCCCAGGACTCATCTTACAAACCATGCCTTAGATTCACCCACATTCAGGAGTGAGAGCTCACGGAACACTGGCTGATCTGTGAAAACTACCCTCTTGGGCAGGGGCGTCTCTGAGATCCCCTGAGGGGTGGCTGCTGAGCACAATGAGGGGTCAGGTGTGTGTCCCAGAGGGTCCCAGGAGCCTCACCAATGCTCATAGAACACACTGCTAGGTCTCTTAAGACCATTCTCTCAATGGGGACAACCTCCCCTCCCAGCCCTGTATCACAGGAGAAAAGGGACACATGGGGGCACGTGGGTTCTTTATAGCTCAAGGCAGGAGGGAGGGAGGTATCTGCAATGGAGGCAGGTTCCCTGAGCCCCTCTGCCTACCTGCCCCCGTCCACTGTCCCCTCTCTTGTACTCGCCCTCCTTTAGGGCATTTCAGCACAGCAGCTACTTTTGCCCCGAGATTGCAGGGCTACAGCTCCCATGAGTCAAAAATTGGGATGCACAGGACATGCTGCCTGTGCTGGGGAGCGGAGGGGGGATGGAAGGAGGGCAGGGACAAAAGACAGGCTGCAGCAGGGCAGAAGGGCCACTTGTCCCCAAGCCCACACACTAGGTTACGGTATCCTTAACTCAGTGGCACTGTTGATTCTGCACATGACAGGAGCCAGCCTGTCAGGCGAAAGGTGTGTGGGCATGGCTAGGGGATGGGGCATCTGGGAACCCCCAAGAGCCTTGGCAATGTTATGAGAGGCCGAGGTGAAGGCAGGGTTCAACCAGCCCCTGTATGTTATTTCTCCTAAAGGAGCCTGTGCCAGCCCTGCCTCCCTACGGCTCCTATCCAGGACATCCTGCAGAGTCTCTGGGCTGGTCTTAGGGCTCAGAGGGATGACAGAGACCCCAGGGGCTTCCTAGCTGGGGTCTGGGCTTCTCCTACACAAAACCAGTTGCCACCAAGTCAGTTCTGACTCATGCAGACCCAATGTGTGTCAGAGTTGAGCTGTGCTCCATAGGGTTTTCAATGGCTGATTTTTCGGAAGCAGATTGCCAGGACTTTCTTCTGAGGCACCTAGGAGTGGACTCAAACTGCCAACTCTTTGGATAGCAGCTGAGCAGATTAACCATTTGCACCACCCAAGGATTCTTTTCCCACACAAAGGCCTTCAAATTTAGACTTGTTACAGGATCTCCTAATTGATGATATATAGAGGCAGTCCCTGTATTACAAACGAGTTCTGTTCTTAAGTCTGTCTTTAAGTCAAACTTGTACGTAAGTCGGAACAGTTACGTATGGTTCGTATCTAACATCAGTTAGTCAAATGTTAGTATATGGTATGTAGTGAACCATTCTAGGTGATACAGTGGTTAAAGCACTTGGCTAACCGAAACGTCAGCAGTTAGAACCCACCAGCTGGTCCGCAGGAGAGAGATGGGGAAGTCTGCTTCCATAAAGATTACAGCCTTGAAAACCCTATGGGGCAGTTCTACTCTGTCCTATAGGGTCGCTATGAGTCAGAATCAACTCGACAGCAGTGGGTTTGGTTTTTGATTTGGTACTTTTCTGTGCATGAAAAAGATTAAAGAAACACTTCCAGATACACTAAAACATCCAAACATCTTTAACATAATCATACAGTAATTTATTAGTAATGTTTTGATGCATGTCACAGAAGTAGTGCCCATTTTTTATTACAAATCATTGTACGTACCTCAAATTTTTAATATAACAGGCCTTTACGGAGTTGGTTTGTAAGTATGGGTTGTACGTAAGTTGGATGTTCGTAGCCCGGGGACTGCCTGTGATCATTTTATTTTTTATGCCTTAAAAGTTATCTTTTTTAATTAAAAAAAATTTTTTTAACATCAGTTTTGTTAGATGTTGTGGTGAAAGGAGTTCCTTTATGTGGCCTTTTGCCTTGGTTGTCTGGAAATAACAGCTTGAGAGGCTTCTCCCCTAAAACCTGAGGAGTTACCTTTGCCCTAGTTTTCTACCCCAGAGTGTTTGTTACTTTTGTTCAGGTTGATTGATGTTTCCTGGGTAAGCTGTAAACAACCTGGTTTGATACTTTTTGTCTGGGCCTGGGCTGCAGCCTGCCCTTGTGATTGGTATGTACCTTGCAGGGATTGGTCAATAGACTATGCATATGAAATGAATTGTAGCCCAGCCACGTCTACTATGCAAATGAAGTGTCTGTGGCCTACAGAGAGGGGATTGGTCAGTTCATGGCCCTGGTGGGAGTGCCATGCCTTGAAACTGACAAGCTGTTAGTTGTCCATTTAAGCAGCCAGCCTTATAGAAGTTTTTGCTGAAACAGAAAGAAGCAGGAAAGCAGCAGCAGGAAGAAGCAGAGAAATGAGAGAGGAGGCAAGGAACCTCCTAAAAGAGCTATAACACTGGTCAAGGCTTGTAACACTGAACACAAGAGGTCTGAAAGGGGGCTGCAGCAGAGACAGTGGTGACAGACAACAGGGACGAGACGAGCCTGTCCTTATGGGGCTGAGAGAAGTTGAGAGCTCCTGCACTAAGAAAGGAAGACTCTGTCTGCATGCTTGCTGATCCTGATTCAGTGTTGTACCCCGTTCCTTAATAAACCGCTGAGAACCACAAAAAAACACAAGGGTCCCAGGCCACACTCAGTCTTGAAGGGGCCCGGCAGAGAGCTGCCCATCTCACCACTGGCCACCACTGTGGTCATGGATACCGTGTCATCCTCTGCCTGGCAACAAGACCCCCAAACCAGAGCCAGGCACACACGCAACCATTTTCATGATCTTCTTCAGAGTTTGCTTGCTCACTCTTAATCCCCTATGTGGTGTCTTCTGCTCTGACTGCCCATTCCTCCTCTCCCTCAACTATGTCCCCAGTCAAACCTAGACATGTCTCTTAGTTCTAACCAGGGAGCACATTCCAGGCACAGGGCAGGTCTAGGCCTTGCGGGCACCGTAGCCACTCACCACATGGAAACGTGGCTGGCCTGAATTAAGGTGTGCTGTAAATGCAAAACACATACTGGATTTCAAAGACGTAATGTGAAAAAAACAATGAAATATATTTCAGTAACAATATTTTAAGGAGCCCTGGTGACTCAACTGTTAAGTACTTGGCTGCTAACTAAAATTTGGTGGTTCGAACCCACCCAGCAGCTCTGTGGGAGAAAAGACCTGGCAATCTGCACCTATAAAGATTCCAGCCTTGGAAACCCTATAGGGCAGTTCTACTCTGTCATATAGGGTTGCTATGAGTTGGAATAGACTCGAGGGTACCCAACAACAATGAAAATAACATTTTACATTCACTATATGTTGAAATGATAAGATTTTGATATATTGAGCTAAATCTAATACATTATTAAACTTAACATCACTTGTTTCTTTTTTAATTTTTTAATGTGGTTATGAGAAAATTTAAAGTTAACTGTATAGCTTGCATCCTATTTCTGGGAGGAGCCCAAGGCTGGCTCTGCAGTGGTCAGCACACTTTTTCTGGAAAAGGGTCAAATGGAAAATATTTTGGGCTTTGCAGGCCATACGATCTCTATCACAAGTACTCAACTCTACCACTGTAGTATGAAAGCAGCCATAAATAATATGTAAATGAATCAATGTGGCAGTGTTCCAATAAAACTTTATTTACAAAAACAGATGATGGGCTAGATTTGGCCCCAAAGCCATAGTTTGCCAACCCCTACTGTAGAGCCTCCAGAAAAAATAAAAAAACCCGCTGCTGCCAAGTTGATTCCAACTCATAGCGACCCCATAGCATTTCCAAGGCTGTAAATCTCTACAGAAGCTGACTGCCACATCTTTCTCCTGCAGAGCCACTGGTGGTTTTGAACCCTGACCTTTTGGTTAGCAGTCCAGTGATTTAACCACTGTGACACCAGGGCCTAATAGTAGAAAAATGGGCCAATTCTGGAAAATTCCATCCTATTCATTTTCTCATGGACCCTCAGCTAATAGCCACCTTCCATTCAACTGGACGAGGGGAGGCATGAGTCTGTTCCCATAGCTTCCCTGAGCACATCCCAGCCCAGGGCTCAGGTGCCCAGCAGCTCCCACCAAACGCACTCACTTGGGTGTGTGGACCTCGTCCACGCGATGGCCCAGCTGGAATTCGTGGGATTTGCTCCGATGCAGCGCTGTGAACCCCGGGATCAAGTGGATCAGCTTTCGGGATGAGGGTGGTGGGGTCCCTGGGGGCTTCAGCTTGTTCTTCCTCCTCATGGGTGGTGTGCCAGGTGGGGTCACAGTGGTGACGATATTGGGAGTGCGTGGTGGGGTGCGGACTGTGTGCCGCTGCCGGGGTGATGGGGGTAGGGAACGGTGGCCCGACTCCAGTGGTAGGGGTGGGCACAGGCCCGGGTAGGTGTCCACGGTGAGCCTGTCGACGTGGGTGTACACGGGGGCCCCAGGGGCAGGGCTGGAGTGACAGTAGTGCTGGACAAACTTGGATTGGACCTTGGGGCTCTGGGAGAGGTGGGTGTGGACCCATGGGGCTGGCTCCGGGGGGCACACAGGATTGTTCTCCTTCCCCGTCTCCGTGGTGGGCCACTGGATGGTCCAGTCTTGTTTCGAAAGGTTGCCTCCTGGGTTAGAACAAAGGAACAGAAAGACCATGTCATAAACCTGAGAAAACCAGGCGAGTTACATCAGAGGCGCATTTATATAAATTCAACCCCGCTCACTTGGTGCCTCCAAAGAGAAAGAAATCCCTTGGTGACCCTGTCACCACAACCCCCACTCTACATCCCTGCCCTCCACTAGCCCATGGCCAGGAAGCCCACAGCCCAAATGCCCAGAAAAACTAAGAAGTAAATTCTTGCCTTTTGAGCTCCTATTATAGATTGAATTGTGTCCTCCAGAAAGATAGGTTGAAGTTCTAAACCCTGAAGCTGTGAATGTGACCCTGTTTGGAAATAGGTTCTTTGAAGATGTTATCAGTTAGGTTAACATGACATCATACTGGAGTAGGGTGGGTCCTAGTTCTATATGACGGGTGTCTTATAAAAGAAGAGAGGAGACCCAGAGACAGAGGCAAGACGGCCATGTGAAGCTGCATCTGCAAGTCAAGGAATGCCTGGGGCTACCAGAAGCTGGAAGAGACCAGGAAGGATCTTCCCCTACAGCAGACAGAAAGAGCATGGCCCTGTGGATGTCCTGAATTTGGACTCCCAACCTCCAGAACTGTGAGACAATAAATTTCTGTTCTTACAAGCCAGTCACTTGTGGTGTTTTGTTAAGGAACCGTAGGTAACTAAGATAGCTTCCAAAGGTCCCAGTTCCAGAAGGTGCAAGTTTGCTTAAAGGATTTTCAAGGATAATTTTTCCCTTACATACCAATTTTAACACCTAATCCCCACGTGAGAGGCATGGATTCCACAGAATGGGTGTCCGCCCCTGGTTCCTCCCTGGCAATATATTCACCACTCACTCTACAATTCCTTCCAGATCTTCTACTGCATGACTCCATTCACCTAACATTTTAAACGACAAAATTTTAGAAAGGGAGGAGAGTGAGGGTGGGAGGGAGATGGGTGTGGCTCTGAAAGGGCAACGATATGTGGGATCCTCATAGTGATGGAATGTTCTGTATCTGGACTGTGGTAGTGGACACACAAACCCACCCAGGTGATAAAATTGCACAGAATTAAATACACACACACACACAAATGCATACAAGTGAAACTGAGGAAATGTGAACAAGTTTGGTGGATGTACCAACACTGATATCTTGGTATAGTACGTATCTATACCTATAGTATACTCTGTCAGTTTAACAGCTGCCATCATGTCGCCCCAAATCATGGTGACCCCATGTGTGTAACAGTAGAACTGTGCTCCATATTATATGCTAGTATATATGATCATATACTATAGTACACTATACCATAGTATACTAGTATGTGTGCTACTCTATATATTACCATATACCATAGAACACGCTTGGCTGCTAACCAAAAGGCTGAAGGTTTCCATCAACCTGGAAGCACCTCAGAAGAGAGATCTGGTGATCTAGTGCCAAAAATCAATCAATGAAAACTCTGTGGAGCACAATGGTCTGATCTGCAACCAATCACGGAGATTGCGCAGGACCAGGCCGAGTTTCATTCCATCGTGCGTGTGGGGGTCACCATGAGTCAGGAATCAACTTAGTGGCAGCCAACAACAACAACAAATGAAGGAAGAGCTGGCAGGACCTGGAAAAAGGTGACCGTGTGGGCACGCCCATCAAGGGCTAAGGAAGGAGACTGGGGAGAAATACATTCCAACACATAGTCAAGTCGCAGTAACAATAATAATTATTATAACGACCATAACGAGAGCTAACCTAGAGAGCATGTGACAGTTGACAAAGTGCTTTCATGAACACTGCCTCACTGCCCCATCTTTAATTAAAACAATTCACTTTCTTATTATATGTTCATTATAGGAAAGCTCGAAAATTCAGATAAGGAAAAAGGCAATGTCGTTCTACAGTCCAGCCAGGATCCCTATTAATGTTTGGCTGTAGAGCCTTCCAGATGGTTTTCTGTGTATATTTTTAAAGAAAAAAAAAAAAATGCCATAAGACCTTAGTTAATGGTTTGTAATATGCTTTCTTCACTTGTTATGTTGCGAGTGTTTTGTATCTCACGTAATTTTTGTTAACTCTGTGGGTAAAGGTCCATTTGGATCTCCATTTTATAGATAAGAAAACGGATGTGCAGAGGCAAAAATGGTGCTCAAGGTCATAATGGGGATGGTAAGCAGCAGCTAGGATTGAAACCCAGGACCTCGGCCACCTCAACAACCAGGGCACAGGGGTGTCTGTGACAGAGAGCTGGGACCTGCGTATCCTAAGTCCACGGACCATCACAGATCAGCTGAATGGGGATGGATGCTGGAGAGAGGGTTCATTTCTGTTAAAGATCTCCCTTTTCCCTCTTTCCTGACTTTGCTAGAACATTCTACCTAGGTCCCCATCACTATAGCGTCTACTCTCAAATATTTACACATACACATTAGCCCAGTGACTCAGAAAGTCAGCTCTGGGATCAGATGACTTGGGTCCAAATTCTGGCTCCCCACTTATTGGCTGTGTGACCTTGGGCACTAGGCTAACCCCTGTGAGTCTTAGCTCTATCACCTGTAAGATGGGATACTAATAGAACCTATATGGTGCAAACGATTAACATGCTCAGCTGCTAACCAAAGGGTTGGCGGTTTGAGTCTACCACAGGCACCTTGGAAGAAAGGTCTGGCAATATACTCCCAAAAAATCAGCCATTGAAAACTATGGAGCACAGTTCTATTCTGACATATGTGGGGTTGCCATGACTTGGAGTCAATTCAACAACAATGCATTACTGATACCTCAGGAGAATATTATGAGGATTAAATAAGATAACACAAATAATATGTTCAGCACACAGTTGCTCTTGCTGTTGTCAACTGCCTTGGAGTCAGCCCCCAACGCATGGCAACCCCATGCACAATGAGTTCAGACCACTGTGATCCACAGGATTTTCACTGCCTAATTTTTGGAAGTAGATTTCCAGGCATTTCTTCCTAGTTTGTCTTAGCCTAGAAGCTCTGCGGAAACCTGTCCAGCATCTTAGCAACATGCAAGCCTCCACTGACAGATGGGTGGTGGCTGCACTTGAGGTGCATTGACTAGGAATTGAACCTGGGTCTCCTGCATGGAAGGCAAGAATTCTACCACTGAACCACCACAGACCTCCAACACACAGTAGGTAAACTGTAAGTGTTAGTTCCTGGTTAGTTCCTCTCAACACTATGGTGATAAGTTCGTATTTCCCATTTCATGAGTGTGTACTTGTGCTGAGAGCTTTGCACGAAACAGATGCTATCCTCACTCTTGTGTGAATGGTGAAGTTCATCCAGGCTGAGCAGCTCTAAGAGCCGGGGGGAAAAAACTGAGATTCAAGCCCAAATCAGCTTCTCCATCACCCAGCAAGCTCTGGACTGAAGTCTTTTCTCAGGGAATACAAACTCATTGTCCAATTAGACCATATAGAACATGTTTAAGAAAGTAAATCTTCTTAGAAATTATCTTAATCATATATTGCATCACAGAGCCACCCAGAAGTACCTTGGGGATTATCTCTACACCTGTTGCTCTCCCTGAGTGAAATGGAAAGAATATGGAGATTGGGAATCAGAGAGACCCGGCTTCCAATTCTGATTCTGACACTGGAAAGCTCTGTGACCTTGGGCAGGTTACTTAACCTCTCTGAGACTTGGTTTTCAGGTTTATAAAATGAGAATAATCATGTCTCCCTTGGCAGGTGCAGTGAGAATTAAATACATTCAATCATTCACCCGTTTATTCCACAAATATTTAAACATGTAGTAGACTTTGTGGCTCAGTGGTTAAGATCTCGGCTGTTAACCAAAACGCTGCCAATTCAAATCTACCAGGCACTCCTTGGGAACCCTGTGAGGCAGTTCTACTCTGTCCTATAGGGTCGTTATGAGTTGGAATGGACTCAATGGCAATGGAGTAGACTTTCACCTTCTCCTCCTTCTCCCTTGGAATTCTGGGGTCACTCCTCAGGAGGAAGTTACTGTTCTAGCCTGAGACTTGATCATGAAATTCTAAAACTCCCTGAGCCTATCCAAGAGAATATCAAGCTCATCTTGGATCTTTAAAAGACATGACTTGATTTAATTGCATTCAGTTCCTGTCTCCTCTCTTGTCTGGTTCCTGAATCTCCAGGAGCAGACATCCCATGACCCAGAATTACAGGCCAGGGTCACTATGAGTCACAATCTACTCAACAGCAACGTGTTAAGGAGCCCTGGTGGAGCAGTGGTTAAGTGCTTGGCTGCTAACCAAGAGGTCAGCAGTTCCAATTCACCAGCCACTCCATGAGAGAAAGATACAGCAGTCTGCTTCTGTAAAGATTACAGCCTTGGAAACCCTATGGGGCAGTTCTACTCTGTCCTATGGGGTCACTGCGAGTCGGAATTGACTCGACAGCACTGGGTTTCTGGTTTTTTTTAATGAGAGGTAACAAACACATCACCCACTGCCAGATTCCCTCAGAAGGAGAAGCGAGACCTCTACACGTGGAAGACTTGTTTTCTGAACAGGAAGAACAAGAATTAATCCTCCCAAATAAATATCAAGCAAGGAATGGGTATTTTTATAATGCACAGAACACCATAAACTTTGTAACATCACACTTAGAAATTAACTTGCCCCTACCTATCTTCAGTTGAGGGAGCAGTTGTTCCATGGTAGAATTCCTGCCTTCCATGCGGGAGACCCAGGTTCGATTCCCAGCCCGTGCACCTCATGCACAGCCACCACCTGTCTGTCAGCGGAGGCTTGCATGCTATGGTGTTGAAAAGGTTTCAGTGGAACTTCCAGACTAAGATGAATTAGGAAGAAAGGTCTGGTGATCTACTTCCAAAAACCAGCCAATGAAAACATTATGGATCGCAATGGCCCAGTCTGCAACCAATCACGGGTATGGTGCAGGTCTGGGCAGTGTTTTGTTCCATCGTGCATGGAGTTCCATGAGTCAGGGACCAACTCGACAGCAGCTAACAACAACAAACCTATCCTCACTGTGACTCAGCTTCTTCATCTGTAAAATGGGAACAACAACAGAGCTTTCCCCCAGGACTGTTCTGAGGATTAAATCCAACCATGTAAGGGGAGCATTTAGGGTAGTCCCTAGCACACAGCCAATGCTGCATAAATATTAATGTAAAATGGAGAGAAAATCATCTATTTCATATGATGCTGAAGATTAAATAAGTGTATAAAATACCTTGCCTTGTGCCTGACACAGAGTGGCACCCAAAAAGCACCAGTTCCTACCCCTGGTCTTACCAGGTGCTAGCCCCTATAGAAAGCAAATCCGTATAATCATCAGCGACTAAGCCCTCAACCGGGGGGGTCAATAACATTTACTGAATATTGATAGGGGAGTCATTACATGAAAGTTAGCATTTTAGAGGAGCTAGGGGAATCTGTGCTTATCTGCGGCACTGTAACAGGTGAGATTGATCCATTTCACAGATAAGGATTGACTACGTAACGAGACTTGGCCAAAGTCATCCAGCTGGTGGTAACCTACACCTACATTCTTCCTCCTTTACCACACAGTATTCTGTGGTTGAGCTGGGACCCAGTGCCCCCCATAACCTACAGTCCCTCCAACACACAGGCACACATGCACATACATACACGCATGTATGCATACACGTCACACATGCATACCCACACACATACACACACGCATGCATGCACACGTGTCACACGTGTATACCCACACATATGCACACATTCATACATGCACACTTACACACACACATGCTCCCCTGCACACACATTCATACATGCACAGACACACACACACATGCACATAGTTGCCCCAAGATTCCCTATCCTAAAATTTTTTCAAAGCCTGGGAGATGAGAAGAGAGAAAGGAAAGCTTTTCCACTGCCAAATTCCCTTCCCCGTCACATTCTCTTCCTCTCCCACCCCTACATTGCAAAATCAGAAGTTTGGGGATGAAGAAGCAAAAAGCCTCATTTCATTATCCAAACTGTCAGCTGCTAAATTGACAGGGACTCGACTTGTCTCTGCCGAAGCTTCAGAAGTGTTCCACTGATGGGCTGTTTTATTTCAACTCTTCCTCTCTCTCTTTTGATCCTCTTTAATAAAGTCTGAGGGAAAAAGGTAACTTTTCATTTTAAATAGGGAAGGTGTGGTAGCAAGGGGCTTTGGGGGTTATAAATCGTTGCCCTTGCCATCCTGTCATCCGTTTCTGGAAAAGCATTTTACTTCAAGTCTTGAAGTGGGCGGGGAGAAGGGAATAGGTTTTAAGAAATGAAAGGCATGAAGATTGATTAAAGATGCTCCAAGGTGTAGGTGTTTTTCTTTTGACATTCTCCAATAAGGGACTAACAGAAATAAAAGTCATTCTCAAGGTAGAAAATGATTTCAGAAAGTCTAGGCAAGTGCCGAACTTCTTTGTCCCTTCCTATTAAAATTTTACAAACAGGCGACCGTGGGGCTTAGCATGTGTCTGGATTTCAGAGCCAGCATCAGAACATATACGCGTTAGCCCTTCAAAGGCAGGAGCAGGGGACAGTTCACCATCCTAGGACCACCACTGCTTGCAACTTACGTGACTACTTCAAAGCACTTGTTAGTTTAATCCTCAAAACTTTCTGGCAAGAAGCAGAACTTTTCGACACTGGTTGAAAATATCTCACTGGAATTACTGGTATAACAACAAAAAAATAGTTTGTAGTTTAATCCTCATAACTTTCCAGCAAGAAACAGAACTATTAGTTGCTGGCTGAAAATATTTGACTGGAGTCTTTGGTAGACAAAAAAATAGCGGCAATAATAATTATTGTTAACACTAACAACAGTTACTATATTGAGCACCACTCGTCTGTCAGATTGTCATACTATGGTGGCTTGCATACTGCTGTGATGCTGCAAGTTACGCCACCAGTATTTCAAATACCAGCAGGTCACACACAGCGTACAGGTTTCAGCAGAGCTTCCAGACCAAGACAGTCTAGGAAGAAAGGTCTGATGATCTACTTCTGAAAATGAGCTAATGAAAACGCTAGGGATCACAGAATATCGTCCAGGACTTCAACTCACTTACTTTGGACACGTCATCAGGAGGGACTGACTGCTGGAGAAGGACATCCTATTTGGTAAAGTGGAGGGCTAGCAAAGATGAGACAAACCCTCAGTGAGATGGACTAACATAACAGCTGCAACGACGGACTCAAATATACCAACTACCATGAAGATGGGGCAGGACCGGGCAACGTTTCGTTCTGTTGTACATGGGGTCACCATGAGTCAGAGCTAACTTGACGGCAATTAACAACAAGGGATCGAGCAGTTACTATGAGCCAGACACTATTCTAAGTATTCTGCGTGCACCACCTCAGTGTATCCTCACAAGAACCCTACAAAGAAAATTCTGCTGTTGTCTCCATTTTACAGGTGAGGAAACACAGGATTGAAGAGACTGAGTCACCCAAGATCGCATAGCTAGCAAGTGGTACAGCTGAGTTTCTAACCCAGACTCTACCCCTCTCCGTAGTGGCTTTCCCGGAGTCTCCCAACACTCTCAGGAAATGAGAGAACCACCCAGAAAACCACTGAAAAGCTGGGCCATTTTACAAAAGCCCGTGTGGATCAGCCCTGAGGCCAACACCTTCTGACTCTCTGAAAATTGAATATGACACATATTTTATCCACAGTCCCTGGAAGAGAAACCTGAGATCCAGAAAGAATTTCTAAATTTCTAGTTTGTAGTACTTAGGAGAAAAAAAAAAAAGAAGCAAATAAGGACAAATGAAAAACACACAGCTGCCAAAGCAATTCAGCACCGGCAAGAATCTTAATCTAAGACCTCATTTACAGAGCTTGACATCTGACCAAACCAGGGGTCCTGCTGGGCAGTGTCCCCACCCCAGGTCGTCCCTAGTGAACTGAACAAATGAAATGACCCAAGTCTGCGCAGGGCATCTGGGAGACAGGAGGTGGCTAGGGAGCTTGGGCTCTGACCCTGTAAATGCTGCCCAGGTCCTGCTCTCCAAGGCATTTGCAATTTGATTGCCCACAAAGAAAACCAGACAGACCTTCAAGTCTCTAATGTTAGGGTAGCTTTCCTGTTTGAACAAAGTGCTTCTTAAAAAAAAAAAAAACTATTGAGGTGAAATTCATATACCGTGCAATTAACCATTTTAAAGTGAACAATTAGGTGGCTTTCAGTACATTCACAATGTCGTGCAACCATCACCTCTATCAAGTTCCAAAACATTTTCATCCCCCAAAGGAAACCCCATACCCATCAACCAGTCCTTCCCCTTTCCCTGGCCCCTGGCAACCACCAATCTGCTTTCTGTCTCCATTAAATTACGTCTTCTGATATTTCACGTAAATGAAATTGTACAACATGTGACCATTTGGGTCTGGCTTCTTTCACTTAGTATGAATGTTCTTGAGGTTCATCCACGCTGCAGCATGCACCAGTGTTCTGTTCCTTTTTACAGCTGAGTAATATTCCACTGTATGGACAGACCGCATTTTGTTTATCCATTCCTCCTTTGATGGACATCTGGGCTATTCTCACCCAGCTCCGCCCCAGCTCCTTTCTCTTCTCCCTCCTCCTTCTTCATTTTGCTCATAGCCCTTGCCACTCCATAGAATTTTGTTACATTTATCTGTTTATGTCTTTATCGTCTGTCTTCCCCACTGGAATATAAGCTCTGAGAAGAAGCCAGAAGTCTGGACTCACTGTCTCACCTCTGTATGGCCCAGCACCTAGCACAAGGCCTGGCAATAAAGCAATATTTTATCTCGATGCATAAATATTTGTTGAATGAATCCATTCTTGAACACTTAGAAATTATAGCTGCCGTGATTGTTAAATATTATTTGTACTGAACCAGTTGCCATCAAGTCAGCTCTGACTTACGGTGACCCCATGTGTGTCAGAGTAGAACTGTGCTCGATAGGGTTTGGGTTTTTTCCCAACAATTCTACACGTACAATTCAGTGACATGACTACCTTCTTCAAGTTGTACAACCATTCTCGCTATCCTTTTCCAAATTATCCCACCATCGTTAACATAAACTCACTTCCCCTTCAGCAAAAACTTCCCCTTTCCTCTTCTCTCCCACCCCTGGTAACCACTAATAATTTCTGGTCTCTATATATTTGCTTATGTCATATAAGTGAGATCATACAGTATTTATCCTTTTGTAACCGACTAATTTCCCTCAGCATGATGTTTTCGGGGTTCACTCATATTGTGGCATGTTTCAGGACTTCATTTCTCTTCAGGGCTGAGTAATATTCCATTAAGGAGCCCTAGTGGCACAGTTGTTAAGCACTTGGCTGCTAATCAAAAGGTCAGTGGTTTGAAACCACCAGCCGCTCCATGGAAGAAAGACGTGGCAGTCTGCTTCCATAAACATGACAGCCTTGAAAACCCTATGGGACACTTCTACTCTATCCTATAAGGTCACTACGAGTTGTAATTGACTCGACAGCAATGGGTGGTAATACTCCATCGTATGTATATACTACATTTTGTTTATACATTCATCTATTGACAGACACCTCCCAAAGGGTTTTCAATTGCTGATTTTTCAGACGTAGATCACCAGACCTTTCTTCAAGATGTCTCTGGGTGGACTCCAATCTCCAATCTTTCAGTTAGCCGCTCAGCACATTAGCTGTTTGCACCACCTGGGAGCTCCATCATTTATACCACTCATCTTGAATTTAGGCAAGAAATAAGGGGGAAAAGGCCTCACCGCAGCCCACGCCCCATTTACATTCAGGGATGCCATGGACGGATAGAGTCTTAAGAAATAAAGGCTGGTGACCAGAGAAAGGGAGAAGAAACTTGTCCTTATCTTCATTCTGCCTCCTTTCTAGCTCTGCATCCTCTGAGCCTCTGCCCCACCTGACCCTCCTTCAAAAGCTTTCCTGATCCACTGTCCTCCTCACTGCTGCCCCATGGGCCTCTGAAGGAGAGAGGAACTGGGGAGCCTCCTTGCACTCAGCCAAATCCCAGCAACACAGCAGAAGAGCATCCCTACATGGAGAAGCCACAATTCAGAAGGATGATTCCTGAGGCTCTTCTAATTCCAGAACTCTTTCTTGCTCAGTCACTCTGCCTCCCTTGAGTGACAGGCATTATATTAGTTTTATAACCTCTTGTGTTGGCAAACTCCAGAAAGCCGAAAGCAGCATTATATGACCTTACCTGCTGGAAGGCACCCTATTTTTATCTCCAGACAAATGACTTAGGGAGCAGGCTTTCCAAATCCTTCCGTCTCTTCCCTTGCCGTGCACCTGCCCTGATTTCTCTCCCAATTTCTCTCTACAGAGATAATGATTGTGGAGGTTTCAGAGCCTGATGTGGCAGAATATAAATTCGCTTACATTACCCGTATAATCCTGACCCAGGCACAGAGATAAAAGTGGATGCTTCCAGGAAAAAGATGTTGAGTAAACACTGATAATCTTTCTTTACCCACTTAGCAAAGGTATACACTTCCATAAGCACCAGGGGGCTTTTCCAGGATGTCCAGATTTGGCACCTCTGAGATAACACCTTGCCACAGGATGGCAGAACCTAGCAGGGCTTGTGAACAGGATACGAATCCCAGCTCTACCACTTACTAGCTGTGTGGCCTTGGGTAAACTGCTTCACCTCTCTGAACTGCAGTTTGCACATCTCTAAAACGGGAATAATGAACGTGCCCACTTGATAGAGTTGTTTTGAGAATTAATTAAAATAAAGCACCTAGAGAACAGTCTGCCTACTGTGTCCTTATTACTATTGTTATTATGCTCATCACTGGTGGGGATTCTGTTCCCTTCCCCCAGGAAGAATCTGTGCATTCATTTGGCCAATTCTGATTAGACACCTTACTTTGGACATATTATCAGGAAAGACCAATTGCTAAAAAAGGACATTATGTTTGGTAAAGTAGAGGGCCAACGAAAACAAGGGAAACCCTCAATGAAATGGACTGACAGAACAGCCACAACAATGGACTCAAACATACCAATGATCATGAAGATGGCGCGGCACCAGGCAATGTTTCGTTCTGTCATACATAAAGTTGCCATGAGTGGGAGCTGACAACAACAGCCAACACGTATAAGGCACTTTGATCAACCAGACAGACAGCTTTTCCACCCACACAGAACTTAAACTCTAGGGCTGCACTGTCAAATACGGAACCGCTTGCCACAGGTGGTTATTGAGCCCATGAAATGTCGTGAGTGCAAACTGAGTTGTCCTCTGAGCACAAATACTCAAGTGACCAATGAAGACCCACAGACAACTAACGAAGGCTTGGCATGGGGGAAAAAAGTAAACACATAGCTCATTAATCATTTTCACATGGACTACAGGTTAAAATGACAATATTTTGGAAACACTGGGTTAAAAATATGTTATAAAAATTAATGTCATCTGTTTCTTTTTACTTTTTTTTAATGTGGCCACTAGAAAATTTAAAATTGGATACATGGCTAACATTATATTTCTCTTGGATATACAGTGTCTAGCACAGATCTAGAAGAGACAGCCATTAAACAAGAATCACACCTTAATTATTTAGTTACAATGTAACAGAGCAATTGAGAGTTGGAGAAAGGCTCCCTTGAGGAGTAATATTTCAGCTGGGATCTGAAGGGGGAGTGGCAGTTAATTAAACAAAGAAGGACAAGAGTCCCATCCAGAACCAAGATGCCCAAAGCTGTGACCCATTCAAGGAAATCCGAGGGGTCAATGGAGCCAGAGTACAGATGATGTGCAGGGCAGGTAGAGTGGGGGGACTGAGGCATCCACTTTTATCTGTGCGCCTGGGTCAGCATTATGCAGATAACATAAGGAAATTTATATTCTGCCACCTCAGGCTCTGCAGATCAAGGTGGGGAATTGAGAATCTATCCAGAGGACAGTGCTATATGCAATGTCATGGCACCAATGACCATCCCTGATGGATGGGACTCAACGCACTTGAGTTGTGGACCTGTTCGTGTCTTCAATTAGATCATGAACTCCTGGAGGACAGAGCCATGTCCTAGTACTTTCTGCTGCTTCATACCATCTCAGCCCCTGGCACGAAATTGGCACCAATAAATATCTGTTATCTTATCATGCAGAAGGCCAGCACACGTGGGTCCCCCTAAGCAGCGAGTCCTTCCTGGCACCAGGTCTGCTGCTGGAGCCCAAACATCATGTTGACAATGATGCCAAAGGGGATTTCTGAAGGGAGATGCTGCCAAGATGAAGATGAAGAACAAATGCCAAACTAGAAGTATCCCTCCAGGTCTCAACAATAATTAAAACTCAAACTGATAAACATCATAGACAGAGGTGGAACTAAGCGTGTTTAGATCCATGCAGATGTTAACAGTTAAAATCAGTCCATCCCTAGTTACTAAACCTGTAGGGCAGTCCGATGCTGGGAGAGAAGGCACCAAACTCAAATTGAGCAGCTGGTTATTCGTTCTACAAATATTTACTGGGCACTTACTATGGAGCAAGTACGCGGTGAGATGCTGGAAACCTTGGTCAGCTCCTGCTAGCTGTATCTGATCATAAACACTTAATACTCCAAGAGGATAAGTTGTCTCGTGCTGCAGTGGGAACTGCTGGAAATCTTACTGTTGTTGTTAGTTGCCATCTCAGCTCTAACTCATGGTGGTTCCATGTACAACAGAATGAATGGTCCTGTGCCATCTTCACAATCCTTGGTATGTTCAAGCCTACTGTTGCAGCCACTATACATTTTGAGTGCCTTCCAACCTAGAGGACTCATCTTCCAGCATTATACCGGACAATACTCTGTTGTGATCCACACGGTTTTTACTGGCTTATTTTTGGAAGTAGATCACCAGGCCTTTCTTCTTAGTCTGTCTTAGTCTGGAAGCTCCACGGAACCCTATCCACCATGGGTGATCCTACTAGTATTTGAAACACAAGTGGCATAGCTTCATGAAGCCACCACAGTATGACAAACCGACAGATGGGTGGTGGGGCTTGTTAAAACATTGATGATGATCCTCAGTCCTAAGTTGCTAATACTGTAGGGCTGGGTGAGCCCAAGAATTGGCATTTGTAACAAGTTCCCAGGTGATGCTGATGTTGCTGGTCCAGGGACCGCACTTTGAAAACCACTTTTCCAGACTTTGGCATCAAGACCTTTCAGTGTTTTAACCAACCTTCATAACCTCACTGTGAGCTAGTCTCCAAGCCTCTCTAACTCTGACCTTTTCCTCTCACTCCAGCAAATGGGAGATCAAGAGGAAGGGCACAAGAGGAATCTGACCCTTAATGAAACAGAGACAGTCCACAAAGTGCTCTCCTGCCAGTAACTGTGATCAGAGAAGACCTAGGTGGCATCACTGGGGGAGGATGATTACAGCCAGCCCTTGCTCAGACCGTTCAAATTCTAATTCAATCACACACTTACTTTCCCAGGCATTGGGAGAGAAGCTTTCATCCATGCTGTCTCATGTATCCATCACAGCAACTTTTCAAGGCAGATACCATGATTTCCCTTTTAACTGATGGCAAAACTGAGGCTCAGAGAGGTAAAGTGGGTTGGCCAAGGTCACACAGTAGGAAAAGGCAGAGCTGAGGTTTGAACCTAGATCACCTGAATCCAGCATTGGAACTCTTTCCACTACCTGACTCTCTTCCTGCCAACTGGCATGTCTCCCTCTTTCTTCTTCTCCAATCCCTATTCTGAACATCGGTCAAAACACACTTCTTGAGGAGACATCCCTCCCATCCTGAGTTCTCCTGTAATAAATTCCGTTCAGTTCCACAAAGACCTACTAAGTGTCAGGTTCTGAGACACAGAGGTGAACAAAAGAGACAAAGTCCCTGTCCCTGCTGGGTTCAGAGCAAAGTCATGTGAGCAGACCATTGTAACACAGAGTACAACGTATTGTCCAAGCACAGAAACTTGGTGTGCCTTGGCAGGTCAGGCAAGGCTTCTGGGAGGAGGTGATATCTGAGCTGAACCTTACAGGAGAGTAAGAGTTAACCAGAGGAAAGTATAGTGCTCAAAACAGAGCCTTGGCTCGGAGCCTTCAGCTACCCTTGAGCACCCACCCCTGCCCAGGACTTCCCAACTCCATACACGGCACTGCCATTCACTTAGTTGCTTGGGACCAAATCCCAAGAGTCATCCTTGATGCATCTCTTTCCCTTACACCCACAGCAAGACCTACTGACACTAAGTCTCTATAGATCCCGAACCTGGCCACACTCTTCATCGCCATGACAACCATCCAGTCCAAGGCACCCTCATCTTGTGCCTAGACAAATCCAGCAGCCTCTTGACTGGCCTCCCTGCCTCCCCTCCAGCTCCTCTACAACCCATTATCCAACAAATGATCTTTCATAATTATATATCAGACCCTTATTCCTCTGCTGAAAATCCCCAATGGCTTCCTATTAATCTTAGAATCCAACTTCCTTCCTATTGCCTACAAGCCTCTTCCCAATCAGATCACAGCCCATGTCTCTACCTTCTCATGTCCTCCCACCCTCCTCCAGTCTCTTATCTCCTCAAAGATACCAACTCACCTCAGGGCCTTTGCACTTGCTGTTTCCTGTTTGGAAATCTCCCTCTAGACCCCTGAAGAGCTGGCTCTTTGTCACCTTCTCAGGAAGGCCTCCCCTGACCTCCCAGTCATTCCCTGTTTATCAAAGCTTCATTTTCTTGGTAGCACTGAGTCATTCTCTGCATACTGTATTGCAGCAGATATCAACTTGTATCTTGTGCATTTTGTCCTACTAATGAAACAGTTCTCTACTTATTTAAAGACCAGAACCTTCTTTCCATCTCTCCCCCCTGCCTAAGTGGTAACTTCTCCCTAACCCCAAAAGATAACTTACACAGCTCTGTACCCACTATACGTGACCACTTTATAAACATGTGGAGCTTATAAAACATGGAAGACCTAATATTCCTTCAATAAGATGCAAGAAAAGCAACAACTAAGAGCAGAAGCTCTGGAGGTCAGACAGAGCTGGCTACATTACATGCATCCCCTGGGCTGGTTGCTTAATTTCTGTGCCTCAGTGCTCTCATCTGTAAAATAGGAATAACAGTAGTCCCTATCTCAGACAGAAAGAACTCCATATAAAGTTCTCGGTGCTGTGCCCGGCACAGAGTAAGCCCTCAAGCAAAGGGAGCTATTATTAGGAATCCCAGTGGCTTAAATCACATCAGCAGCCTCTCCCAGCCCCTCTGCCCTGCCCTCTGGCTTCGTCCCCGCGTCTGACTCACTCTACCCCTCTCCATGCCTTGACTGCTGGTTGGCTGCTATTTCTCCAGAGCTGGAATATGTCATAATGTGATTGATGCACCCAATCATAAAAATAACCAGTTATTTTGATGCCGGGTGAGTCATCCCTAAAAATAACTGGGTGTCTTGGAAGTGAAGGCGCTACAGGAGATGTCGGGTTGCATCAGGAGCAGATACACCCTCACCAACACACAAACACACCAATACACATACACACACATGCACACCCACACCAACACACACATGCACACACACAACACACACCAACACATGCACAAACACACACCAACACACCTGCACACATACCAACACATGCATGCACACACACACACACCAACACATGCACGCACACACACACACACACACCAACGCACGCACACCCACATGCACACACCGACACACATGCACACACACACATCAACTCATGCACACACCAACACACACACACACACACGCACACACCAACACACACGCACACACACACACACCAACTCATGCACACACACAGCCACACCAACACACATGCACACACACCAACACACACACACATGCACACACCAACACACATGCACACACACACAGCCACACCAACACACTCACACACACACCAACACACACACACACACGCACACACCAACACACACGCACACACACACACCAACTCACGCACACACACACCCACACCAACACACATGCACACACACCAACACACACACACACATGCACACACCAACACACATGCACACACACACATCAACTCATGCACACACCAACACACACACACACACGCACACACCAACACACACGCACACACACACACCAACTCATGCACACACACAGCCACACCAACACACATGCACACACACCAACACACACGCACACACACCAACACACACACACACATGCACACACCAACACACATGCACACACACACAGCCACACCAACACACTCGCACACACACCAACACACACACACACACACACACACAACCCTATCCAGATGATGTGTTGTTGTTGTGTGCCATCTAATGGATTCCGACTGACAGGGACCCCATGTGACACAGCAGAACTGCCCCATAGGGTTTTCTAGGCTGTAATTTTTATGAGAGCAGATTGCCAGGTCTTTCTCCCGTAGCCACTTTAAATGGGATGGGAAAACGCATCGGCTTTAACCAAAGAGGAAAAGGACCTTCCCCCCACTTATCACTCTCCCTCTGACTTGGTGATCGTGACATTTTATTAGAGGGCTCTTGTCAAGAGGCAGCCCAGATGGGGACAGATGAGGTGGCCTAACTATAGGATTAGAGAACACTGTCGGCTAACAGTGTCCCCAGGCTGCAGGAAGTCACTGACTCACAGCTCCAGTAACCTCCCCGGACTTCATTTGCCACGAGTGCTCCCTGAATTCTGAGCAGGTATCATGAGACCTTCCTTTAGTAGAGAAATGCCCCCCAGACATGTCACCACCTGACATGGCAACTTGCGTCACAAAGGACGCCCACTCGTCATCCTTCGAGCCACACGGAAAGGAGTCCATTGCTGTTGAAAGTGCCAGGGAAGATGAGACCGGGGAGAAATACGCTCTTCACTACTGGGGCTGTGTGCTTTCCCCCTGGGCACTGCAGGGGCTCTGGACACAAGCTTTTAAAAGCCTACAGACTTTTTAGAAAAATAAATGAAGTCCAACTTGTCAGCAGTGGCACCTTTGCCTCCTCCTTTCGGACACCCACTCCACCTTCTGGAAAACAATGCTCCCTTTGCACATTGAGCTCAGCACACCAAGTGGGATGGGCTAGAACATCAGGAAAGCTCAAGAAGGCCCAGAGGAGTGACTCGGGGTTCTCAGTGCGCTGAGACTCTCTGGGAGGGAGGACTCGGAATCTTCACAGATGCTCCTGGCCCCAAGAGAGTAATGTTTGCCTCCCAAGATGCAGGAAAGAGGTTATGCCGACCTGCTGGCAGTGGGTGAGGACTAAATGAGGTCGGTAGGAGTTGGGGGAAGTTGGAGTTAGAATGCCTGGGTTTGAATACAAGCTCTGTCTCTTACTAGCTAGGCATCAGTGAGCAAGTGATTGTGTGAGCCTCGGTTTGCTCATCTATAAACTGGGGAGAATCATACCTACCTAATAAGGTGGACTAGGAAAAAAGGCCTGGTGATCTACTTCTGAAAATTAGCCAGTGAAAATCCTATGGATCATATAGGATATCCGATATAGTCTGATACAGTGCTGGAAGAAGAGCCCCCTAGGCTGGAAGGCACTCAAAATACATAGTGGCCACCAACTATGGACTCAAACATGTCAACGATCATGAAGAAGGTGTAGGACTGGGCAACATTTTGCCATGTTGTACACAGGGTCACCAGGGGTCAGAGCCGACTCAACAGCAAGTAACGACAACAACAAGGTGGGGGTAAGGACTAAATGAGATCACGTAGGGAAATCACTTAACGCCGCACCAGGTATACAGTAAGGATCAAGTCACCAACATCGTTGCTGGCATCATCATCATCATCACTTCAGACAAAATATGGAAGGGCTATAAGCTGCCCTGTCGATTTCTGAACCCATGCTACCTTCCTGAGGGTGAAGCTTTACACCCAAAGGAACATCGTTATGTTGGGCAATGAACATGGCTTTTGGAGTCAAACAGACCTGGGTTCAAATCCCAGCTCTGCCCCTTACCAGGTGGGTGACCTTAGTTTCCGCAAGCCTCAGTTTCCTCAGCTGTAAAAAGAAGCTGATAATGCCTACTTCCCAGAGGAGGTGTGAGAATATATGGTAAGGCCACAGGAGATGAGAGTTTCCTCTGCTTCCCCTTAACATGGCGGCTTAGGGAAGACAAGAAAAACTTCCACTCAACCTGACCCACCTGAGGATTTCCTCATGGGCTGATGGAGTCCCATGTGGTTGAGAGCCACCAGCCCTGCAGCTCAGCCTCCGAAGGACCTGGCAATCACACTGTGCAGGGAGATCATGCTATGGTCACCTGATTCACCCATTCATTTAAGGACCATTTACTTAATGCCTATGTGTCAAGCTCGGAAATGGAGGCTGGGAACATGGGGGAGAGCAAAACCAACACGGTCCTCACTGTCCCAAAGTACACGGCATAACAGTGGTGCCCAACGATAAAGAAATGGTCACACAAAGACTGGATTACATACAAGTGTTAAGCATTTTGAAGGGAGAGCACAGGGCACTATGGATAGCCAGAGGCCCCAATCCAGTGTCACTAACCAGATCCAAAATAGCTAACTTTTTTCCTCTCGCCTCTGAAGCATCAAGCCAGACCTTCCTACAGCCCAGCTCTGAAAGTCTCCACTTCTAAGAAAGAAGAAGCATCAGGGGCTGAGCTACCTGTCTTGAGCAGGAAACAACGGTGATGGAGCTGCTCTGCCTGGAGCTGCTCATTCAAGAGCTCTCTCCTGGGACTGCCTTCTGTTCCAGCCGCAGGCTAGGCAAGTTTTGAGAGCAGAGAGTAAGCAGTTACTAAGGTCACAAAGTCAAATAACAAGTATTGGTGAGCGTGCGGAGAAACTGGAACTCATACAGTGCTGGTGCAAACGTAAAACGGGGCAGTCACTTTGGAAAAGTCTCAAATGATTAAACATAGAATTACCATAGGACCCAGCAATTCCACTCCTAGATATATACCCGAGAGAAATGAAAACACTTGCGTGTCCTCACAGAAGCTTGTATGCAAATGTTCACTGCAGCACTAGTCACAATAGCCAAAAGGTGAGTGTCTATCAACAGATGAATGAATAAACATAATGAAGTATCTCCATACAATGGAATATTACCTGACCATTAAAAGAAATGAAGTTCTAATACCTGCTACAACATGCACGGACCTTGAAAACATTATGCTAAGTGAAAGGAGCCACTCACAAAAGGCCACATGATATGATTCCATTCCTACGAAATGTCCAGAATAGGGAAATCTATAGAGGCAGAAAGTAGATTAGTGGCTGTATAGGGCTGGAGGAGAGGGGGATTAGTGGGTAGTAGCTAAAGGGTACAGAGTTTCTTTTTGTGTTGATGAAAATGTCCTAAAATTGGCTGTGGTGATAGTTGCACTTATCTGTGAATATACTAAAAACCACTTAAATGTACACTTTAAACGTGTACAATTATATATTTATGTGAATTATATTCCAAAAATCAAAACCAAACCCGTTGCCATTCAGTTGATTCTGACTCACAGCAACGCTACAGGACAGAGAAGAACTGCCCCGCAGGGTTTCTAAGGCTGTAATCTTTAGGAAAGCAGACTGCCATATCTTTCTCCTGAGAAGCAGCTGGTGAGTTCGAACCGCTGACCTTTCGGTTAGCAGCCAAGTGCTTAACCACTGTGCCTCCAGGGCTCCTTGTGAATTACATTAAAGCTGTTTTTAAAAAGTTACTAAGGATAAAGGCGGGGAAGGAGAAGGGAAGGCAGGTGAAAAGTCTGATTAAAAAAAAAAAACCATAGATGATCAGCAGTCATTGGCCTTATTCTTCGCATAAGCAAAATTCTGAGGATGGGTACAGGAATCAAACTAAATGGTGTCTGCACCTCAGCATCGCCGCTTCCAAGCTGTGTGTCCTTGGATGAGTCACTTAACATCTCTGAGCCTGTTTTCTAATCAGTGATAGTACTCACTGCTGAGGGTTTTTGGGAGAAAAATGGATGCAAACCACAATGCCTGCCTCTTACCGTTGAGCAAACAGAGAGATGATCACTAAGAAACTAGGGCACCTACGAGTTACTAAAATTCTGCCCCACCTCCCAGAGCTGTGTCTTGTTGAGAGTAGAGGAAGGCACATGGCCAAGCCAAGGAATCTCCCTCCAGAGCTCAGCCTCCTGTGCCCTATGAGACGTGACTAGTGACTACAAGAGACAGTGGGGTGATAACTCAGTGATGATGGGTCTACCTGGAGACTTAGAAGAAGCATCTAGAGGGCATCTTCTGAGGCTTGGTGCATACAGGCATCGGCCTCTCTGAGATCTGGGGAAATACAAAGGTCCCCCAACACCACCTGTTATCAGAATGCTTTGGGAGGGCTGAAAAAGGACAAAGGGAAAATGTTCAGCCTACAGCTCACCTCTGGAGAAGGTCGGAGATAAAAAGAGAGGGCAGACGCTCCAGTGACCTGCCAAGTGTCACTGCAGATGGTCACGAGAATTGGGGACCAATTATGGTAGGATTTAAAGGGCCCTCACTGCATGCCGCGCCCTGTGGGGCTCTCTGAGAGTGGAGGGCACTTAAGTCCTTCCCTTCAGGGCCAGGTTCCAACTGGTACATCCTCAGCTGCTATTCCTGACTGCCCCGCCCCCAAATCCTAAAACCCCAGAGTCACAGATGCCTGGGTGCTTGTGTCCCTTGGGGAGCTGGGGAGGCTGAGCCCCACTGGCCACTCAGTCGAAGAAAAGCAGATTCTGTGGGGACAGAAAAGGGCAGTGGAAGAGCCAGGAAAGCAGCAAGTGCCCATGGCCTGAGGAAAGGAGATTGGGCAGCTGGTCTGGCATTCCCCAGAGGCCCCAGGGCTGAAGAATGTTCCATGATCAGGGTTTCTCACCATGGAAGCTTGTCCCCAAGAAAAGAGTGAGTGGGAAGGCAGTAGAGTGAGTCTGAGATATACCAGAATCTTTGGGTGGCATAAGCATTTAAAGCACACCATTGCAAACTGAAAGGGCCATGCAGAGGTGCCTCAGAAGAAAGGCCTGGCGACCTACTTCTGAAAAATCAGTCATTCACAGCTTTATGGAGCATAGTTCTACTCTGATACACCTGGGGTCACCAGGAGTCAGAGTCAACTAACGGCAGCTGTATTTTTTTTTTTTTTTTACTCAGCTGCTAACCAAAAGGTTGGTGGTTCTAATCCGCCCAGCAGCTCCACGGGGGGAAGACCTGGTGATCTGTTCCCATAAAGATTATAGCCTGGCAACCCCTATGGGGCAGTTCTGCTCTGTCACATGGGGTCACCATAAGGCACCTAACAACAAGAGCATACTTGCAATAGGAATGGCGAGCAGAGCCAGCCACTAGTCACGTGACCACAGGTCAGTGTATGAGTCTCCTGTGGCTGCTGTAATAAACGGCCACAAAACTTAGTGGCTTAAAACAACATGAATTTATTATCTGACAGATCTGGAGGTCAGAGTCTGAAATGGGTCTCACAGAGCTGAAATTAATGTGTTGGCAGAGCAGGGTTCCTTCTGGAGGCTCCCGAGGAGAATCTACTTCCTCGCCTTTTCCAGCTTCTATCAGCTGCAGCATTCCCTGGCTCCTGGCCCTCTGTTTTCATCTTCAAGGCCAGCAGCGGAGCATCTTCAGTCTCTTGTTCTGACCCTCCTCCCTCCCTCTTTTTCTTATAAGGACCCTTGTCATTATGTTGGGCCCACCCAGATTAATTCAGGATAATCTCCCCATCTCATTACATCTGCAAAGCCCCCATGCCACGTAAAGACACATATTCACAGGAACCAGGGAGTAGGGTGGAGCCCTGGTAGCACAGTGGTTAAGAACTCAGGCTGCTAACCAAAATGTCAGCAGTTCAAATCCACCAGCCGCTCCTTGGAAACCTTGTGGGGCAGTTCTGCTCTGTCCTATAGGGTTGCTATGAGTAGGAAATCGACTTGACAGCAATGGGTTTTTGGTTTGGAGATTAGGGTATGGACATCTTTGGGTGTAGTTATTCTGCCTACCATAGCAAGTAAGTTCCTTCATCTCTCTGAGCCTCAGTTTTCTGACCT
This sequence comes from Dugong dugon, assembly GCA_030035585.1. Taxonomy (NCBI): domain Eukaryota; kingdom Metazoa; phylum Chordata; class Mammalia; order Sirenia; family Dugongidae; genus Dugong; species Dugong dugon. The sequence continues at coordinate 15,231,751 of CM057476.1, forward strand.
GTAAAATGGGGATAATAATAATAATGGCATCAATGCCCTAGGATCGGTCTGAGGATAAGAGCATGAATAGAACAATAACTTAGCACGTGGCCTAGGACAAGCATGGAAGGGATCAGTCAGGGTTTGTATCCTTCCTCTGCTTTTCCTTCCCTTCCCACCCCCACTCTTTACCAGAAACTTCCCAGGAAGTCTGTGGCATCTTTGGAATCAAGGTTGGCCAAACTCCTTATCCAAGTTTGAGGCTCAGGAGGGAGTTACATATTGACTCCCAGCCCAGCTCCGACAAGAGGTTATCATTCTTCATAGAAAAGTGAAAAATGGATCTTCACACCCCCCGATCTGGGAGTAATGGGATTTTTCAAGCAGGCTCCATTACTGTGTCTCAGTGCCATTTGACTGATAATTGTATTCTGAGGCCTGAACTGATAAATTGCCCATGCATTGTCATTACTGGGTGTTTACCTGATCTATTTGATGAATATTAACACACACAAAAAAATCTCCATTCCCGAAGCCATTCCAGGCAAAATGATGCCTTCCTCCCGCCCCTCTCCTACCAGTGACTGCCGAAAACAATGTACAGAGTTAAGTAATAACAAGCCCTTGTCAGAGTGATTTATTGGGCGTGAAAACAAAGAAAGAGAGGGACTGGAGCCTCTCCTTCATTAAGCGACACCTGGGGGAAAGAACACAGTGTTCTGTTCCTCTCCAGAGCTCGGAGAGGCAAGAGGAGAGGTAGAGTCCAAAAGTCCACAGAGAAGAGAGTTTAGATGACCCATTTGGACAACCTTTGCCAAAGGATCTGTGAAAGGTACCGGATGCCTCCTGTGTACCCCTGTGCCATGCTGAGGAGTCTACAAAAAAGAGGTAACATGTACTGGGAGGCCCTGGATGGTGCAAACAGTTAACGCACTCAGCTACAACCGAAAGGCTGGAGGTCTGAGTTCATCCAAAGGTGCCTCGAAAGAAAGGTGTGGAGACCTACTTCTGAAAACTCAGCTATTAGAAACCCTAAAGAGCACCATTCTACTCTGACACATGTGGGGTCACCATGAGTTGGAGTTGACTCGATGGCAATGGACTTGGTAACACGTACTGAGCACTAGCTCTGATCCAGGCTCTCCGGACATGCATTTAATTCTTGCTACAATTTTGTGAGACTGGGTCCATCGGTGGCCTCATTTTACAGATGAGCATACTGGAGCTCAGAGGGGTCAAAGCCACACTAGAAGGTGGCAGAGCTGGGTCTAGAAGCCAAGTCTGACTCCCAAAGATAATTCTTTTTCCATTATTCCAGGGGTTGGTATACCAGAGGTTGGCCCATGGGCCAGCTGCCTATTTTTTGTACACTAGGTTTTGTTGGAACACAGCCACACTCGTTCATTTACGTTATCATCTATGGCTGTTTTCTACAATGGCAGAGTTGAGTAGTTGCAACAGAGACCCTCTGGCCTGCAAAGCCTAAATGTTGACTATCTGGCCCTTTAAGAGAGTCCGCCGATCCCTGCTACTACACCATTTGTCAGCAAGTTTACAGTCCAGTTGGAGAACCCAGACTAAGTGCTCAGTAAATGAAGCCAGAATAATAATCATCTGCATTGCTATTGTTGTTTAATTATTACTGTTATTATTACACTGCTTTGAACATCTTTAAGGAGCCCTGGTTGCGTAGTGGTTAAAGCACTCAGCTGCTAACCGAGAGGTCGGCAGTTCGACCCCACAAGCCGCTCCATGGGAGAAAGATGTGGCAGTCTGTTTCCATAAAGATGACAGCCTTGGAAACCCTATAGGGCAGTTCTACCCTGTCCTACATGGTTGCTATGAGTTGGAATCGACTTGATGGCAACGGGTTTGGGGTTGACCATCTTCACCACCTTGAGGAAGACCGAGAACTCATCCCAGTCACTCCATTAAGGAATCAGCCAGCCTTCAACATAATGACTGCTGTGTTTTAAACATACTTAATAATGTTTTAAGTCTTTCAATGTTTCTTAATGAAAGTTTAAAATGTAATCGCATCCTTCAACGGCTCTTCTCCTGAAAATCTGAGCTGCTCTCCCTCCCATCCGGAACCATTCCAGGGATGTCCAAAGGCACACACTGGAGAAGGTCGAAGTGATTTCCCAGACGGACTGCAGGTGAGATCCTGGTGAAATCGTAAGACTAGAGATATCTTCAGACACTGAGCACTGATGATCAGGTGCCAGTCTAGTGTCCTCAGGAGTATTTTCATTCCTGAAGCCATTCTGCGCAATATGATGCCATCTTCCCTCCCCTCTCCTACCCATGACTGCCAAATAACGTACAGAGCTAAGTAGTAAGAAGCCTTTGTCAGAGTGGGAAATAGACGGGAAGCCCCCTGAAGTCAATCACTGGCAGTTGCCATCAGGTTGGTTCTGACTCCTGGCGACCCCATGTGTGTCAGAGTAGAACTGTGCTCCATAAGGTTTTCAATGGCTGATTTTCTGGAAGTAGACTGTCAGGCCTTTCTTCCAAGGCACCCCTGGGTAGAATCAAACCTCTAACCTTTCGGTTAGCAGATGAGTACGTTAACCGTTTGTACCACCCAAGGACTCCCAAATTCGACCACACATCTCTAAATTTAAGGGAACTTCTCTGTTGAATCCCAACTTGCCCCTACCTTCCTATGGACCAACATGGCTATGCTGAATTTGGACTCTAAACATTACTTGGGCTATTTCTGAAACAGCTTGGGCCAAGATACACAGGTTTGGCCTTCCCCAGTCACTTCTGTAGAAGTAGCAAAGGATAGCGGTTGAGAGCACAGACTCCCAGCTCTGTTGATCACTAATTGTATAACTGTGGGAAAGTTACTCACTGTCTCTGAAACTCAGTTTCCTCATCTATAAAATGGGCACAATCAAAATACTGGTTTCATAAGGTTGGTGTCAGGATTAAATGAGTTAGAACAACCGGAGCACATACAACAGCTCCTGATACCCAGTAACTGCCCTGTGCTCACCAGCTGCCATCGAGTCGATTCTGACTACAGCGATCCCTTATGTGTCAGAGTATAAGTGTGCTCCACAGGGTTTTCAGTGGTTGATTTTTTGCAAGTAGATTGCCAGGCCTTTCTTCCAAGATGTCTCTGGGTGAACGTGAACCTCCAACCTTTTGGTTAGCAGCCAAGCGCATTAACCATTTATTTGCAGTCACTGTGAGTCGGAATCTACTCAACAGCAATGGGTAGGGACTCCGTGCTAGCATGCTTAATTATCTCTGAACCTGAAAACTTTTAACTTAAACAAAAAAGGGTAGTTATGACTAAAGCAGATTGCTCACAGAATCACAGGGCGTGTGGAGCCCAGTTTTGGAAACAGATGGGGACCAGGGCAGCCCTGGAGTTCAAGCAGCAGGAACTGTGCAACCATCTTCTCAGGTTCCACCTGTCTAGAAATGAATGTGCCCCAACCAAGTTTCCAAATTTGTGCTACTCCATCAAGATTCCAATCCTGGGGCGAGCGGTTGGCCCAGCTTTGGTTATATGCCCCCACTATTTGGCCACAGGAGCTCAAGCCACCTTTACTTATAGTACCACAAAGACTACACACAATGGAGGAAGGTCAAGTCCCCAAACGAAATCACGGTAATGTTATCGGAAGTATAATATGTATCATTGTTGTTGGGTGCTGTCAAGTCGATCTCAAGTTGTAACAACCCATGTGACAGAGTAGAACTGCCTCATAGGGTTTCCAAGGCTGTAATCTTTATGGAAGCAGATTGCCAGGTCTTGTCTCCCAGAGCTGCTGGGTGGGTTCGAATCACTGACATTTCGGTTAGCAGCTGAGTGCTTAAACATTGTGTGACCAAGGCTCTTAGAAGCAGGGTAAATGACCAGAAAACAGCAAATTCCACCACAGGGCTTAATAACCATGTGTTGACTGAGCGACAGTGGCCCATTCCTCTGATTCTAAGACACCCTGTACCGTAAGATACAAGAGGCAACTTCTTTAGACCTTATCAGTGATATCTTGGAGGGCATTAGTTATCTGAACCTGAATTTTAACCACGTTGATTTATTTGTATTTGAGACTCTGGCTAAAGGTGGACCAGCAACATCAGCATCACCCAGGAGCTTGTCAGAAATGCAGGTTCTTAGATTCCACCCGAGACCGGCAGAATCCAAACCTGTATTGTAACATGATCCTCAGATGACTCATATGCATAAGAAAACGTGAGGAGAATGTTTTAAACAGCATCTGCATTTCCTAAAAGTTAAGACTGAAGCGTTGTTGTTGTTGTTAGCTGCCGTCAAGTCAGCCCCCAACTCATGGCACCCATGCGCAACAGAACAAAACGCTGTCGGTCCTGCACTGTCCCCGTGATCGGTTGTGGATCAGACAACGTTCCATTGTATCCATTGAGTTTTCACTGACTGGTTTCCAGAAGCAGATCACCTAGTCTGTCTTAGCCTTGCTGCTTCTCTGAAACCTGTCCAGCATCACAGCAACACACAAGCCCTCACTGACAGCCAGGTGGTGGCTGTGCATGAGGTACACTGGCTGGGAATCAAACTCAGCTCTTTTGCATAGAAGGCAAGGATTCTGTCACTGAATCACCAATTTCCCCTCTAGACTCAACAGGGAGGTAGTATAAAGACAGAACTTGGCACTGGAGTCGGTAGACACTTGCCGGGCCCTGGCTTTGCCGCTAACGTGCTGCATATTCCAGTTTCTGCTTCCCTCCTAATTGCAGGTTAAAATTACCTGGGGAGCTTTTAAAAAATCCTGGGGCCCAGACTCCAGCCCAGACCAATGAAATCAGATTCTCCCGGGGAGCCCAAGCAGCCGAGTTTTAAAAGCCCCCAACACGATTCTAATTGCAGCCAGGGTGCAAGTCAGGGTCCTGGTCTAGCCCAGATCCCAATACTCCTCCAGGGCTCGGTTCCCTCTCTCTAAGATGATGGAGATGGCCTGAGGACATTCTTCCTTTAACCAAAGTGAAATTCACATCCCATACGATCAAACTTTTGAAAGTATACAACTCAGTGGTGTTTAGTACATTCAGTGTTCTGTAACAACCACCTCAACCTAGTTCCAAAACATTTCCATCCCCTCCAAAGGACACCCACGCCCATTAATCAGTCACACCACACTTGCCCTACTCCCCAGCCCTAAAACCACCAATCTGCTTTCTCTATGGATTTACTTATTTCGGACATTTCCTGCAAATTGAATCATACAATATGTGGCCTTTTATTGTCTAGATTCATTCACTCAGCTGAAATGTTTTCGAGGTTCATCCACGCTGTTCCATGTACCAGGACTTCATTCCTTGTAAGTCACATTCAGATTCTGGTGTTCTGTGACTCCAAACTCAAATTAATCCCCACAGAGGCTTAATGGCATCGGCTGGGCCTCGAGAGGCAGCCTCTTGCTGCGCCAGAGTGGACTCTCGCCCCAAAGCTGTCTCGCTCTTCCCCACAGGCCCTCCTTCCCTGTCAGGATCCATTACACAGGGACGGGTGTAAAGAGGGGCGCACCCGCACATCAAGGGGCCCATTCTGCTCAGCCCCACTCAGCTCAGCCGAGCAGCCGTGACATTTCTTTTTCATGGTGGAGACTCTGCAGTGCCACAGGGACGCTGTGAGGTCCTGATGAAACCTGACAGGGACGGGCTGAGTGGTGAAACAAACATCACTCTTGCCTAACAGCCTGTTCCCAAAACAAAGCAAGAGAAAATAAAGCAACGACTCCCTGGCTCTTTCGAGAAACTCATGGCTGCCTTGTATTTTGTAAACCCACCTCCAAGCTCCTCCTGATCACGAGGGTCCTATGTAACAACCACTGCCCTTCAGGGTCTCCCCTCTCCACCCAAATGTCACTGAGCCAGGGTTTGAGTGTGGTATATGAGAAAGGGAGGGGGAGGGAGAAGAGGCACAAGAGAACCACCATCACTTTAGGACATTCCCCAAGCTGAGTTCCCCCGAGTAATACTGCTCTACAATATGTTACCACCACCCATCTGTCACTTTCTCATACAATGATGGCTTATGTGTTGCTACTACCCTGGAAGCTATGCCACTGTTATTTCAAATACCAGTAGGGTCACCCATGGTGGACAGGTTTCAGCAGCGCTTCCACACTAAGACAGATTAGGAAGAAAGGCCTGGAGATCTACTTCTAAAAATTAGCCAATGAAAACCCTATAGATCACAACAGAACACTGTCCAATATAGTGCTGGAAGATAAGCCCCATAGGGTGGAAGACATTCAAAAGACACAGTGGCCTCAACAATGGGCTCAAAGCATGCCAATGATCATGAAGACGGCTCAGGACCAGTCGATATTTTTGTTATGTTGTACATGGGGGTCACCATGAGTCGGAGCCACCACAATATGTTAACAGGTGCTATGGGAGAGAGAGAGACCCAATGGTCAAATAAGTCTGGGAATCACTGAATACTGGCTCCCCATTTTGGAGACTGTCCAAGCTAGTTTGTAAATTAAAGGCACTGAGAAGTCTTACAGGAAATAAAACTATATTCATTTCTTTAATGAATTTGATCAAGGAACTGTATCTCTGTTGGGGGTATGCCACCCATAAATGTACCTTAGAAGTCCCTGCACATATTGAACTCTTTGTTCAACAAATGTCCTACTATGTACCAGGCACAGTGTAGGGACTACGGTGCAGTGCAGAAAAGATAGTTATCATCCCTGCATCCAGAGAGCTTACATTCTCGTGGGTGGAGACAGATCACAAACAAGTAAATAAATCAGAGTAACAACATCTAAAACCCACCCTTTCAATGCTCACTGTCATGGATTGAATTGTGTCCCCCCAAAATATCTGTCAATTGGCTAGGCCAGGATTCCCAGTATTGTGTGATTGTCCACCGTTTTGTCATCTGATGTCATTTTCCTATATGTTGTAATTCCTATCACTATGATGTTAATGAGATGAATTAGCAGCAGTTACATCGATGAGATCTATAAGATTAGACAGTGTCTTAAGCCAATATCTTTTGAGATATAGAAGAGAGAAGTGAGCAGAGAGACATGGGGACCTCATACAACCAAGAAACAAGTGCCAGGAGAATAGCGCATCTTTTGGACCTGGGGTCCTTGCACTGAGAAGCTCCTCGACCAGGGGAAGATTGATGACAAGGACCTTCCTCCAGAGCTGACAGAGAGAGAAAGTCTTCTCCTGGAGCTGGTGCCCTGAATTTGGACTTGTAGCCTACTAGACTGTGAGAGATTAAATTTCTCTTTGTTAAAGCCATCCACTTGTGGTAGTTCTGTTACAGCAGCACTAGCTAACTAAGATACTCACCTCAAAAACCTCTTCATTAAAACTTTTCTGGGCCCCTCCAATTGGGAGTGATGGCTCCCTCCTTTCAGTCCCTACAATATTTATGGTGTGCCGCTCAGGGGATAATTAATTGTGCTCTGCCAGTGACAGCTCCCAAATAGTTGTGTTGAGCTTTCATAATCTCTTGGGTTGCTGATGTTCCATGTTTTACAGCTTGTTTGCTCAACCACATTCTAACCTCCCTTGGGGAAGGAAGGGGCTGTCTATTTCTCCCCTCTGTGACCCTCCTCGCTATGCATAGTTCAAAGAAGATGCTTAAGTCCCTGTGGGTGTATTACAATGAGTTTCTGTTACATATATGAGGCAGTGGTGGTTCGGTGGTAGAATTTTCACCTTCCATGCAAGAGATCCGGGTTCCATGCCCAGCCAATGCACCCCATGTGCAGCTATCACCTGTCTGTCAGTGGGGGCTTGTGGATTGCAATGATGCTGAACAGGCCTTCAGCAGAGCTTCCAGACTAAGACAGACTAGGAAGAAAGGCTTGGCAATCTACTTCTAAAAATCAGTCAGTGAAAACCTTATGGATCTCAACTGTCTGATCTGTAACCGATCATGGGATGGTGCAGGACCATGCAGCATTTCCCTCCATTGTGCATGGGTTTGCCATGAGTCAGGGGCTGACTTGAGGGCAGCTAACAACAACAACATATTACATGTATGCCTTTTCCTAGGCTCCACTCGCCCCCACCCCCCCCAGGGATAGGACCCTGCAATCTTCGCATTAACAGGCCCTCTAGGAGATTTGGATACACGCTCAAGCTTGAAGACTCCTGGCCTAGGGTCTCCACTATTGCCTCCTACAGCCTGGAATCAAATCCCAGGTCCAACCTTTATTAGCTATGTGACCATGGATAAGTTATTTAACCTCCCTAAACCTCAGTTTCCTCACCTCTAAAATGGGATAAAAATCAACTGAGAGCTGGTGAGAGAGCAAATGAAATTTTCTTTGAAAGAGGTTTAGCCCAGGGTCTGATACACAGTCGGAGCCCAATGCCTATGAGATCTCAGCCATTACAACCAAGAAAAGAGAGTATGTCCACTTAACCCCATCTCAAACTGAGGTCCCTGCCCATCACTTCTATATTCATTCATTCTACATTCATTCATCTCTTCTATATTCATTCAACCTGAATGCCTACGCTCTTCCCCTCACCCATCCATTCCAATCCTGGTGAACTCCCTGCTTTTCCTCCAACGAGCCCAGCTCACTCCTACCCTGGCTAGCTGAACATGGGCCTACAGCTAGCCTCCATTTCCCAGCCTCCTCTGCAGTTACATTCTGGCCAAGGGACTATGAATGGAAGCGAGGTAGGGTGCTTCTAGGCATGGCCCATAAAAACCTCCTACACAATTGTTCACTCTCCTCACCCTTCCCCAGGGCAACCCTGGTAACTACATGTTGGCAATGGTGGAGCCTGAGTCCTGGGTTCCTGAATGACTGTGTGGAACCCATCCCCATCTCCAATCAAAAACACCCATTTTGGATTTTGCATGAGTTAGAAATGAACTTCTATGATACTTAGCTACCGAGACTTTAAGGTTTATCTTCTACAACAACCAGCATTACCCTAACTATATACCACCTGAGGGGCTTACACTTGCTGTTCCCTCTCCCCAGAAAGTTCTTCCCCAAGATTTCTGCATGTCCTGCTCCTTCTATTATTCATGCTTCTATTCCAAGGTTTCTCAAACTCAGCACTGTTGACACTTTGATCTCGATAAGTCCTTGTTGCGGGGTTGTTTTGCGCATTGGAGGATGTTCAGCAGCATCCCTGGTCTCCACCCACTAGATGCCAGCAGTACTCTCACCCCCAGGTGGGACAACCAAAAATGTCTCCAGACATTGCCCACTGTCCCCTGGAAGATGAAATTATCCACTGGTCTACACAAATGTCACCTCCTCAGAAAGCATCTCCTTGGCCACCTAATCTAAAGTGACTCTCTCACCTCTTCAACATCACTCTCCACTCTCTTGCCCTCTTTGCTGTTTCTAGCACTGACTACTTGCTGGATTTATATTATTATTCGGTGTTCTGGTTTGCTGGCTCTCCTCTGCTAGAACAGAAGTTCCACACAAGCTGGGGCTGTGCCCACCTTGTTCTCTGCTTTGTCCCTCACACCAGCCCAGTACCCACACCTATCAGGGGCTCAGTAAACCTCTGTGGAATGAATAAGAGGTGAACCAAATGGCAGAGATGGAAAATGGACAGGGACGGGAAGACTAGGACTGAGGAGGAGCACAGCCTGGTAAGACTCCAACGAACATAGTGATTCAGGAAGCAGAAGGAGGGGGTTCAGTGACTGGGGTTAAGCTCAATTTTGTAGGCAGTAGGGCATGTATGGGGTTCAGTCATGGTAGCTCAGTCAACAGCAGCCCCAAATGAGCCCTCACCAAGACCACCATCCCTAAAGGATTGCCTACCAGGAAGATTCTGACCAATGGAAACTTCCCAACCAATCTGGTCTGTTGCCTGACTATAGTTGGTCAAAAAACGAAGAGTCTGTATAATTCATAAGCTTTCACTCCATTAATCCTGACTCAACTGTGTCTCTATTAAATGCCAGTTTAATATTAAATGAATCCTCTCTCAATTTTAAACGTGATACCTGACGGGCAATTCAACTATCACTTCTTAGCCTTCATCCTAACATTCCCAGCTAATATGCCAAAGAATTGAAAGGCAGCTACATTGATGGACATGTTAAACTGTGTTTAACCATCCCAAATTTTTCGCTGGTGTTTTTGTCTGTCTGTTTGTTTTTTTCTGGGTGATATTCTTTTTGGTTGCTTTTCGAATAGGGAAAACAGAAATAAAAAATTAACGAGTCAAGTTAATGAGCTTATAAAAACAAAGCTAAAAATAAGTGAATAAATGAGAACCATGATTGTGAAGCAAAATTAAGTGAAATAAAACTTAAAATATGCTGTGATGTTTTTTAAAAGACTATTAAACTTGTTACATTGATGAGTCTTCAGAGAATCCACCAATAAATAAGGAATTTTTCTCCGCTTCTGACCAAAGCCTGGGTCTCTGATCAAACTCTTTGGCGACTGGTACTTCAAGAAGCCCTTCCCTGTTCTTCCAGAAAGTTCCTCCCTTTATGAAGCCTAAACTTGGGTCAGGGAGCCCTGGTGGTGCAATGTTAAGTGCTCGGCTGTTAATCAAAAGGTCGGCAGTTCAAACCCACCCAGCAGCTCTGCGGGAAAAAGACCTGGTGATCTGTCCCCATAAAGATTACAGCCTAGGAAACCCCATGGAGCACTTCTACTCTGTCACACGGGGTCGCTATGAGTCAGAATCGACTTGACAGCACGCAACAACAAAAATAACAAACTCTGGTCAAGGTGACCCTCCACGCCCCTGCCCCTGCTCTACCCTCTACACCCTTGCGACACAGCTGGCCCATCCGTGACAGTAGTGACAGACTGTGTTTTCCCTCCCTGCTTCAGCTTCAAGATACCTACCTCTAGTTCCTTCAACCATTCTGGAAGGGAAGCAGCCTGGGGGAAGGGGCAGTGTAAGCACCACGGCTCTCAAAGTGTGGCCTCCAGACCAGCTGCGGCAGCAGCACCCGGGAACTTTATAGAAATACACATTCCAGGTTCCTGGCCCCAGATCTACTAACTCAGCAATCCTGAGAGTGGAGCCCTGGAGTCTATGTTTCCACAAGCCCTCCAGGGAATTCTGACACAAAAACCACCGCTTTACATTGAGGCAGGCCTTGGGGAAGTTACTTCAACCTCTCTGCCTCGGTTTCCCCTTCTATCAAATGCGGATATTAGAAGTACCCACATCACAGGACATTCTGAAATTAGAGCAAAAAGGTATGTGACGGGGCTAATACATAGCTGGTAAGGTCAATAAAAGGTAGTTCTAGTTACTGGTGCTGTCACTACTACTTGCTAAGGTTTGGTAGCTACAGAGAGGGGTGGTTCTAAATTCGGTCGAGCTCCTCTTAAATCTGCCTGCTAGGAAAAGGCAGACGTTCTGGAAGTTCTCCAGGGACCCGAAGCCTGCTCCTAGGCAGCACTTAGAAGTTACAGCCCCGCTTACTGCCTGGACTTGGGAAAAGGCAGGATCACTCTCACCTACTTCTTCAGCAGGCCAGCTGAGAATGCCTTGAGGAACTCCCTGCTGGGGGTCAGGACCACTGAGCTGGGGTCCGAAGCAGGCAGGATTCTGTTTAGAATAGGTTAAAGCCTCCAGTGCGGGAAGGTTCTTGTTCTTCTTCACAAACCACCTGCTTGTGAGGGCTCTAGAACTGCGCTGTCCAACAGGGCAGCCACCTGTCACATGTGACTACTGAGGACTGGAACGGGGCTAGTGGAATTGAGACAGGCTGTAAGAAAGGAGCCCTGGTGGTGCGGTGGTTAAGCGGCTGGCTGCTAACCAACAGGATGCCGGTTCAAATCCACCAACTGTTCCACGGGAGAAAGATGTGGTCATCTGCTTCCTTAAAGATGACAGCCTTGGAAACCCTATGGGGTTGTTCTACTCTGACCTATAGGGTCGCTATGAGTCAGAATCGACTCAACAGCAACAACTTTGGTTTGGTTTTGGTTTTTTGGCAAGTGTAAGATATATACCAGATTTCAGAGAGTCAGTACAAAACAAAATAATGTAAAATGTCTCATTAATAGTTTTTTATATTGATTACATGTTGCAATGATCATATTTTGGATATACTGGGTTCAATAAAGCGTATTATTAAAATTATCACCTGTTTCTTTTTACCTTTTTAATGTGGCTACTGGAAAGTTTCAAAAGGGTTTTTTTTTTTTTTAAATATATACATATATTTCATTTGGACAGCCCTGATCTAGCAATTGAGCATAGAAGGCCTGAAGCCAAAATCAAGGGAAATCAAAACCAAGGGAAGCCAGCAGGTCCTATCAATTTACTGCAGTGAATCGGACAACAAAGGGTCCTGTCCTGCGTCCTCTGCCTCTTTCTGGCATCACTTGCAGGCTACGAAGAAGAGCCTGGGGGTGGGGGCAACAGGAAGGAACTGTCTTGCAATCAGAATAAAGGAGGTGCAGGATCTACCAGTTTTGCTGCCACACTCCCACCTCAAACACAAAGACTCCAGCCAAGGACCACAAATGACTTAAACTGTACAATCCAAAACAAAAACCAAATCCACTGCTGTCAAGTCAATTCCAACTTACAGTGACCCTACAGGACAAAGCAAGCAAAACTGCCCCATAAGGTTTCCAAGGAGTGGCTGGCGGATTTGAATTGCCGACCCTTTGGTTAGCAGCCGAGTTCTTAACCACTGCACCATCAGTGCTCCAAATTGTACAATAGGTACCTCTAAGATAGTCCTAACCATTCAAAAAGAAGCTCCCTTTCCAAATCTGGTCTTCCTAAAGTTGCCCAACAGAACTGATTCCTCGAGGCGGGGACAAGATGGCAGAATAGTCAGATGCTTCCAGTGGACCCTCTTAAAACAAAGACCCGAAAAAAACAAGTGAATCGATTATATATGACAATCTAGGAGCCCTGAACATCTAAGGCAAAGTTGAGAAACCAGACGGAGTGGCAGGGGGAGGGAGAGACAATTCAGAAGCAGTGAGGAGTTGCCAGACCTGACCCAGTGAGAGCCTGAGCCCTTCAGGCCTGAGCAGCTCGTGGGTGAGTGGTGAGGCAGGCAAGCAGCAGTGCTGTGGAGGTGCGTTCTCCACACCAGGAGAGACCCAGCACCAGAGAGTCTACTCAGCCACCCAGAACCAGTGAGAAGCAGCCCTGGATCGGCAAAAGATAAGTACTTCTGTACAGCCTACCAGGCAGATCAAAAACACCCCCCTTAGGGAAAAACCTCTCTCCCATTTACCTCCCCACTCCCGGCTCTGCACTGGGTTCTGAACTGGCTTCAGCAATTGCCGAGTCCCTGAGGCTGGAAGTAGGATCTGTCACATGCCCTGAGCCATTCTCCCGGCCTTGGAGAGTGAACAAATTAACAAACGGGAAAAAATAAACTGCCGGCTCCCCTAAACCAGGAACCCAGGGTAGGCACAGCTAGCTCCTAGCAAAGGAGCTGTGCCTAGGCACAGGCATAAGGGATCCACAGACTTTGAGTGCCCTTCCCTCTGCATAGCCTTGTGTGGGCCCATTTCAACAGTGTAGGCCCTCATTACCGCTGTACAACAAGGTATATACCAGAACTCTAACTTCAACTGTTTCAGCTGTGAAGTGGCAGGTTCGTGCCATTTGACACTGCTCTGCCCATTAAGCAGGGTCTTCACCTACCCACATCAGGCGCCTGAGGACGCCACCTAGCCACCTGCGATAGGGGCCCAAGAATAAGAGGTGCACTCCAGTCCTTACAGCCAACAGCACTGGATGCTCATAGTCTGGCTGCAAAACTCACCCACCTATGCGTTCTAGGGAACAGGGGCATGCCTTCCTCCTGGACACTCGGGGGTGGCCATCAGCCCCCTGCCTTGCTCAGAGTGTGTCCCCCTGCTGCAGCCAGATGCCTGTGCCTACATCAAACACCCACGCCTGTCTAGGACTGTAGGTGAGAGCCTATACCACACACTTGGTGGCTATCTACCTGGGCACCCGAGCTGAATCCATACAGGAGGAGTGGGAGGACTCCTGAGCTCACGTACCAAGTAAGAGATCTAACCACCTGGTGACAGGACATTAGAGCTTCAAAGGTGCCAATAATCAAACTAGCTCATATGAGCAGCCTATTTGGGCATATCAAAACAAGAAGCTAGGACACAGTAAGCAAACGTAAAATAAATAAATATAATAACTTATTGATGGCTCAAAGACAACAGCCAATATCAAATCATATAAAGAGGCAATCCATAATGGCTTCAGCAAGCTCCCAAAATAAAGAATCTAGACATTTTCCAGAGGACGAAAATTTCTTGGAATTACCGGAGGCAGAATACAAAAGATTAATATACAGAACTCTTCAAGAAATTAGGAAGGAAATTAAGCAAAATGTAGAACACGCAACAGAGGAATTTAAAAAGATTAGAGAAGAGCATAATGACAAATTTAACAGGCTGCAAGAATCCACAGAAAGACAGCAATCAGAAATCCAGAAGATTAACAATAAAATTTCAGAAATAGACAACTCAGTAGAAAGTCATAGCAGCAGAACTGAGGCAATGGAAGTCAGAATTAGTGAGATTGAAGATAAAGCACTTGACACCAACTTATTTGAGGAAAAATCAGATAAAAGGATTAAAAAAACGAAGAAACCCTAAGAATCATGTGGAATAACCTACGAGTGACTGGAAAATCAGAACAGGGGTGGGGGAGGGGAATAACAGAAAATACAGAGAGAATTGTTGAAGACTTGTTGGCAGAAAACTTCCCTGATATCATGAAAGATGACAAGATATCTATCCAAGATGCTCATCGGACCCCACATAAGGTAGATCCCAAAAGAAAGTCACCAAGACATATTATAACCAAACTTGCCAAAACCAAAGATAAAGAGAGACTTTTAAGAGTGGCTAGGGATAAACAAAAAGTCATCTACAAAGGAGAGTCAATAAGAATAAACTCAGACTACTCAGCAGAAACCATGCAGGCAAGAAGGCAATGGGATGACATATATAAAGCCTTGAAGGAAAAAAACTGCCAGCCAAGAATTATATATCCAGCAAAACTGTCTCTCAGATATGATGGTGAAATTAGGGCATTTCCAGATAAACAGAAGTTTAGGGAATTTGCAAAAACCAAACCAAAATTACAAGAAATACTAAAGGGAGTCCCCCGGTTAGAACTGATTCCTCTACAGCAGCTCCGTTCAGAGAGGCCTTGGGGAGGCTTAGAAGTGAAGGTATCTAGGGGCATGAAGGGCTGACTTTGCCTCAGTTACTCATAGTAGGATGCCCAAAAGTGTGGTTCCTGAACCACCTGCATGTGAATCACTCGGGTATATGGTTAAAATGAAGATTTCCAAGTCGAGCTCAGATCTGCTAAATAAGAATCTATGAGAAAAGACATTTGCTACTCATGTCACAACAAAAGGCTATTTCCTAATATGTAAAGAGCTCTTACAAATCAATAAAAAGGACAAACAACCAAGTAATGAAATAGTCAAAGTATATGGACAGAGGTTCACAGAAAAGGAAAGGCAAATGCTGCTTAAAGTTATAACCAGATACTCAGTCATCCTTGTATCTTTGATGCCCAGCACAGAAACTGGCCCAGAAACTACCTTCCATCACATGTTTCCCAGGAGCCAGATCCTGAAATGAGGGCTAGAGATGCATTATTTCCATTAATTTGTAAACCACCCTGTGATAGAGGATGGCCAGCCCCCCATTTTACAGATAAGGCAACAAGGCTCTGAAAAGTCAAGTGAGTTTGCCCATGTTCCACAGCTCATAAGCGGCAGAGCAGGAATTCCGGTTGGAGCTATTCTGGAGGATTCCACAGCCAGCACTCTGAACCATCACACATGTAGCATAAAGAAGCTTCTGGGAAAATGAACATCAGATGCAAACAGTGGGTCAGAGTGGAAAATGTCCCTGTGTCAAATCTTGCCAGGAATCCTAGAGCTCAGCTTTCCGCAAAGTTCAGCTATCATTTCATCAAAGGCTTGATAAGCCATTTAAGGACTTTCACAGCCTCTCATTTGCCTAGTGTTTTTTTCCAGAATAGATGTTTCTCTTCCTCTGGAAGGGAAAGTTTACTGACAAAAAGAAGTCCTTTAAGACCTACTGTCTGTTTGCATCTGAATTTCAAAACCATTCTAGCAAAACTTCATTAGACTCTGAGTGTGACATAAGAGATAATGATCTGATTTCTCCCTCTCTCAATCACCCTCGCCACATTCCCAAATAGAAACAGCACGGAAATTAGATGGCTCTAATTAATGACTCAATAAATAGAGATAAGTGGGAGAGGCTGGCATGACAGCTTACTCCAGATCATCAATATACTATTTGGCTCTTAACACATTACCTTCCTGCAAGCAGGCTTAAACCAGTTGCTGTCCAGTTGACTCTGATTCACGATGACACCATGTGTGTCACAGTAGAATGATGCTCCGTACAGTTTCCAATGGCTGATTTTTCAGCAGATCGCCAGGCCTTTCTACCTAGTTACCTCTGGAGGGACTCAAACTGCCAACTACTTGATTGGCAGCCAAGTGTATTAACAGATTGTACCAGCCAGAGACTCAAGCAGGCTCACCAACTCTTTAAAGAAGAGGTGGCCCACTCCAGGATCTAAACTACACTCGGCTCTTCCTAACAATCCCATACACACACACACACACACACACACACACACACACACACACACACACACACACACACACACACGCACTGGATTTGTGGGCCAAAAGTGATTAATAACACGCTATCTATAAGACCTGGATTAGACCCCACGGGCTACAACAATGGATAAAGAAAAACTCTTCCCTGCAGGGGCTGGGACTTCACCCAACCGACCTTCTTTCTTCAAGATGTGTCCTCTGAAAAGCAGGTAGAACAGAACGGAGACTTAAAGGGTGGCCTCTGGAGTCACATTGCTGGGGTCCAACCCTAAAGTCACCATTTGGTCTTGAGAAAAAATTTCCTACCAGCAAACCTTAACTACTTCATCTGGAAAACAGGGACCATAGTAGTGTTGTTGTTATTAGGCGCCATCGAGTTGGTTCCAACTCTTAGTGACCCTATGGACAACAGAACAAAACAGTGCTCACTCCTGCACCATCCTCACAATCATTGTTAGGCTTGAGCCCTTTGTTGCAGCCACCGTCAATCCAACTCGGTGAGGGTCTTCCTCTTTTATCCCTGATCCTCTACTTTATCAAATATAATGTCTTTCTCCAGGGACTGATCCCTCCTGATAACATGTCCAAAGTATGTGAGACGTAGTCTCACCATCTTTGCTACTAAGGAGCATTTTGGCTATACTTCTTCCAAGACAGATTTGTTCATTCTTTTGATAGTCCATGGTATATTCAGTATTCTTCACCACCACCACAACTCAAAAGCTCCAATTCTTCTTTGAACTTCCTTATTCATTGTACAGCTTTTGCATGCATATAAGGCAACTGAAAACACCATGGCTTGGGTCAGGTGCACCTTAATCTTCAAGGTGACATCTTTGTTTTCAACACTTAAAAGAGGTCTTTTGCAGCAGATTTACCCAGTGCAGTGTGTCTTTTGATTTCTTGACTGCTGCTTCTGTGGGTGTTGACTGTGGATCCAAGTAAAATGAAATCCTTGACAGCTTCAATCTTTTCTCCATTTATCATGATGTTGCTTATCAGTCCAGCTGTGAACATTTTTGTTTTCTTTATGTTGAGGTGTAATCCATACTGAAGGCTGTGATCTTTGATCTTCATCAGTAAGTGCTTCGAGTCCTCTTCACTTTCAACAAGCAAGGCGGTGTCATCTGCATATTGCAGGTTGTTAATGAGTCTTCCTCCAATCCCGATGCCCCATTCTTCTTCATGTAGTCCAGCTTCTCCGATTACTTGCTCAGCATACAGACTGGATAGGTATGGTGAAAGGATACAACCTTGATGCACACCATTCCTGACTTTAAACCATGCAGTATCCCCTTGTTCTGTTCAAATGACTGCCTTTTGATCTATGTACAGGTTCCTCATGAGTACAATTAAGTGTTCTGGAATTCCCATTCTTCGCAATGTTATTGATAATTTGTTATGATTCACACAGTCGAATGCCTTTGCATAGTCAATAAAACACAGGTAAACATCCTTCTGGTATTCTCTGCTTTCAGCCAAGATCGATCTGACATCAGCAATGATATCCCTGGTTCTATGTCCTCCTCTGAATCGGGCTTGAATTTCTGGCAGTTCCCTGTCAATACACTGCTGCAGCTTTTACTTGCCTGTGATATTAATGATACTGTTCAATAATTTTCACATTCAGTTGGATTACCTTTCTTTGGAATAGGCATATATATGGATCTCTTCCAGTCGGTTAGCCAGGTAACTGTCTTCCAAATTTCTTGGCATAGATGAGTGAGCACTTCCAGCACTGCATCCGTTTGCTGAAACATCTCAGCTGGTATTCCGTCAATTCCCGAAGCCTTGTTTTTCGCAAATGCCTTCAGTGCAACTTGGACTTCTGCCTTTAGTACCAACAGTTCCTGATCATATGTTACCTCCTGGAATGGCTGAACATCTACCAATTATTTTTGGTACAGTGACTCTGTGTATTCCTTCTATCTTCTTTTGATGCTTCCTGCGTCATTCAGTATTTTCCCCATCGAATCCTTTAATATTGCAACTCGAGGCTTGCATTTTTTCTTAGTTCTTTCAGCTTGAGAAATGCTGAGTGTGTTCTTCCCTTTCGGTTTTCTATTTCCAGGTCTTTGCACATTTCATTATAATAGTTCACTTTATCACTTTGTCTTCTTCAGCCACCTTTTGAAATCTTCTGTTCAGCCTCTTTTATGTCTTCATTTTTTTCATTTTGCTTTAGCTACTGAACGTTCAAGAGCAAGTTTCAGAGTCTCTTCTGACATCCATTTTGGTCTTTTCTTTCTTGCCTGTATTTTTAATTACCCTTTGCTTTCTTCACGTATGACGTCCTTGATGTCATTCCACAGTTCGTCTGGTCTTCGGTCATTACTGTTCAACGCATCAAAACTATTCTTGAGATGGTCTCTAAATTCAGGTGGGATATACTCAAGGTTGTACTTTGGCTCTAGTAGACTTATTCTAATTTTCTTCGGTTTCAACTTGAACTTGCATATAAGCAACCAATAGTCTGTTCCACAGTCAGCCCCTGGCCTTGTTCTGACTGATGATATTGAGGTTTTCCATTGTCTCTTTCCACAGACGTAGTCGACTGTTTCCTGTGTAGCCCATCTAGTGAGGTCCACATGTATGGTCGCCGTTTATGCTGGTGAAAAAAGGTATTTGCAATGAAAAAGTTGTTGGTCTTGCAAAATTCTACAATTCAATCTCCAGCAACATTTCTACTACCAAAGCATTATTTTCCAACTACCCATCCTTCTTATTTGTTTCCAACCTTTGCATTCCAGTCACCAGTAATAATCAATGAATTCTGATTTCACATTCAATCAATTTCAGACTGCAGAAATTGGTAAAAATCTTCAATTTCTTCATCTTTGGCCTTAGTGGCCGGTGTGTAAATTTCATTAATAGTTGTATTAAATGGTCTTCCTTATAGGTATAGGTATATGGATATTAACCTATCGCTGACAGCGATGTACTTCAGGATAGATAATGAAATGTTCTTTCTGATGATTAATGCAATACCATTACTCTTCAAGCTGTCATTCCTGGCATAGTAGACCATACAATTATCCGATTCAAAATGGCCAACACCAGTCCATTTCAGCTCACTAATGCCTAGGATATCGATGTTTATCCGTTCCATTTTATTTTTGATGATTTCCAGTTTTCCTAGATTCATACTTCATACATTCCACGTTCCAGTTATTAATGGATGTTGGCAGCTGTTTCTTCTCATTTTGAGTCATGCCACATCAGCAAGTGAAGGTCCCAAAAGCTTGACTTCATCTATGACATTAAGGTCAACTCTACCGTGAGAAGGCCGCTCTTCCCCAGTCATCTTTTGAGTACCTTCCAACCCGGAGGGCTCATCTTCTGGCACTATACCAGACAATGTTCTGCTGCTATTCATAAGGTTTTCACTGGCTAATTGTTTTCCGAAGTAGACCGCCAGGTCCTTCTTACTAGTCTGTTTTAGTCTGGAAGCTCAGTTGAAACCTGTCCACCATGGGTGACCCTGCTGGTATTTGAAATAATGCTGGCATAGCTTCCAGCATCACAGCAACACGTAAGCACCCACAGTACGACAAACTGACAGATGCGTGCGTGGGAATCATAGTAGAGGCAGCATAATGCTCCGTGGCTACCACCACTGACCCTGAGGCCAGCCTGGTGGGTTTGATCCTGGCTCTGTGGCTGTAGCCAAGTTTCTTAAGCTCTCTCTGCCTCAACTTCCTCATCTGTAAAGTGGAGATAATTAAAATACCTACCTACCTCACAAGGAGCCCTGGTGGCGCAATGGTTCACCTAAAGGTTGGTGGTTCGAAACCACCCAGCGGCTCTGTGGAGAAAGACCTGGTGATCTGTTGCCGTGAAGATTACAGCCTATAAAACCCCATGGGGCAGTTCTGCTCTGTCACATTGGGTTGCTATGAGTCTAAAACCAACTCAAGAACAACCTGCCTCCTACAGTTGCTATGAGAACTGAACATAACATACATAAATCACTTACAACAGAGCCTTCACACAGTACCTTCTATAAAGAATTGGCTCTTATTGCTCTCAGATTGTTGTTGAGAGAGCTAAACAAATGAAGGTAGGGTAAGCCCTTAGCCCAGGGCCTGCCACCGTAGACTCACTGGACTATTGTTCATGGGTGCTGTTAACGCTGCTGTTTTACTGTGGTTATTGATGCTTCCAAACCAGCCTTTGATCCTGCTGAAAATTTCCTGTGACTGGAAAGAGGAAAAGTTACTGCTGCCTTTGGCTGCATGATTAGGCAAACAATGCCTCAGAAACCAGGGTCTCAGTGTTCTCCAGTCAAAGGGCACACAGACAGTGAAAGATACAGCAGGCAGGGCACTGGGGGGCCTGAAAGTCTTGCCAAATGGTAGAAATGGTGGAAGGAACTGAACCTGTTTAGTCAAGTGAAGAGAAAATTAAAAAGAAACACCAAATACTACCTTTGAATAAGCAAAAGTCACATTAAATGTCACTTCCCACGAGGCTTTCCTTGACCATGGCACCCCGAAAAGGTCAACTTCCATACACCCCTCTCCTCCGGAGCAGTGCTATTTCCAAAATTTGCTCTTGAATGTCCTTCTCCCCACCAAACCAGGAGGTCGATCAGGACAGGGATTGAGTCTGTCTTGCTCACCAAAAAAATTCATAAACCCGTTACCATCGAGTTGATTCCGACTCATGGCGACTCCATGTGCTCAGAATAGAACTGCTCTCCACAGGGTTTTCAACTGCTGCACTCTTATGGAAGTAGATTGCCAGGGCTTTCTTCCACAACACCGCTGGCTGAATTCGAACCACCAACCTTTCAGTTAGTAACCAAAAGCAAACTGTTTGTGCCACCCAGGGACCCTCCTGCTCACCGCTGTGGTGAAAATATTGAGCACCGGGCCCAGGGAAGCCAGTGAAGGTGGAAAGGATTAGTGGTCAGGAGGGAACAGCATGCAGGGCAGAACCAAAACCAGTGAGTGGCAGCTACACTGGGAGGGGGTTTGGGCTCCTTTCAAAGACCAAACACTGAACAAGGCACCAGGGGAGGGAGTCAGCTTGTTAGGGAGTGAGCTCCCTGTCACTGCAGGCATTAATAGGAGGAAGGTGCCTACACCAGGTAGGAGTTTGAGGTACATTCGTTCATTCAGTGAACGTCTACCACAGCATCTCTGTACAGGGCGTGTCCTAAGCATCTGGGAGGATTCAGAGCTGCTGAGAGCCTCCTGGACCAGGTGAGGTCACCTCAAAGTGCAGTGGGGTCCAAGGACAGTTTGGGGGTGTCAAGATACATTCACTATCTTGATCTTGGTGATAGTTTCATGGTTGTCTACATTTGTCAAAATACACCAAAATGTATACTTTAGATATGTGCAGTTTATTACATGTTGATTATATCTCAATGAAGCTATTAAAAAAAAAAAACCAATGCCCTACACATGTATGGGCAACTGATTTTTGACAAGGATGCTATGTCCATTTGATAGGGAAAGAAAAGTCTCTTCAGTAAATGGTGCTGGGAAAATTGGATTTCCACTTGCAGAAAAATGAAATAGGATCTATGCCTCACACCATAAACAAAAACAAATTCAAAATGGATTAAGGACCTAAATGTGCAAACTAAAAGCATAAAATTCTTAGAAGAACAAGCAGGAGCAATGCTGTCAGACCTGGTTTTCAACAACAGATTATCTAATATAATAACAAAAGCATAAAGAGTCAAAGATAAATAAATGGGACCCGATAAAAATTAAAAACTTCTGTTCATTAAAAGACTTTACCAAAAAAGTGAAATGACAAGCTACTGATTGGAAGAATATCTTTGGAAACCATATATCCAATAAGAACCTAACAAGCAAAATATATATAAAACTTCAACAACTTAATACCAAAAAGACAAATAACCCAATCATAAAATGGGCAAAGGACTTGAACAGACATTTCACCAAAGAGGACATTCAAATGGCCACCAAACACATGAAAAGATGCTCAGCGTCATTAGCCATCAGAGAAATGCAAATCAAAACCACAGTGAGATACCATGGCACTCCCAGTAGGATGGCTAAGATTTACAAAAAAAAAAAAAAAAAAGTAACAACTGTTGGTGAGGATATGGGGAAATTGGAACCCTTATCCATTGCTGGTGGGAATGAAAAACGGCACAGCCGTTGTGGAAAACAGTGTGGTGGTTCCTCAAACAACTAAAAACAGAACTACCATATGACCCAACAATCCCACTCCTAGGTATATACCCAGAAGACTTGAAAGCAGAGATTCAAACAGAGACTTGTACACCAGTGTTCACTGCTGCACTATTCACAATCGCTAAAAGGTGGAAACAACCTAAAAACCTATCAACAGATGAATGGATAAAAAAAATGTGGTACATACATACAACAGAATACTACTCAGCCAGTAGGAGAAATGAAGTCTTGATATATGCTACTTTATGGATGGAGCTTGAAGACATTATGCTGAGCAAAAAAAGCCAATCACGAAAGGACAAATATTGTATGACTTCACTCATATAAATAGACAAGAAAAGACAAATGTATGGAGAACAAAGTTTATTAGTGGTTACCAGAGGGTGAGAGGGAGGGGGCAAAGGAGGGGTTAACGGTGATGGGAAAATCGCATTGACTAAGGATAGGGTTGTACAGCCGATTATTTTAACTGCTGTCAATAAGTTGTATACCTGTAAAAAATTGAATTGGCAAAAGTTGTGTGACAGATGTACCTACAAGAACAACCAAAAAAGAGTAGCTGCTAAGGCTGCTTATGTACAACCAAACACCTCAGGGGATTTGGTTTCTTGGTTCGGAGGTTTAGCATCATGGTTTCACGGGACATTCCAGTCAATTGGCCTAATAACGTGTTTAGTGCTTCTGTTCTACCTCCTAGTTCATCGTGTAGTGCCTGGGGTCTTAAAAGCTTGCAAGCAGTCCTCCAAGGCACAATTGGTCTCTATGCACCTCGAGCAACAGAGGAAGAAGAAGAATCAGGAACAGGAGGAGGATATGGAATGTGTGGCTAATTGCCTCCATCAACAAATGCCTCCTTTGCCATGAGACCAGACCTGGATCGTGCCCAGCTACCATTACTGAACAATTTGATCAAAAATTTCATAGGAGATTCCTGACCAAAAGGGTGAAAATACACAACAGAATTTGAAATTGTCATAGGTTCTAGATTTTCGGGAGCTGTGGAGGGTGGATGAGCCCTTGAAACTATTGCCCTGAGATAATCTTTAAACCTTAAACCATAACTACCCGAAGTCATCTTAAAACTGAACAACAGTTTAGTTTAACTCATAAAAAAAGGTCTGCTTGAGTGTTATGCTCTGTTAATAACTGTCTATATGGGATCAAATTAACCACAGCAACTCAAAAGATTAGATAGGAACCTTAGGTGGAGTTTATGTTAATGAGGGAGGAACAACTCAGAAAGGCAGGGTGTGACAACTCAGAATGCAATCCATGTCACTAAACTGTATGTGCAGAAACTGTTAAACTGGCGTATGTTCTACTATGTATATTCTCAACAATAAAATAAATAAGGTTTAGAAGGGAAAAAATGCCACCTTTATGAAAAAGTAGAGTGAGAGCTTACAAAGGCCGAATGACACAAAGATGTTCATGACAGTATTGTTAATGATAGCAAACGTAACCGATCACTCAAAAAACACAAGAATCAAAAACACAACATAACCAAAAACCAACTGATGCATATTCAGTATATACATAGGAAGAAATGGGGTCTAATTATTAAATCTGATACTTTTAAAAGGCATTTAATAACATGGCCAAAAAAAAAAAAAATATTGAGTGAAGGAAAAAGAATATAAGACAATCTATGTAATTTGATACTATTTCTGTTTCTTAGAAAAAAGACTTGGAATTATTACAATTAAAATACATTCCTGTATGACTTGGGTCATTCTGAAAGTGTTTTTAAATACTGGAAAGAACTACCATAAAATGTTAATAGGGGTAAGATTATGGGTGTTTTTTGGTTTTCTCTCTGATACTTCTCTTTATGTTCCAGAATTTTTCCAAAGAAAAAAAATTTAGTGGAAAAAAGATAGGTATTACTTTAAAACATAAATAAAGGGCATGTCCAGGGTTTCCTCCTCTGCCTCCCCCCAACTTCCAGCTCTGTGGGAGGGGGAGCCCAAAGGAGGGTGGGTGACTTTGACTCCCTCTGAAGACTGGCCCCCTGTGGCTCCTTGTAAACTGCAGATGAAGGTTTGGGGAGCACTGAGGTTGTGGGCAGGAGGTGGGGGTGCTGTGCCTGAGGCAGCTGCTGATTGCATTAGGGCCTGGTTCTGTTTCCCTCTAAGCAGATTATGCTTTTCTTGAACTTGCTCCAGTGGGTCCCGGAAATTCAGCCCAGGACAGTCCTGCGATTCATTTTCAGAGCTCACTGGAATATGTTTAAGCATGTAATAAATACATTTAAGCCTAATCGGATAAATCACTAAATCAGATCGTTATCTTACAATTTGAAAGCCAGGCTCTGGTTCCAGATCCTGGGGGAAGGAGAAATGGGAAGAAATACGAAGGCTTTGGACAGCAGCAAGGTCACATTCCCCCCAGTACCACCCACCACCAAAGGCAAAGAACCTCCTTCCGATCCAGGTGTCCACCAGCTTCAGACTGGCCTCAGACTTGCAACAGAAACAGAGCAACCATCAGAGTAAATATAAAAAAAGCACCCAGTTGCTACCAACAATTCAGGATCTTTCAAAAGGATGCCCATGCTAGAATCCCAGGTGTGGTTCATCTGGTCCATCTCCCTGCCTCAAAGCAAAAGAACTTTCGAGTTCTCAGGCAAGGCCGTTGGAATAGTCGTCATCATCCTTCTATGAATCTGGAAATATGTTACTGAGGTTTTACTATGTCAGAGTCCTATGGGGTTGAGGTTGAGGACAAGAACCAGGGAACTAAACAGATCTAAATTCAAATCCCAGCTCTGCAACCCATTCTTTATGAGACCTTGGGCAAGTGACTTAGCTTCTCTGTGCCTCAGTTTTTTTCATCTGTAAAATGGGGATAGCAATAGCACCTACCTCATAGTGTGCTGTAGGGAGGAGCAAATGAGATAATGCATGTAAAGTGCTTCAGCACAATGCTCAGCAGAGAATAATTAATCCATGTTAAATACTGTTATTACCTGCACTCTTTTTGTAGAACTTTCTATGTAGTATTTTTTTTTAATGTAGACATACAATATCCCTGTAAGATATAAGCTTCCTGAGAACATCTTCATTTCATTTTAACAAATACTTACTGAAGACCAGATTCTGAGAGAGAAAATAGTGGCACAGTGGTGAACATAACAGAGACAGTCTCTGGCCTCAAGGAGTCTACAGTACTATGAGATAGATATTAAGCAAATACACATACATACAAATACATGCACGTAATTAAAAACTGAGACACGTGCTACAAAAACAAAAACAAAAAAAAAGAACAGGGTATACCAAGAGAAATGGCAGAGGGGCTTGCTATTTTGGAAGATTTTCCAGAGGAAATTACATTTAAGCCATTATGTAGAAGTTCGGCAAAAATCAGCTAGGGAAAAAGAAGGAAGAGCATGTTCTAGACAGAGTACGTCACATGCAAAGGTCCTGATGTGAGAAAAGCATTCAAAGAACTGAAGAAAGGCCAATGTGGCTAGACAGTGTTGAGTAATGAAAAAACATTCATTGATGACCAACTAACTATACGTCAAGCTCTGATATCCAAAGAGCTTGACATACAGTTGATTATCAATGAATGTTTATTAGATACATAAAGGGACAAAAGGAAGCCTGGTGGCAAAGTAGTTAATAGCTCAGCTGCTAACCTGTTTGAATCCACCAGCTGCTCCTTGGAAACCCTATGGGGCAGTTCTACTCTGTCCTATAGGGTTGCTATGAGTCTGAATCAACTCAACAGCAACAGATTTGACTTTTTTTTTTTTAAAGGGACAAATAGGTACGTGGATGGACAGACGGTGCATGCATGTGGAAACATGCATGAAAGGATGGATGAGCAGAATTCATTGATGGATGGGCATGTACATGGATGGATGGATAGATGGGTTCATGGATGAATGTGTACATGGATGGTGCACGGATAGACAGATGGGTACATGGATGTGGACAGGTGCATGAATGGATGAGTGCACACATAGACAGACATGTACATGGATGGATGGGTTCACAGATGAGTGCATGGGTGCAGAGATGGATGGATGTGTGCATGGGTAGATGGGTTCACAGATGAGTGCATGGGTGCAGAGATGGCTGGATGTGTGCATGGGTAGATGGGTTCACGGATGGATGGACAGATGTGTATACCACGATGGCTGGGTTCATGGATGGATAGGTTCATGGATGGGTGCATGAAAAGATGGATAGGAGCACAGATGGCTGGATGTGTGCATGCATAGATGCGTGCATAGATGGATGGACATGTGCATGCACAGATGGGTGCACAGATAGACGGGTACACGAATGTAGTATCTCCAGCCACAGAGACCTCCTGTTGGTTCCTAAAACAAGAAATCTATCCCCGTTCATACAGCCATTCCCTCTGCCTAGAATACTCTTTCTGCCACACTCCCCTGCCTTTATATCCTTCAGGTTCCAGTTCAAATATTACTGTAGTTAATACGGTCTCCCTCTCACTATTTTCTTCACAGTGTTTATCAGATTCTCGAATCATCTCATTTTCTGTTTATTGCCTGTCTCCTCCATTAGATGGTTCATTTCACAAGGGCAGGGGCCTTATTCATCATTGCTAAATCTTCAGCACTCAGCAGAGTGCCTGGTGTATAAAAGGGGCTCAGTACTTATATATTAGATGGACAGCTGGGTGGGTGGGTGATGGGCAGATAGACGGGTGGGTGGATAGATAAATGAATGGATGGATGGATGGACAGAGGTATGTGGATGTATGGGTGGATGAGTAGGTGAATGGATAGGTGGGTGAGTGGATGCGTGGATGGGTGGATGGGTGGATGGGTGGGTGGGTGGGTGGAAGGGTGGATGGGTGGGTGGATGGGTGGGTGGGTGGGTGGGTGGGTGGATGGATGAACGGGTGGATGGACAGGTGGGTGGGTATGGGTGAATGGGTGGATAGATGAATGAATGGGTGGGTGGATAGATAGGTGGGTGGGTGGTGGACAGAAGAATCAGTGTGTGTATAGATAAACGGGTGGCTAGATGGATAGATGGATGGACGGATGGATGGATAGATGGATGGATGGACAAGTGGGTGGATAAGTGTGTAGATGGGTGGGTGGAGGGAAGGCGGGAAGAGGAGAAGGATGAAAGGGAGGGATGAAAGAGGGAGGGAGCAAGAAAGACTTGATGAATGAATGCACCCCACTCTCCTCTGAATCATGCTCAGACAACTGCCCCCTTGGCCCAGTTACACTCCACTTCTGCTCAGCCACCAGCTGTCTAGGCCAATAGTGTTGGCAGACGAGACTCACAACTCTCCCAGGTGCTAAAGGACTTCCTTTCTCTCTCAAAGCCCATGGCAGATCTGCCCTGCAGCCTCAGCCAGAGCTTCCGCAACAGCCTGTCCCTGGGGGTTGACTGGGTTCCTGTGATACTGTCTTATATAAGCAAGGCAGGGTCAGGCAACCTGGCACGGGGCAGAAGGAAAAACAGGAGACTTTAAAAGACAAGGAAGAAAAAAACCCACTCTAACAGGCAAAAAAACAAGAAAGCACTTTAAAATATACTGCTTCTTAGAGAGGGGGTCAAGCCCCCTGCTTGCAAAATATTCAGAAAATGACAAGCAAGAGACACTTGAAGTCTGCAGGGTGACCTCTGAGAAGTACCGCCTCACATTAGCAGAGGCAGGTATTAGAATTTAGCAAGCTCTTATAAAACACACACACACACACACACACACACACACACACACACACACACACACACACATATCTGATTAAAATGTTAGAACTCCAGTTTTCCCGCAGTTTTTGTTAAAACACTTGTGGGGAGTTGCTCTCTTTTTTATAAATCTGTTCTCAGCAGCCTCCCTCTTTCATCCCTCCCTTTCATCCTTCTCTGCTTCCCTCCTTCCCTCCACCCACCCATCTACACACTTATCCACCCACTCGTCCATCCATCCGTCTGTCCATCCACCTATTCATCTAGCAACCCGTTCATCTATATACACACCAATTCATCTGTCCACCACCCACCCACCTATCTACCTTCTAACTTCAAACTTCTAACAAAAAGCCATTACGAAGGATGAGTTGGAGGAGGAGCAAAAGAGAATCAAGTCTGCTTTTTTGAAAGGAAAAAAGGAGAAGGTATACCATTCCCGAACATCTGACGAAAAAACTGGACTTGGTGATCTTCAGAAATGCTACACCGGATACAAGAGACTAAACGGGCAGCTTCTGTCCAGACGTGAGATGGGAAGGCAGAGAGGGTTAGGAGCTGGTTGAATGGACATGGGGAATCAGGGGTGGAAAGGAGGAGTGTGCTGTCAAAGTATGGGGAGAGCAATTAGGGTCACATCACAATGTATGTATAAATTTTTCTATAAGAAAAAAAAATCATACAATGCACAGGACAGTTCCCTATAACAAAAAATTGTTGCCCGAAGTGTCAATAACACTAAGGTTGAGAAATCCTAACCTACGGCATTAAGTCCAAGTTACTTAAGACTCAACATACATTTTTAGCCTTAACCCTCATAATTGTTCTTCACAAGGCCAAACTGGTATTTTCACTGCTCTTAAATATACATATATATATATATATATATATATATATATTTATATTTACATTATATTTTTTATATATATATATATATATATATATATATATATATATATATATATATATATATACACGTAAAGAAATGCTATACCGAATGGAGCCAGACACTTGCAGCTTCTGGGTTCTGTTTTCCTTCTGCATCTCTGTGCTGGGCCTCTGCCCAGTGGACATGCCCTGCCTCCAAAATAACCCATCTATACAGGAATGGGAGCCCTAATGGCACAGTGGTTAAGCATTGGGCTGCTAACCAAAAGATCGGCAGTTCAAATCCATCAGCTGCTCTTTGGAAACCCTATAGGGCATTTCTACTCTGTCCTATAGGGTCGTGATGACTTCTACTCTGTCCTATAGGGTCGCTATGAGCTGGAATCTATCTGACAGCAATGGGTTTGGTTTTTTTTGTTTTTATACAGGGATGGGGTAGTCATTAAGATCTCAGGCACGAGTCTGACAACCTGGCTCTAACACTTAGTTGTATGATCTCAGTAGAAGCTTAACTTGGAGCCTCAGTTTTCTTATCTGTTAAATAAGGATAATAATAGCAATTACCATATCAGGTCATTGTGAGGAATAAATTAGATAATCCACGTAAAATGTCTGGTACAGAGTAAGTAGTTGATCAGTGTTGGCTGTTACTGTTGTTTTGTTGATAATTATTACTTTATTTAACACTTATAAGGTACTTCATATATATCAAGCATTAAACACTTTTAATAGTTCACTCAATTCTCCTAACAACCCTATGAGGTAGTAGGAGTGTTATCTTCATTTTGCAGAAAAGGAAACAGACGTGCAGAGAGGTTAAGTAATTTGCCCAAGGTCACACAGCTAGTAAGTGGTGAGGCTGATTTTCACACCTCGCTGACTGCGATGGTTAAGATTGTGCGTCAACTTGGACGGGCCATGATTCTCAGTGTTTTAATGTGATCACTCCCATGACTGAATATACTGTGAGTAGCCAATCAGATGAAAGGGAGTCTCCTTGGGGGTGTGGCCTGCATCTGAATATAAGCAGACGTTCTGGCTGTTTGCTCTCTCCGGATCCTGCAGTTGCCTCCTGTCGTCTTACCTCTGGTTCTCGGGACTTGAGCTGTCAGTTTATTTGCTGAA
This sequence comes from Dugong dugon, assembly GCA_030035585.1. Lineage (NCBI taxonomy): Eukaryota > Metazoa > Chordata > Mammalia > Sirenia > Dugongidae > Dugong > Dugong dugon. The sequence goes on from CM057476.1 coordinate 15,262,218, forward strand.
CTTGGGATTCATCGATCTTCACAGCCTGTGAGCAGAGACCTGCTCTCTGACCTGCCGATCTTGGGTTTGCCAGCCCCTGCAGCAACGTGAATCAGTAGAAACCTTGTGGTCTTGCCTGCCAATCTTGGAATTCATCAACCATCACAGCCTGTGAGCGGGAGCCCTGCTCTCCAACCTGCTGATCTTTGGCTCGTGACTTGGGAGAGGCCTCTAACCTGATCCACGGACTTTGGATGTTCTAGCCTCTAGAATCACGTGAGTTGTTTCCTTGATGTAAACCTCTCTCTATATATATATTTATACACTTACTGGTTTTGCTTCTCTAGAAAACCAAGCCTAAGACACTGACTCCGGAGACCATGCTCTCAGCCCCAAGTTATCCTTAAGCATGATCCTTCCACAAATTTTTTTAATTCCTGTCCAAGCCATTATTTCATATTATCTTCCTGACCTCCTGGTAAGATAAAATGCAGCAGAAATTCGTACTATACCCATTTTACAGACCCTAACACTGAGAAGCAGAGCAGCCAACAGACTTAAGATCATAACCCAGAGCTCTTGTCACTTCCTGTGTTAACTTCAGAGGCTATAACCAAACTCCACTAGGCCAGGACTATGTGCTTCTTGCCCACCCCTGTGCCCTAGGGCCTAGCACAGTGCTTGGCATAGAGTTAGCATTCAGTAGCTATCACCCCAACATCAGCTCTTCTATTAAACAGCAAGTCCCAAAGCGTGGCTTCTTGAGACATTTGTCTTGACATACGCTTGGTGAGAACAGGCAGCCACAGCCAAATTCAGGTGGAATCCTGAACCTTATAGCATCACTGTGCACATAGCAGCTTACTAAATACACAAAGAAGCCCTACAGGGGAGAAACCTGTTTGATTTTTTTTCTTGAAGTTAAACCCCTCAACATCCTTTGATGGGCGTTTTGGAAAATGCTGCCCCGGATTGTAATTTAATTACCAAACCATGTATTGAGTGTTGACTGTGTACAAGGCACTTGCTTTATATAGTATAGCTCATTAAATTCTTAAAATAGTCCTAAGAAGTGGGTGTTATACTTATCCCAATTTCATGATGAAGAAATACAGATCTCTCAGTCTGTTTATCAAAACAAAGCAAATGTACAAACCCTGGATCTGCCCTTGTGGCCAAGCTGTCCAGAGTTCTAAGGACAGTCAGTATCTATGGCCAACTGGCCCCAATCTTGGTGACTCTAGGACCTCCCAGACCTGGCCTCAGGTCCGCAGAGAGCATTCAGTGTCCAGACCACCTGGACATCCCTCTGGGACTTGCTAATTCCCTTTATGGAACGCATCAGACTCCTTCTTCCCCTGGGCAGCCTCCCAACTATCGTAAGTACTCCACTGTGAAGACAGGAACTGTGCCATACAGACTCTCTCACTGACCTCATCTCCTTCCCTCATCCCCTAACCCCTCCTTTAGGCTGACTTCCAACTCCTTCGTTGTTCAAGCTTTATTACACCTGCATGTCTCACTACAGTCTGTTCCCTATGCCTGGAAGGCCATGCTCCTCCAGCCATTTGGTAACTTTCCATTTTTATACCCATCTCAAATGTCCTGTCCCCTATGAAGACTTTCCTAACTTTCTTCTAAACTCAATCCCCAAAACACTGCCTGTTTCCTCCTTTGTGCCACCACTGCAGTGGACACAGTCCTCCATTTGTATCTGGTTGTGCTGTAATAATTCTTTAAAGAAAAGAAACATGTCTGCTCATCTCTAAACTTCTTGTACCTAAATGGAGCTTGGCACAAGGAAAGTGTTCTATAAATGTCTGATGAATGACTAAGTGAATGAGTCAGCTTGTTCGCAAGCATATACATCAGAAACAAATGAAAAACAATAGAGGACCACAGTCAAGGATTAAGCCAGAGGTCAGCAAACTGTTTCTGTAAAGAAAAGGACAAGATACAGTCATACGGCCTCCATTGCAACTACTCAACTCTGCTATTGAAAACTGTAACAGCCAGAGACAATACATAATGAATTAAGTATTTATAAATTCAATACATAAATGAATAGGTGTGGTGGTGTCCCAGTAAAACTTTTTTTTAAAAAAGCAAGCAGTTAGCCAGATGTGGCCCACAGGCCATAGTTTGCCAACCCCTGGACTAGACAATTTAATGCATCTCAAAGTGGTACAAAGGAGTCAGGTGCATTCCTAGCAAGGCATCCTCTACTTTCCCCTAAAGACAGCTGGACAGACTAGAATAGAGCAGAAACCCTTTAAAAAAAAAAAAAAAAAAAAGGATGGGGAAGAGGGAGGAAGATCAACCATCTCCTAAGAAAGCCTGAGCAGTTTCTGGATGATTAAAAAGATTTTCTCAGCACTCTCTCAGACCTCAGGCTTCAAACCCCCAAGGCAGACATGGAGAGAACAAAATCTAGGCTATGAGTTAGCGACAGATTTCCTCTGAGGAGACAGATGTGACTTCAGCCACAGACTTAAAATATCAGAGGACGTGGTGCTGTTGGGGCTTTGTTGCCACTTTACGATTATTATTATTAATACTGTCATTTCTATTGATGAATCCTGACCTAACCGATGTCTTAGGAAAGAAAGAAAACAGAAGAGAAAATTAGCTCAAGGGAAAAACCAAACTCAAAGGAAATTTAATTAAATGAATAGATTTCTTGACTGTAAAAGAAAAGAGATCTGACGTGTCCCAAAACCAAACTTCCTCCCATGCCCTATCCCCTGGGGAACTAGCGGAGCATGAAAATTCAAATCCTTCCCTCCCACCCCTACCCCAAGCAAGAAAGTCCCTCATATTATTATCAATACGTCCTTGCCGCATTAAATCATGTCCGTTCAGGCAGACTTTGCTTCATTTTGCTCTTTCTTTCCCTTTCCCAATGGATGCATTGAAGAAGCAAGTTTCTTAGCTCTTTCTTCTTCTGTCCTACTTTTTGGCTGATGATATCTCTCCATCAGCATCTGGCATTTTCTTTCCTTAGAGGAGAACTGTGTATGTGCTCCAGACCAGCAGAAACCTAGCCTGGCCCATCGCAGCCAAGGGAAGGGCAGTCCTAGCAGCTCCCTTCGCTGCCTCATTGATCTAGATGATGTGCTTCCTTATTCACCTATAAATCGGGGCCAAGAACACCGGGCACTTAATTCATACAGAAAATGAACTGAGGTTGACAGCGAATAAGAAAATCCCTGCGGGACTGCTGGAAGGATTAGATGAGATCAGACAAGTGAAGACACTTAATAGGAACAATAATTACTGCCCAACAATGACCATACTGTACCAGAAAGATGTTTACCTGTGTCTTATTGACTATGCAAAGGCACTCGGCTGTGTGGATCATAACAAATTATGGATAACACTGCAAAGAATGGGAATTCCAGGATGCTTAATTGTGCTCATGCAGAACCTGCATATTAAGATCAAGAAGCAGTCACTCAAACAGAACAAGGGGATACTGCGTGGTTTACAATTGGAAAATATGTGTGTCAGTGTTGTGTCCTTTCAACATACTTATTCAATCTGTGTGCTGGGCAAATAACTCGAGAAGCTGGACTATATGAATAAAAAACATGGCATCAGGATTGGAGAAAGACTCACTAACAACCTGTGATATATATGGGACACAACCTTGCTTGCTGAGAGTGAAGAGGACTTGAAGCACTTACTGATGAAGGTGAAAGACTACAACCTTCAGTATGGATTACACCTCAATGTAAAGAGAACAAAAATCCTCACAACTGGACCAATAAGCAACATCATGATAAAAGGAGAAAAGATTAACGTTATTAAGGATTTCATTTCACTTGGATCCACAATTAATGCCCATGGAAGCAGCAGTCAATAAATCAAACAATGTATTGCATTGGGCAAATCTGCTGCAAAAGACCTCTTCAAAGTGTTAAAAAGCAAAGATGCCACTTTAAGGACTAAGGTGCGCCTGACCAAAGCCATGGTATTTTCAATTGCCTCACATGCATGTGAAAGCTGGACAATGAGTAAGGAAGACTGAAGAAGAGTTGATACCTTTGAACTATGGTGTTGGCGAAGAATAGTGAATATACCGTGGACTGCCAGAAGAATGAACAAATCTGTCTTTTAAGAAGTACAGCCAGAACGTTCCTTAGAAGCAAGGATGGTGAGGCTTCATCTCACATACTTTGGACATATTATCAGGAGGGAACAGTCCCTGGAGAAGGACATCACACTTGGTAAAGTAGAGGGTCAGCAAAAAAGAGGAAGACCCTCAGTGAGATGGACTGACATAGTAGCTGCAACAATGGGCTCAAACATAGCAATGATTGTGAGGATGGTGCAGGACTGGGCAGTGTTTTGTTCTATTATTCACAGGGTTGCTATGAGTCGGTACTGGCTCGATGGTACGCAACAACAACAACAATAGCCAGTTGAACCAGCTGCCGTGGAATCAACTCCTACTCATGGTGACCCCTTGTGTGTCAGAGTAGAACTGTGCTCCACAGGGTTTTCAATGGCTGATTTTTCAAAAGCAGATTGCCAGGCCTTTCTTCTGAGCTGCCTCTGGGTGGACTCAAACTGCCAGTCTTTCAGTTAGCGGCGCTGAGTGGTCTTTTCCCAATATTCATGGTGCCAATGAATGTGGAAAAGGGGAGATTTAAAAAGCATCCTTGCCCTGTGGGTCTCTCTCCTTGGATGTTTATGTTCTCCAGTGCTACAAATGCACTCAGCTACTAACTGAAAGGTTAGAGGTTCGAATCCACCCAGAGGTACTTCGAAAGAAGGGCCTGGAGATGTACTTTTGAAAAATCAGCCATCGATCAATTCAATGGAGTGCAGCTCTACTCTGACCCACAGGGGGTCGCCATGAGTCAGAGTTGCCTTGACAGCAACTGGTGCTGGTAAAGCTTCACCCTCTGGTCATTGGTATAAGGACAAAAGGGAAGCAGATGCAGTTGAGTCGGGTCCTAGCATTTTCCCTAGGTACTACACTCTTCCTTCCAAAAGAAAGAACAAAAAAGGTACACTTTTCCCAGCGTGTGTTCGTTACTGACTTCAGAACTGAAAATTTACAGGCAGTTTTTACAACACAAAATGGTCCAAAAAGATATTGCCAAAAAAATATTTTTGAGCTACGATGATTTGGGGAAAGGAAAAAAAAAAAAAAAGAGAGCAGATCTGAAATCTGGCACTTGATATGCGAAAAGACAACATAACCAACCCAAGAAGGGAGTGAAGCCATGCAAACACCGCCTGTCGTCCTGAGAACACGGCGTGGATAGCTCTCTCCAGGAAGCTTCTCCTGCCCTTGCCCGGGCTGTATGAGGGCCCCGCAGATGCTCCCAGCCCCTATGCTCCCCTGTCTGTGAAGAGTGATGGTGGGGATGATGATAATACTAATCCCACACACTGAACACGTCCCGTGACATCTGAGCTGAGACCCAAATAATGGGAGAGTGCCAGCCACACAGAAAAAGTGCACCAGGCAGAAGAAGCAACAAGTGCAAGGGTGGGAACACAGTTTTCATGTTTAGGGACTGTGAAAAAGGTGTCACCAAGTTGACATGTTAATCAGTGCAATAATGACACCAGATGGGAAGCCGTGGTGGAAACCACAGGCGCGCTCCGCAATGGCAGGATGTGGTCACTGTTGGAAGATCCATGGACCTGGCCCAAGGGCCAGACCGACTGTGGAGTCACAGGGGAAGGGTTTATATACCAGCCATCCCGTCCCCAGAAAACTAGTCGTCCAGGGGCCGTGTGGCTTATCCATGCTCCCACAGCTAGAGGAGGTTGGGGGGAGGGTGGGGTGTCAGAACCCAAGCGTCCAGCCCCTAGCCCTGCTCCGTCCACTCTTACCTCCTTTCACGGAGTATTTCCTCAAGGAAATGGTGATCAGGAGCTGTTTACCTGTAAGGCTGATGGAAGTTTAACAACGTCCCTGGAGAGAGAGGGAGAGACTGCATGTGTGTGCATGTGCTGTGTATATGTGAGTGTACCTGCATGTTCATGGGGGTGCATGTGTGTGATGTGTACACACTTGTGTATGTGTATGTGTGCGTGTGTGTACACGTGCATGTGCTGCACATACATTTGCACGTGTGCACGTGTGTGTGCTATGTATAATTTGCACATGTGTGCTCTGTGTGTGTGTGTGTGTGTGTGTGTGTTAGACAGAAGAGAGTACACCAAGGCTCACAGTTTTCATCTGGTTCCTGTTAATTTGATTAAAGCCCCCTGGGAGAATTGCGCTCTGGGTATGATAAGTCAAACTCCAACTCGGTCACAGCTTTCTGTGCTATTACAGAACCCCCGTCTTCCCAGGATCTCCCGGCTTTCATCGGGCCTTGGGACGCTTAAGTCGTCATCATCTTCGTCACTGTCATCATCATGAGAGCAGCTACACTTCTGCAGCACTTAGGACGAGTCGAGTCAGTGGTTCTCAACCAGGGGTGATTCTGCCCCCCAGGGGATATTCGGCAATGTCCAAAGACATTTCTGGTTGTTACAATTTGGGGCGGGGGGAAGCTAATCTAGTAGGAGGAGCCCAGGGATGCTGCTGAACATCCCACCATGCCCGGGACAGCCCCACAACAAAGGATTACCCAGACCCAAATGTCAGCAGTGCCAAGGTGAAGAAACCCCCAAGCTATCACTGGAGACCCCAACAGCATCTCCTGCCTGGGGCCTGAGACCTGGTACCCCTGACATCAGACAGAATTAGCAGACAATGAGCATTGTTCTTAAGCAAGGTACTCCTAGGCCTGAAGGCAGTGTGCAATGAGAAAGGAGCCCATGTTAGGTCTACAGATTCCCTGCGAAAAGCCCTTTGGTCTAGAAGGTTGCTCAGTTTAGGGAAATAAATATAGTCATGTGTTTCTACAAAAGACTGTGGGAACCCTTTCCCAATGTCTCAAATATGTTAAAAGAAGATTGTGATTGGAGAATACCTTTTTCTGCTCCAAAATAGATAGACGGAGAGAGAGCATCAGGTCAACGCTGACTCATGGCAACCTCAGGTACCACCGAACAAAATGTTGCCCAGTCCTCTGCCACCCACACAACTGCCAACTATAGCTGTAGCTGTAGCTACTGTGCCGATCCGTCTCACTGAGAGTCTCCCTCGCCCTCACCGGCCCTCTACTTCACCAAACACAATGTCCTCCTCCAGCAAGTGATCCTCCCTGATGATGTGTCCAAAGCAAGCAAGTCAGACCATTTTCTGTTGTGATCCAGAACGTTTTCGTTGGCTAATTTTCAGAAATAGATCTCCAGGCCTTTCTTGTTAGTCTGTCTTGGTCTGGCAGCTCTGCTAAAACCTGTCCAGCATGGGTGACCCTGCTGTATTTGAAATACTGGTGGCATAGCTTCCAACCCCATAGCAACACGCGAACCCTCACAGTACGACAAACTGACTGATGTTGGGGGGATGGCCAAAACCTGAAAAGAATGAAAACACCACCCACCGCCATCACTGGGGCAGTAGCTTCATCAGGTTCAGGCAGAAGTCGAGCAGGCAAAACACTCTATTGTCCAGCCCATCACTGAGTGGCTTCCCCAGTGCCAGGGCCCTGTGACCAGTGAGCTGCCCAGGAATCCTGTCTTCCAGAGCAGGCCGAGGAAGAGCAGACAACACCAGCACTGGAGTTCATGGCCAGCAGGGAGCGAAATCTCTGACTTGGCCCATTCTCTTTGGGGCATATGGTTTCCAGTTCATTCTAGAACCAAAGTAAGGTCTTGCTCAGATGGGGGAGACAAGCCCAGGCACAGGCAAAGATGCACATCATTTAATCCTCTCAACAACACTGAGAGGTTAAATATTATTATGCCTATTCTACAGATGAGGGGAAAGGCCAGCCCAGCTTCATCCCAGCCAACACGCTGCCCAGCCCATACTCACGTCCCAGGCTTATAACTCACATGCCTCTAATTAAGCCACGAGCTGACCAGGCCAGCTTGGAAGAAGAGCCAGGAGCCCAGCCCCTTGCCTACTATGGTCCAGGTCTTTTTTTAGCCATGTGCCCCAGTGCCTGGTATGTCACAAGGGCTAAGGTGTCGATTTCAACTGAAGCAAGTCTGACTGTTTCTCTTCATAGTCATTCTATTAGCAGCTTCTTACAAAGCAAGAGTCACCCCAAATCTGACCCCCCCCCTACAAAGCAAGAGTTACCCCAAATCTGGCCCCAAGCCCTTTCCGGAAGTCTCTGGAGGGATCAAGCCACGGCCTCAGTTTTCCTTATCTCCTCAGAGCTCCCTTTGCATCTCCATTAGTTATTACTTGGAGACTGAATTTCAAGGGACATTTCTTCTTTACAGCTTGTTTTCTCCTCTTAATTGGCCTTGCAGTGTGACCGGAAGACCGACTCAAGAGTTTCAGGGACATGAATGCTAAAGGAAGATTAGTGGCAGCTTGACCTCATCTGAGCAGGTTGCAGGTGAGCAGAAACCTTAAGCATGCTCAGACCCTCCCAGGCCAGCAAGGAAAAGATACTAAAGGCTCCCCCTGCTTTTTAGCCTGCTCAGAATTCTCTGTCTGTGACACAGAATTAAGCCCACACAAACCTCCTGCCGGAGTCCCTGGGTGGTGCATATGGTGAACGCACTTTCCTCAGCTAACTGAAAGGCTGGAGGTTCAACTCCACCTAGAGGTGCCTCAGAAGAAAGGTGTGGCAATCTACTTCCAAAAAAGCAGCCACTGAAAACCCTGGGGAGCACAGTTCTACTCTGACACATGTGGGGTCACCAAGGGTCAGAGTTGACTTGACAACAACTTATAGTTCCCTGCTGAAGCTGCGTCAAGTTATTTCTCTTCTCTGGGATTTGGTTTTCCCTTATTTGAAAGTTGAACTGATTAGACAGAGGTTTCTTCCACTTTGCAAATGATTGTACATCTTTTCTGCAACACTTGAGTAATTCTTCGGCTTCTCAGCTACATGAAGTTTATCAGGCAGCACCTCCTGGTGGCCGAGCGTGACACTGCATCACCAAGAAGAGGCCTCTGTGGGATGGAGTCCAAGGCAAATACCAGGAGGAAAAAGCATCTTGGTGTCTCCAGCCCACCAGCGATTTGGCCCTGCCACTCAGTTCTTCCACCCTCCATGATAATGAAGGTAAAAGATCTTTAAAAGGTAGAGCTTGAAAACAATCTGTCAGCTCCAGTCACCAAGGGCGACCTGACATCAGATTACAATGCTTCTCTGCCTCATTTCTCCTCCACGAAGTATCAGACGGAGAAGAGACAAACAAAAGCACTAAAGAAAGAAAATGATCAGGTGACGAAGCTAAAGTGAGCTCCGTTCTCAAGGTCAGGGCTCACGCGGGGTTGGGGAAGCATGGTCTCCCCTCTGCCCCAACTCAGTGCAACAGGTTTTCTGTGTGACTGGGGGAAGGGAAGGCTGTTTCAGGTTTCCTTTCTCAAGCGAGGGGCACCTGGGTAGTGTGAAAGGTTAACGCACTCTGCTGCTAACCAAAAGGTTGGAGGTTTGAGTCCACTCAGAGATGCTTCAGAAGCAAGGCCTGTGATCTACTTCTGAGAAATCAGCCATTGAAAGCCCCATGGAGCATGATTCTACTCTGACACACGTGGGGTCACTATGAGTCGAGGCTGACCAACGGCAAGTTCTTTTTTTTTTTGGTCTGTTTTTTGGGTTTTTTTGTTTTGTTTTTTTTTAGTGAGAAGTGAAGTCATTAGGAGAATTTGGAGAACGATGCAACCTCACTATGAGAATCCCACTGGGATGGTGGGATGCACTGGCCTAAAGAGAACCAGAGATTTGTTCAGACAGGACTGCCAGGACAACTTCCTTATACATGGCACTCCACAGAAAATGAGGTATGACCCTACCCCCAGAGAACTCACAGTCTGGAGGAGAACAGATGAGAAAAGTCAGCATGTAGGACACTGCATAACGAAAGCATGCACTTTGGGTGAGACCTGCGTGGGTTTGCACGCAGGCTCTGCCAGGTACTAGCTGTGTGACCCGAGGAAAGTGACTTAACCTCTCTGGGCATGTTCATCCTTCTAGCCCTTTCTATCTCATCTCCCTCTCCCCTGCCACCATCCACAGACTCAGTATAGTAAGTGCTTAATAAACGGCAGCTTCATGTAAATGCTGTACCACCTGTGTCAAATATTAATTCACCCTCCCCATAGACTTCTTCACGGCAGACCTTGCCTCCCCCACCTCCTCAGGTATTTATTCCCCCGCCCACAAAGGAAGAACTTCTTTTTGAATTCTCTCCTGATTTTTAGCATGTGTATATTTGTTTTTTTCTTGCCAGGTCTTTTACAAGCAAGGGGTCAGTAAACTTTTTCTGTAAAGAGCCAGATAGCAAATATTTCCAGCTTTGTGAGCCATACAGTCTCTGTCACACTACTCAATTCTGCTGTTGTAGTGTGATAACAAGGAGCCCAGGTGGCGCAACAGTTAAACACTCAGCTGCTAACCAAAAGGTTAAAACCCACCCAGCAGCTCTGCAGGAGAAAGACCTGGTGATCTGTTCCAATCTGTTCCCATAAAGCTTATAGCCAAGAAAACCCTACGGGGCAGTTCTACTCCGTCACACGGTGTTGCTATGAGTCAGAACCAAATCAATGGCACCCAACAACAGTGTGAAGACAGTTAAAGAAAATCAGTAAATAAATGGGTGCAGCTCTGTTCCGATAAAACTTTATTGACAAACGCAGAGGGACAGCTGAATTTGGTCCTTCGGCTACAGTTTGTCAACCCCTGGCTTAAAGAAAGTCACCACTTGTTATCACTCCCATGCAGTCCCATCACTGATTTATAGACACACTGCTCTGCCCTCACTTCTGCCTTCTCAGGCAAATCCACAGATGTTCCGGTCTTCCCCTCCAAGGGCATAATTTTCACACTTAAATGATAAAAATCCGTTTGTTTGCTAATTCCTTTGGTGATACTCTTGTTACTGTGCTAAGTACTCTGAGGGAGTAATTAGGCCCAGGATCAGCCCGAGCTCAAGCCCTGGCCCCACAGCTTACTGGGCCAGGCAGGTCACCTCTCTGCACCTTGGTTCTCTAATCTGAAAAACTGGGAACACAACAGTCCCTGTCTCATAGGGCTGTTCTGAAGATTAAGTGGTTCAGCTCTTAAAATCAGTTTAGAACAGCACCTGACACAGAGTATGCATTTGTTTTTTATTGTTGTTGTTGCTATGATTAAAAGATGGCTCCTGCTACCTATGAATTTACAATCTGAGATGTTAAAACAACTACAAAATAATTGCCCAATTGGTAACACAGGATTACAGCAGGGATAATCCCTGTTCCCTGTAATCAAGGAAGCCTTCTTGGTAGAGGTGGCATTTAAGTGGCATCTTGAGGCATCATCAGTTGTTGTCTAAGCCAAGGGAAGGTTTACTGCAGGAAGATGCAGCCCAGAAATGTTTCCCTCTTAAAAAGGAGGGAGAAGGGGGTATAATCAATGAAACTATTGAAATCTTCAGAGTCTGAGCACCAGGCACCCACAGACCTGAGGAAAACATCACAAGTGGTTTTTTTCTTTTTATTTCAAACTTCTTTTTGTTTAAATTATACAACTTCTTGTTTACTGCCCAGAAAGAAAGAAAATGCAGACAAGCAAAAGAGAAATAATAATCTTCCTAATCCAAAAATAACTACTCTACATAACCAAGTGTATTTCCTCTGAGATTTTTTCCTATGTATCAGTTTTAAAAATACTGAGTAACGAGCAAATGTTGGCAAAATTATGCGCAAAACGGTGCCTTTTTTTCCACCCCCTTCCTCAAACAATAGCTTGGATAATTCTCATACGAGACTGCAAGTCAGTATTCAAGAAAATAATTAAACAAAAAGCGAACAGCCACTGAGCAAAAATCAGGAATGTAATGAACTGGAACCATCTCTTAAATTTCCGGCAATGCCAGTACCACAATATTGGCGCATTAACCTGTTACCTTCAAATCCAGCAGAACTGCCTCATGGGGTTTCCAAGGGTGATCTTTACGGGGAGCCCTGGTGGCGGAGTGGTTAAGAGCTCAGCTGCTAGCCAAAAGGTCAGCAGTTTGAATCCACCAGCTGCTCCCTGGAAACCCTATGGGGGTAGTTCTACTCTGTCCTATAGGGTCGCTGTAAGCCAGAATCAGCTCGACGGCAACGGGTTTGGTTTTTGGTTTAATCTTTATGGAAGCAGACTGCCATGTCTTTCTCCCATAGAGCAGCTGCTAAGTGCGAACCGCGTACCTTTCAGTTAGCAGCTGAGCACTTAATCACTGCACCACCAGGGTTTCTTGGCTAAGCTATAAAACTCATTGTCACTGAGTCCATTTCTTCTCATAGTGACCCCATAGGACAGAGTAGACACAATAGGTTCAAGCTAAGCTGTAGTCCCCAGTTATTCGATCCAACACTAATCTAGGTGTTGCTTTGAAGGCATTTTGTAAATATAGTTAAAGTCTACAATCAGTTTGCTTTAAGTAAGGAAGATTAGGCTAAATAATCTGGGTGGGCCTGAATCAGTTGAAAGGCTTTAATGGCAGAACGGAGGCTTCCCTGAACAAGACATTCCACGTATGGACCAAAACCAAACCAAACCCACTGCTGTCAGGGCGATTCTGGCTCATAGTGACCCTATAGGACAGAGTAGAACTGCCCCATAGGGTTTCCAAGGAGCAGCTGGTAGATTCGAACTACTGACCTTTTGTTGGGCAGCCTGAGCTCTTAACCACTGTGCCACCAGGGCTCCTGGCTAACCTACAGTCCTCAGTTATTCCATTAAACACTAATCTAGGTGTTGCTTTGAAGGTATTTTGTAAATATGGTTAAAGTCTACAAGCAGTTTACTTTAAGAAAGATTAGCCTAAATAATGGGGGTGGGCCTGAATTAATCAGTCGAAAGACTCTAACAGCAGAACTGAGCCTTCCCTGAAGAAGAGATTTCACCTATGAACAGCAGCTTCAAATCATGCCTGAGAGTTCCAATCTGCTTTCCTGACAGCCTGCCCTGTGGATTTCGGACTCACCTAGCCAGCCCCACAATTATGTAAGCCAATTCCTATCATAAATCTCTTAATATATTTACCCTGTTGGTTCTGTTTCTCAGGTGGAATGCTGACTCACACACTCACTCTGACCACCCCATCGAAGCTAGTCACCCAGTCCCATCATATCATCCTATTTTGACACTCTGCATAGAACTAATCACTATTTGTTATTTTTCTTATTTACTGTTTCCCAAAATACATTCTAGAGCTGCGCTGTGCAACAGAAGTTTCTGTGATGATGGAATATTCTAGAACCACACCATCCAATAGGATAGCTGCCAGTCATGTGTCTACTGAGCACTTGAAATGTAGCTAGTGTGACTGTGGAACTGAGTTTTCAGTTTATTTAATTTTAACCAATATAAGTTTAAATTGCGACATAAGGCTAGCAGCTACCCCACTGGACGGCAATACGAGAGCAGAAACCTACCACTGTATCCCTAGAGCCCCACAGTGACGGAAACAGAGAGAGGATGCTGGATACACTTACAGAGTGAATGAATGCAGAAACAGAGAGAGGATGCTGGATACACTTAGAGAGTGAATGAATAAGCCATTTTTGTGTAAGCTCGTTCATGGCAGGCTTCTGTCACTTGCAACCATGAGTCTTAACATGGTGCTTCGTACATGAATCCGATTCTTGGCACCCCATCTAGCCCACAGAACTGGAGAGCTGGGGATGTGAACACAGGGGTAGGGAAGGACATCACAGCACTCACATGCCAGCCCCTGGTATGGTTTCGGTAGGGCGGCTTCTCCCTTGGCTCTCTCTGCCCCCACAAAGTTACAGCCCAAGTGGAACAAACAATCGGGCAATCAAGACCAGCTCTTAGTCTTTGTTCTAGCCAAAGAAAGACATTACGGGGAAGGCGGGGTTCTGATAGGCTTCATTCAAAGCCCAAACACGAGAAAGCTAGAGAGCATCTGAGGCTGTCCTATTTCGGGGGCACTTTGCATGCTGTTTTCTCCAGGCTGCCAGCTCTCCCCCTTGGTGCCCAGGAGGAGGACCTGGGGAAGGTGCAGCAAAGCAAGCTCCAGGCATAAGAGAAGGGAAGGCAGGACCAAGATTTCCCACCTGCGGGGCTCCCTGAGCAGTGGGGAAGTAGAGAAAGCTGCCACCGGCCATCCAGTCAACTTAGACCCATGGCCATCCTGCATGTGTCAGAGTAGAACTGTGCCCCATAAGGTGTTTTCAATAGTTGATTTTAGGAAGTAGATTCCCAGGCCTTTCTTCTAAAGTCCCACTGGTTGAATATGAACTTCCAACCTTTCGCTGAGCAGCCGAGGATGTTAACCATTTGCACCAGCGGGGACTGGGAAATGAAGACATCCCCCAAACCCAAGGAGAAACTAGGGTTACAGTCAACAACTCTACAATACAGCTGCCCCTCAGAGAGAGAGAGAGAAAACACATTCTTGTGCAGAAGCAGAAGCTTCCTTACTTTCATTTACTCGGTTTCTACATGAGTTTATCAGTAAAACTCGTATTCCTCAGTCATTTACTAAACAAGCACTGAGTCCCTACTACACACCAGAAATTAAAATACCTGATTTCCTCGATCTAGGAAATGCCAGCTCTGGCCTGAGAGCTGGGAATACCAAGATGGATATGTCACGACCCTCAAGAAGTAAGAGTCTGGTGGGAATGCTGCTGGTTTGCTCCCTAGGTTGGGATAACATTTTCGGTTAAAAAGAAGGGTAGGAACTGATAGAAACCTCCAGTTCCCAGCATGGTTAGAAGCTTCAAGGAATCACTTATCGTTTGTGAGAAAAAAAACAAAAACAAACCCTTTGCCATTGAGTCGATTCTGACTCATAGTGACCCTACAGGACAGAGCAGAACTGCCCCAGAGGGTTGCCAAGGAGCAGCTAGTAGATTCTAACTGCCAACCTTTTGGTTCGCAGCTGAGCTCTTAACCACTGCACCACTAGGGCTCCTCATTTGTGAGCAAAGAAAAGAACTTAGAACATGGAGGACTATTCAAGGATGGCTCACAGCTGTCCTCTGGTGGACACATGTAGCAAGTGCCTCAAACAGCTGTTCACTACTGCCATCAAAAAAACAACCTGGCCAAGGAGCTGGGGATGCCCAGGTGGATAAACAACATGTTGGGCCTGCTTTCAGGGAGGTCACAGACGGATGAGAAAGACAGACAAGGAAACTGAGAATCACCATAAGACGTGGTCAGTTTGTGATAGAAGCATTCATTCATCATCCGTTCATCCATTTATTTACTCATTCAACAAAGTGTGGACGCCGTGAGGCAGGAGGAATCATGGGGAAAGCAAGGAGGCCAGTATGGCTGGAGCAGAATGAGCAAGGACGAGAACAGCAGGAGTTGAGGTTGCAAAAGGGGAAAGGGCCCAGCAGTGTAGACCTTGCAGGTCACTGGAGGGATGTGGCATTCTGGTGGCCAAGGGTGAATGGTCAGCTCATTCTGCAGGGTCCAGGAAAGGCACACAGGGGACAGACTTGGGGCTGGGCCTAAGGACGAGCAGGGATTCACCAGCAGGACAAAAGGGAAAGGGAATTCTAGGCACACGGGCGTGGACCAAGACCTGAAATTCATGCCTTATTCAGGATACCCTAAGTAATTAGTATATCTAACTTAATATAACTAAGTAGTTAGTGTGTATCTGGAGCCCTGGTGGCACAGTGGTTAAGAGCTCAGACTGCTAACCAAAAGGTTAGCAGTTTGAATCCACCAGCTGCTGCTTGGAAACCCTATGGGTCAGTTCTACTCTGTCGTATAGGGTTGCTATGAGTCAGAATTGACTGGACAGCAATGATTTTATTTTTAATCAAATTTTTAGGGTTTGAAAGCAAAATGTGAACAGTAGGGCTCCAAGTAAGAGCCAAATCCTGAAGCACTTTGCAATCCACGATAAAAAGTATGCCTGCTGAGGCACTGGTGGGTTTTCACAGGGCCGGCGAGAGGGGTCATATATTTACTCAAACATATTTATTGAGCCCTTCCTATGTGCTGGATGTTGAGCTAGATGCTCGTAATAAAATGGTGAATGGAAACAGGCACGATCCCTACCCTCACACAGCTGACAGTCTAGTGGGGAGATAGATAGCTATCCAAAAAATCACTCCCACAAGGAAAGGGATTGAATAGTGGGCCCTAAAAAAGATAGGTCCAAGCCCTAACCCCAGAATCTGTGAATGTGACTTTATCTGGGGAAAGGGTCTTTGCAGCTGTGATTAGGTTAAGGATCTCAAGATAGGAGCACCCTGCATTTAGGGTGGACACTAAACGCAGTGACTGCTGTCCTCGTAAGAGAAAGAGGATGATCTGAAACAGAGACACAGACAGAAGGCCAGGTGAGGACAGAGGCAGAGAGTGGGCAGATGCAACTACAAGGCAAGAAACACTAAGGATTGCCGGCCACCACCAGAAGCGAGGGGGGAGGCATGGAACAGATTCTCCCTCAGAGCCTCAGAACCAACCCTGCTGACACCTGGTCTCAGACTGCCGGCCTCCAGAACAATGAGAAAGTAAGTTTCTGCTGTGTTAAGCCACCCAGTTTGTGGCACTTTGTCATGGTAGCCCTGGGAAACTAAAATACCCAGAAAAGTTTAAAATTCAAATGCAGAAAGTGACTTGTCTGTCAGTCTGTCCTACTGTGGTGGCTTGCATGTTGCTATGATGCTGGAAGCTATGCCACTGGTATTTCAAACACCAGCAGGGTCACCCATAGTGGACAGGTTTCAGCAGAGCTTCCAGACTCAGACTAGGAAGAAAGGCCTGGCAACTTACTCCTGAAATCAGCCAATAAAAACCCTACGGATCACAAGAATATTGTCCAACACAGTGGCCTCAACATTGGACTCAAGCATATCAACAGTCATTAAGGTGGTACAGGACCAGGCAATGCTTTGCCCTGTTGCACATGGAGGGTCGTTGAGTCGGAGCCGACTCAATGACAGTAACAACCCCAATGCATACCCGATATTTCAGTATCTGAACCCTAATTACCTGGTACCAAATGCCTTACAACCTCAGACAGGCCTCTCTTGCCCAAGAGTTCCCAAGAGCTGCCCTGACCACTTGTGGTTTCTACTTCCCAGGTCCACCTTTCCTCTGCTCATGAGTGGCATTTACCACCCAGAGGAGACTCCGTCTCATCCTGGCCTGGAATGGTGGCACAGGAATCTTAAGAACAGCAACGGGGCGGGGGGAATAGAGACCCCCACCCCAACCGGGCCCAGATCTGTTGGGGTCAAGTCTCCGTACTCCTTGGCCTGCTCACCTGACATGTGGACATTCCTGAGGCAGGAGAGAGAGGCGTTGAGGCGGGCACACTCCTCCCGGTTGGCTCCGTATTTCTCCACAGTCTCGCACACCTGCTCATCCGTCATCTCCAAGAGGTCCTCCAGACTCAGCTGGCCAGGGGTGATTTCCTGGGGGACGGAAGGGAGAACGGTAACTACACTGCAAGTGCCGGAGGAGAGGCACCTCAAGCCTCTATGCTGCCCTCTAGTGGTTCTTCCTGGAATTACAGGGCACTGTGTGGATGGCTGCTTTGCACAGCGGTTGGGTCTTGGACTCTAAGGTCAGACAGGTCTGGAACTGAACGTCAGTTTTGTCACTCATTAACTAGATGACCTTGGACAAGTCATCCAACCTCTCTCAGCTTCACTTTATTCATCTGTAAAATGGGGATGTAGGTACCTCATTTTTTAAAAAAACAGCTGTCTTCAAGTTAACTCTGACTCACGGTGACACCTAGTGTGTCAGAGTAGAAGCGCGCTCCATGGGGTTTTCAGTGGCTGATCTTTTGGAAGTAGATCACAAGGTCTTTCTTCCGAGGCACCTCTGGGTGGACTCAAACCTCCAACCTTCCAGCCAACAACAATCATACCTCACAAGGTAGCACATAACGCTCAGGACACAGCACTCCATAAACAGCAGTAGTTCATTATTTGTCTCCCCATAGAGCTTCTGGGCCCCTTATGGGCAGGGCCTCATTTTACTCATCACTAAATGGGCTCAGTGCCTCCTGCTCTTCTCAGTAAGCACTTTCTGGACTATGGTAATTCGTCCAAAATCCCAAGGTGAACTCAGCACAGCCAGCTGACACCTCAGGTCTCCTGACAGCTGCTCTCCTCTCTGCTTCCCCTCTTCTCTGGCCACAGGGTCTGGGGTTCATATTGGGTCTTCAGAAACCCTAAGGGAAAAGGGACTGGAACTGTGTGGGTGGGTGGCTTAAGGATGGAAATGAAACAGGATTTGTGTTTGAGCCGTGGGACATAAGTTTTGTATTCTAAGACAAAGTGGTAAGACTGGAGTATGACATGGAGCAGGGAAAGGAGCACCTGAAGAGATGGGCAGGACACAGAAAGGAAGAGTCCCTCACTATGAATGTACTGAGCAGGTGTCCCTTCACTGCCACCAGAAACCCCTACCCTCACCTTTTCCAAAACAGTATCTCCCTAGACACCATAAAACAGATATATCTCAAAATCGTCAAACCTCTGTTTATGCATCTATAGCTATATCTATATATGTGTGTAAGAGCCTTTATCTTAAAGCAGTTAACAGTTTCCAAAATTTTTTCATTTTATTATTTAAATAATGATTTTCAATATCTACGGATAGTTATTCTAGGGCTAGGTTGTGGAGTACCTCCACCCTCTTGTGGTCGTATTTGTGTATAGCAGCAAAATACAGAACATCCCGTCCACACACACACACACACACACACACACACACACACACACACACACACGACTGAGAACCAGAAAGTGAGGAAAAATTCATCAGCACAAAAATACTACCCAAAAAAGAGCTGCAAGGCAAAAGCCCAATCAGTGACTTTCCAAAGCACTAGGGCAGAGGGCAGAGAGAAAAAAATAACTGAGTCACTTAGATGCCTTCTCAAACAGGAACACGTTGCAAATAAGCCTCACTCTAAGACAGGTGATGGATCAGGATTTGAAAGTACAAAAGGAATCACATTTAGAGAGGATGAGTCACAACACAAAAGGATTCTCCTCTTTGCTGCACGATGCACTTGTGCATTTTAATCCTATGATTTACCAAAAGAAAATGTTAAAATTACACTGAGGTTTATATATGTGTGTGTGTGTGTGTGTGTGTGTGTGTGTGTGTGTGTGTGTGTGTGTGTGTGTGTGTGTGTGTGTATACATGAAAAATAAAGTAATAATTTTGATGACATCAAAAACTGGAGAAATCCTTTAACAAACCTGGACCAAAAGAGCAGATGTACTTGTGACTGGTAGAATATTAATAATAGCTGAAATACTCTGAGCACTTATAAGTACTTCTCATGGATTTTCTTTTAATGTTACAAAGACCAACTAAAGTAGACCCTTTAATTATCACAATTTTCCAAACCAGGACACTAAAACTCAGAGGTTAGACCACTTGCCCAAGGTCACTCAGGTTTGAAGGCAGGCGATCTCCTTTAGGAACTTTCTCCACACTGAGTTCCTTCACAGAAAGGGGCCCTCTGCAGTGGGAGAGCCGGAACCCCAGCTCTGCCCCACTTCCTGGCCAGATGCTCATGGACTGAAGTAAGGCCGAAACTCGGGTACCTCCCAGCCAGTGACAGATATGCGTAAGTTACGCACCAGAAAGTGCCCATGGGATCTAACGGGCAGCAGCTCCCATCCATTGCTGCCAGACAGGAATTCAGCTCCACGTGGTCAGCAATTCTGATGTTTCAAGAGATGCTGGAGAGCTTGGATTTCATGTAAATTCTTACAATTTTCAAACACTGGCTCAAAAAAATGGTTTTGAACACCACGTCAACCAAACAGATACAGCTTGAGGGCCACCAGTTTTCAAGCTCTGGTCTAGGAGAGTTGTTTCTACCTGATTTGCCCCACCTGTGGCACTGGATAATAAAGGGTTCCTAATGAAGGTTATACCCACCATGTACACTTTGGAAGGCACCGGGGATGCAAAAGTAAAAAGACATGGAGTGTCACCTCAAGGAAATCTTTATATATCCCTGTAGGGAGCCCTGGTGGTGCAGTGGTTATGAGTTCAGCTGTTAATCAAAAGATCACAGTTTGAATCCACCAGCTTCTCCCTGGAAACCCTACGGGGCAGTTCTACTCTGTCCTACAGGGTCGCTATGAGTCAGAATTGACTCTACGGAAACAGGTTTTTAAAGCTTCTGGAAAGTGTACTGGGCCATGCAAATAGGATGCACCGTCTGCACCCACATGGGCCCTTTCATTCTAGGATGTCCACAGAGAACCACATCTCGCCTGGCTGGCCGTGCTGGGAATGACTGAGCGATCGGAGAATCGCACACCACCTAGTGTGTGTGGGGGCGAGATGGGGGGAAGAGAGGAATGTGGGGTGCTCATCTAGCCCAGGAACGCCTCGTCTGGTAGGGTCCGGTGAGCTCACGTTGGGGAGAAGGTCTTTAAAAGACAGAAGACGGAGGGGGATCTTCCAGACCTCTTGAAGCAGGAAGCAGGAGCAGCCCCGTGAGAAAGGGCACTTTGACAATCTTGAACCTTCAAACCTTCAACCAAAATTCTCCCCTGCGGTCTCCTTTGAACCAAACAATAGCTTGTTTTAATTAGTAACGTACACCTGCTTTGAGCATTGTGTTCTTTTAAAGAAATTATCTACGTGAGATGAAACTGACAACGGCAGCTTGAAAAGGCTGGGTAAGAAACTTAGGGGGCGGTCAGTTTAAGATAACGGTAGTGGGATGATGTGGAAAATGACAAGGAGAATGGCAGCACAACTGGAAGAATGTAACCAATGTCACTGAAATATACACGTAGACATTGTCCAAATGGCGTGTCTTTGGCTGTGTGTAATTGTTGTTGTGTGCCGCTGAGTCAATTCCGACTCATAGCGACCCTACGGGAAGAGTAGAACTGCCCCATAGGGTTTCCAAGGCTGTAAATCTTTACAGGAGCAAATCGCCAGGTTTTTTCTCCCACGGAGCTGCTGGTAGGTTCGAACCGCTGACCTTCTGGTTAGCAGCTGGGCACTTAACCATTGTGAAACCAGGGCTCCTCTGCTGTGTATACTCTCACCAAATTAATTTTTTTTAAAAAAGGCATTTAGGTCCTGCAGGCATGGGGGGCAGCCCTCCACTGTCCAGCTCAGGGGGGATCTGGCACCAGGACAACGAGGAGAAAGCACACCGCTTCCCACCTTAGGCTCAGCGTCCGTCAGGGCTGGGTGCTGCTGCCAGCCCCCGCACACTCGCTCACTGAGCCTCAGCTTCTTGCTGCCAGTGGGATAAGAGTCACACCTGCCTCAAAGGGTCATTGTGAGGGTTCCTCAAAAGGTTAAACACAGAACTGCCATTTTGTGGTGGTTGTGGTTCTTGTTAGGTGCCGTCCAGTCACTTTCAACTCATAGCGACCCTGCATACAACACAACAAAACAAGTGATTCCACGCCAAGACTTGAGCGCAGGAAGATAAACAGAGGCTTGTACACCACTGTTCACTGCAGCACTTTGCACAGGAGCCAAAAGACAAAAACAACTGAAGTGTCCATCAACAGATGAATGGCTAAACAAAATGGGGTACACACATACAGTGGACTATTACTCAGCCATAAAGAGAAATGAACTCCTGATACATGCTATGACATCGATGAACCTTGAACACATGCTAAATGAAATAAGCCAGACACAAAGCATACACTGTACCATCCCACTCATATGAAAGATCTAGAATAGGCAAATAAATAGATGGAGGAGAGGGGAAAAGAGTGTTACTACTTAATGAGGAATGAGTTTCTGTCCGGAGTGACGAAAAGGTTTTAGAAATCGACAGTGACGATGGATGCACAGCACAGTGAATATATTTAACGTCACTGAACTACACACTTAAAAATGGTTAAAATGGCAGAAATTTCGTTACATGTATCTTTTCGTTGTTATTTGCCGTCGAGTCGATTCTGACTCACGGTCACCTCGTGTGCAGAGCAGAACTGCTCCGTCGGGTTTTCAAGGCTGTGATCTTTCAGAAGATCACCAGACCTTTCTTCAGAGGAGCCTCGGGGTGGTTCGAACCGCCAACCTGTCACCTAGTAGTCGAGCGCTTAACCATTTGCACCACCCAGGGACTCCATATATATTTTACGACAATAAAATCTTAAGGAAAAAAAAAAAAAAGCCATGTGAGGTGCAGTAGAGATCCGTTAGCGCAACGCCTGGCTGGAGACTCAATCATGTGAGCTGGCTTATTAGGAAGGGCTCATCCCAGTCTCTGGAAACTGGGGACCTGGGATCTAGAGGGTAAGGAAGATGTGCTCCTTGAGACCTTAGGGATGTGCTCTAATCCTTGCAGTCGGACATAAGACATCAACTGTTCTAGATTAGTTCAGAAACTGGAAAAACTGTTACTTCCAAACTTTTCAACAGAAGCAGCAATAAGAAGAAGGTGACACTGACCAAGTGCTAAGTAGGTGCCAAGGAGCGCTGCTGGCACAGTGGTTAATCGGAGGTTCGAAACCACCAGCAGCTCCGCAGGAAAAAGATGTGGCAGTCTGCTTCTGTAGAAATTTACAGCCTTGGAAACCCTATGGGGTCGCTAGGAGCCAGAATCGACTTGATGGCGGTGCGGAACTAGGTGCCAGCCCAGGAGATGAACATTTTATATGTACCATCTCATTTTATCATATCAGCTATGTAAGAAGAGGGGATCTGTCATGGTTTGAATTATGTCTCCCAAAAAATGTGTGTATCAATTTGGCTGGGCCATGATTCCCAGAATTGTGGGGTTGGCCTCCATTTTGTGATTGTAATTTTATGTTAAAGAGGATTAGCGTGGGATTGTAACACCACCTTTACCCAGCTCACATCCCTGATCCAATGTAAAGGGAGTTTCCCTGGGGTGTGGCCTGCACCACCTTTTATCTCTCAAGAGAGAAAAGGAAAGGGAAGCAAGCAGAGAGCGGGGGACCTCATACCATCAAGAAAGCAGTGCTGGGAGCAGACTGCCTCCTTTGGACCGGGGTCCCTGCGCAGAGAAGCTCCTAGTCTGGGGGAACACTGATGAGAAGGCCGACAGAGAGAGAAAGCCTTCCCCTGGAGCTGACACCCTGAATTTGGACTTTTAGCCTACTCTGACTGCGAGGAAATAAACTTCTCCTCATTAAAACCATCCATTTGTGGTATTTCTGTTATAGCAGCACTAGATAACTAAGAATTGTTATGCCCATTTAACAGATGAGAAAACTAATATCCTATGACTGTGCTGTCCAAGATGGTAGCTACTGACCTCATTAATTAAAATTAAATACAATTAAAAACTCAGTTCCTCAGTCGCACGCATTACCCACATTTCAAGTGCTCAATAGCCTCACATACCCAGTGGCTACTGCATTAGACAGCACAGATATAACACACATCCATCAGAGCAGGAAGTTCTCCTGGACTACACTCCTCTAAAAGGTAAAGTGATTTGTCCAAAGTGATTCAGTAAACAAACGGCAGAGGTGAAAGAAGTTCTAACTCTAGAAGCACACTCTTAACTGTGCTACTTGGATTGCATTAGAGATCCTGAGTGTCTTCATCCCACATACATTTATTGAAGGCCTACTATGTACCAGGGACTGGCACAGCCAAAAACCTGTTGTTTGACAGGCAGCCGAGGTGGTGGCTGCCAGGGGGTAAGGGGCAGGGGTTCCAGGGTCACCTCTAGGACTTCCTTGCGCACGTCGACGATCCGGAACCAGTGCCGGAGCTGGGGGAAGCCATCCAGCTCGGCGTTGCGCTCCTGCAGGGCCACCTTCTTCTTGCAGGACAGCTGCCGGCTGAAGTACTTCACCAGCTTGCTCTGTGGAGACAAAGTCGAGGACAGGGACACATCTCAGAGACACTGCCACAAGGGCAAGAGGCAAGAATCTCATACTCCCTACCCCCACCCAAATACCATCCCACACCGCATTAATGGATTTTGGTTCTACTCCACTGAGCTCTGGTGTTCCATTCATCTCCTCCCAGTGTTGGTGAAGAGGGGGACAAACAGGTTCAAATACTGCTGGTGGGACCACACACTGGTACCACTTCAGTGGAGGGACATTTGGCCATATCGATCTACATTTCCACCACCCGTCTGTCAGTTTGTTGTACTGTGGTGACTTGTGTGTTGCTATGATGCTGGAAGCTATGCCACCAGTACTTCAAATACCAGCAGGGTTTCACCAAGGCTTCCAGACTAAGACAGACTAGGAAGAAACGTCTGATGATCTACTTTCGAAAATTAGCCAATGAAACCCTACGGATTACAACAGGACACTGTCCAATATACTGCTGGAAGATGAGCCCCTACACTGAAAATCTCTCAAAATACACAGTGGCTGCAACAATGGACTCAAGTATACCAATTGCGAAGATGGTGCAGGACCGGGCAACGTTTCGTTCTGTTGTACGTGGGGTCACCGTGAGTCAGAGCCAACTCGATGGCAAAAAAACACAACAACAATCCACATTTCAACTACAGATATCCTTTGACCCAGAAATCCCACTTCTAGGAATCAACCTACAACATCATGTGCAAAATGATTCCTGTAAAATGATATTTCTGTTTGCAATGATAAAGAAGGCAAACAACTCGAATGACCATCAAGTAGAGACTCAGTACATAAACAACACTACATCCCCACAAAGGAACTCTATTCGGCTCCAAAATGAAATGAGGAAGCACCCTATGTACTGATACAGGATGATCTCCAAGATAATGTTGATTGAAAAAAATAAACGTTCTCCCTTTCCTGTGAAAAACTGTTACATGTATCTTGTTGTTAGCTACTGTCCAGTCATTGCAAGCCCACACAAAATGGAATGAAACGCAGCCCAGTCCTGTGCCATCCCCATGATCGGTTGGGGACTGGACCATTGTGATCACAGGGTTTTCATTAGCTGATTTTTAGAAATAGATTGCTAGGCCTTTCCTCCTAGTCTGTTTCAGTCTGGAAGCTCCACTGAAACGTGTTTAGCATCTTAGCAACACGCAAGCCTCCGCTGACAGACGGGTGGTGGCTGCGTATGAGGTGTACTGGCCAGGGATGAGGTTCACTGACCAGGAATCTAACATAGGCCTCCTGCATGAATGGCAAACATTTTACCACTGAACCACCAATGCCTTTTACATGTCAATATGTTTGTAAATGTGGAGACTCTCTAGAAAGATTCCTAGTCCTCTGAGAAAGGGAACCATATGGTGGGGGAGGAACAGAGGTAGGAGAGAAACATATTATTTCCCTTTTGTATCATTTAAATCTTAAGTCATATGAAAGTATTACCTATTCGTGAATAACAAATACTTTTAAAATGAGATGAACCTAAATCCATGCTTCTGGAGAGATGCCTATGACATGAGATATTGCTGGTTTTGTAAAACGAACACATCAACAACAAAACAAGCAGAGAAAAAGAAGTGGAAGGATATGCTCCAGGCTGTTAAATTGGGAGCAAAGACTCTACAGAGGGGGTAAAACAAGAATAGTTAAATTTACACATTTTTGCATTGTTTCAATAGTTACCCAAAGCATATTACCATTTCTGTAACTTAAAAATATATTTAATAAAAAGATAGTGAAACAAAAATAAAACCCTTAGGTATGCACATTCCCTTGGCATTTCAAAGCACTGACAACCAAGACGACAGTCCTGAAATTCCAGGATCACAAAATTCTTCTAAAAGGTCAAGAAAACTAATTTCTTATAAAACTGACCAACAGGAAAAAAAAATGCAGTGGTTTAAAACTATGCCAGTGAATTCTCTGATACTCCTATATACTCCTCCCTTTAAGAGGTGGAGTTGATTCCTCTCCCCGTAAGCGGGGGCTGGACTTAACAGCTCACTTCTAACAAACAGAATATGGCGAAAGTGGTGATGTACGACTTCAGAGACGAGGCCAAAAAAGCACTGTGGCTTCCTCTTTACTCATTTTCTCTTGCACCACTGTCTCTGGAGAAGCCAGATGCCATGTCATGAGGACACTCAACCAGCTTTTGGAGAGGCCCACATAGTGAAAAACTGATACCTCCAACCAAAAGCTGTGAGAGTGACCCATAATGGGACAAGATCCTCCAGCTCCAGTAAAGTCTTCAGATGACTGCAACCCCAGTCAACATTGTGACAACAACCTCATGACAAACTCTGAGCCGGGACCACCCAGCTAAGCTACTCCCAAAATCTTGACCCACAGAAACTGTGAGATAGTAAATGTTTGCTGCTTAAACATGCTGAGTTTTAGGGTAATTTGTTAGGTAGTAATATATAACTAAGGAGCCCTGGTGGTGCAACCCACTAAGCACTCGGCTGGTAACTGAAAGGTGGTCGGTTCAAACCCACCTAGTGACTGCGTGGCAGGAAGACCTGGTGATCTGCTCCCGTAAAGCTTACAGCCAAGAAAACTCTATGGGGCAGTTCTACTCTGTCCAATGGGGTTGGCATGAGTAAGAACTGATAGCAACTAACAACAACAATATATAAATGTCATGGATTGAATTGTGTTCCCCAAAAATATCCGTCACCTTGGCTAGGTCATGATTCCCAGTATTGTATGATTGTCTGCCATTTTATCATCGGATGTGATTTCCCTATATGTTGTAAATGCTATCACTGTGAAGCAATAAGATAGATTATCTGCAGTTATACTGATGAGCTCTACAAGATTAGACACTGTCTTAAGCCAATCTCTTTTGAGATATAAAAGAGAGAAGCGATCAGAGAGACATGGCGACCTCATACCACCAAGAAAGCAGCACTGGGAGCAGAGCGCATCCTTTGGACCTGAGGTTCCTGCGCTAAGATGCTCCCAGACCAAGGCAAGACTGGTGACAGGGACCTTCCTCCAGAGCTGACAGAGAGCGCCTTTCCCTGGAGCTGACGCCCTGAGTTTGGACTTGTAGCCTGCTGGACTGTGAGAGAATAGGTTTCTCTTTGTTGGAGCTACCCACTTGTGGTATTTCTGTTGTAGCAGCAATAAATGACTAAGACAATAAGTAACAAAGAAGATGAAATCCATTCAAACTCACATTAAGAAAAAGAGAATAACCTTCCTACAGACAAAGTACATCAAAAAATATGTTCATGAAACAGAGCAAAACTATAGCCCACTACGCTTCAAAACTCTCTAAGAGACATTAAGAAAATGGTACAAGATGTGGAAAAATAAATTAAATTAAAATTAGAAAATGTCATAGATGAGGTAATAGAATTCAGGAAGGGGTTAGAAATAAAAGAAAATTTCATTCCGAAATGGATACAAAACTAGAGGGAATACCAGAGCAAATAAACCTGATGGAAAATTCTTTAAGATGAACAGCTAAAATGTAAGAAAATTTTTAAGTCAGAAATAAATTACAATCTTCATAAGGCAGGCATCAAAGGCAGGCAGCCCAGCAGGGGTCAGAGTCCAGAGAGAGTGTCCAGGCAGAGTGGTGACCCTGTGAGAGGTGAGGCCCAATCCAGCAAGACATAGGAGCAGGGCAGCGTCCCAGTGGAATTGGAAGACTGACTACATACAGGCAGGTTGAGCAAATAAATAAGTATATTGTGTTATGGATTGAATGGTGTCCCCAAAAATGTGTGTCAACGTGGCTAGGCCATGATTCCCAGTATTGTGTGACTGTCCACCATTTTGTCACCTGATGGGATTTTCCTATGTGTTGTAAATCCTACCTCTATGATGTTAATGAGGCAGGATTAGAGGCAGTTATGTTAATGAGGCAGGACTCAATCTATGAGATTAGATTGTATCTTGAGTCAATCTCTTCTGAGATATAAAAGAAGTGAGCAGAGAGACGGACCTCATTACCACCAAGCAAGAAGAGTCAGGAACACAAGTCCTTTGGACCTGGGGTCCCTGCACTGAGAAGCTCCTAGACCAGGGGAAAGTTGATGACAAGGAATTTCGCCCAGAGCAGACAGAGAAAGCCTTCCCATAGAGCTGGCATCCTGAATTTGGATTTCTAGCCTCCTAGACTATGAGAGAATAAATTTCTCTTTGCTAAAGCCATTCACTTGTAGTATTTCTGTTACAGCAACACTAGATAACTAAGACAATTGAGAATTACTTTTCTCACTGTCTGAGAAGAGCAATACACGATAGAAAGGAGGAAAGCTAGAATAAATCTGTGGTGTTGGACTGAGATTAGAGATATCAATGTGACTTCACGGTTTTCAACACATAAACCAGCCCAAAAATACTCACTGCCATCGAGTTGATTCTGACTCATGGCGACTCCATGTGTTACAGAGTAGAACTACTCCACAGGATTTTCTTGGCTGTAATCTTAACAAAAGTAGATCGCCAGGCCTTTCTTCCGTGGTGCCACTGGGTAAGTTTGAATCACCAATCTTTAGGTTAGTAGCTAAGCTCAAGATTTGAACCACTCAGGGATCCTTTTTTAAATACATATAGATATAAAAATAAATATAAGTGTATGTGTATGTATACGTATACATATGTACATCCACACATCTATTCCATAGGTTGTCTACTGTGGGAACCTAGAAACAATGACACCGGATTAACATGCTTGGCTGCTAACTGAAAGGCTGGAGGTTTGAATCCACCCAGAGGCACCTCAAAAGAAAGCCTGGTGATCTACTTCCAAAAAAATCAGCCATTGAAAACCCTATGAAGCACAGTTCTACTCTGACACACATGGGGTCACCATGAGTCAGAATAAACGTGATGGCAAGTGGTCTTTACTGAATTGGAAGGACACTGCATTCACCTTAGCTCCAGGGGAGCAAGTTTAGAGGCCGGGCAGGTCCAAGGCCAAGACTGGTAGAGAAACAAGCACTTTAAAAAGGCAGCAGCCCCTGGGCAAAATTCTTTGCATGTTCCATGGTCTGATAGTAAGTGTTTCAAACAAGTATTGTATACTCTGAGATCACTTCGTCAGAGTCTTAATCTTCATTTGAACCTATGGCTTTAAACACTTCATATGGAAAGGTGGTGCTTTTGGAAAACACGTACCTGCTTCTGTCTAAATCCTATGGTTTCTGTCCATCTAACAATCATTAACAATATCTATAAATTGGGCTTGCCGCTAACTGGTCTCCTTCATCCTTTTCTTCTGAATAATTAAGGTCTTTCTGTTT
Source organism: Dugong dugon (assembly GCA_030035585.1). Taxonomy (NCBI): domain Eukaryota; kingdom Metazoa; phylum Chordata; class Mammalia; order Sirenia; family Dugongidae; genus Dugong; species Dugong dugon. Next base: position 15,291,294 of record CM057476.1, read on the forward strand.
ATTATTTTGTACCCATGTATGCTTGTGTTTTACTTCAAATACTGCAAAAGAGATAAGGATCTGGTCTCTTTTTAAAAAATAACAAAGCTGTATCAACTTCTTAAAGAATCAAAGAAGGCAGCATTAATTGGGAAGCTAATTACATCATCTCTCGTATTTTTTAAAAAAGCCTTCGGTGCCACAGAATATTTTTAAAAAACTAGGCTGAAACCAGAAGCTGAGTGGCAGGAGCAATGGAACCATGTCACTACCTTGTTCAAACCCCTTGTCTTAGTCATCTAGTGCTGCTATAACAGAAATACCACAAGTGGATGGTTTTAACGAAAAGAAGTTTATTTCCTCACAGTCAAAGTAGGCTGAAAGTCCAAATTCAGGGCGTCAGCTCCAGGGGAAGGCTTTTTCCCTCTGTCGGCCTTCTTCTCTTCAGTGTTGCCCCGGACTAGGAGCTTCTCTGCCCAGGGACCCCGGTCCAAAGGGCACGCTCTGCTCCCGGCACTGCTTTCTTGATGGTAGGAGGTCCCCCTGTCTCACTGCTCACTTCTGTCTTTTATATCTCAAGAGATTGCCTCAGGACACAATCCAGTCTTGTAGATCCAGTCCTGCCTTACTAACACAAGTGCCACCCATCCTCCCTCATTAAGTTCATAGAGACAGGTTTACAACATACAGGAAAATCACACAGTACCAGGGATCATGGCCTAGCCAAAATGATACACACATTTTTGGGGGGGATACTAGTCAAACCATGACACCCCTGTTCTCAAATGGCAGCATTTCCCAAGTGGGGGTATCACTGATAACTTGTGGTGGTACCCAGGCATGGCACTGAGTAATGCTGGATCATACAATAAGCACGTTCTTCCCTCTCCAAATCTCTCTCCAGCCTTCTGACTCCATCAGGGAGACAGTCTCCGTCCAGTGGTACTACGTACATCTCTAACACCTCTCTAATCTCCCAAGAAACTGACTCAAAGCCTTGAGCAGTTTACAGTATTAAGCACAATTTCATGACACTTTTGTTTCCATTGTATTTATTTTCTTGCTTACCTTCTTCCATTTATGGCAAGGGATACTAGTTTTCCATTACAACAGTTGTACAAAGTTTGATGTTTAAATAAATGTATGTTAAAATTTTGAGTTGGTTTCAAGAAAATGCACAGATAGGGCTAAATGTATGATGATGATATCAAACTGACGAGTTTGGGAAACAGTGTCCCACAAAATAAAGTCCAAACTACTCAGACTATATCACTCAGGGCTCAAATTTACTCCACTCCTCTTCTTTGCATCTTTCCCGTCCATGCAATTCCCTAAACACATTACCTCAAATATCACCTCTCTATGCCTTTGGTCAGGCTCCTTCTACCCACAAGTCCTGTCCATACCCACCTGACCCCAATCCTTTAACCTTCCTGAATATACACCCTTTGCCATGTGACTCTGCAGTTAACTCACTAAAGGGGCAGAGGCTATATCCCTGCCTCTCCCCATGTGACTGGCTTCAGCCAATAGAAAGAGCCTAGCCTTCAGAAGTCTTGTGTGTTTCACTTGGTCTCTTGCATCTCCCTCATCATAATGAGAACATGCCCAGGCTAGCTGGCTAGTCAGCTGAAGGGTGAGAAGCTACAGAGCAGAATCAAGTTTTCCCAGGCATCCCACCCAAAGCCACCCTAGCTCAGCCAACAGCCAACTGCTGCCTGTCGTTTGGCTCTGGGTGAGCCCAGCCAAGACCAGAAGAGCCACCAGCTGCAGGTGATCCCAGATGCATGGCCAATAAATGCTTATGCTGTATGCCACTAAGCTTTTGTGGTTGGTTGTTATGCAGCATTACAGGGACCCAGAGCTAACAGATACACTATCCTGTCAACTCAGAAAAATCTGGCTTCTTCTTCAAAGCCCATCTCAAATATCATCTTCTCCAGTCCTTGTCAATTCTTCCTTGGCACTCTATTTGTACACACTCTATTATGGAATTTATCCCTTTTCTTGAATTACAGCGGATTGACAGTGAAGATAATGGACACCTTAGAGGGATAAGGAGTCCTCTCTAGCTTTGGAAGAGTAAGTGAAATAGACATAACAATAAAAACAAAAGTGCTATTATTGAGTACTTCCAGGTGCCAGGCCCCATGCCAAAGGTCATGCATGCATTTTCTCAATATATCCTCACGTCCACAGGAAACAGGCGCTACTAAGATCCCATTTTACAGATGAGGGCATTAGGCTCAGAGAAATTCAGTCATTTGCTCACAGTCATACAGCAAGTAAGTGCATAGCCAAGAGTCAAACCCAGGTCTTATTTTAGTGTGGCTTTAATTATTTAGTAAACACATGCATATATTTTCCTTTTAAAAAATTAGAACATTTCAGATAAGGCCAAAGCTCCCTTTGGCCACTCCCATCAATGCTGGTCCCCTTCTCCCTGGAAGTAAACACAGAGGTTAGTTTGCTGTTTTATCTTTCCAGGTCTTTCTCTGTGCATTTATATACATACGGATATACTGGTAAAACTCCCTGGTGTAGTTTTATGTGTTTGGGGTTTATTTTTTTCACATAAATTGTTATCTTGCAGAATGCATTGTTCTGCAACTTGCTTTTTCACTCAGTAGCAAGCTTTGGGGGATCTTTCCATGTTAGTCCATACAGATGTGCCTCGTTCTTTTTCATCTTCTGCATTGGTACCTGCGTCACAAACTCACAATGCGAGCTTTTGTGTGATATCTGCTGGGGGCATCTTTGTCAGCCAAGATGAAGCATTTTCAGGAATAACAGCCACAATAGTAGCCACGGTTACTGAACACTTAAACATGTTCCTGGCGCTGTGGGCTAAGTGCTTTAAGTGCGTTATTTCATTTTTAATCCATGCAACAAAGCTAGCTGTGAGGCTGATATTCTGAGTCCACTCTATGAACAAGAAAACTGGGGCTTCAAGAGGTTAAGTCACTTATCCAGGTCCACAGAGTTTTTTTTCTTTAATTTTATTGTGTTTTAGGTGACAATTTGCGGTGCAAATTAGCTTCTCATTCAAAAATTTATACACAAATTGTTTTGTGACATTGGTTGCAATCCCCGCAATGTGTCGGCACTCTGCCCCTTTCCCTTTCCACTCCAGGTTCCCTGTGTCCATTCATCTGATTTTCCTGTCCCTTCCTGCCTTCTCTTCTTTCCTTTGGGGCACGTGTTGCTCATTTAATCTCATACACTTGATGGAACTAAGAAGCACATTTCTCACATGTGTTATTGTTTATCGGCTTGTCTAATCTTTGGCTGATAGGTGGACTTCGGGAGTGGCTTCAGTTCTATAGGGCTATTTAGCTGAAGGAGCCCAAAACTCCCTCTCTTTACCAGAGTACTTCGCTATTAGTTGTTCACAGGCTTTCCCCACTGAACTGGAAATCCAAAAGGTCAGGCCTTACTCATCTTATTCATCTTAGGAAGGCTTCAAGGTATTATAGAAGAAGTGTGTTTCCAAATTTCAGCTCTGAGGGCTCAGGCAAGTCATTGCAACTCTTCAAACCTCTACTTTCTCATCTACAAAATGGGTGTCTATCCCCTTTACTCACAAGCCTGCTGAGGCATATATAAGATCACATCTGTGTAGAAGACAGGCAAAGCTCCCCCGCACGCTGGTGTCCTAACTTTGTTGACGGCGGGCTTGGATTCTGTGGGAGGGGTTTCTAGGGTCACCCGGAGAGCGGAAAGCTGCACCTGCCCAAGAATCAGAATCAAAGGCTACCCTATTATGAAACACTGGAAATAGAGGTGAGAGAGAGAGATGGGTTTAGGAAGTAGATGGAGTGGGGAAGACAGAGTAGGAGGGTGGCCTTGGAGTCAGGCCTTTCCACTGTGTCAAAGGGGAGCAAGACCGTGGCTACGCTAAGCAGAGACAAATGTGAAGGGCTCCCGGTAGTCTGGGAACACAGTCGTGCAAACACAAATCATGAGGTCAAATGGCAGAAGCAAGAAGAGACTGGCAGCCAAGGTTCAGCGCAGGCCCCAGCGATGTAAAATGATGAGAACAGCCTCTGATAAAGCCGTGTTCCATCATCACAGGATAATAATGATGGGCGTTCGACGCTGATTCTGAGAGAAGCACGGCCTCACTTTCATGCATTTAAACTGTTTTAGATGCTTTCTAAATACAAGGAGCTGGGGATACAAAATCAATTACACACCACCCCTGACCTAATGAGAGACCCGAAAGTGGCACTGCACTGTCCCCTTCAGATAAGTACAGAGATGGACAGGGTGCCTTTAGACAGTTTCATGTCTATTTGATAGAGTCATTTTATGTCTGTTGAATCTAATAGTTTTTTTTTTTCAAAATGAGGTTCGTATTTTGTTTTTTGTGGGTTTTTTATCTATATTATCTTTATAGTTATCCATTTTTATTGCATTTTACAAAACCATTAGCTGCAAAGTATCAGGGAAAAAAACTTAACAGTATGAGAAGCATTGGCCTCCTCATTCAATGGATTTCAAGTATTTATCTTACTCACCTCCCACTGCTAAATAAATCACTTTCCAAAATGATTCCAAAGATACTGTCTTATTTGAGTATCACGACAACTCTGAAGTGGCTCTGAGAAGGTCATCATTCTACAGATGGGGAAACTGAGGCTCTGAGGTGTGCCCAAGGATACACAGCTAAAGGAATACCAGAGTCAGAATTTGAACTCAAGACCTGTGATTGCCAGATCTGTGCCTTTCAAGAAAGCCCCCACTGAAGCAGAGGGTCCAAGCAGCCTAGAGGTCAAGGGTGAGCAGCTCCATCAGAACAGGGCCTTGAGGTGGCCTCACTCTGCCAGGCAGCCTAATTTATTTTTAGGTCAGCCTCAATCTACTCTTACGTAGATGTGACCTCCAAAAAGTTCCAAGTTCCCATCTTCAAATGAAGAAACACAGAGCTACTGGACAGAACACATCCAAGCTGAACCCACCATCTGACCCTGCACTGCCCACGTGCAAAATAAGATTCCCTGGGCCTGGGGTTAGAAGCCCTGGTGGTGTAGTGATTAGGCGCTCAGCTGCTAACCGAAAGGTCAGCAGTTCAAGCCCACCAACCATTCTGCGAAAGAAAGATGTGGCACTCTGCTTCCGTAAAGATTACGGCCTTGGATCGCTATGGCTTGGGGTTAGAAGGATCTCCAGACTCTCATCCAGCGGGAACCCAGAGATGGAATTCTCCATCTTTACACCAGGGGGCAGCCTGGCGCCTTCCGTGGAAGATGGAAAATTTTTCAGACCCTCCTCCATCCGAGCATCCTTAGTGCCTTATTACCGTACCCCATATTAGCATGATGATAAATTTAGCAGCATAAACAAAAAAAAAAAAATTAAAAAGTCAAGACATGTGACAGAGCTAAAAATAATCATGTCTGAAATCCCTGATGTGAAACAGAGAACTTTTCTCTCAGAATCTAGACCAAGATAAACCCTGAGACCTGGGGGCAAGTCCCCGAGGTTTGGTCTGCCAGAACCCAAGACCATCATCTGCTAGGTGCTAAGTTTTTAAAACCAAAGCGGCGTCCATGAAAGCTGGAAGGCTAAGCAGCACGTAGTGAGGAACTTCTAGGGATCGAGCCCTATCATAAAGTTGTATCTCATGTAGACCTCACAGGAACGCTAAGGGGAGGGTCTCATCTCCCACTCCATTTTACACATGGGAAACTGAGGCTCAGGAATGTGACCTAACTGGCCTTCAGATCACAGGAATAAGGACGCAGGTTCCAGAACCCTCCGTACCCCATCAGGACTGCCCTTCAGCCCTCCATTATTGCTGCCTGCTCGTTAGCAGCGCACAGGCTAGCAGCAAAGAGCTCGAAGTCCTGTATCCACAGGGGTCAGGCTGCTGCTCTTGCTTCTCACTCTGCCCAGAGCTCCTCCCCCCGTCTCACCCCAGCATTAGAGAAACAAGGCTCTTTTTCATCTTTCAGGTATCACCTCAATGTCACCTGCTCAGCAAGGCCTTTGCTGACCACCCCCAATGTAACCATCACACCACCCTGATTTCCTTGGTAGCACTTCTCGCTATCCCAGAAATTATCCTGTGTATTTGTTTCCATGGTTACATCTGCCCGGCGCGCGCGCGCACACACACACACGCGCACACACACACACACACACACACACACACACACACTCCCCATCAGAATGTCAGCTCAGAGGACACAGCCCATGCCTGCCTTCTCCCCCAGTGTTCAGATCAGTGCCTGGCACACAGCTGGTGCTAAATAGTTTTTTCTCGGTGGTTCAATGAAACAACATCATTGGGGTGAGGGCCAGGGCTCTATGAATACATCCCAACTCCTTTTCCACAGGTGCAGTGCAGTCAGAACTGGGTGCCTCGGTCTGCAGCCGAGGCTCTCGGGTTATCAGCCCCTGCATGGGTAATGAAGCCACTGCAGCCAAAGCCAGAGGCCTGACGCCTTCCCGCGGTTGCCAGGGCGACCACGGTCATAACATCCCCAGCGCTTGGTGGGGCCAGCTGACAGGGGAGACAATTATTTGACTCCCCACGTCTCAAGTAACCGGCAGATTTGCATCTGCAGGCAAATTCCCTACTGAGGGAGGGCTGGAGGCCTGAGAAGCGTCTTCTCTCACAGAGCCTGGATCCTGTTAGAACAAGATCCCTCACACAAGGAGAGTAGGCCACCAATCTGGGGGCTGGAAACGCCTGTTTGCCGCAAACAGCCCCACTGCCCAGGCTTTTGGGTTAAAGCCCTCAATGTTACTGGTGTTTTTGCTTTCCATTATTACTGGTAATTAATACTATAAACAGTAGTAAAAAGCGTTATGGTATTTAATGAGCACTTACTAGATGCTAGGCCCAGTGGTAACTTCCCTACACAATCATAATTTTAATATTTATGCTGTAACAACATGCTACAGCAATACAACAAGCTATTTTAGATTTGTATTATATCTTTGTTTATACTATAAAATAGTATCTATTCATAGATACAAGATATACGACAGCTAATGTGTTCATAGATATGATATATCATGATTTTCAAATATAATATTTATATTACATAACATACATTATATATTTATAATAGTAAAACTGACATTTGCTGAGTAGTTTTTGCATGCCAGCCCTGTACCTACTGCTTTAGGAGTTCCTGGGTGACACAAACGGTTAAGTGCTTGGCTGCAAACTGAAAGGTTGGCAGTTCCAACCCACCCAGAGGTGCCTGAAAAGAAAGGCCTGGCGATCTGCTTCTGAAAGGTCACAGTCATGAAAACCCTATGCAGCAGATCTACTCTGAAACACATGGGATCGCCCTGAGTTGGAGTCGACTTGATGGCACCTGGTATGTTTTTTATTAATAAACTATTACACAATATATTCTTAATCATAGCTAAGTTTTACTGAGCATTTACTACATGCCAAGCACTGTGCTAAGTGCTTTGATGATATTTGATTGTCAAATGTAGCCCAGGAGCTAAGAATCCTATCACTCCCACTTTATAGATGGCAAAACAGAGGCACAGGGTGGAAATATAACTTGCCTAAGGTCACGTGGGAGCCCGGTGGCGCAGTGGTTAAGAGCTCAGCTGCCAACCAATAGGTCGGCAGTTTGAATCCACCAGTCGTTCCTTGGAAACCCTTTAGGGCAGTTCTATCTACTCTGTCTTACAGGGTTGCTATGAGTCAGAATTGACTCGACCTGCAATGGGCTTGGTTTTTGTGCTTTTTTTTTTTTATTAAGGTCACACAGTGAACTGAGGCTGCCCCCGAGCCTGCCTGATTCCTTATTTCTATCCCACACTTCAAAGTTATCAAAACTTGGTGTTCAGCAGAATCACCTGGGAGCTTGTTAAGAACATGGACACCGAGCCCCTGTTTCCCCCAATCCAGGCGCAGGGAATCAGATACTCCTGGGAACTGGGGGCTTCTCCTAGTCTTTTCTTTGTAAACAAGGTCCCCGTATAGTTCTGACAGGCAAAAAGTTCAGAACCATCGTCCTAGGCTTTGTTGCTCAGGGCTATTAGAGACTGGTTCCTTATCAGCCCTTAACACTGCAGTACCAATTAGGTGATGTAATTAAATGAACGGGTCTTGAGGGGCAGTTTCCAGTGACGTGTGAAGGGCCAATGATTCTGAAAAGGAGGAAAAGAAACGGGGAACAAAAGAATGCAGCATCCCCAGATCTGAGCAGGCAAATCTCGCTTGTGTCACAGTTGTAACCATATCTAACTTTTTTGGAACAGAAGAGGCCTGCATGAAGGTAAATAAGTAATAACGCCACACTTCTGTTCAGGGCTCAGTCTAAATTACCTCCCACTGGCCTTGACATGCACACACACACTCCCTAACCAGGTGCCATTGAGTCAATTCCCCATCTGTGTCAGAAACAGTTGGTTTTTCAGAAGTAGATCACCAGGCCTTTCTTCCGAGGTGCCTCTGGGTGGACTTAAACCACCAACCTTTTGGTTAGTAGCCAAGCATTAACCATTTGCACCACCCAGGGACTCCATATTGGATAGTGCAGACTTAACACTTTCTCCTGCTCCTGCCGACTTTCCAGGTATGTTTTGAAGTGAAACAAGAGATGATTATGGGCGGATGAGGGTTTGCTGAAAGAAGTGCCTTCAGAGGTGTGCAGTGATGCTGTTCAGCTGAGCTCAAGGAAGGCTCCCACTCAGACCTTGCCATGGCCACGGACAAAGACCTAGGGTCCTGCGACTGTCACCTGCTTTCCTTCCCTGTGGCTTCAAACTCTCTCCACGTCTTCCCGCAATGGCCGCTTGATGAATTCCCAGCACACGCTGAATGCAATCCAATGCCTTACCCTTGCCTGCATGGCCCTGCGTGGTCTGGCCCCCACCCACCTTTTCCCATCATGAACCCTAAAACCCTTCACTCCAAGTCCATGTGAATGTTCTTCCATTCCTCCAATGAGCTGAGCTCACTCCCAGCCTTTGCCAAGAACCCTTCCACTGACACACGCACATGCACACGCAACTTTGCGTCACATATTCACCCTTCAGAGCTCCACTCACATGTCTTGTCCTCCCAGGGGTCCACTCCACATCCTGATCGAGGCCGACGAGATCCCCACCTCAATACTCTCTCACAGCACCGTGCTCTTTTCTTCATAGCACGTATTACAGCCTCCAATCATGTTTTCACGCTGTCTGCTTCCTTAACATCCTTTTCCCCCTGCTGCACTGTAAGCACCACGAGGGCGGGCAGCAAGTCTATTGTCCTCTTCTGCATCCCTAGCAAGGAGCCCTGGTGGCATAAGGGTTAAGTGCTCAGCTGTTAACCAAAAGGTCGGTGATTCGAACCCACCAGCCACTCTGCAGGAGAAAGATGTGGCAGTCTGCTTCCGTAAAGATTTACAGCCTAGGAAACCCCATGGGGCAGTTCTACTCTATCCTACAGGGTTGCTGTGAGTTGGAATTGACTTGACAGCAATGGCTTTGGGTTTTTTTATATCCCTAGCACTTAGCACAGCACCTGGCACATGTTGTTAGGTGCTGTCGAGTCGGTCCCGACTCACAGAGACCCCGTACACAACAGAACAAAACACTGCCTGGTCCTGCACCATCCTCACAATCCTTGCTATATTTGAGCCCATCATTGCAGCCACTGTCAATCCACCCCATTGAAGGTCTTCCTCTTTTTCACTGACCCTCTATCTTACCAAGTACGATGTCCTTCTCCAGGGACTGGTCCCTCTTGATAACATGTCCAAAGTATGTGAGACAAAGTCTCACCATCCTTGCTTCTAAGGAGCATTCTGGCTGTACTTCTTCCAAGACAGATTTGTTCATTCTTCTGGCAGTCCATAGTATATTCAATATTCTTCACCAACACCATAATTAAAAGGCATCAATTCTTCTTTGGTCTTCCTGATTCATTGTTCAGCTTTTGCATGCCTATGAGGTGACTGAAAATATCATGGCTTGAGTCAGGCCCACCTCAGTCCTTAAAGTGACATCTTTGCTTTTTAACACTTTAAAGAGGTACTGGTCCCTAGTAGGTGCTTAATAAATATCTGTTGAATGAGAAAGTAAATGAGTGAATGAGTCCTTTATACTTCCTCCTCTGCCCTTGTGCCTAGACCTGTGATTATCAAAGTATAGTCACCAGACCAGTGGCATCAGCATCACCTGGGAACTTGGTAGAAACACAAATTCTCGGGCCCCTGCAGACTTACTGAATCAGAACTCTGGGCTGGGATGTAGCAATCTGGAGTTTCACAAGTCCTCAAAGTGAGTCTGATGAATGGTCAAGTACAAGAACCCTGCTCTAGCCCACTCTGTGCACCTGGAATGATCCCCCTCCCCTTTGACCTCCTGCCTATCCTTTAGGTTCTAGGTTAAATGCGGTCTCTTCAAGGAAGCCTTCTTTCTTTCCCACCCAGAAGCATAATCCACCACCCCTAACTCCAGAAGCACCATGTTTATGCTTGACACCTAAAATGTATTCCCTTGTAGAGTTGTTTATATTCACATCCTAATTGTTGTGTCAGACTTTAAGTACCTTGAGGATAGGGGTCTTGTCTTTGTCATCTTTGCATTCCCCCAACTATGAACACAGGGATTTTCCCCTGGGAAGTAATCAAAATTATCAGAAAGGATTCATGACTGAGTGATGTGCAAGAATGAACGAATTAGAAGCACTATCCACAAACAGAAACCACAGCTCCCTAATTAGTTCTGGGTACAGACTGCCAGCCTGAACTTGGTGTTACTTTTTGTTTGGTTTGTTTTGGTTTGTATTGGGGGTGTGGAGGGGGTTTGGTGAGTAAGAGACACAAACACAACAGATTGGCAACTCCAACCATCTGCTACTAACCTAGAGATGAGGTTGTTGACAGCAGAGAGGAAGGAAAAGCTATTCTTTCCAGAGACAATCTTTCCATCTTGTGAACCTCTTTAGTAGCTGTCCCACCACCACCTCTGCTGCCTAGCTCCTGCTATGGCATCTCTCCCAACAGCCTCAGCAGCTAATAAATGGTGTCTTTGGCCGGGTTCTCTAGAGAAGCAAAACCAGTAAAGTGTATAAATATAGACAGAGAGATTTGTATCAAGGAAATGGCTCATGCGGATGTAGAGGCTAGAATGTCCCAAGTCTATGGGTCAAGATAGAGGCTGTTTCTGATTCTCACAGCCGCAGGGGCTGGTGAATCCAAGATCGGCAGGTCACAATAGGGTTCTTGCTCACAAGCTGTGAAGATCGATGAATCCCAAGATCAGCAGGCAAGATGGCACATAAGCTGCTGGCTCAAGTCCCAAGAACCTGAGGTCAGACGAACAGGAGCCAGCTGCAGGATCCAGAGTGAGCAAAAGCCCACAAGCCTTGCCAGAAAGTCCACTTATATTCGATACAGGCCACATGACCAAGGAAACTCCCTTTCCACTGATTGGCTACTCACAGGAGATCTCATCATGGATGTGATCACGTTCTATCAAATCTCATCATGGAAATCATCAGATCGTCATATGACTGCAAAACTACATCATAACTGCCAAACCACTGAGAATCATGGCCCAGCCAAGTTGACATACAACTTTAACAATCACAAATGGTAACAACAATTCTCATTTTCCAGACACTTAATGTATATTATCTTGAATTCTTATTAAAAATCTGCCAGGTTGGTCTCATTATCCCCGTTTTACAATTGAGGAAACAAAGGATTTGGGTGGTCAATTGACTTGCCCAATGCAACTCTAGCTGGGTAGTGGCAAAGCTGACCCCAGGGCTGTCTGGCTCCCAAGCTTTCACAGACACTCATCAATAAGTACCACTTACTGTAATGTAAACTTTCACTTAAACTACAACAATAAACAAGCAAACAAAAGTACCACTTACCTGTCCCCTGCATACACAAGCACATCCACGCTGGCCTCCTCCTGAGCTGACGGGAAGTCACACATTGATGGAGGGGAGGCGGAGCTGAACTGGATGAACCCTGAGGTTCCAGCTTTCAACCCTGAGATCCTATGATCACAGAGCTAGGACTTACTCATTCTTCTGTCCACTCATCCATCCACGCATCCCTCCCTCCCTCCCTCCCTCGCTCCCTCGCTCCCTTCTTCCCTCCCTCCTTCCTTCCTTCCATCCATTCACCCAACCATCCATCCAGCCAGCCATCTAACCATCCATTTATCTATCCAGCTATCCAACAAATAAGTATTTCATTCCTGCTACCTGCCTAGCACCATATAATGAAAGCACAGAAAAGCTAGGATCGACTCCCATCTTAAAAATCAATGACATCACACGGAATGTATCAGGCTTTATGTATCTGTTACATCCGAATGACACAAATCACTATTACCACCATTAATAATAAAAATAGTTTACAACCAACTGCATAGTAGAATCAGATGAGATAATGGTGCCTCTCACACTGCCTGGCACATAGTACACAAAGAATAAACAGTTGATTTCCTGAAAGTGCCAACCACTATGCTAAGCCCTGGGATTAAATGGTAAATAAGGCAGATCTGGTCCCTGCGCTCATGGAACTTTTATTTTTGTGGGAGAGACAACAAAACAAGTGAATAGACCAATAAATAAGATAACCACAGATTGTGCTCAATGCTATGGTGGAACAAAGGGCTTGGAACGTGTACCAGGGAAGGGTGGTTTCTTACATGGACTAACAAAACAAGGTCTCCCTATAGAGGGGACCAGGCAGCAGGATACAGTATATACAAAGGCCCTGAGGTGGGAAAGCATTTAACATGTTTTAGAAACTGAGAGCTGGAATATCACGGGCAAAGGGAAGAGAAGGAGATGAGATCAAAGAAGCAGGCAGGGGTTGGGCCATGCAGGACCTATTAAGATTGTGGCAAGGAGTTGGAGGTAGTGCGGCGGTTAAAGTACTCGGCTGCTAACCAAAAGGTCAGCAGTTTGAACCCACCAGCCACTCTGCAGGAGACATATGTGGCAGTCTGCTCCTGTAAACATTTACAGCCTTGGAAACCCTATGGGGCAGATCTACTCTGTCCTATAGGGTTGCTATGAGTTGGAATCGACTCAACGGCAGTGGGTTTTGGGTTTGGCGGTAGGGAGCTGCAGAAGGTTTTTAAGCAGGGAGTGACATTTTCTGATAAAAACTGGTAAACAATCTCACTTGTTCTGCAAAGCAACCTTGTGAGAGATGGGCCAGGGCGATGTCATTATGCCCATTTTTACAAATGGGGCAACAGAGGTACCAAGTGATTAGGGAATTCCTGCATCTGTTCAGGACTGTAACTCTGCAACTCCTCTGTAACTCACCCAGGTTACGCATTTGGCCCCCTTCCCTGGGTGGTGCACACGGTTAATGTGTTCGACTACCAACTGAAAGGCTGGAGGTTCAAGTCCACCCAGAGGCACCTTGGAAGAAAGGCCAGGCAATCTACTTCTGAAAAATTAGCCATTGAGAACTCTGTGGAGCACAGTTCTACTCTGACACACATGGGGTCACCATGAGTCAGAGTCGACTCAGTGGCAACCGGTCCTGCCTCTGAACAGTGAAGCTCTACTACAGATTACCCCTCTGCATAACCCCGAATCTGAGAGCAAAATGACATAGACCGAAGGAAGAGAGAGAAAAGGAGGGCCTGGGACTGAGGAAGGAGAGATCCTGCCACACCAAGAGGCTTCATTTCAAGAACCATTCCCTAGGAAGGATGTACGCAAGCTGGAACAAACCTTTTCAGCTCAGTATTAGAGACAGAAAATCCTCAACTATGCCAGCTAGTATTAAAACTTAAGATGGTCTTCTCAAAGGGAAATTTCTGAAGTTCTATTGCTTATAGAGTTTAAAAAAAAAACCAAAAAGGTCACCTCAGAATCCTGATGGCCATCTATCCCCTTATGTTTGGTTTCCACCAAAAGGTGATACTGAGAAACGGTGCTGTCAAAAACATGGCTTTGAAACGGAGGGAAAAAACCATCTCTTATGTTTCTGTTGGATGTGAAAGCTGTTATACTTTTATGCAACACAGTCTACCAAGAGCAATTAAAATTATACATTCCCTGACCTTTGCGGCTGTTGTACGGTGAGCAGAAAGAAGTGGAATACACAGAACGTTGCTGTTGTTGGCTGCCGTCGAGTCAGCCCCCGACTCATGGCGACCCCATGCACAACGGGACAGAACGCTGCCGGGTCCTGCACCATCACCATGACTGGTTGTGGATCAGACCACTGTAATCCACAGGATTTTCATTGGCTGATTTTCCGAAGTAGATCACCAGGCCTTTCTTCCTAGTCTGTCTTAGTCTGGAAGCTCCTCTGAAACCAGTTCCGCATCACTGCAACATAAAAGCGTCTGCTGACAGATGGAGGTGTCTGCGTGTGAGGTGCACTGACCAGGAATGGAACCCCGGGTCTCCCGCACAGAAGGAGAGAATTCTACCACTGAATCACCGGTGCACAGACTAGAGCTCTGCAAAGCCCACTGTGACGAACGAGGCACTGGGACTCACCCACCTTCTCGGCCTCCATCCTCCCTACCATTCGCTTCAGTTCCTCTCTTTGCTTTAAGCCTTGCCAGCAACAAAGGCGGCACAGGCAGCCACGGATCTGCCATATAGAAAAGCTCACATAAACAACACCTTTCTGTCTGCCTTCCTGACATGCCAAGAAATGTCCCTGCTGGAAGGAGGGAGGACAGATTCCTAGCTGTGTGTCCTGGGGCACACAGACTCACCTACCTGGGCCTCCATCTCCACTGCCACGGGTACATTCAACAGCCCTGTTGGATGCAGACAGCAAAGCCCAGATTCAAAGGGGCAAAGGGACTCTTTCAAGGTTACACAGCTAAAAGATGGCACAGCTGGAGGAGAATCCAGGTCTTTCCAATGAAGGTCGTTAAGAGTCATCCTGCCATCAATTACTGAGTGCTTACTACACGCTGGACGTCATGCCAAGCACTTTATATACATGTTTCATTTGAGCCTCACAACCCTATGAAGCAGGTATTATTACAGACACATTTTACAGACAAGGAAACCGATGCACAGAGAGGTTAGGCAATTTGTCTGAGATCACACAGCCAGTAAAGGCAGAGCCAGAAAACCAATAGGGGTGGTCCAGCTCACACCCAGGCAGCCCTAACCACTATGTTACATTACCAGCGTTACCTCTCTGAGGAATACGTGTCTATGTATACAGATGTGTCCTTGTTAGCTGCACAGTAGAACTAAACGCCGCCCAGCCTGTGCCATCCCCATGATGCGTTATTTCTCTCCCAGCAGGAATTAAATGGTTGCAGCAGTTCCTCGTGGGTGGCAGCAAAGGAGAGGAGCATTGTCTCCAAAGGCTTCCTTCCATTAGGAGGCAAACCTTGCCATAAGACTTCCTCCATTAGACTTCCCTGAAACCCCCACTGGCCACGATGGGGGACACATGGCCATGATCTACCAGTCACTGGAAAGGAGAATGCCACTAGCTTAGACTAGTCACGTGGACCCACTGAAGGGCATGCTACTCAGATACAAAAAAACTTGCTGCTGTCGAGTTGATTCCTACTCACAGATACTCAGGTAAGCAGGAGCAAAATCCGATTCGGGAATAAGGCACAAAGGTGGCTTGGGATGGGCAACAAGACTGCCTGCCACATCCAGTGTTCAGCTCCAGAAGAGCTGAACACTTCGGACAATATTTCCAGCAAGTGCCGCCTCATCTAGAGCTCCAAACCATGCCTGTCATTAAACCCTGCCAAGGATAACAGGAAAACCGCCAACGGTTTTCAGTTTTCATCCGGATGTTTGACCTTTGGGACTTTCCCCAGGCATTTCTGAACCCTCCCTTAGAGGATAGATTCAGCTCTGGAGGAGGCTTCAGGGAAAACTCAGAGAGGGTTAATGCTACAAATAAAAGTGTCCACCATATCAAAAGCATGTTCCCACACGTCCTATGTATTATAGTGCTCATTTTACAGACGTAGAAGCTGAAGCTCAGTCAGGTGCTTAAATGACTTGCCCAGCATCCCACGTGCAAGTCAGCAACAGCGGCAGTATTAGAACCTGGGTCATGCAACTTGTGGGGACCACAGGGACCATGCACCCCCTTTCTAGTCTCAGAAGTCTCTTCTAACTCAGGTCACATGTTGCTGCTGTTGTTAGCTGTTGTTCAGTCGGACCTCAACTCGTGGGGAGCCTGTGTACCAGGAAACAAAACACCGCCTCATCCTGCGCCTTCCCCATGATCTGTTAGGGGTAGGGCTGTTGTGTTCCATAGGGTTTTCATTGGCTGATTTTTGCAAGTAGTTTTCCAGGCCTTTCTTCCTAGTCCTTCTTAGACTGGAAGCTCCGTAAAATCCTGTTCAGCACTGTCTCAGTCATGTAGTGCTGCAATAACAGAAATCCCACACGTGGATGGCTGTAACAAAGAGAAATTTATTCTCTCACAGTTTAGGAGACTAGAAGTCTGAATTCAGGATGCCAGCTTCAGGGGAACGCTTTCTGTCTCTGTCAGCTCTGGGGAAAGGTCCTTGTCATCAATCTCCCTCTGTCCTAGGAGCTTCTTAGCACAGGAACCTTGGGCCCAAAGGACACGCTCCCCTCCTTGTTCTGCACTCTTGGTGGTGGAAGGTCCCCCGTCTCTCTGCTTGCTTCTCTCTTTCATATCTCAAAAGAGATGGACTTAAGACACAACCTGATCTTGTAGATTGAGTCCTGCCTCATTAACACCACTGCGGCTAATCCCTCCTCATTAACATCACAGAGGGAGGATTTACAACACATAGGAAAATCACATCAGATGACAAAATGGTGGACAATCACACAATATTGGGAATCACGGACTAGCCAAGTTGACACACATTTTTAGGGGAGACACAATTCAATCCATACCAAGCACCACAGCAACACGCAAGCCTCCACTGCCAAATATGTGATGGCTACATTGGCCAGGAATGGAACCCAGGTCTCCTGCATGGAGAGTGAGAATTCTACCACTGAGGCACCACTGCCCCCAGGTCACATGTAATAGAAGGAAAATCCAGGCAGGAAAGGCAGCTCATCAGCAAAGGAAAACAGATGTCTTCTGGTTATTATTAGCAAGGCAAGGCAGCTGGGTGTTGAGGGCACCAGCTGTTCGGTGCTCAAGGGAAAGGAGCCCAAGGTAAAGTGCAAGGACCGCGAGTGAGCATTTGGGCATCGAACTCCACAGTGACAGTGGCCGAAAACTTTCCACCAAAATCCCCACCTGCAGCTACTTAGCTCTTGGGGGAAAATTAACATGTGTCCCCAGGACTGAGATTTTTCCATGTTTAGCCTCAACTCAAAGGAACATTTTGTTAGAAAGTTTGGAGACTGCGACTATTTTTAAATAATGAGACACTGCAGCACAACTTCAGCACGCTCATAGAAGTAAAGAAGGCTTGCATTTTGCTTCTTTTTTTCCGTTACAATTCAAATAGCTAAACTGCAGGGTAAAGAAAGTTAACACTTATTAACAGCCTACCAAATGCCAGGAACTCGCTTTATCCTAGACCAACAAACCTAAACAAAACCAAACCCATTGCCATGGAGTTGATTCCAACTCATAGCGACCCTACAGTCAGAGCGGAATTGCCCCATAGTGTTTCCAAGGAGGAGCTGGTGGATTCGAACTGCTGACCTTTTAGTTAGCAGCCATAGCTCTTAGCCACTGCACCATATATCCTAGACCAGTGGTTCTTAATTGGGGGTGACTTTGCCCCTCATCTGGAGACATTCTGCAATATCTGAAGACATTTTTGGCTGTCATGACCGCAAGAAAGTGGAGGAGACTGTACTGGCATCTCGTGGGTAGAGGCCAGAGATGCTGCTAAACATCCTACAATGCATAGGACAGCCCCCCACCACCAAGAATTATCCAGCCCCAAATATCAGTAGTGCTGAGGTTGAGAAACCCTGTCTAGGCCAGTGGTTCTCAAACGGGAGCGTGCATCAGAATCCTTGCTCGTTAAAACACAGATTCCAAGGCCCTGCCCCCAGGAGTTTCTACTGCAGCAGGTCTAGGGTAGGGCCTGAGAATCTGCATGTCTTACAAGTTCCCAGGTGATACTGATGCTGCTGGTCAAAGGACCACACTTTGAGAACCACTGTCTTGGGGCATCCTCACAACAGTTCTGAGATGTAGGCACTGTTCATCCTATCTTAGGCATATGAGAACTAAGACTCTGATGGTGGAGAGGCATTGCCCAGATCCATCTGTAGAATCTCCAGCCTCTGTGGGTAATCACAGGGTTTACTGCTCAGCCAAGTTTCCAAGGGACCTGGGATGGGACCTCTGGTATGAATTAACTCTGACAATGACCATTGCCTTCGATGGAGCTTGTGAGTTCCAGGCTAAGGGGACCAAGCTCAGAGTTCCACAGTAGTGTTCTTCTGGAAACACTGCTTTTAAATCTAGTATTTTTAAACAAGCTTACTATTTAAAGGTCCTCTCTGCCTTTTGCAGGTTCTAGAAACTTATCACAGATGAAACATATTAACCAGGTCGCTATGGCCTGATTTACTTAAATGTGGCAGCCCACCTATGCTTCATGAAGATTCACTTCATTGAATTTAAAGTTGTTTATATATCGAGAAAGCATAATTCTTTTCTTTCCACCTGGATCCCCCATGGGACATCTTACTGCCAAATCTTGCATCACACTTGAATGGTGTAATGGAAATAACGCTGGACTGGGAGTCCGGAGACCTGGATTCAAGCAGATGGGAAAAGGAGGTCTCAAAGTGGAAAACTGCAACACCTACCTTCTACCTCAAAGGGCTGGTGGATCCCCTTGTTGACAAGGAGTTACCACTGGGTCACCTTGCTATGTACGAGGTTAAGCACCGTCATGCCTCACTTCAGAAAAATTAAATCATTCAAAGGTCACACGAGAAGTCAATGGTAGAACTGAGCAGGGGAGACGGAAAAAAGCGAGGTTCCTAAATTCTGAGTCCTTTAGTTCAAATCACTAGACCACGAGCCCTTTGTTAGAAATGTCGGATTACACCTACCCAAAATGAAAACAAAAAATGGAACTTTTTTTTGTAGTCTTTCTTGTTTCTCTCCATGCTTCCCAGACTAAGGCCTCTCATAACATAACACATATTTCCACTTCTTCCATTCCAGTCTTTTAAAATTCTGCTCTTCTTTTGTTTCCAGTCTTTCAAGATTCTGTCTTCATAGGCCAATTTCAGACTTTTCCAAGCATTTTTTCCTCACACTGATTTCTCATAAAAGATACACCTCCCTCTACACCAGGGCAAACTACTGCCAGATCTGGTCTGCTGCCTACATTTGTAAATAAAGTTTTATTGGCACACAGCCACACCCATTTATTTACATATTGTCTGTGGCTGCTTTTGTTCTCCAACAGCAGAGCTGACTAGTTACGACCCAGACTGTATATCCCACAAAGCCTACTTACTATTTGGCCTTTATTGAAAAGTTTGCTGACCCCAGCTCTACACACACAAAATTAATTTCATGCAAAGTAGTTTATAAAGTGAATTTTTATAAACAGTACTATATTTCTACTTCAGATACATTTTGAACTCCAGATTTCTACTCTAGACGTCTGTCTTGTCTCCTGCCTCATCCTCTACATGAAGACATTTAATAAATATTTCCTGAGCTAAGTGAATGAATTTCTAATGAAATTTAAGGGAAAACTGGGATGAGACCCTATGTGAACTAAAAAAACCTTTTTGAAAAGAATGACCACGTCTCCAATGAATTAGTCACTGAGGCTTGGCTTTCTCATCTGCAGATAAGAACCAGCACTTCCCGCCCTACACACTTCGCAGGGTTGGTTGAGGCTCATGAACCTGGAAGCATCGTGTGCTCTAGAAAGTAGCAGTACAGCACTATGCAAAGAGCATCGTCTCTGGGGCACAAAGATCTGGGTCCAAATTCACACCTGCCACCCACTAGCTGTGCAATTTGGGTCAATCATTTTACCTCTCTGACCCTTGTGTCCTCATCTGTCACCTGATGACTCTACTACCCACTTGAAATGGATTGTTGTGAGAATTAGATGCGATAAAATGAGATCACACAGAGCACTTAACAGTACCTGGAACATAGCAGATGCCCAAATTTTCCAGTATCTGGGATGCAACTCAAGGCAGAGCCAGGAGAAAAGTGAGGACGAGGCACTCATCTTGGATGCAAAAATGTCAGGGGATACCAAAACACTCAGAAATCAAGATATATCACATTTTAATGCAATGCTTTAAAAAATGAAAGTTAACGGGAAACAAAGACATGATGAACAAAACATCAAAATTTTAAATAAAGACAAGCTCTAACAGTGCCAGGATTAGGGTAGGGTGAGCAAGGTGAGTCATGCCAAGTGGCAGGTCTGATCCTGTTTTTATTCAAAGTTCTGATATTTTGTTGATTATCTTTTGGTATTAATTTATTATTATTTAAGCATTGCATGAAAATATTATTTACCTTCATTACTGACTTTTTTGGTGCCCCCCCCTTAAAATTTTGCACCTGAGGGGAGTGCCTCGCTCACCTCACCCTACTCCCGGCCCTGGCTAAGGCCTACTATCTCATTTGGTCAAGAAAGTTCTCCTCGCCCGGTGGTTCTCAAACATGGCTGCAATATAAGAGTCTACTAGGAGAAATAAAAATATAATAATAATAAAACCAGGGCCTAAGCCCTATCCCCAAGCCAACTAACCAGAATGGGTGGAAATAGGGAGTGGCACTTGGTATTTTTTAAAACATCTCCAGACGGCTTCAATCCACCAGAATGGCTGTTTAAAAAAAAAAAAAAAAAAAAAAAAAAACAACCAGGCAACAAGTGTTGACAAGGATGTGGAGAAATTAGAACCCTCCCTGGTGGCACTGTGGTTAAGTGTTCGGCTGCTAACGAAGAGGTCAGCAGTCCAAATCCACTAGCTATTTCCTGGAAACCCAATGGGGCAGTTCCACTCTGTCCTACAGGGTCGCTATGCGTCAGTATCGACTTGACGACAGTGGGTTTGGTTTGGACATTACCCGTGTGAATGTAAAATGATGCAGATGCTTTGGGAAACAGTGCAGCAGTTCCTCAAAACGGTAAACACAGAGTTACCATATGACCCAGCAATTCCACTCCTAGGTATATACCCAAGAGAAACTGAAAACATGCTCAAACAAAAACTTGTACACGATAATGTTCACAGCAGCATTATATATAACAGCCCAAAAGTGGAGACAACCCAAATGTTCATCAATCGATGAGTGCGTAAACAAAATGTGGAAAATCCACACAACGGAATATTATTCTGTCATAAAAAGGCATGAAGTACTGATATAAGCTACAACATGGATGAACCTAGAAAACATCGTGCCAAGTGAAAGAAGCCACACACAAAAGACCACACATTGTATGATTCCATTTATATGAAAGGTCCAGAAAAGGCAAGTTCATAGACACAGAAAGTAGATTAGTGGTTGCCACGGGCTAGGGGGAGAGAGGAATAGGGAGTGGTTGCTAGTGAGTACGGAGTTTGTTTTGGGAGTGATAAAAATATTCTGGAAGTAGACAGTGGTGATGGTTGTACAACCTTATGAATACACTAAAAACCAGTGAACTGTACATTTTTAAAAGGTGAATTTTATGGCATGTGAATTATACCTCAATTAAAAATACAAAGCTCCCAGGCTGGTTCTAACACGCCGATAAGGACTTCAATCCCCATCTTTAGAAAATGGGTACGCTGGTCACTGCCCACCTCTCAGAGACACTGAGGCTCCACTTGCGTTCAGATCAGGAGAGCCTGATCGGGCAGGTGCTGCACCAGATGGGGCTGTAACGCTTCTGCTGCTTACCCAGGAGGTGTGAGAGTGGAGAGATTTCTTCCCCTCTGCCCTGTTCCACTTTGCCCAAGTCAACAGGGACTGCAGCTCAGCTTGGGGGAAGGGCACCACCCGCACTTTTCGTTATCAGGAATTAGGACCTCATTAGCATCCATCTCCCAAGCTGGAGCAGATGCCAGTTTTAGGCCACAATGCGCACAGCAGAAATATCTAGAGGAGGAAAAAAAACCACAAAGGCATGGGTGCCAAGGAAATACACGCGAACTAAGAATAGCTTTGGCACGCAGCCTGCTGTGCTGAAAGGTGAGAAGGTTGCTCTCCTGACCCAGCAAGTCTGAGATCTCAGCTTCTTTTAAAAGAAAAAGCAAGCGTTCCATCCCACTCAGGAGCCTCCATTATCATGAAGCGGGAAGGGTTGACTAGGAAACCACATCAGCTTTGCAGTGTCCAAAAATACAATCAAAGCTCAGCTGGTGACTCCTGTGATTCCCGTGCAAGGGGCCATATTCTGACTTCTTTCTGTCTTCATGCTGTCTCCAGTACCTGACCAAACAGACATGGCTTTGAGACAGCAATGGCCTTCAAAGGGGAGGAACGCTCTCCCCCGTGGAAATCCCCTTTGGTACAAAAATAAGCACTGTGTTGGTAATGTTCCTATTTTCTTTTCAGTGAGCTACCTGCGTTGGGTGCTAACTCTTTGTAGAACAAAGGAACCTGACAATGCTAGGTCATTAACGCGGCAGAAACCACCAAGCAGGTGTAAGCCCCTAAATTGTTGGTAAGATTATTTTGAAGCCTCCCATGAAAACACTCCTGCAGAAGTTTCAGTTGGCTTGAGAGTCTAGACACCTACATGAAAGGGTTGGCAGCCTACTGTGTGGACTGTGTGTCACACGCGTCTGTGTGCATGCACGCGTGTGTGTGTACACAAATGAGCAGTCATATATGACGCTCCATTCAGCAACTTACCACCACCCCCAGGTGGCTTCCTGGCCAAATCCAAGGAGGAGAAACACCACCAAACCGCTTCCTGTGGACTCCTACCTTTTCCACATCAACCTCCTGCACACTAGTTCCCCATCTCAAGGGTTAGGAAGTTCAAATGCACTTCAAAACAGTGAGGGGACTGTGGACACATACACTGAATGATCAAATTCTGCCCTCCAAGCAGCTGTTTTAGTACAGAGCCAAATGCAATCACACTTCAAAAATCCTCCAGCTTGAAGAGAGGTTGTTGAAGCTTTCTTTTTCAGCTTTCTTTTAAAAAGAGTAGAAGGCTTTTTCTGGGGCTTTTTTGTTTCCTTGCTTGTTTTTATTTGGTAGGGTAAGAACTATCTAAAGTAAATTCCTGCTCGGAGGCAGGAGGCAGGACTGGATGACCTCAGAAGTGTCTTCCTTCTGTTTAAACTGTTGTTTGAAGTTCCTCTCTTTCATGGGCTCTTGATACTACAGATCCTAACACCTGGTAAGCACTGATTATCTCAATAGTTATATGAATTTGATCGGAAGAATTATATAAATTTGATTATGGATGTGTAACACATGATAGTAGTTGTACTTAGGTGTCATCAAGTCATTTTCGACTCATAGTGACCCTATGTGACAGAGTAGAACTTCCCTACAGGGTTTTCTAGGCTGTAATCTTTATGGATTGACACAGTGGCTGCAACAATGGACTCCAACAGAGCAATGATTGTGAGGATGGTGCAGGATGGGGCAATGTTTCATTCTGTTGTAATAGGGCCGCTATGAGTCAGAATCAACTCTACGGCACCTAACAACGATCTTTATAGAAGCAGATCGCCAGGTCTTTCATCCACGGAGTCGCTGGGTGGGTTCTAACTTCTAACTTTTCAGTTAGCCGCTGAGCAGTTAACCATTTGTGCCACCAGGGCTCCCTCTAGCATATGGTGAAGACATAAAACTCTCTGTTTATCCCAAGATCTTCCAGCAATTTCCCTACTTGGAAACACAGCCATGAAATAAACTGTAGATAAAACTCTATGAGATGTCACTGAATTGTACATGTAAAAATTATTGAATTGGTGTATGTTCTGCTATGTATATTGTCAACAACAAAAAATAAAGTTTTTTAAAGAAAAAAAAAAAAAACCTATGAGAAGTTAAACAGCTTTCACAAACCCCATGCACTCAAATCTAAGTGTTTTATTCAAGAAGGCTGTAGCAGGCAGATTTCTAAGATGGTCTCCATTATCTCTACCCCCTGTGCTTCTGTCCTTGTACAATTCCTCTCCTTGAGTGTGGGTAGAGCCTGCAACTTGCTTCTTCTAACCACAGAAGTAGGCAACAGTGATGAGATGTCATTCTTTACTTAGGTTATATTACATGGCTATGAGATCACTCCCATGATTATGATTCATTATATAAAATGCCATCTTAACAGGCTGGATAAAAAGATCCCCTGGCTGGCCTGGAAGAAACAAACAGCCATGCTGTGAACTGCCTATGGAGGGGGCCACATGGCAGGGAACTGTGGGCAGTTTCTAGGACCAGAGGGCAGCTTCCTATCAACAGTCAGTAAGAAGCTGGGGCACTCCGTTATACAGCTGCAAGGAAATGAATTCTGCCAACAACCTGAATGAGCTTGGAAGTGGACTCTTCCCTAGTCAAGACTTCAGAAGACAACACAGCACAGCCAAAACCTTGAATTCAACTTTGAGAGGCACTGAGCATAGGACCAGCTAAGCCCTGTCCAGACTCCTGACCCATGGAAACTGTGAGATAATAAAGGTGCATTATTTTAAATCCTTAAGTTTGTGGTCATTTGTATGCAGCAATTGAAAATTAATAAAGAGACCATGAACTTCTTACTTGGAGACTTATTAACTCTTACCCAATATATAATTCTAATAAATTCCTGTGTGTATTTTTCTAGAACACAGACAATAAGAAACATAGCAATGTCTAGGCAGACCCATCAGGAACAGACCCTATAAGAATCCTCCTGACAGAAGCAAAAAAGGGCTACTGGGCAGTCTTTATTTAGTACATAGCAGGTACTCAAAGACCATTTGATGGATGCATCAAGGGAAAGAACAGAAAAATTTTAAATAGTAATGACTACCATCTACTGAACATTTTAGTTTATGCCAGGCTCAGTGCTACCAGTTACCAGTTGCTGTCAATTCTGACTCATGCTAACCCCATGTGTGTCAGAGTAGAACTGTGCTGTATAGGGTTTTCAATGGCTGATTTTTTGGAAGTAGATCACCAGGCCTTTCCTTCGAGGCACCTGTGAGGTGGATTCGAACCTCTACCCAGGGACATTATAATGAAGGGTCTTAAAAGAATCAATCAATCACAGCCTGTCTTTATTTAAAATTTTGATATTTTGTACACAATGGAATTTTTGCATTGATTTTGATTTTTAAAAGCATTGCATTAAAATGTTATATATCTTGATTCCTGAGTTTTTTTGGTT
Organism: Dugong dugon; assembly: GCA_030035585.1. Taxonomy (NCBI): domain Eukaryota; kingdom Metazoa; phylum Chordata; class Mammalia; order Sirenia; family Dugongidae; genus Dugong; species Dugong dugon. The sequence continues at coordinate 15,316,494 of CM057476.1, forward strand.
AACCTCTTAAATTTGTGCCCGAGAGAAATGCCTCATTCACTTCATCCTAGCCCAGCCCTGGCCCCCACCTCCCTTCAACGACCCCCTGTTCACTGTTTCATAAGCATTTGTCACCAATCAATGTCACAAAACAGTATGTGTCTAGATTTTTGAATGAGAAATGGACTTGAGCTGTAAATTTTCACCAAAAGCACAATAAAAAAAAAAAAAGAACTGACTCGATGCCAACGGGTTTAGCTACATGTAGCTAATGAGCATTTGAAATGTGGTTAGTGTGGATTTAGTTGTGCTTTTAGCGTAAAATACACTATAGTTTGAAGACTTCAGGAAAAATAATTTAAAATATCTCATTAATAATTTATTACATTGATTAAATGTTGAAATAATTATATTTTAGCTATACTGGGTTAAATAAAATATATTATCAAAATTAATTTCACCTGTTTCTTTTTACTTAATGTGGTTGCTAGAAAATTTAAAATTACATACACAGCTCATATTACATTATGTTACATATTATATTTTTATTGAATAGCACTATCTTATTGATTTGGTGTTTAATGGTATATATTCTGGGTCTTTCCTACATTCTCAGGATTAAGAAAAGCCTCAAAAAAAAAAAAAAAAAGCATTTGTCACAATGGCAGACTCTTGCTCACTGATGTCAAGCTGACTTCTTTGGAAGAGATCTTGTGCTTCTGAGTTTATTATGCCAAGAGGATCTCTGCTGGGAAAGATTAAGCCATCTTTTGGTCTTAATGATTTGATGTCTAAGCATTTTGAAGAGAAAAGATACCTTTGCCAAAATCATCACTTGGTTGGGACTCACGTGCATTTACTGTGTTGGATGGAGCATCCACAGACCCACAGCTTGCCTGCCTTCTAGATCAGCGCATTACGGTCACGTTTCACAGTTAACAGTATCGGTCCAAGGCCAGTTGACTCAACATCTTATCAATGTTGAGTGCATTCTTAAGTATGGGCTTTGGTCTTGATGCTGATATTCTTATGATAGGGAAGATAACAAAAAGCAGCGGGTGACAAGTTGTATGTTGCAATGTAACATCTCAGAGCCTCAAATGATAACCACCTTGCTATAGCTACTGTGAAGATGAGATAGCACCGGGCTGGGAGTCCCTGGGTTGTGGGAACAGTTAACATGCTCAGCTGCTAACCGCAAGGCTGGAGGTTCAAGTCTACCCAGAGGTGCCTTGGAAGAAAGGTCTGGTAATCTACTTCTAAAAAAATCAGCTAGTTCCACCCTGACATACCTGGACTCGCCATAAGTCAAAGATGACTCAATGGCAAGTGGTTATTACTGTGCAACAGGAAGAGTCATCTGCAGTTTCTAACAGTCCACAGTCCCTGGACCCACATGGTCATTACGTCCCCTGCTGGAGAGGCTCATGAGGGCTGGCAACGGCATACAGATGGATTGGGCAAGACGGGGCTTTGTACACGGTTATGTTTTTTGGTTGTAGAGCTTTTATTAACTTTTCCACGTCGTTGAAAACTTGGGAAGGTATTTTGACATTTGTACATGGGTTACACATTTGTTCTTCTGTCTCATGCTCCAATATGATAAACTAGGAGGGACTGTGGACTTTCCCCCAGCATTTGCCAATCAAGGACTTCCAGTTTCATAAACACTGAATGACGAACAATTTCTAGGTGGAAGAACATGATTTTGAACTCAGTTTGAAAATTCTTGATGCAACAAAATATGTTTATGCTTGCTAAAGGTGACCTACCAAGAAAGATGTTTTCATGGTGCAACACACACACAAAAAAAACATTAGGCTGAGAGGTAGGAGACAAGGGTTTGAATCATAGCTCTGCCTTAGGTGTGCGGACAAGAAACTGGGCATTAATGACAGTAAAATAATGAATAAAATACCACAAAATAGGAATCTCTTATCCTTGTCTTTCGGGAGACAGCTGAACTCAATTAGACCAAGTTTCCTTTTTTCTGACCTGATACCATGACTTTAGAATTACATAGGAAGATTAAAAAAAAAGAAAGTCCACCACCATCGAGTCAGTTCCAACTCACAACAACCATACAGGACAGAGTAGAATTGCCCCATAGGGTTTCCAAGGCTGTAACCTTTACGGAAGCAGACTGCCACATCTTTCTCCCGTGGCACGGCTGGTGGGTTCGAATTGTCAACCTTTTGGTTAGCAGCCGAGCACTGTACCACTGTGCCACCAGAGCTCCACACACAGAAAGATAGTAGGTAACAAATTAATAGCAAAAATGATGATAGTGATCATAATCATAGTTAACATTCATTTATTCCACAAATATTTACCGAGCACCTACTACTTCTATGTGCTAGGGATATAAGGATGATAAATGTTTTGAGGTTTTGTTTTGTTTTTTTAAGTGCTTGCCTTCACAGAGTTCTCCTTTAAGGAGGTGTCAGGTTTTTCATGTGCCCAAAGATTCTCTTGTGAATCCTTACAACAGTGATTCTCAAAGTTCCATGTACATCAGACTGGCCTGAAGGGCCTGTTAAAACACAGCTTGCTGGACCCCCTCCCTGGGAGTTGCTGATTCAGTGGGGTTCAAAAATCTGCAGTTCTAACAAGTTCCCAGGGGATACTGATGCTGCTGGTCCAGGCACCAAACTATGGGAACCACTGCCTTTGAACAGTTCTATGAAGTAGGCTTTTATTCTCCTCGTTTGACATGTGCGGAAAGCAAGAGATTAAATGACTTGCTCGAACTAACACAGTTAAGTAAGGACCCCACCAAAATTCACACCCAGGTCCTTCTAACCACGAGGTCTCTGGGACGAGTCACTGCACGGAGCAACCTTAGCTCAAGATGGGGAATCCTGACGTGCTGACTGAGCAGAGACGGACAAGGTGAACTTTCGCATGCTCGGATTTATAAAACTGAAAGCTGTGAGGCCTCCGTCCTGTGAACCTGGGTGTGCCGGGTCTGGGAGCTCAAGATGACACTCGGCAGGTATCTCAGGTGAGATCTGGTCTCCAGGTGAAGGCACAACAGCTGCACCCCTCTCCCAACACCCTCGGCTAACTAATCTACAGGGCTGCATTGACGTCAGCCACAGTGGAAACTGCTCTCCTGCCCTGACCTGTTTAGAGATTAAGAGAGCACAGAACAGGAGGAGAGAGAGAAAACTGAGAGAGAGAATATGAATATCAGAAAACGTGAATGGAAAAATCTGCTATAAACCAACCACCTGTAAGAAGTACAAGGTTTTAGTGAGTTAACCTCGCAGGGTTTAGTCATGAAATGCAAATGAAGAGAAGTTTAACGTGACAGCTTTCGTGCAGGGGGAGTTGTCGCCACGTTAATTTTTTAATTTTCCTGTTTTCTTCCTATAACGCTGTGTAATACTGGCTTCAGAATAACCCTTTCACTGCCCCTCTTTTGGAGCTGCCAACTCACTGAAAAGATATTCAAGATAATCACACTGCTTCTTCTTCTAGAGAGAAAAAATCAAGTGGAAGTTCCTAGTGTGAGCTGGAAGATTCTGGAAGTTTCAGGTTAGGGAAAATTCAAGTGATAATTTTAGTTTCCAAAAAGGAAGACTGTAGTAAGAAAAAGAAAACAGATAGGGTGGGTATTAGCAAGAGAGGCCAGTGACAAAAAATGAATCCATAGTTGGCATCAATCACTTCCATTTGTACATTTCTCTTGTGTTGAAATGAAAATGATTCACGTATGGGAAGGAAAGCATAGAACATACTTAAATGAACTTGCCATATATCCATTTATATACATTTCCAAGTAAACATTAGGAAAAAATAATTAGAAAACTCATTAACTTTGGCTTTTTTTATGCTTTTTTTTTTTCCCCCAGGACTATTATTTACGAAGTTTGGCTTTCTTCTGGGTTACATCTTAGAATCCACTGGCATGTTTACTGAAAGAGGTTGTTCTGTTAGAAAAGCAAGGCATCTGAAATCTGAACACATGTGGAAATGCACACCTATCCTTCCCCTTTAAGGAACTTCACCAGGGCAAAATATTCCTAAGCAATCAGCTTTAGGAACAGAACAGTAAACAAAAGCAGAATTCATGGAAGCTGCCCTTTCTACTACCTGGAGAATGTCTACAGCTTAGCTCTTTAAGAACCACTACACCACAAAGGGAAATCCTGGTGGTGTAGTGGTTAAGTGCTCTGGCTACCAATGAAAAGGCTGGCAGTTCAAATCTACCAGGTGCTCCTTGGAAACTGTATGGGGCAGTTCTACTCTGGCTTTAGGGCTGCTGTGAGTTGGAATCAACTCAATAGCAATGGGTTTGGTTTTCTTTTTTTTTAATGCTACAAATAAACAAAGGCAAGTACTCAATCTCTGAGATCTGAACAAAGGACCCATGCAATTCTGAGGTCAAAGAGACTTCAATGTGTCATGAGTCTTACAAGAACGGGAGAGCACAGTATATTGTCATACACTGCTGCCGTAAAAACACTCTGACACAATACAGAGAAAGTTAAGTACTTAGAACAAGTCACACTTGAGTTTCTAAAAGAAAGCAAGTTGCGGGACACTCCTCTGAGTTGTTGGGGCAATGAAATACCAATTCAATTTCCAGTATTTAATTCACTGCAGCCTTGCACTATTTTCTAGTATTAGTCATAGGATAGTAAAATTAATACCAGCAATTCCATTCCTAAGTATATACCCAAAAGAAATGAAAGCAGGGACTCAGATACTTGTACACCAATGTTCACTACAGCAATATTCACAACAGCCAAAAGGTGGACACATTCCAAATGTCCTTCAGCAAATGAACGGATAAACAAAATGTGGTACAGGTAGTCCCCGAATTATGATGGGGTGCCATTCCAAGGACTCTGTTGTAAGCTGTTTCTGACATAAGTCGAACATCTCTTTTTCTTTAGTCTTCATAGCCTGCTATACAGCAGTGTTTTGAACAGTAAATTGTAATAATAAACATCTACAAGTGAACATCTGCGAACAACAACATCGGCAAATTACATGCTGCAACACTGTATGTAGCACATATTACTAATAATAAGATGTACCCAAAAAAAGATGGTTGTAAGCACAGTTTGTGATAAGTACCCAAAAAAAAAAAAAAAAAAAAAACAAAAACAGTTGGTCATAAGTGCAATTCATCACAACTCCAATACGTCGTTACTCGGGGACTACCTGTCTATCAATACAATGGAGTATTATTCAGCCATAAAGAGAAATGAAGTTTTGATATATGCTATAACATGAATGAACCTTGAAAACACGCTGAGTGAAACAGACACCAAAGGACAAATATTGTACGATCTCATTTATATGAAATATGTAGAACAGGCAAATGCACAGAGACAGAAAGTACAGCCAGTGATTACCAGCGGCTAGAGGGAGAGGGTCGTCAGAAAGTACTGCTTAAGGGTTACTGAGGTTTCATTTGGAAATTGACAGTGGTGATGGCTGCACAACACTATGAATATAAATTAATGCCACTGAACTGTACACTTAGGAATGGTTAAAACAGCAAACTTTATGTTATATGTATTTTACTACAGTACAAAAAAGCAAAAAAAAAGTTAAAACAGTAAGATAAACAAAAAGGAGCCTTGGAGGACCTCTCATCAACCCCATTTTGCAGGTAAGGAAAGTAAGGCATAAAGGTGTGGCATGAACATCTAAGATCAAAAAGAAAGTTAGCCCAGCACATATACCAGTGGTTTTCAAACTGGGTTCCATGGGAAGCTTTGGGGTTCCGAGCTGCAATATAGTGGGCAGGATTCCAACATATCCAACTTTACTTCAGCTTTACAGTAGCTTTACTTTTACCTGCTTAAATTTTACCTTTTACCTGGTCTTCACTAAGATTTCACTCAGGAAACAAAAACTCCATAGTTTGAACAAAATTCAGACACTACTTCATCACTTCATTGTTGTTTCCTGTAAAACAAATTCACTCTGAAACCAGTTCCTTCTCTCCCAGGTCTAAGGTGCCTGACATTGTTTATCAAAACGATGGTGGTGGGGTGGGAGGCAAGGCCTCACGCCGCCTCTCCAGTTCTCCTGTCACAGCCCCCTCAGCTCCTATGTCTTCTATTGGTTTCTCTACTAGCACAATTATCTAAGATACTATTCTCCGAAGTATGTGTAACTAAATAACAAGCTGCCATCAAGTCAACTCCAACCCATGGTGGCCCCACGTATGTAAGAGTAGAACTGTGCACCATAGGGTTTTCAAAGGCTGATTTTTCAGAAATTGATTGCCAGGCCTTTCTTCCAAGGCAACTCTGAGTGGACTTGAACCTCCAACCTTTCAGTTAGCAGTCAAGCACGTTAACCATTTGCACTGCTCTGGCACCCCATGGTATTTGTATGCCTGTTAGTATCAAGGATTATTTTAGCTGACACATGGATGCGGCATGAAATAACACTAAATCACATAGCACAAAAATTATTTCCTTTTTTCAATTACATCATGATTATATCAAGAAAGTCTCAGTTTAGTACTATTACATCCTTAACAACGCTCCCATGCTTGCTAATCTCCTCCTTTTAACCAACCAAGACAGGGCCTCTACGTCCTCATTCATAATAAGAATATTTGCTTCATAGATGGTCGTGAGGCTCAAATTAGCTATTTGGTGAAAATTACTAAGCACAGTGCTTGGCAGAGAAACAGTCAATGTTGTCTAATGTGAGTCTTGCTTTGTACCTGTTACTGTACAAGGTTCAGGAATGAATAAGGCCCCTGCCCTAAAGGGGCCCCCAGTCTTAGCATTATTTTATATATATGATCGCAATTTAAACTTACTTGGCTTTAGAAAAGCATCAAGATTTCACAAGATCTCCTTGAGACAACTAGAGAAATGCTCTGTGTAGCAGAGGCAGGGCCAGATTCTCAGCTGTACCCTCTTATTATAGTTCACTGTGTTATACAGCATCAGGGGATCCTTCAAAAGGGATGCCAGGTCGTACTGCCTGGAAACACTTGGCCTGAATGTCAGTTTACAAGGCAAGCATGAGTCTAGCACCTAGAGTATCATAGTATGGTGCTCAGAAAGGACCTGTGTGCTCATCTACGCTGCTTTGTCCCTAGCAGAGGGAAGGATATTGTTCACAAAGACCAAAGGGTTCAATGCCTCCCAGCTTGATCATGTTTGAAATTCACTACCAGATGCTCCTGTCATATCTTACATAGGACCTGCTAGACGAAGCGGTCACAGTACACACTACTTAGCCTTTAAGATACCATGTGTTTCTAAGCGTCCATGCATCAGCCATGCCTGACAAACTTCTACACATCCTTCAAAACCCAATCCAAATGTCATCTCCTGTCTTAGTTATCTAGTGCTATTATAACAGAAATCCACAAATGGGTGGCTTTAACAAACAGAAGTTTATTTTCTCACAGTTTAGGAGGCTAGAAGTCCAAATTCAGGGTGCCAGCTCTAGAGGAAGGGTTTCTCTCTCTGTTGGCTCTGGAGGAAGGTCCTTGTCTCTTTGAGCATCTGCTCATAGGCGGCCGTCACGTGGCTTGCCATCTCTCCTCCTCCATCCCTGCTTTGCTTGCTTGCTTGTTTCATCTCTTTTATATCTCAAAAGAGATTGACTCAAGACACACCCTACACTAATCCTGCCTCATTAATATGACAAAGATGACCCATTCCCAAATGTAATTATAATCACAGGCATAGAGGTTAGAATTTACAACATATATCTTGGGGGGATACAATTCAATCCATAACATCTCCTCTATTCAATCTTCTCTATTGTAGATTGTATCACTGTTCTGCAAATATTCACTCTCCCCCGCCCCCTACACACACACACATGCACTGATGGTAGTCTTGGTCATATGACTCGCTTTGGCGAAAGGAATGTGAGCTGGCATGATGCATGCCACATCTGAGCAGATGCCTTCAATGTGCTTGCCTGGTTTGGTTTGGCCTCTTGCACTCCTGTGATCTGTCAAGAGAAGGGCATGTCCAGGCAGCTGCTGTTCCTTCAGCCTGGGTCAAAGAATAACAGTCCCATGAAACAGATCCAGAACCTACCCACAGCCTGTAGCAAAATTGCTGCAATGACCCACAGAATAATGAGCAAGAAATAAAGTGTTTATTACTGCAAATCACCGAAGGTGAGGATTGTTTGTTACTCAGCAAAAGCTGACTAATACATTCATCAAACAAAACCTCCCTCCTCGGCTACGGCAGTACTTGAATATGTTTCTATCTAAGGACTACTTACGTGCTTCACATATTTTTTTCCTTCCAAGCCCACATCTCTCACTAGACAGCTAAATCCTTGAGGACAGGGACCATATCTCTTCGGTTTTTCATACAGCAGGAATTTATGATGGTTACTGAATAAATTGTAATGTCGACTGGAAAAATACAATTCATGATCATCACAAACTCTCAGTCACTGCAGGCATAAGTAGCAAACACAAAGAGGACTTTAAATATGCCAACACATTGTCAGGCAACAAGCCAGGGCTTATGCTTCTTGGGACCAGGAGGGCTACTTGTCCTGAGCTTTGAATACAGAAAAGATCTCAAATTCAGACATCTGAGGCTATCTCCAAAGGACACAAATCATTGGTCACTGTATTTGTGTGTTACACATGTTGATTTCCCAAGGGTAAGCAAATAAAACATACCACCAAGTTGCATAATTCTGTTTTGGCATTTCCTATTTTTCATTTCCAATATGCTAGGAAACTAAAATGGAAGTGGCCCAATGCCTCTCGCATCCTCTGGGAGGTGTCACAATAATTTATGGGTAGCTCAGTTGGAATTGACTTGACGGCAACGGGTAAGGAGTCCTAAATTTTCAGCACCATTATGTACTAAATGGAGTCCCTGGATGGTGCAAACAATTAACACACTAGGCTGCTAACCGAAAGGTTAGAGGTTTGAGTCCACCAAGAGGTGCCTCGGAAGAAAGGCCTGGTGATCTACATCTGAAAAATCAGCCATTGAACACCCAATGGAGCATAGCTCTACTGACACACATGGGGTCGCCATGAGTCCAAATCAACTCCACAGCAACTGATATGGTATCTCCTGAATATGAAAATTGTTAGGTGCCATCAAGTCCATTCCAACTCATAGCAACCCTACATACAACAGAACAGAAAACTGTCTGGTCCTGCGCCATCCTCACAATCGTTGCATGTTTGAGCTCATTGTTTCAGCCACTGTGTCAATCTGTATCGTTGAGGGTCTTCTTCTTTTTCGCTGACCCTCTATTTTACCAAGTATGATGTCCTTCTCCAAGGACTGGTCCCTCTTGCTAACATGTCCAAAGTAAGTGAAACGAAGTCTCACCATCCTTGCTTCTAAGGAGCATTCATTCTGGTTGTACTTCTAAGACAGATTTGTTCGTTCTTCTGGCAGTCCGTGGTATATTCAACATTCTTCACCAGCATGATAATTCAAAGACATCAGTTCTTCTCTGGTCTTCCTTATTCATTGTCCAGTCTTCCCATGCATAAGAGACAATGGAAAATACTATGGCTTGGGTCAGGCACACCTTAGTCCTCAAAGTGACATCTTTGCTTTTTAACACTTTAAAGAGGTCTTTTGCAGCAGATGTGCCCAATGCAATACATCATTTGATTTCTAGACTGCTGTTTCCATGGGTGTTGACTGTGAATCCAAGTAAAGTGAAATGCTTGACAACTTCAATGTTTTCTCCATTTATCATGATGTTGCTTACTGGTCCAGTTGTCAGAATTTTTGTTTTCTTTATGTTGAGGGGTAATCCATACTGAAGGCTTTGATCTGCATTAGTAAGTGATTCAAGTCCTCTTTGCGTTCAGCAAGCAAGGTTGTGTCATCTGCATACCGCAGGCTGTTAAATTAGTCTTCTTCCAATCCTGATGCCGCGTTCTTCTTCATATAATCCAGCTTCTCGGATTATTTTTTCAGCATACAGATTGAATAAGTATGGTGAAAGGATACAACCCTGACACACACCTTTTCTGATTTTAAACCACGCAGTATCCCCTTGTTCTGTTCAAACAACTGCCTCTTGGTCTATGTACAGGTTCCACATGAGCACAATTAAACGTTCTGGAATTCCCATTCGTCACAATGTTATCATAATTTGTCACGCCCAAACAGTCGAATGCCTTTGTATAGTCAGTAAAACACAGATAAACATCTTTCCGGTATTGTCTGCTTTTAGTCAAGATGCATCTGACTTGAGCAATGACATCCCTCTTTCCATGTCCTCTTCTGAATCTAGCATCAATTTCTAGCAGTTCCCTGCTGATGTACTGCTGCAACCATTTTTGAATTATCTTCAGCAAAATCTTACTTGCGTTTGATATTAATGATACTGTTTGATAATTTCCACATTCTGTTGAATCACCTTTCTTTGGAATGGGCACAAATATGGATCTCTTCCAGTCAGAGGGCCAGGTAGCTGTCTTCCAAACTTCTCAGCACAGATAAGTGCGTGCTTCTAGTCTTGCATCCGTTTGTTGAAACATCTCAATTGGTATTCCATCAATTCCTGAAGCCTTGTTTTTCGCCAATGCCTTCAGTGCAGCTTGGACTTCTTCCCTCAGTACCATCAGTTCTTGATCATATGTTACCTCCTGAAATGGCTGAATGTCAACCAATTCTTTTTGGTACAGTGACTCTGTGTATCGCCTTCAGCTTCTTTTGATGCTTCCTGCATTGTTCAATATTTTGCCCATAAGATCCTTCAATATTGCAACTCGAGGCTTGAATTTTTTCTTCAGTTCTTCCGGTTTGAAAAATGCTGACTGTGTTCTTCCCTTTTGGTTTTCTAACTCCAGGTCTTTGCACATTTTATTATATTACTTTATTTTGTCCTCTTAAGCCACCCTTTGAAACCTTCTGTTCAGTTCTTTTCCTTCATCATTTCTTCAGTTTGCTTTAGCTACTCTATGTTCAAGAGCAAGTCAGAGTCTCTTCTGACATCCATTTTGGTCTTTTCTTTCTTTCCTGTCTTTTTAACGATCTTTTACTTTCTGCACATATGATGTCCTTGATGTCATCCCACAACTCGTCTGGTCTTTGGTCATTAGTGTTCGATGCATCATATCTACCCTTGAGATGGTCTCTAAATTCAGGCGGGATACACTCAAGGTCGTACTTTGGCTTTCGTGGACTTGTTCTAATTTTCTTCAGCTTCGACTTGAACTTGTATATGAACAACTGATGGTCTGTTCCGAAATCGGCCCCTGGTCTTGTTCTGACTGGTGATACTGAGCTTCTCCATCGCCTTTTTCCACAAACGTAGTCAATTTGATTCCTCTGTATTCCATCTGGCTAGGTCCACATGTAGAGTCGCCATTTATGTTGCTGAAAGAAAGGTGTTTACAATGAATAGGTTCTTGGTCTTGCAAAATTCTATCCTGCCATCTCCCGTGTTGTTTCTATCACCATAGCCGTATTTTCCAACTACTGATCCTTCTTCGTTTCCAGTGTTCGCGTTCCAATCACCGGTAATTATCAATGCATCTTGATTGCATGTTTGTTCAATTTCAGACTGCAAAAGTTAGTAAAAATCTTCAGGTTCTTCATCTTTGGCATTAGTAGTTGGTGCATAAATTTGAATAATAATTTTATTAACTGGTCTTCCTTATAGGCCCATTAAGTTCTCTCCCAAAACCAAATTAAACCAGTGATTGTCAAGAGTCAGGTTAAGTGGGAAAAGCTACTTCACTGGCACTTGGCTATTTGTATATCTCTTATCCTACTTAATGCTGTATGCTGACTTCCGTGTTAAAATAAAAGTAGGAATTAATATTATTAAAATGGTGGTGTGAATTACTAAAGAAGTATTTTATTCTTCTGAATAACATAAAATATATACCTGTGTCCTTAAGACCATTTGGAACCATGGAAACTTAAAGGAAAACCTTGCCAGTATAGGAGAAGTATATTATAATATATACCCTTGTAGAATACTGAAGTTCTATTTGTCCACAGGAATATTAAAGTTCTCAGAATCCTCAAAAGGCAGAAGAATGCTTATAAGGTTAAGCAAGAAAAGCAAGAGGTAAAGTATTATATGCACATGACCTCAATACATAAAGGAAAAAAAATACTAAAAATATTTCAATGAATGCCTCTGAGTGGTGACATTCTGGAACTCTGTTTTATACGTCTTAACACCTTCACATACTATCCAAATCTCCAACAAGGGGCTAGATTAAAAAAAGAAAACAGAGATTAAAAGGAAGAGTAATTTCATTTGAACACTTTGGAGGATAGCGCTTCCTCCGACCACGGCTCCTTGGACGATGCTGTATTTCAGGAAGACGGCAAGCAAGAGGCCAAGTAAAGATGGTGAACCGCCAGCTGGAGAGGGAGGCTTACCTAGTTTTAAAAAATTCATTGGCAGTGAGTCCCCACAGGGCAGTTCTGAAAACAGTTTGTTCCAGATTAGCCTTTTGATGAGCGTCTGCAGCAGGCCAGAGGTGAGAGGCCCTACCTAGGGCAGGGGAGCCGGAAGTGGAGATGAAGGTAGTAGTGACCTCTTCGGCTGGAAAATGAAGGGAATCTCTTTCCCCTCCTCAAATTAGCTTCAGAAGCAGAGTGCTCAATCCCTGGGGGCCCTGAGAGGAGAAACACCCTGGGATTTACAGAACGAGTTCTAGACCAGGACTGGAGGAGCTGGTTTCTCTCAGCTGTAGGCCACTCACTTGTCACTGGGTTGGGGGAATCTGCCAGGGGTAATGACACCCCTACTTTGCCTGCCTCCTCCCCTTCCATGCCTCTGGCCTCTTTCCTTTTAAACCTGTCTATCCTGCTATAGTGGATTGAATAGTGTCCCTCCAAGATTCATGCCCACACAGAACCTCAGAACGTCCCCTGATTTGGAAACAGGGTCTTTTCGGATGTAATTAAGATAAAGACCAGATAAGACCATACAGGATTAAGGTAGGCCCTTGATCCAATGAGAGTGTCCTTATAAGAGACAGAAAAGGACACGGAGAGACGCACGGGAGAAGTCCACATGAAGAGGGAGGAAGAGCCTACAGTGATGCTGCCACAAGCCAAGGAAGCCAGGAACCAGCAGAAGCTGGAAGAGGCAAGAAACGATTCTCCCCTAAGGTCTCCGGAGGGAGTGCGGCCCTGCTGACACCTCGATTTCAGACTTCTGGGCTCTGGAACTGCGAGAGAATGAACTTCTGTTGTTTTAAGCCACCGAGTTTGTGATATCTTGTTAGGGCAGCCAGAGGAAACCAATACACCTATCTAGCCCTCAAGATCTCCACCCTGGCCTCTCAACCTTGCTGTATGATTCTGCTGCACGATTCACTCGCCACCCACATTCTATCCACCAGCCTACACGCCATCCTCTTCCCCATCACTTTTCTTCTCTGTTCCACTCTTCACTCTAAATGAGGCTGCTGGCTCCGGAAGCTTGGGTCCTAAGGGGGTTCTGCCACTTATTGACTGTGCAACACTGGATACATTACATAAAATCCTCTGTACATCAGGATTCCCAGCTACAAATAACAGCATTCTGGGTACATGCCGTTATTGCTGCTGTTGTTAGCCGCTGTCGAGTCTGCCCTGGACTCATGGCGACCCCATGCACAACGGAATAAAACACTGCCCAGTCCTGCAGCATCCCCATGATTAGCTGCAGATCAGGCCGTTGTGATCCATAGGATTTTCGCTGAGTGATTTGCAGGAGTAGATCACCAGGCCTTTCTTCTTAGTCCATCGTAGTCTAGAAGCTCCGTTGAAACCTATTCAGCATCATAGTAACACACAAGCCTCCAGTACAGATGAGTGCAAACCTGGGTCACCCACATGGAAGGCGAGAATTCTACCACTGAACCACCAGCGTGTGGAGGCCCAGGGAAGTGACTCCTACCACTCTTCCTTCCTTATACCGGAGGAGACTAAGCCACCAAAGATACATGCCTGACACTTGCCAACGACAAAACAGCCTGTGTAAGAGCAGGCAGAGCTCCGTTCAAGTTTCAAAGAGCCATTTACTTTCAGCAAAATATCATTTGTCCCACAGATATTATCCATTGAAATTTGTAGGTTTTGCAGAATAGTTTGTATTTAATCTTTGCAAACTTGTTCTGTCATAATTGTATAGCATCTATACGCATAAGACATTTACCCTCAGGCTTGTGCAGTTTTCTCCGCAACAGCACTACTGACATTTTGGCCTGGATAAGGAGCCCTGGTGGCACAGTGGTTAAAGCACTCGGCTGCTAGCCACAAGGTTGGTGGTTTGAACCCACCAGCCGCTCTGCAGGAGAAAAATGGGGTAGTCTGCCTCTGGAAAAAGACTTACAGCCTTGGAAACCCTTTGGGGCAGTTCTACTTTGTCCTATAGGGTCATGTTATGGATTGAACTGTGTCCCCAAAAATGTGTGTCAACCTGGCTAGGCCATGATTCCCAGTATTGTGTGATTGTCCACCATTTTGTCATCTGATGTGATTTTCCTGTGTGTTGTAAATCCTACCTCTATGATGTTAATGACACAAGATTAGAGGCAGTTGTGTTAATGAGGCAGGACTCAATCTATAAGATTAGGTTGTATCTTAAGTCAATCTCTTTTGAGATACAAAAGAGAGAAGCAAGTAGAGACGGGGGACCTCATACCACCAAGAAGCAAGAGCCAGGCGAACAGAGCATCCTTTGGACCTGGAGTCCCTGCACTGAAAACCTCCTAGACCCAGGAGAAGACTGATGACGAGACCATCTCCCAGAGCTGAAAGAGGGAGAGCCTTCCCCGGGAGCTGGCACCCTGAATTCGGACTTCTGGCCTCCTAAACTGTCACAGAATAAATTTCTCTTTGTTAAAGCTACCTACTTGTGGTATTTCTGTTATAGCAGCACCAGATGACTAAGACAGGTTGCTATGAGTTGGAATTGGCTCAACAGCAATGGGAATTCTTTGAAGTGGGGGACTGTCCTATAAGATGTTGAGCAGTATCCTTGGCCTCCAACCATTAGATGCCAATAGCACACCCTCCCAAGTCATGACAACCAAAAACGTCTGTAGACACTGTAAATGTCCCCTGGAAGGGGGGACAAGCCCCCTCACGGTTGAGAACCAGTCTTAAGTTTGTAGGTGTTGAAGTAACATTACAATGGTTCAGTGGTAGAATTCTTGCCTTTCATGCAGGAGACCCAGTTTCCATTCCCAGTTAATGCACCTCATGTGCAGCCACCACCTGTCTGTGAGTGGAGGCTTATGTGTTGCTGTGATGCTGAACAGATTTCTGCAGAGCTTCCTGACTAAGTCAGATGAGGAAGAAAGGCCTGGTGATCTACTTCCAAAAAATCAGCCCTTGAGATACCTTACTGAATACAGTTCTACTCTGACACACATGGGGTCACCATGAGTCAGATTCAACTAGACAGCAATCAGTTTAACTTCTGTAAGTCAACTCAGTGCTTAAGGGAGAGATGGTAAGTTTCCAGTGTGGCTACCCACACCAGGGAGTAGGGTGGAGGGAAGGAGGATTCCAGCACAGGGAAGCAGAATTTCTGTGTTTTGGGCCTACCTGGCTTCCAGGTGGGTTTGCGGACAAGAGAGGGCAAACTCGAGAAACTCTGGACTCACTGTAGATGGAAACCTGACAACCCTCCCGACTCCAAATTACAGCAATCTGTATACTGTCATTACTCCTAATCTGAACGTTTTATTTCTCTTTGAGAAGCAGTAACAGAATGGTGGTCTGGTTTGGGGACCTAGGTCTCTGGGTTTGAATCCTGAATCTGTAACTTCAACCTCTCCGTGCCTCAGTTTCCTCATCTGTAAAACGCGTGAAATAATAAAACTTATCTCAATGGGCTACTGTAACAATTAAATGAGCCAATATATGTCAAGTGCTCAGAACAGTGTCGAACACACTATGTAAGTGCTGGTTGCTGTTGTTAGTCTTAATTCCACAAATGCCAACCGTGATGGCTGGCATACAATAAATATCTAGTAAATATTAAATGAATTGAATAAGGCCATCTTTGAGGTCACACAATGAGACCTTATTATAAAGAAGCTTCTAACCAGGCAGTTAATATACAAACTTTACAGTCAGGCGGACCTAGACTCTGCTTCTGACAAGCTGTGTGACTCTAGGTAGGTTGCTTCACCCCTCTGGGCCTCAGCTTCCTCATCTGTAAAATGGAGCTATTGACACTCCCCTCTCAGAGCTGCAGTGATAACTAAGTGTCATCAATATAAAGCTCTTGCACCACACCCAGCACACAATAAATGCTCATTAAACATCAGCCATCATTATCAGTGACTAAGTCACCTTGTATTAAGCTCACCCAGTCCCACTCCTTCTCCGTCACATATAATGTTCTAATGGCAGTCACAAGAAGATGCGTCTTTAGGAAAGCGGTTTAAACCTTTCCAAATGAAAAGAAGTAATCGGTAAACAGTAGATGCTCTTCTTATATGTATAAATGCAAATCCCTGAAGAGTTTACCAAATGTATGTTTGTGTGACAGCTATTTATGGAGGCTGTATACTTTTATTTGCCTAGAATTTGATGTACTAAATGTAAACAAAGTATGATGAAGACTCTAATAGAAGCAGTCCCCAGACAGAAGCCAGGGCTCCTTCCCAAGCTCTCTGGAAGGCTGGCTCCTCTGCAGGCGCGTCGATGCGGTATATTTAGGCTGCTAATCACACCCAGCAATGTTCCCACCTATCTGAAGACAGGGCAAACCCAACGAGTCTCAAATTAGCAACATCCTACAAAATCACATCAGCCAAACCTATGCAAATGCCTTCACTTCTTCTCAGAGAAAACCTGTAAGAAATTCTAACAGGCTCAAGTTCATGGCTCAAGATCAGCTATCAGGACAACGTAATGGGCCTCTCAGTCAAAGCCTGTGGGGCTAACAAAGTGCATGTCAGTCAACTTTGGGTAACTGAAAAGCACAGTTTACATCTAAGTAGGGGAGTTTCCTAGTTCACGAAAATCTGGGTAGACCACGTCGCAGGGCGAACAACAGGCACAAATAAAGCACTGGGAAAATTGTCCATCAGCTCAACTTCATGTAAGATATTTCTGAAGACCCAGACCAACAGATTAAATGACTCTTGTGCTAGACCAGTGCCCTGTTGACAAAGAACTATTATTTCACAAGAACAGAAAAACATCCGTAGTGGGTTGAATAGTATCCCCCCAAAAATTCATGTCCTACTGGAACCTCAGAATGTGACCTTATTTGGCAATCAAGTCTTTGCAGGTGTAATCAGTTAAGGATCCCAGAGGAGATCATCCTGGATTTAGGGTGGGCCCTAAATCCAATGATGGCTGTCCCTATAAGAAGATGTCTTAGTCATCTAGTGCTGCTGTAACAGAAATACCACAAGTGGATGGCTTTAACAAAGAGAAGTGTATTTCCTCACAGCAAAGCAGGCTAAAAGTCCAAATTCCGGGCGTCGGCTCCAGGGGAAGGCTTTCTCTCTGTCGGCCTTCTCATCCATGTTCGTCTGGACTAGGAGCTTGCCCACGCAGGGATCCCAGGTTCAAAGGACACGCTCTGCTCCCGGCACTGCTTGCCTAATGGTATGAGGTTCCCAATTCTCTGCTTGCTTCCCTTTCATCTCTTGTAGGATAAAAGGTGGTGCAGGCCACACCCCAGGGAAACTAGCTTCACATTGGATCAGGGATGTGACCTTAGTAAGGGTGTTATACAATCTAATCCCAATCCTCTTGAACATAAAATTACAATCACAAAATGGAGGACAACCACACAATTCTGGGAATCGAGGCCCAGCCAAATTGATACATTTTGGGAGGGACATAATTCAAACCATGTCAGAAGAGAAGAGGGCACAGAGACCAGACCCAGAGTGTGAAGACGAAGGCAGAGACCAGTCTGACGCTGCCACAAGCCACGTGCCACCAGAAACTGGAAAAGGTAAAGGAGCATTCACCCCGAGGGCCTTCAGAGGGAGTGTGGCCCTACCAACACCTTGATTTTGAACTTCTGGACTCCAGAACTGTGAGAGAAAAAATTTCTGTTGTTTTAAGCTACCAAGTTTGTGCTAATTTGTTACGGCAGCTCTAAGAAACTAATACAACATCGAAACCAAATTAAACACAAATATTTAGAGCGATAAGACCCAGAATAGAAAATACTTGGGGATTCATTCATCCATCATTAAGCATCTAACATGTACAACCACCACCCATCAGTCTGTCGTACTGTGGTGGCTTGTATGTCGCTATGACGTTAGAAGCTATGCCACCAGTATTTCAAATACCAGCAAGGTCACCCATGGTAGACTGGTTTCAGTGGAGCATCCAGACTAAGACAGACTAGGAAGATACTGTGCACTTTCTGATGTGGTCATTACAAAATACACAACACTACCTACAAAGTATTCTTGCAAAAGAAAAGGGAAAAAAAAGAAAAGAAGAACCCAAGCCTAAACAAACTTCTCTAGATCTAGCTACCACTTGACAGGAAACATGGGGAACAGAGGAATAAGTTAAACCATATCCCAAGGAAGCATGGAAAACCTCCAGGTCAAATAACTTCGTTTCTTCCACAAATAAGTAACATGAAAAAATAAAGGCGGGGGGGGGGGGCTTGGAAGATTAAGAGACTGAAGAGACGTATAAACCAAACGCAATGTGAGATGCTCCTATGAATCTTGATTCAAACAAATCAAAAAGACATTTTAAAGACGTGGAAAAATTTGAACATAGACTGGGTATTAAATGATAGTAAGAATTTTTTTTTTTTTTTTTTTTTACTGTAGAAGCTGTGATAACAGCTTTGTGGTTATGTTATTTTAAAAGGTCTTACACCTGCTTGAGATGCATATGAAGTACTTCCAGATAAAAGTCTACAATCTTGGGGATTTGCTTTAAAATACTCCAACACTTAAAAAAAAAAAAAAAAAAGAGACGGACACAGATGAAACAAGATTGGTAAAACGTTGATTCCTGTTGAATCTGGGTAATAAGTACATGAAGTTCATTATACTATTTTTTTTCCTCTGGGTTTAAAGTTTTCATTAAAAAAGATTTTAAAAATAATAGTCTCCTACCGTCCTTGCTCCTTAAAAGGGAAAATAGTTAATGCTGATCATTTTTAAACAATCACAGAGTGTCATGGATTGAATTATGTCGCCTAAAAAAATCTGAGTCAATTTGGCTAGTCCATGATTTCCAGTACTGATTGCCCACCATTTTGTCATCTGACGTGATTTTTCTGTGTGGTAAATCCTACCTCTATGATGTTAATGAGGTGGGATTAGAGGCAGTTATGCTAACAAGGCAGGACTCAATCTACAAAATTAGATTGCATTTTAAATCTCTCTCTTTTGAGTCACAAAAGACAGAAGTGAGCACCGAGTCATGGGGACCTCATACCACCAAGAAACAAGAGCCACGTCCTCTGGACCCGAGGTGCCTGCGCTGAGAAGCTTCTGAGAAGCTCCTCAATGATAGATGATCGGGGATGACTGATGATAAGAAACTTCCCCCATGGCTGACAGTGAGAGAAAGCCTTCCCCTGGAGGTGGCACCCTAAATTTGGACTTCTAGGCTCCTACTGTGAGAGAATAAATTTCTCTTTGTTAAAGCTATCAATTTGTGGCATTTCTGTTATAGCAGCACTACATGACTAAGATACAGAGGTATTCCCTATTGTTTTAATGCATGGTAGTATTTAGCATTATAAAAATTATAATATCGATTATAATTATTATTAACGTAATTACTTCCTGTATGCCTGACATAAGGTTAAGCATTTTGTATGTATTATCTCATTAAATCATAACACTGAGAGACAGTGGTGGTGGTGGTGGTGGTGGTGGTGGTGGTGGTGGTGGTGGTGGTGGTGGTGGTGGTGGTGGTGGTGGTGGTGGTTTGCTGCATTCAAATCAACCCCAACTCATGACAACCCCAACAAACTAAACACTGCCAGGTCCCGTGCACCACTGTGATCGGTTGTGGACTGAACCACTGTGACCTACAGAGTGATCCACAGAGTTTTCATGGGCTGGTTTTTGAAAGCAAATTGTCAGGCCTTTCTTCTTTGTCTATCACAGTCTGGAAGCTCTGCTGAAATCTCTTCAGCGTCATAGCAACACGCAAGCCTCCACTGACAATGAGGTACATCGGCTGGGAACGGAACCCAGGTCTCCTGCATGTTGTTGTTGTTAGGTGCTGTCAAGTCAGTTCCAACTTATAGTTACCCTACGTACAACAGAATGAAACACTGCCCAGTCCTGTGCCATCCTCACAATGGTTGCTATGTTTGAGCCCACTGTTGCATCCATTGTGCCAATCCATCTCAATGAGGGTCTTCCTCTTTTTCGCTGACCCTCTACCTTACCAATCATTATGTCCTACTCCGGGGACTGGTCCTTCCTGATAACATGTCCAAAATACGTGAGATGAAGTCTCGCCATCCTCGCTTCTAAGGAGCATTCTGGCTGTAATTCCTCCAAGACAGATTTGTTCATTCTTTTGGCCATCCATGGTGTCATGGATTGAATTATGTCCCCCAAAAAATGTGTGTGTCAATTTGGCTGGGCCATGATTCCTGGTATTGTACGATTTTCCTATATGTTGTAAATCCCGCCTCTATGATGTTAATGAGGGAGTGGCAGTTGTGTTAGTAAGGCAGGACTCAATCTACAAGAATGGCTTCTGTCCTGAGGCAATCTCTTGAGATATAAAAGAGAGAAGTGAGCAAAGAGACATGGAGACCTCATACCACCAAGAAAGCAGTGCCGGGAGCAGAGCGCTTCCTTTGGACCCGGGGTCCCCGTGCGGAGGAGCTACTACTCTGGAGGAGGATTGATGAGAAGGCCGACAGAGAGAGAAAGCCTTCCCCTGGAGGTGACGCCCTGAATTTGGACGTGCAGCCTACTTTACTGTGAGAAAATAAACTTCCCTTTGTTAAAGCCATCCACTTGTGGTATTTCTGTGATAGCAGCACTGGATGACTAAGACACGTGGTATATTCAATATTCTTCGCCAACACCACAATTCAAAGGCGCCAGTTCTTCTTCCGTCTTCCTTATTCATTGTCCAGCTTTCCCATGCCTATGAGGCGATTGAAAATATTGTGGCTCAGGTCAGGCACACCTTAGTCCTCAAAGTGAAATCTTTGCTTTTTAACACTTTAAAGAGGTCTCTTGCAGCAGATGTGCCCAATGCAACACATCATTTGATTTCTAGACTGCTGTTTCCATGGATGTTGACTGGGAATCCAAGTAAAGTGAAATCCCTGACAACTTCAATCTTCTCCATTTATCACGATGCTGCTATTGGTCCAGTTGTGAGGATGTTGTTTTCTTTATATTGAGTTGCAATCCATACTGAAGGTTGTACGTTTTCATCTTCATCAGTAGGTGCTGCAAGTCTTCCTGGCTTTCAGCAAGCAAGGTTGTGTCATCTGCATATAGCCGGCTGTTAATCAGGCTTCCTCCAATCCTGATGCTGCTTTCTTCTTCGTACAATCTCGCTTCTCCGATTATATGCTCAGCATACAGACTGAATAAGTATGGTGAAAGGGCACAACATTGACACACACCTTTTCTGATTTTAAACCTTGCAGTATCCCCTTGTTCTATTCAAATGACTGTCTCTTGGTCTATGTACGGGTTCCTCATGAGCACAACTAAACGTTCTAGAATTACCATTCTTCACAATGTTATCCATAATTTGTTATGATTCACACAGCTGAATGCCTTTGAATAGTAATAAACAGGTAAACATCTTTCTGGTATTCTCTGCTTTCAGCCAAGATCCATCTGATATCAGCAGTGATATCCCTCATTCCACGTCCTCTTCTGAATCTGGCTTGAATTTCTGGCAGTTCTCTGTCAATGTACTGCTGCAACTGTCTTTTAATGATCTTCAGCAAAATTTTACTTGTGAGTGATATTAATGATATTGTTTGATAATTTCCACATCCCGTTGGATTATCTTTCTTTGGAATGGGCATGCATATGAATCTTTTCCAGTCGGTTGGCCAGGTAGCTGTCCTACAGATATTTTGGCACAGACTAGTTAGCGCTTCCAGCATCACATCCATTTGTTGAAACATGGATGGAAGGCAAGAATTCTCCCATTGCACCACCAAGGTAGGCCCTGTTATTATCCCTGTTTTACAGATGGAAAAACTGAGGCTCAGAGTTACTCAAAGACACACAGCTAATAAGCAGCAGCAGATCCTAGATTTGAACCCAGGACTGATTCTGAAGTTTGTGTTTGTGCTCATCCACTATATTGACTGCCCAAGGTAGCATGTTCAGAAGAAAAACAATGGCTTCCCATCCCATCTTTCTCTTGTAGATGTGGAATCAAACAACAGAGACAAGAGGAGAAGAGTAACTATCATCCCAGCCTTGGTTTCCTTCTTAGGGAATCGTGCAAAGCTTCTCCAGCCCATCTTGTTTTCTGCTACAAAAACAGAAGCCCTGATAACTTGTTGACAGGGATGCTGTGAGCACCGAACATCATGTGCAAAGCAGCTTGAGGATGACGAACGCTCCCTAATTCCTAATTAGCGTCCCTCAATTAGGAATCTGGAAGCTGCTGGTTTGGAGATGAATTACAAGTTATATTTGCACATGTCAGGGCTGTTTTAGATGGAGAGAACTGGAAGGATTCTATTGGTTCCATTTCCAAGAGCTCCTTCTGGGGTTCAGAAAGTTTCCCTGAACACCCATTCTCCTTGTCAGAAGTTTATACCCACCCAGAGGAGATAATCGCCCAGCAGTCACCAACAGCAACAAACATAGACAGCCCTGCTCTTGGCAGAGAGAGTCAATGACCTTCACCACCCACCCCTCTCTCTGCAACGTGAAGGCATAATTAAAAGTCCAAGGGTGCCCTTGCTAGACTGTCTTTCAGCAGGCATCCTAGGAGGCAGAACAGGTAGGACAATAGATCCTAAGGTTCTCAATTCCTGACTCCACCAATTACTAGCTGTGTGTCCTTGGGGAAGTTACTTGGTCTCTCTGAGATTTCATTCTATCATGTGTCAAATGTGATGGTACCACCTCCCCAGGTTGCTGTGTGGATAAAAACATGATAATATATGGAAAGTGCTTAGCCTGATCACAGCATGCTGCCAGCACTCAATAACAACACTGATCATTTATGGGTAATGATTTTATCATTATTAAATTATAAAGAGGGGCCAGGCCCTTCCCAGGCACCAGCCACACACTGTGAAAGCAAGGTGATCAACACTTACCAATGTAAAATTATCACGTGGAAAAGCCATTCTTCCTCCTTTTTCCTCCTTACTTGTAATGGCAACCGGTGCTTGTTGAATATTTACAAGTCAGGCACTTAAATTATTTTTTTCTCATTTAATCCTCACAGCAATTCTCAAGGGGTTAATGGTTGTTATCTCAATCTTACAGATGAAAAAATGAAGTCTCAGACTGGTTAGGTAATTTGCCCAAGGCACTATACTTAGTAAGAGCAAGTGTCTGCATTTGAACTCGGATCTGAGACTCCAAAGCCCAAGCTTTCTCATCAGGTCACACTGTCACCCCTAGAAATGAAGAAAAACACTTTTCTTTCTCTCCGAGGAACGCACACCTGTGGCCTCTGGGGTCAACAGAGAGGACAAACTAAATCTGGAAACCCAGCACCACCACTGAGCAGCTGTGTGACTTTGGACAAGTCCCTTCTTGTCTCTGCATCTCAATTTCCTCATGTGCAAAATGGAGCTGATAATACTGAGGTTGTTCTGAAGATTAAACCGGTGCTTTTCAACACTTAATGTGCACAAAAATCACCTGGTTGTATTAAAATGCAGATTCTGGTTCTGTGAGTCTCGGCCTGAGACTCTAAGTTTCTAACCAGCTCCCCAGTGATGTTGGTGCTGGCCATCCATGGACACACTTTGGTTGGCCAGGGATTACATGAGATCAGGCACATAAAGCTCAATTGAGGGCCTAGCAGATAGTGAGCACTAGGTAAATGCTGGAGCCTGGTTACAACATTAATATTGAAGTTGATGTAGACCTTTCAAACAATTTCACCTTTCACAGGTAAAATGCTCATTTCTAAAAGAAAGAAAGCACACCGACTATGATGATTATTATCAGAAAAACAGAAAATAACAAGTGTTGACGAAAATGCAGAGCAACCGGAATTCTCATACATTGCTGGTGGGAATGTAAAATGGTGCAGCCACTGTGGAAAACAATTTGGGGGCTCCTCAAAAAGTTAAACACAGAATTACCATATGATCTAGCAATTCCACTCTTGGGTTCATACCCAAAGACTTGAAAGCAAGGACTGAAAAAGATACTTGCACACCAATGTTCACTGCAGCATTATTCACACTAGCCAAGAAGTGTTAACAACCCAAGTGTCCAACAACAGATAAATGGAAAAGGAAAATGTGGTACATACATAACGACGGAATACTATTCAGCCATAAAGAAAAATGAAGTTCTGATACATGCTATGACATCGATGAACCTTGAACACACTATGCTGAGAGAATTAAGTCAGACATAAAAGGGCAAACGTTGTATGATCCCAGTTACAGGAAATAATCTAGAAAAGACACATGCATAGAGATGAAAGTTTATTAGTGGTTAGCAGAGTCTACGGGGAGGAAAGAATAAGAAAGTAATTGATGAAGGGGTACTGCGTTTCTATTTGGGGTGATGAAAAACTTTTGGAAATGGATAGTGGTGATGGTAGCACAATATGGGGATGTAATTAATGCCACTGAACTGTACTCTTAAAAATGGTTAAAATGGCAAACTTTTTGTTATACATATCTTACCACAATAAAATTTTAAAAAAAGACAGACATGAATTTTGATCTGCCTCTGAAATTTCTTAACGCCCAAGAACACTCTTCTTATGGAAGCTACAACACAGTCACATGGAGCAGTGACTTAAACAGCTATGCGAGTGTCTCCCACAGTAATCTAAAAACATTTCTCTCAAAGCAGCATATGGATAAAAACACCAAGCTTGAAAAACATTTCCATTTTAAATGATCTTAAGCAAAAAGAACCATGCATAACACACAGGGCCTAATCCACACTCTGTGTTTGGGCTTCCCCCAAAACACTCTGCTGACCTAGGAGTTCACTTCTTCTTAACCCTGGCATTTGCTGAGGG
The DNA here is from genome assembly GCA_030035585.1 of Dugong dugon. Taxonomy (NCBI): domain Eukaryota; kingdom Metazoa; phylum Chordata; class Mammalia; order Sirenia; family Dugongidae; genus Dugong; species Dugong dugon. The sequence goes on from CM057476.1 coordinate 15,341,570, forward strand.
CCTGTAGGTGAGGAATAGACAGGAAGAGTTAGGGACCAGGGCAAAAAAATAAGCACATGTCATGGCTTGGATTCAGGTTGTGTTCCTGTTGTCAATCCCCCTTGCTAAACAGGCTTTGGGGCAAAATCTAGAACCAAGACTTCCAAAATGATGCTCACCAAACCTAGAAACAACTCAGTCCAAATCACTGTTAAGAAGTTCTCTCTCCCCTTCCCCTTGCTCCTCATTCCCCAGTTTGAATCTGAATGTTGCCTGTAGGTGTCAAGATTTGAGATAGTATCCCATTATTCTGCTTCAAAGGTTTGATCTGCTAGGTACCAAGCAGTGACGTCACTAGGGTTGGTGTCACCCAGTGTGGTAACTCATGGTGTCACCCCCACCCCATAGACCTCCTCCCATACCAGAACATACAGAATCCATACTAACGTTACTCATAAATCGTAATTCCCATATATCACTCCTTCTTTTCCTTTAATTACTACTTCATTCTCAAAAGTTACTGAGGAAGGCTCACAAATACTACTTACCACAATACTTTAGCTAAAACACCAGAAAATTTGACAAAATCAGCAACTATAAAAACACTAGCAGCAATGAAAACAGTGCATGCTTGTACCATGTGCAGACGAAACCACGTGATTTGAAGCATTGCTGTAATTGGATAATAATGACAGCTCTGACCAGAGGGCATTAGAAGGTTCAAAAAGTAAATGAGCATAGAGTTTTAGCCTTGTAGTGATATTGATACATGTAAGCTGGGCTTACAAAAAAATGTTTTTGTTGTTATAACTAACTACAGGGTTTTTTTCAATAAAAAATAATAAATCTCTGCTGCAACACTGCACAAGAATTTTATATAAAGTCACTTTGGTGTCACCCCCTCTGACAGTGTCACCCGGTGCAGTCTGCACCCCTCATGTCCCCCTAGTGATGCCCCTGGTATCAAGCCCAAACCACAGGACCAAGTCAACCTGAAAATTTCCAAACATAGCTGAGAAATTAATTTGGAAAACCAAACACAGCTTATTCTAGACCAGGCAGATTAATTTCTATAGATTTCCTATAACTGCAACAGCTAACACGTACTGAGGGCTTGCCACGTGCCAGGCTCTAAACTTAGCACTTGGCACCTATTATCTAATCCTCATAACAACAGGATGAGGTAAGTACTCTTATTTCCCTAATTTTACACATGGGGAAACTGAGACACAGAGGAAATGAAGCCCAAAGTTATGGCTTATAAATGGTAGAGCCAACACTTTATCCAAAACGTAAACCTAGCTTAAAACAAGAATTATAAAATGTGGTGTTACATAGTTGCTATATGTACATACGTGAAGGACAGAAGAGTCACCCTAAGAATTCAAATTTAGCCATAATCATGATAGTCAAAAATAAGGACAAAGAGTTCACTCAGGACCTACTTAGAAATAGCCACAATTTGGGGATTCTTTCTGGTGCTAGCCAAGAGTGTGTATGGGAGGCTAGATGGGAGTTGTCAGTGGTAATAACACGGTACCCTTGTTATGATCACCTAGGGTTGCCAGATTTGGCAAACAAAATACAGGACATCCAGTTATATTTGCATTTCAGAGAAATAACAAACAATTTATTTTTTGGTATAAATATGGCCCATGCAATATTTCCGCTACTTACACTGAAAAATTATTTATTGTGTATCTACAATTCCAGTCTAAAGGAGCATCCTGTGTTTTATCTGGCAACCCTATAATCAGCAAATATCATAAAGTGTCCCCTAGTGATGAGCAGGACATCAGGCTTAGTAAGATAGAGGGTCAGCAAAAAAGAGGAAGACCCTCAATGAGATGGATTCACACAGTGGCTGCAACAATGGGCTCAAGCACAGCAACGATCATGAGAATGGAGTAGGACCAGGCAGTGTTTCCTTCTGTTACACACAGGGTCACCATGAGTCGGAATTGACTTGACAGCACCTAACAATAGCAACAACGATGAGCAACATAGACTCAGTGGATCCTTGTGGAACCAAGTTTACCAAGTGATCCTCCCAGGGTCCTCTGTGGCTCAGTGAAGTTATGTGACTTGCCCAACTCATGCAGCAGCAAGGACGTGGTGGAGCTGGGACCCAGCCACTGCGCTCCAATTCTCCACCTACTCACTGTCTCAACAAAGCCACGAGGACCCTACCGAAGGGAAGCCAGACATGAGAACACACTTGTTATGGATTGAATTGTGTCCCCCAAAATTTGTTATAAATCCTAACCTCTGCCTGTGGCTGTAATCCTATTTGTGAATGCGTTGCACGTTATGTTAATGAGGTAGGATCTGTTGCTGAGTCAGTTCCAATTCATAGCAACCCTACATACAACAGAATGAAATATTGCCTGGTCCTATGCCATCCTCAAAATCGTTGTTACGTTTGAGGCCGCTCTTGCAGCCACTGTGTCAATCCATCTCATTGAGGGTGTTCAGCTTTTTTGCTGATCCTCTACTTTACCAAGCTTGATGAAGTTATGTTAATGAGGATTATGCTATGTTTGTTATGTTAATGAGGCAGGATTAGGGTATATCTTGAGTCAATCTCTTTTGAGATATAAAAGAAATTAAACAAGCTAGCGAGAGAGCAGAGATGGGGGAAGAGAGACGTCAAGCCACATGAAGCAAAAGCTCAAAGAGACAAGGACCTTCCTCCAGAGCCGAAAGAGAGAGAAAGCCTTCCCCTAGAGCCGGCCCCCTGAATTTGAACTTCCAGCCTCCTAAAGTGTGAGAAAATAAATTTCTGTTTGTTAAAGCTACCCATTTGTGGTATTTCTGTTATAGCAGCACTAGGTAACTAAGACAACATTGAAAGCAAAAGTTTCTTGGTTCTAGAGTGGATTTAGCGGCATGAGGGCTATTATTTAAATCCAGCTGACGTTGTGAAATCTCAGTTAAAAGACTTCTGAAATATCCAACTCTAGGTATCCATACATTCCCAGATAATATGTTCTTTACCTTTTGATCTTTATATATTAAAATTTCCTGCATTTACTGGAATTCTGGATTAAGAATTCTAGCTACTCTGGGGCAACAGAACCTATTGTTTCCTCGAGCTAAGATCACCGTCTTCTGGATACAGCGTCTCAGCTTTCATTTGGAGAACCGCCCCACTCAGTCCGCGGGGTTTGGGAAGAGCTGACTTCATTCCCTGGCTTCAGAACTGACCAATGAGAATACTGTGTCCTCCCACCCCAAAGGAGAGAAATGAACCAAGACTGACCAGTGAAAAGGATGCCCCAGATATCCACGGGAGCCACTGGGAGATCGTCATGCCCTTCCTGTCACAGTGGCTAAAGTGAGGGAATATGTCTGGAGCTTCCAGTGGCCATCTTACCACCACAAGGACAGATTTTTCCTGAACAAAACCAACACAAAAAAGAAAACAGAGCTGAGAGATGGAGAAAGTGGTCCTTGTCTACATTCTTTAAGTACCTGGACCCTGCCATGATGAAGCTAGTAGATCGAGAAACTTTTCGGTTACATAAGCGAAAGAATTCCCCCCCCCTTTTTGCTTAAGCCGATTAGAAGAAGGTTTCTGTCACATGCAACCAAAAGAGCTCTGATTAACACAACCAGTAAAAGCTATCATTTTTTAATCAGTCAACAGGCAAGGTCAAAAACATCTAGAAATCCTGTTCCCTGTAATTTCTAAACATATCCAAAATCCAACCACTGCTCACCACCCTGGTGTGAACCACCACTGTCTCTCACCTGCAATAGTCTTCTAACTCATCTACTGCTTCCACTCATACCCCCTACAGTCTATCTTCATTGTAGCAGCCAGAGGGATGTTATCAAAACTCAAGTCACGTTACAGGACAAATAGTCTACACAACCTATGGCCTCATCCACCCTGAGACCAGAAGAACTAGATGGTGCCTGGCTACCACTACTGACCATTCTCATCAGGGCCACAGTAGATGGACCCTGACAGAATGGGAGAAAAATATGGAACAGAACCTCAAAATTCCTACAAAAAAAAAAAAAGAAAGACAGGCCTACTGGACTGGTTGAGACTGGAGGACTCCCCGAGTCCCTGAGACTGTTGCCCTGAGATACTCTTCAAATCCTGAACTGAAGACTAATCCCTGAGGTCACCTTGTAGCTAAATAACGAACTGGCTCACAAAATAATGGATATTTTTATAAGAGTACTGTGCTTCTTTAAAAAAAATCACCTATATGAGACCAAATAGTCAACAATTACTTTATAACAAAGATGAGTATGTAAGGCGGCAGGGAAACTAGATTAATAGAAACGGAGCAACCAGAATGGAAATAATGAGAATGTTCACATATTGTGCAGACTGTAACCAGTGTCACAACTTGTGTAGAAACTGTTGAATGGGAACCCAAACTGTTCTGTAAACCTTCACCGAAAACACAATATTATTTTTTTTTAAAACCCACAAAACAAAACTCAAGTCAGGTCATGTGACTTCTCTGCTCAAAACCCTCTAAAGATTCCTCATTTCACTTAGTGAAAATCTTTACACTGATGTTCAAGTTTCCCGATTATTTGGCCCCCCTTCATCACACTGACCTAGTCCTCAACACTCCACTTATGGCTGTTCCTCTGGGACCTCAGGGCCTTTGCACTAGCTGTTTGCTTCCACCTGGAGTGCACTTCCCCCCAGACACTCTCATGGATCACTCCTCATTTCCTTCAAGTCTTTGCTCAACCATCACCTTTTCCACAAAGTCTAAATAACAACCTGTCCCCATCCCAATTCCTCACCCTGCTCTACTCTTTCTTTTTTCCGTAATACTTCCCACCTTCTATTATACTTGAGTCATCCCTGGGAAGTACAGTTAACGTGCTCAGATGTTAATCAAAATGTTGGAAGTCCCAGTTCATCCATAGGTGCCTCAGTAGAAACGCCTGGCAATCTACTTCTAAAAAATCAGTCACTGAGAACCCCATGGAGCACAGTTCTACTCTAACATATGTGGGGTCGCCATGAGTCGGAATTGACTCGATGGGAATTGGTTGGTTAGCATACTCAGTAACTTCCTTAGTGTTTATGTTTGTTATCTATTGTCTGTCTGCCCCCCACTAGAATGTGAGCTGCATAAGGGCAGGGCTCTCTGCCTGCTTAACTCACTGATGAAGGTGGCCCCAGCACCTAGAACACTGCATGATGCGTTATAGGTTCTCAATACTGGGAAACCAGGAGTTGGGATAAAGCAGACTGCACAAAGGAAACAGGTCTGAAAAACACAAAGTCAGCGTCAGGGAAACTGGACAAACATGAGCTACAGCGCAGGACAGTTCCTGGTGACTCCTCCTCCACTGGACCTCAGCTCCGAGATGGCATCTGGGCTCAGCGTCTCCTCTCCCCTCCTGGTTCTACCTTTGCCAAGAATCGAGATCCCATCCTCACAGACAAGTAAACGCAACTGGCTGTGAGGAAATGTGATTATACACATATGACTAAATAACAGGGGGGAAAGTCCTCCTCTTAATCTGAGTTAATTTAAGACTGCTCTCATTATCGTTAATCTGATCAAACGATGACCAGCTTCTCAGACCCGTAGCACGCTACTAATGAATTTTTCATAACTCTGTAGAGACATTTTCTGCACTTCTGTTAATAATAAACCACGAAGCACGAGATTTAAAATGTATTTCCATTTCGCCACCTCTTTTTCTCCAGGCTTTATTCTCTCCCCCTCCACCCTACCTTTCTGGAGGTTTTGCCCCACTATTGTTATTATTATGGGGTGGCTTGTGTTTGTTATGGTGTTAAAGAACCTGCCTCTACCTTAGGAGACCAATAAATTCATGTTATGCTTTCAAATCGTATTTGAGAAGTAGAGACCATAGATCAGAGAATTTTATTCAATTTGGCCAGTGAGACTGCCTTATTTTTCTATAATGAAGAGGAGATGAGGAAGGAAGAAGATGCAAAGAAACACAGTTTACAGAAAGTAAAAAGTGCTGCCCACTCCCTTGCCTCCAAAGGGGCTGGAAACAGAATCCAGTCCAGCCATGCTGGACCTCACTGAGTTCCTCTAATGCCCCATGCTCTATTCTAGCGCTACGGTCTTGTCCGTACTGGTTGCTCCATCTGGAACATCCTTTCCTAATCTCTAGTTAATTCCACTTATCCTTCAGGTTTTAGCTTTAACATCACACCACTAGATCCATGGGGGCATTTATTCTGTTTCCCAGTATCTTGCACAGGACCTGAGTGCACTATATATTTGTACTTAGTAAGCCCCATAAGAACAAGACTTTGTTTCAGTCACTGTTGTAAATCTAACGCATTTAACACATAGTTAATGGAATGCACGGAATCCCTGGGTGGTGCAAACGGTTAATACATTTGACTGTTAACCAAAAGGATGGCAGTTCAAGGCTACTCAGGTGCCTCGGAAGAAAGCCTAGCGACCTACTTCCAAAAAATCAGCCATTGAAAACCCTATGGAGCACAATTCTACTCTGATGCACATGGGGGCACTATAAGTCAGAACTGACTCGACAGCAACTGTTTTTGTTGTTGTTGTTGTTTTTTTTTTTTTTTTTTAAATGGAATGAATGAATGAATACTGTAGTGAATCAAACAAGTCCTCTTTCAAAGCATTCACATCAATGGCTGAAGACTTATCCTAACACCACAGCTGTGACTCTCTTTAGTTTCCTTTCAGACAAAGTACCCAGAATGTTGCCATGATCATCTTCAATGGTGACATGTCTCAGCTCCTAGACAGTGGACTTGACTATCTATCCATTTTAAACAGACAAAAGCCATCAGGAATCAGTCAAGCGGCCATATTGAGGGCTATCATTGGGGCTCACAAAAAGAAAGTAAAGAGACTTTTTTCTTATAAAACTAAAAAACAAGCAAACAAACTGTCATCTAGTTGATTCTGACTCATAGTGACCCTACAGAACAGAGCAGAACTGCTCCATAGGGTTTGCAAGGAGCCACTGGCGGATTTGAACTGCCGACCTTTTAGTTAGCAGCCAAGCTCCTAACCACTGCGCCATGAGGGCTCCTCTTATAAAAATAGTTTTCAAAAATGTCTGAAGTAATGCCAGCAGAGCTAGGGCAAGGCAAAGACCTTCCACAGTGACTACTTGGACAGTCGTCTTTTGTTTTTGTTAAAAAAATATCTGATCAAGAAATTGTTGGTGCAATAATAGTAAATTGTTTATGCTTAAAACAGAGTACTTATTGTTTATTAGACATACAAATTGAAATATTTGAAAATGAAACAGTCTGGGAATTGCTTCTAATTCAAGGGGAAATTAGAGAGGATTATGAATGAGTAGCAAACGCTGGTGGCGCAGTGGTTAAGTGCTACAGCTGCTAACCAAAAGGTGTGCAGTTCAAATCCACCAGGCACTCCTTGGAAACTCTATGGGGGAGTTCTACTCTGTCCTATAGGGTCGCTATGAGTTGGAATCGACTCAGCGGCAATGTGTTTGGTTTTTTCGGGAACAGGTAGGGTATGGATGAGTAAGACTGGCCATGATTTGATCATTGTTGAATTTGGATGATGGATGCATAGGATTCATTATGCTATTCTCTCTGCTTTTGTAAAGGTTTGAAGTTTTCCTGTGTGTGTGTGTAGACTGTTGTCTGATCACAGTCACATCTCTTACTTTGCGCTCACTGGAAATGGAGAATAACCACCCAATACCAAACCAAACCAAACTCACTGCCGTCAAGTCGATTCCAACGCCTAGTGACCCTTTAGGACAGAGCAGAACCGCCCCACAGGGTTTCTAAGGCTGTGACACTTACAGAAGCAGACTGCCACATCTTTCTCCCAAGGAGCAGCTGGTGGGTTCAAACCGCCACCCTCTCAGTTAGCAGTCAAGCGCTTAACCACTGAGGCACCAGAGCTTCTTCCACCCAATACACAAGCATCATAAAACCAATGATTAATTGGTTACCCTATCTTCTCTGGGCTAAACAATGTATTCTTAATTTTCATCAGCCCACGGGTAGGTAGGATTGGGGGAAAAATCTGAAACGGCGATTGTCAAACCACTGGCATTCACAGATTATTTCAGCAGTATTGATCATCTGTACCCTCCTTTCCCTCCCCTGACACTGCTTATACATGCAAACACATTCAAAATATCAGGGAGAATGGTGAGGCTCTTGATCATATAATAATGAGGCAATGTCTGCTTTTTATTAACCAACACAGATATAATTAATTATCAATTCATGCCAGAAACAAAGGCTGAGGCATAGTCCCTTATAAACATTGATAATGGATGTCCCTCATGAACCACTCTGTAAATTGCTGCCCTGGTCTAAAGGTAACTTCAAGGATATAACTTGGAATATCTACTTAAAAGAAGTGTTTTCAACCTCATAGCTTTAGTGACAACACTATGTTGAACTCTGAGGTAATTTTTACTCAAACCCCAGCAAGCTCTTCACTTTGTAGGTACCTCATAACTATGCTGTTGTTGTTGTTAGGTGCTGTCAAGTAGGTTCCAATTCATACCGACCCCACGTAAAACAAAACGAAATGCTGCCCGATTCTGCGCCATCCTCATAATTGTTGCTATGTTTGAGCCCGTTGTTACAGCCACTGTGTCAATCCATCTCGTTGAGGGTCTTCCTCTTTTTCACTGACCGTCTACTTTACCAAGCATGATGTCCTTTTCCAGGGACTGGTCCCTCCTGATAATATAACCATAGCACTCCATTTATCTACTAAACACAAATCCATTCCCTGCTGCCTGTATTTTCAACATATGGAAACCAAGATATTTTGATCATGAAGTTTTCTTACAGTTGGAACGTACGAGCTTGGGGGTCAATCACTCTTATTTTCACCTGTATTGGAAAGAGTGTAGGAACCGTGATTGTTTTTCCCAGGCATTGAGTTCAATGGTCCAATGCAATGTTTACAGATATGGTATACAAGCCTCGAACACTATCACCAACCACATTCAATGCCAATTTAACATTCAAGTACAGGAATACAAGACCGAATTAAAGTAAATTTGTTTGTTTGTTTATAAGTAATACAGTAGAGATCACAAAGGAACAGTTCATGGGCTAAATACAACCTACACATATGTTTTGTTTGATTTTCATAGCATTTGTTTGTCTGGATACTTAAAAACTGGGAATTTTCACATTAAAAATGTTGATTTCTGGGTTCTGTTGAAAAATGAAACAACCTGACAATATTAGATCCAAAGTCTATCCACTGGTGACATCTGACATCTATGGATGGGATATGCACTCTCCAGCTCACCACATCCCCTGCATCACTTTCTGGGTCCATTTTCCTCCTATGCATTTCCTGCCTGGCCTCTGTAAGCAACAGACTGTGTGATCCCCGGGAATCAGAGGGCCTCACCTGTAAACATCAAATCTCCTTCTGATGTCATCTGAGAAAATTTTCAGCTTAAATTAGACTTCCTTGTCATTGCCATGATTGAAACTCTGTATTTATTTCACCTAAAAGGGGAAACCAGCCCAGGGGCAAGGACAAGAAGGCAGGAGGGGACAGGAAAGCTGGTAACGGGGAACCCAAGGTTGAGAAGGGGAGAGTGTTGACACGTCATGGGGGTGGCAACCAATGACACAAAATAATATGTATATTAATCGTTTAATGAGAAACTAATTTGCTCCGTAAACCTTCATCTAAAATACAATTTAAAAAAAAAAAAAAAGTCGACCTCAGGTTTCTTAGCTCATTGTAAGTTGGTCCACAGCTTTAGTAAATTTATTTTACATTTTTTATTGGCACAGATTTATCTAAAACATCTATCTCATCACTGTCATTCATGAAGACCCAAAGCCACAAGCCTTACTCCTGTAAACTCCAAGAGGGTTACAAACTGGTGTACTCTTTCTAAAGAACCACTAGGCCATATATGAGAAAAACCTTATAAGCAGGTAGTAATTCCACTTCTAGGTATACTTCCTAAGGAAACCAATAAGGTGCCTTTACAAATATTCAGTTTCAAAAGCATCCTCAAAGCTGGGTTTATGACAGTGAAAAATCAGAAAAAAAATGAATTCACAAAAGAGACGTGGTCCACTCAATCATGCTAGAATTTTACATGCCATTAAAAAAGCTATAGAAAAATATTTTTGGCAGCAAAAGACATTCATGACTTAAGCCAACTTTTAAATGAAAAAGAGAAGACTACAGAATGCATTGTATAGTTGTTCTTGAAAATCACATAAAAATACATGTCTGCATGAGGAAAGGCTTGTAAGACTCTCTACCAAAATTTTAACAATGTTCATCTGGGAGTGGTAGGATTGTAAGTGTTTTCATTTTGCCTAAATGCATATTCTATTTTTTTTTCCTGGAATAAATATACCTTGCTTTAATAAAGGGAAAAAATGTTTATTTTCTCCACTTCTGAAGCCAGCGTGAACAATTCATGACCTAGTGTATACAACCTGAATAGCCAACCAAGCCCCTCCAAGAGATCCAGGGAATTGTCACTGAGAACCATCGCACACAACCACAAAAGGTATGGAAGGAACTCCTGACTCTAGAGCTCCCGAGTGCCAGCCTGAACCTGGGACTTGCCTTTAGTTTTTGGCAGAGGAAAAACAGTTTCCTCCCAAAGTGTCCCCATCCCCCTACCTAAACGGATGTTCACAGCAGCAGTATTCACGATAGCCAGAAGGTGGAAACAACCCAAATGTCCATCAACTGACAACTGGATAAACAAAACGTGGTATATACACATACAATGGAATTATTATTCAGCCGTAAAGAGAGATGAAGTTGTCATACGTGCTACAGCACAGAAGAATCTTGAAAACATTATGCTAACTAAAAGGCAGATACAAAAGGCCACATATTGCACAATTCCACTTATATGAAATGTCCAGAATGGGCAAAAATACAGAGACAGAAAGCAGACTGATGGTTGCTGGGGGGAGAGGGGAGGTAGGGAACTGGGATTGACTGCTAGCAGGTATGGGGTTTCTTTTTGTGGGGATGGAAATGTTCTCAAATGAGACAGTGATGATGGTGGCACAACACTGTGGATTCAGCGTGTAAACAAACTAAAAAACCACTGGATTGTACACTTTAAAATAGCTAAAATGGTGAATTTTATCTCATTAAAGAAAAAACCTAGAAGAAAAAAAAAAAAGCTGAAGTGCCTATATTGCTATCAGAGAAAGGAGATTTCAGAGCAAGGAAAATTACCAAGGATACACGGGAATCTTAATTCACCGAGCAGTTGTAACAATCTTACATCTGTACGCACCTAGCAAAATGGCTCAAAATTCATGAAGCAAAAACTGCAGAACTGAGAGGAGAAATGGACAAATCTACAGTTATAATAGGAGACGTCAACACTCCTCTCTCAGTAACTGACAGGACTAGAGAGAAAATCAGCAAGGATATATGCATCTAATTGACTCTGAAAGGATCCACTACCCATCAACAGCAGAATACAGTCTTTTCCAGTGCACGTGGAACATTCATCAAGAATAAAATAAGCCTTAACATTTTTAAAATAATTGAATTCATACAAAGTACATTCTTCGACCATAACTGAATTAAATTAGAAATCAGTAACAGGAAGGTAACAGAAATATCAAAACACTTAGAAATTAAACAACACGGTTCTAAATAACCTATGCATCAAAAACAAAGTCTCAAACGAAATTATAAAATACTGTGAACTGAAAATATATCAAAATTTGTGGAATGCAGGTAATAGAGTCCTTAGAAGGAAATTTACGGCAATAAATATTTATATTGGAAAAGGAGAGAGGTCCCCAGCCAACAATCTAAGTGTCCACCTTAAGAAGCTAGAAAAAGAAGAATACAATAAACCCAGAGCAAACAGAAGAAAGGAAATAATAAGAAGAAAAAAAAATCAATGAAAGTGAAATAGAAAAACTACAAAGCCAAAAGCTAGTCCTTTGAAAAGATAAACTTGATAAACCTCTAGCCAGACTAACAAATAAAAAAACCCCACAAATTACCAATATTGGAAATGAAAGAGGGGATACCACTACAGCTTAAAACGAAAATAAAAGAATACCACAAGCATCTCTATGCACATAAATTCCTTGAAATAAAATTTACCTGTCCTTGAAAGCCACAAAGCAACAAAATTCACCCACAAACCAATACATTATATGCATAGTGCTAAAACTATTAAACAAATTGAATTTATAGTTTAAAACCTGAAAAAGAAAATTCTCCAGGTCCAGATAGCTTCGCTGGTGAATTCCACCAATATTTAACGAAGAAATAAGACCAATTCTACACAATCTCTACCATTTTATGAAGCCAGTATTACTCTGATACTGAAACCAAACAAAGATGGTGCATAAAAAGAAAACCACAGTCCAATATCCCTCATAAACATACAGACAAAAATCCTCAACAAAATACTAACAAATTAAATCCAGCAATATATTAAAATAATAATACACCATGATCAAGTGAGGTTTATCCTAGGAATGCAAGGCTGGTTCAAAATTTAAAAAACAAACAGCGTAATCTGTCATATTACCAGACTGAAAAAAAAAGAAAAACCATCTGACCATACCAATTGACGGAGAAAAAAAAATCTGACAAAATTCAATATCCACTCGTTATAAAAACTGTCAACAAACTAGGACTAGAAAGGAACCTCCTTAATCTTATAAAGAGCATCTCCAAAAAAATTAAAGCTAACATCATTTTTAACGGGGGAAAACAGAATCCTTTCCCTGTAAAATCGGGAACAAGGCAAGGATGTCTAGCCCCACTATTCCTAGTCAACACTGTAGTGAAAGTCCTAGCCAGTGCTGTAAGGCAATAAAAAGAAATACAAACTGGAAATGAGGGATAAAACTGTCCCTACTTCACAGACAACATGATTGTCTATGTAGAAAATCACATGGAGGCTAGAAAACAGCTAACATGTAAGTATGAACACAAAATTCAATCACGTTTGTATACATTATTAATAATCAGAAACCAAATTTTTTAAAAAAACACCATTTACCACAGAGCCCAAAACATCAAATACTTGGGTATAAATCTCACAAAATATGCACAGGATCTGTATGCTGAAAACTACAAAATGCTCATGAAAGAAATCAAAGAAGATCTAAACACATGAAGAGACAAGGCATGTTTCACGGCCTGGAAAATTAGATGTAGGTAAGACGCCAATCCTCTCCCCAAACTCATCGGCAGATCTGATGCAATTTCAATCAAAATGCCAACCAAAATTTTTTGTAGATATAGACCAGATGATTCTAAAATTTATACAGAAAGACAAAGGAACAAAGTTTAAAAAGAAGAATAAAGCTGGAGGACTCAAGTTCTCCAATTTTCAGAATCACTATAAAGCTACAGTAATCAAGACAATATGGTATTGGTGAAGGGACAGACACATAGATTAATGGAACAGAATAAAGAGTTCGGAAATAGACCCACACAAATACGGCCAGCTGATTTTTCACAAAAGTACGAAGGTAATTCAGTGAAGAAACGGTCCTCTTTTCAACAAATGGTGTGGGAACAATCGGACATCAAATGCAAAAAAAAACAAAAAACAAAAAAAACCCACCACCACCAACAAAAACAAAAAAACCTTCAACCTAAACCTCACACAATATATAAAAATTTACACAAAATTGATCATAGATCTATGCATACATTTTAAAACTATAAAATTTTTGTAAGAAAACATAGAAGAAAATCTTTGTGACCTCAGGTTTGGCAAAGGGTTCTTAGATAATAACACCATAATCCATAAAAGAAAAAATTGATAAATTGGACTTCATCAATTTTTTTAAGTTCTTCAAAAGACACTTTAAGAGAATGAAAAGACAACCCAAAGAATGGGAGAAAATGTCTGCAAATCACATATCCAACAAAGGATTTGCATCCAGCATATGTAAAGAGGTCTCAAAACTCAACAATAAAACAATTCAATTTTTTTAAATGGGCAAAAGACTTGAACAGAAATTTCACCAAAGAGGATATGCAGATGGGAAATAGCCACATGAAAAATGCTTAACATTATCAGTCACTGTGGAAATACAAATTAAAACCACAATGTGACACCACTTTACACCTATTAGGATGACTAAATTAAAATGTACTGACAATACCAAGGGCCAGCGATGATGTGGAGCAGCTGGAACTCTCATATCCTCCTGGTAGGAATGCACATTGCTACAGCCATACTGGAAAACAGTTCGGCCGTTTTTGATAAAGTTAAATGCACAACTACCATATGATCTGGCCAATCCATGTCTAGATATTTGCCCTAGAGAAATTAAAACTTATGTTCGTACAAAAACCTGCACATGAATGATCACAGCAGCTCTGTTAATAATCACCAAAATCTGGAAACAAATCAAATCAGGCGAGTGGATAAACAAACTGTGATACAATGAACTACTACTGTTGTGTGCCATCGAGTCAATTCCGACTCATAGCGACCCATGATACAGAGCAGAACTGCACCGTAGGGTTTTTTTGGCTGTAATCTCTATGGAAGATTATAATAAAAGGGATGAAATAAAAAGGGATAAAATACTGATACATGCAACAATTTGGATGAATCTCAAAGGCATTATGCTGAGTGAAAGCAGCCAGTTTCCAAAGCTGCAGGTTGTATCATTTTGTTTTACATAACATTATCCACAAGATAAAACTACAGTGATGGAGACCAGATCAGTGGTTGGTAGGGGTTAGCAGTAGAGGGAGGGATGGACCACAAAGGGGAAGCATGAAGGAATTGTCTGGGTTACGTATTTACTGTTCTGTATCCTGACTGTGACAGTGGTTACACCCGTCAATCATAGGGTAAAGTTTGTAGAACTATATAGCAAAAAAAAAAAAAAAAAGGCAAAAAGCAAGAGTACATGATGTATCACTCCATTTCTCAAAAAAGGCAACACTAATCCATGGGGGAAAAAATCAGAAAATTGGTTGATATACAGGAGGGGCTGGAGGTATGGAACTTTTGAGGATGATGGTAATGTTCTGTATCTTGACAGAGGTTTAGATTACGGGGTGGGGGGTTGCATTTGTCAAAAGCACACTTCATATCTTTGCTTTTCACTGTATGTGTATTTTACATCAAAAGAAAAATAAACCAACATGGAACTCTAATGATATGTATGCTGAAGTATTAAGGGGGAAGTATACTGATGTCTGCAATTTATTTTGAAGGCACAAAAAAATAAAACAGATTGACGGATGGAGGGAGGAATGGACGGATACGCGATAATACAAGTGTAGCAAAGTGTTGATGGTATAATCCAGGTGGTGGGTGGTCACTATAAAATATTTTCAACGTTTCTGTATATTTGGGTATTTTCGTAATAAAATGTTGGGGGGAAATAAAGTTATTTAGCAGTGGCTTCTGTTCCCCAGTACAAGCGATCTGGTGAGTGTGAGAGGGTTTCAGGAAGGTCCCTCCACACAGATATTCCTCTAGAGAACACAGGGCTTTTCCTGGAGCTGACAGCAAGGAACTCCGTCTTGCAGGTGCTTTGCTGGGCAGCACAGACTTTAAGCATACTGCTTTTGGGGGTTATCACAAAGCACTGTTTCTCCAAGTCAGATAAGGATAAAAATGCAAAAGGTGACATCTAAACTTGCTCTGCCTCTTCACTAATAAAAACAAGGGCCCAGGACTGGTTCTTTCTTACACCCGTCCGTTTACTTCTGTGTTCAAGGCCAGGCCAACCAACCCTGCCCGAGTCATCACCCAGTGCCTCTGTTTCTAGGCACACAGAGAAACATTCACAATGTTTCCAACTGGCCTCATACTCTGGCTAGCTGAAGTAGACAGGCAAAGGAAAAACCACCCTTTCCAACAACCTCAGACCCTCCAAATGGGATAAGAATGAAACTCACACAGGACAGAGCAGGGAGATGGTGGCTGCAAAGTTTGGGTTGGAGACTTGTCAGGAGTCTGAGGACACTGGCCATCTCTTGTCTCTACCTGCTAGGTTCCAGATCTAGATGCAAATTCTTCCTGAACTCTGTCCTCAGCCAAAGGGTGGACCAGCCTCATTCCCTCTCCTCCAGAGAACAGAACCAAAGGATGGCAGTCATTAGGAAGTAGATCCAACTCAACAGGGAGAGGACAATTCCAACTAACACAGCATCTCCAAATCAAAAAGGCTGCTTTGTGAGGTACTGCTCACCACAAGAGGACAAATCACCAGGCCAAAGCTGGCCACTGGGCAAGATGTAGGGCTGGACAACCTTTAAGGACCTTCCTACCTTGAGCGGATATGCTTTATAGGTGCTTGGCTATCACAGCTTCCGACTTTTCTATTCACCACACAAGCTTAAGAGTTGTAAGGCCCAACCCCATAACTGGTACCTTGTTATCCAACTTAAGAGCTGTGATGAGCACATGGTTTAAAGACTAAGGCTTTCCAGACACTGGTGGAAGGTGAGTCATCTGTGGGCAGAATCGAAGAACTCAACCTGGTGTCAGAATCCTGTTTTTGTTTTTTTGTCACCTGCAGCCCAGCAGGTGTGCTACTATCCCCTAGAAGGCTTCTGGGGGTCTCTTCGTCTCACGCCTTTCTAATACCCTCTGACTCTCATACGCTGGGGGCTCAATTAACATTCATTAGATAAATGAACGACACACTCAGGGATAGCTCCTCCCTGGGTGGCACCCAAACCAAACCAAACTCGTTGGTGTTGAGTCAATTCCGACTCAAAGTGACTCTATAGGACAGAGTAGAACCGCCCCATGAGGTTTCCAAGGAGCGGCTGGTGGATCCGAACTGCTGACCTTTTGGTGAGTAGTCGAACGCTTAACCACTGAGCCAGCAGGGCTCTTCTTCTGGATGGCTTGTCAGGGCTGAAATATCCTAACCTGCCCCACACTGACCTGCAGGAGAATGATAATAAAAAAAGTCAATCCTCATTAATCATGGATTCCATACTTGCAAATTTGCCTACTCGCTAAAATATATTCGTAGCCCTAAAATCTACCTCACGGTGCTCTCATAGTCATGCGTGGACACGCGCAGAGTGGCAAAAATTTTGAGTTGCCAGACACACATTCCCAGCTGAGGTCAAACAAGGCACTCTGCCTTCCCGTTTCAGCTCTCAGACGGCAAACAAGTGACCTCTGCGTGGTCAATTTAGTGCCACACTTTTTTTCATTTTTGTGGGGTTTGTTGGTGATTTCACTTTTTAAAATGGTCCCCAAATGTGATGCTAAAGTGCTGTCTAGTATTTCCAAGTGCGAGAAGAAGGCTATGTGATATGCCTTATTGAGAAAACACGTGTGTGTTAGATATACTTCATTCAGGTATGAGTTATAGTGCTGCTGGCCGTGAGTTCAATATTAATGAATCAGCAATATGTATTAAATAAGGTGTCCTTAAACAGAAACTCATATATAAGACAGGATTATATACTGATCAGTTATTAGAAATGTTATGACCATAAGCTCGAAGGAACCTAACCTGTATTTCCCTGGGGAGCCATGGTTCAGTGTTCGCTAATTCAATGTTCGCATAAACTATCGCAAATAACAAGAAGTGACTTCTTGCCGTGGCTAACAATTACTAAGCACTTGCCACTTGCCAGGCATTCTGTTAAGCTCCTTAATGCATGATTCCACTTAATCATCATACCAACCCTATGTAAAATCATCCTGATATTATAAACAAGAAAAAAGACTCAGAAAGCAGAGATCATTTGCCCAAGGTTATTTAGCTAGTAAGTGCTGAGCTCAGATTCAAGCCCAGTCTGTCTTACTGCAGAGTTCAAGCCCTCCTTAACTACTTGGCTCTGTACTGCTTCGAGCACCCACCCAAATTTCCAGGGACCGAATGAAGTTATTATTTCTGAGTCTTCATCTCACTTCTCCACTGGTCCAGGAAAATGGAACACATCCGTCTTTGGAAGGCATCCATTGTTTTGATCAATGCCTGCCTAGTAACTCTAGGGGGCCCAGATTTTCAGTCTTCATAGAATAAGATTTCTCTTATGGCTAAAGACAGAAATCACCTCAGTGCTCAAAATCAGTGCTGTCCCACAGAAAAATAAGGCAAGCCTCATGTGTAAGTGTAAATTTTCTAGTAGCCTCAGGAGAAAAAGTAACAAGGAGCAGGTGAAATTAATTTCAGTATATTTTATTTAGCTCAATATAGCTAAGGAATTATTAGTTTCAACATGTTATCAATATAAAAATTATTGAGGCATTTTACACTATTTTCTTCATACTAAAATTTCAAAATCTGAGGTATATTTTACACTCACAGCACATCTCAATTTGGAGTTGCCACATTTCAAATGCTCAATAGCTATATCTGGCTGGTGGCTGCCATACTGGACAGAGGGAGATGTCTCCCGGTCTTTGTCTCCTCCTCCCTCAACTCCATGAATGTCCTACTTTGTTTCTATCAGTCCCATATTTCTCCTCAACAGACGTCCTCCATAACAGTCACCAATGAAAGCATTTTCGTGACAGAGTACACAATCACTGTGATTCTCAGTAATCCTACAGAGCTCACCTCTAGTCACATCACTACCATGATTATCTATTCTCCACCTTTGCCCTCTATTTGCTCTCATCCGTCTTTCTTCTCTCCCAGGCTACACCAGCCTTGGGAAATCTAGGGCAGAGCAGGAAACCTCTCTCCCTTCCTATATCTGTGGCTGCCTTGCTGTGGCTGTCTGGGTCAAGTCAGTGACTCTAAACCTCAGCAAACTCGCTTGTAAAACAGGAACAACGGTGCTTGTGGTCATAACCCACTGAAGAGACAGTCGAAGGGCCATGGAAACACTCCTGAAGAAAATCACTGTATAGTTTGACATTCTTCTTCCATTTTTGTCCCTTTTCCCTTACCATTCCTCAGCTTCTCCACCCTCCTTCCCATCTGCCACATGTTTCTCTTCTTCCTCAGCCTCTCAACACCTCTCCTTTCCCCAGGTCCACAGTAGCACACCAGGGATGATGAGGAAGGCCAGGCCCTGGGGCCAAGTGAGTGGGAGCCCAGAAAATGGCCAATTCTGTGAAGGGAGAAAGACTCCCAGTTTTCTGCCCATTAGAAGGGGAAGGACGACAAGCTCCCTCGTAGTATCCACTCCAAAACCCACAGGAGGTAGAGAATCCCTCAGAAATAGTACTTGCCGCTGACTCAGAGTTGTGGGACTCCCTCCACCTCTAGGAGGACGAGGCAGAAGGAAAGGGACTGAGTCTTCACAGACTGGCCACTCTTGTGTGGAAAGCCAAGGAAAGTCACCACCGAATCCAGGTCCTTCCCAACTAGAAACAGTCAACATGAGATTCTAACCCGGCACAACAATTCTAACCTTAATCTGAGCTCTCACTTATCAAAACACAGGTGACCAAAAATTAAAATAAAAAAGAAAGCAGTGCTGAGGATATGGGAGAACAGGCACTTTCATACACTGCTGGTGAAGAGCAATTTGGCAAAACCTCTCAGAAGTCCTTAAACTTTGCATGTCTTTTTGATCCAGCAATTCCACTTCTAGGAAGTGAAGACGAACATTAGCCACGAACATATCTATTACACCATTGTTTACAACAGTGTACAATCATGAACACAAGCATTCAACAATAGAATTTTGGTTAAGTAAATTATACCACATTCATATAATACTATGAAGCCATTAAAAATAATATTTACAATATGAAAATATGTTCCTAATATATTAAGTAAACTACTTATCTCCAGTCTTCCTCAGAGCTCCAGACTAACATATCCAACTGTCTACATGACAAACGTAACACGTCCAAATAGAACTTGACCGCCAAGCTTCAACCTATTCCTTCCTAGTCTTTCACGTTTCAAATGATGGTACTGCCCTTCACCCAGTTCTTAGGCCAAACACCCAGAAATAATGCTCAATTCTTTATTTTCCTTCACTCTTCAATTCATGAGCACCTCCTGTACCCGTGACATTCCTAAATCCAACCCACAAGTACCACACTAGTCCAAGGCATGGACATCCTTGGCTTGGACTTCAACAATAACCTCCCAGCTGTCCCCCTTCTTCCATTCTTACCCCCTGCAGTCCATTTTCCCTACAGCAATCAGAAGGATCTTTTAGAACACAAATCAGCCACTCCCCTGCTCAAAGGGCTTCTATCACATTTAGAATAAAATTGAAGTACCTTAGCAAAGTCCTCTATGACCAGGACCCTACTTCTGTCTCCCACTGTAGCCATCATCCCTGCCCCACTCATTCCGCTCTAACTACAATGCTCTCCTTTCTATTCCAATGACATACCAAGTACATTCCCACCCAAGGAATTTGCATCTGCTGTTCCCTGTGCCTGGAACATTCTTCCCCAGATAGTTCATGGCTTGCTTCCTCATGTCAGTAAATCCTCCTCAAGTGGGCCTTTGCTACCTCAAGCTTCTCATAACCCTCACTTCTCTCTCTCATGCCCTCCCTTGTTGTTGTTTTCATGGCCCTGTTACATAGTTACATTAGATTGTTCATTTTCCCCCAATGAACCATATTTCCTAGAACCCACGCCCTTACATTAACTCTGGACCTACCCATCAAAACTGCTTTGGCCAATGGGACATTAGCAAAGGCTCCAGGAGCAGAGGCTTAAGAATGGCTTGTATGTTGGGACTTGTCCTCCTGGAACACTGCTGCAGCTATAAATTAAGAAACCCAGGCTATCCTGCTGGAGAACTCATGTGGAGGAAAGCTGAGGCTTCCCAGTCAACAGCCCCAGTCAACCACTAGCCATGAGAATAAGGCCATCTACCCCCAGATGAGCTACCAGCTGACTGCAACAGCATGAGCGACCCAGGCAAGATCAGCAGAACTGGCCAGCTGAGTCCAGGCCAAATTGCAGACTCATGAGCAAATACATGATTGCTATTTTAAGCCACAACCTTAAGTGTTGGGATGGTTTGTTATGTAACAATAGATAACTGACACAAGAGCTATAGCAGAGACTACTAGCTATTCAACAGAATCTATTTTCTCTTCTCCCAAGACCCACAGCTAAACTTCCTTTCCCATCTTCCTTGCAGTGTGGTGACTACATGCTAGCCAATGGATTGTAAGCAGAACTGATGAGGACAACCTCAGGGATAAAGCTTTTAAGAGGCTTTGTCTTCTTCACACTTTCTTCCCGCTTCCAGATGCACACCATGACAATGCTGCAGAATGGAAGGAGCCTGGAGCTTGGAGGGGAAAGGCCCACCAACCAGGAACACCTGTTTTGAACTGTTTTGTGAGCAAGAAAGACTTCTATTAGATTGGAGCCATTACACATCCAAGGATCTATTTGTTAAAGCCTGTTTTTGTAGGGTCCGAAGCTTAAGAAGGGTATTTACATTCTCAGATGTTGAAAAAAAAAAATCAAAAGAAGAGTAATATTTTTTAACACGTGAAAATGATATCAAATTCAAATTCCAGGGTCCATAAGTAAAGTTTCAGTGGAAAACAGCCACAGCCACAGTGAAGATGCCTAGTTCCCTTTAATTCAATCATTCCCAAACTTAACTGCCCATAGAACTTATTCTGCCCACAAAACACTTGTTGACCACCAGCATACAGTACAGGGCCTGGATTTCAAACGTGCTGAAAGAATGAAAAATACTAGCATCCCCCAGAGTTAGGGTTCCACAGGATATACTTTGGAAATGCTGCTCAAGCTCTTTCTTTTCTCCCTCTACTCTGAGGTGTTCCCTTCCATGTCATCTATTCTACACCAAGTAATGCTAAACATCATCATCAAAATAGCTGTCATTTATTCAGCACCTACAGGCACTGTGCTAGGGACAGCGCTAAACAATAACAACCAGTTGCCACTGAGTCAATTTTGACTCAAGGCAACCCCATGTGTATCAGAGTAGAACTGCACTCCACAGGATTTTCAATGCTGATTTTTCAGAAGCAGATCACCAGGCCCTTCTTCTGAGGCATCTCTGGGTAGACTCGAACCTCCAGCCTTTCAGTTAGCAGCCAAGAGTGTTAACTGTTTGTCCCACCCAGGGACAGGGACAGCACTAGATCCTTGAAATTGTTGTCTCTTTTAATCCTTACAACCACCCTATGAAGTAGGTAGTTATCCCATTATTGTCGTCTTGTCAATAATTAAGCTACAGGTCAGAAAATTTAAGTCATTAGCCCAAGACAAAGTAAGTAGAAAAACCAGTATTCAAAACTACATTGGTCTAATTCCAAAGCTCATGAACTTTCCTCTCCACTATAATGTCTCCTAACAACAAACTGTGGTCAACACTGCTGACTAGACACCCAAAACCCACTGGTGCCTTCTTCCATGCTAACAGAACCTTGATTTTGTATGTAATGGTAAGTAAGCCCAGGTAATAGATCACAACAAGTCTAAGCCTATAACAATGGTATTCCCACTTCCCCACCTCCCAGCCTTCCTTGCAACTAGTGGGCATTAGACCCAGTTTTGGCCAAGAAGACATAATTAAACATCATTTAAGTCCTGCAGAGAGTGTCCTGGGAAAGGCATTTGATACCTGAAACAAAGGGGTGAGCCCTTTATTCCTTCACACTCACCTAGTCTTCCCTTCCTGCTTTGAACCCAGCTGTAACGGCAGAAGCTGTAAAGAGTTATCTTGTAATCATCAGGGAAAGGCCACAAGAATTTGCAAAGACATTAGTCCTGATATCGTTGACCTATTAAGCCGACCCAAGCAACCACATACCTCTAGATTTCTTATTACATGAGAAAAAGAAAGTGCTATTTGCTTCATCACCGTGGTTGGGTTTTCCACTTCATGCAGCTGAACGCATTCCTAATTGATCCACATGCTGTCATGGTAGTATTTACTGTTCGGAGTTTATCAACATTTCACATACATTAACAGCCTTGTTTCCCTAACCATGAAGAATGTTTCTTGAAGACTAAGTCCAAGATGTATATTATTGTCTCTACAGGACCATAAGCATATTACTAAATTCTGCTAGCATCAAGGTTTTCAGAGATAGACTACTCAATTTACCACTTTGGTCTTTGTGAGCAGGGAGTTTTCACCATTAAATGGCTTAAAATATGACCGTCTCCTAAAGGATTAGTATTTCTCAATGTGCCAGTATGAAAACATGCATCAAAAGCATCTAAACTGTTTATTAAATGCAGATTCCTGGGTCCCAATGGAATTAGAATCTCTGGGGCTAGAGACTGAGAATCAGCATTTCACTGAGCTCCCCCACATGATGTTGATATACAAAATCTGAGAATTTCTGGAGAAAAAAATTTTGTGGCTTCAAACTCTACGTCAGGTTTGGCAGGGCTTGGCTGGGCCTTGAGCCACCAGGCCCTCTTCAGTTACCCAACCCTAGTCCTAGGGATTTACTTAGGCCCAACCTAAACTGGCGTTAACTGCGTGAGACACTGCCCTTGGCGATGTGGAGGAAGCAGCTGGCATGCTGTGTGGCATACTGGGACTAAGAAAGTAACAAACAGATGCACTCCCAATAACTCTAACCACCTACCATCCCAACGCCTCCACCCCCCAGTATAAAAAGAAAACCACTACACAGAAAGGAAGCAATGAAACCCAGTGCCCACTGTAACCATCGCCACTCTCTGGGGAGCTATCAAAGGATGGAGCCTGCTGAAAAGAGAAAACTCTGGAGAAATACACAGAGTGTGACACAAATTAGCCAGGGACTCCTGGCTCACAGGTACAGAAGGGACCTCAAGCTTGCCCGTGGCGTTATTTATTTATTTACTGCATGCAGTTCTGAGCGGAATCTGCTCTCTCTTGGGCACTGTCCAGACAGAGACAGAAGGCTCGGCCCGAGCATCCCACACTTTTTCTCCCAGCAGCAGAGTTCTAGCCCAGACTGCTTCCCCAAGCTCCAAGGAAGGCAATCCCCTTACCTCTCAACATAATTCCCCCTCCCTCAACGCCTCCTGACATTTATCTTATTTCATTTCTGAGGATCATTTTCCCAGATCACAGGTACACACATAAACGAATCCCAGGTAGCAAGCAGCATATTAAAACACACACACACACACACACTAACTCCTCTTTCAAATTGACAACCGTTCTGCATGCTGACATCCGGCCAAATTCAAAACCATGGAGTAAAATAAAGACCTGCAAGTGAATCAGAAGCTAGAAGCAGCTCATCCAAGCTAGAAGAGAGGGGCACAAAGGGGAAAAGCTCCGGCAGATATTGAAGAGTTCAGACCTCAGAAACTCATGAGCCAGAAACAGAGGGTGGACTTCCCACCACAGCACATGCCCACTGCACCCAAGGAAGAACCCCTCTTTTGCTCCCAGCCCCACCGCTATCACCCTCAGCAAATGCCAGCGAATGGGAGTTCCCAAATGAGAGCCACTTTGAGGGAAGGAAGTGAGTTGAGACCTTCAGAGGTCTAGAACAACGTGGACATCCAACGATTGCGTGGATACCAACTATTTTATAATGTTCTTGAAACCTTCCTCCTTTGACCAACTGCCCTCAGAAGAAATCATTTCTGCCATCTTCTTTCTGAGTAACTTTGTTCCCCCTTCCCCCAAAAAACTGCTTCAAACTCCCACTCAAGTTCTGTTGGAGAGTCTTACAACACACGAAAGATATTTTCCCACACCACCTGTGAGTGCTGATGCCGGCATTTTTTTTTTCTTTTTCATGTTTTAGACGTGCAACAGCTTACTGCATCAAAATGATTTGATTGGGAACAGGTAGCTCAGTGGGGATTTATTTTATTCATGCATCTTGCCTCCTGACATGTATATCACTGGAAAAAACAAACCCCAAGGAGCAAAAGGAGCGCTGGGAAGGAGACGAGAAAAGAAGAGGTCTATATTTATAAGCAGCCACATTCTGCGAGCAAAAACCACCTTTTGACCACCTGCAGAATGCGCAAGGTCACGTGGCTGCTCTGCAGCTCCGTAATGTATTACCCAGCACACAAGCCCCCGTGGCATATAAACAAACCCACAATCGGAAAAGAGAGAGAACTCCCTCCTCAGAGAGGAAGCAAATGATAATGATAACAGCAGCAACAATAATAAATAAGGAATAACAATTACTACTACTACTACCACCACCCAGCCAAGCGTAGACCACAGCAGCACGGTCAAGGGACAGCCAGTGCAGGTTTTGCAAAAAGATAAATCACAGAAAACCAAATTATGCCCACCTTGTTACCTACCCCCCACCCCCACCCCCACCCCCACCCCCACCCCCGGGCAGCAAACAGAATCAAAGGGAAAAGGGAGAACGGAGAGCGTAGGCACGGCTGCTTTTCTCCCCTTAAGGCAACACCTACCTCCAGGGTCCGGATTTCTTTTTGCGTGAGGTCGTTGGAGGTGGCACATTTGGTCCTGAGCCCCTCCAGGTTGGAGATGCTGAGGTCTATCATGTTTTGGACCAACTCGCACTGCTGTAAGGCTTTTTGCAAACTCAGAGGCTGCTGCTCCTCGCTTTTCGTCATGTTTTCCTCATCCATCGCTTGCTCTGCAACCCCCCTTCCCCTCCTCCTCCTCCCAGAGAGAAAAAAGGGGCGGGGGGGAGTGGAGGTAGTCTACCCCCTACGCCTCTCCAACCACTGAGACTTCTCAACAATGTCTCATGAAGAAGAAACCCAACATCTCACACAGGGTTGGTGGGGGGGGGGGGGAGAAGAGGGGACAGGAGCCAAAATTTATTATTTTATTTTGGGGTATCAAACAGACTCCATTTGAATGTCTTCTCTGAGTCTCTGGTCCCTGAAAAGGAGAGATGCTGTTTCTCAGAAGCAAACCAGGTGATGTGATGCTGTCTGTACACTTAGGGAGGAGGAGGAGAAAAAAGAGGAGGAGGGATAGGAGGAGGAGGGAAATGAGGAGGAGGAGAAGGAAAATAGCGCTCACTCTTTACACACCGGCTTCCGTGAAGGACAAAATTATATATTTTTGGCTGGCTTGCTTTTATGTCAAAAAAAATCTGGTTTTCCCCCCTCCCAGTTGCAGTGACATGGCATTGTCCACCGTTTGGGGTGCTTTAGCGCGTTCTCAAGATGCTGTCTGCATTGCTCCCGCGGCTGCGGCGGCTACTGCGGCTGGCTGCTGCCTCCTCGCGCTGCTGCTGCTGCTGCCGCCGCCGGGCTCCGGGGGTGACGGCTGCTGCAGTCGCTCCTGCCTCGCTCCACACCGACATCTTGCCTGTCAATCAAAGGGAGGGGGAGCGAGGGAGAGCCGGCAAGGATGGAGTGCGCGCGGGCGACCTGCCGGGAGGGGGTTGGCGGAGGCGCCGTGCGCGCAGCCGCCCAAGCCGGCCCGGCCCCGGCGCGCAGGGACCCGCCGGAGGAGGCGCGCGCGCAGGCTCGCGCACCTGGCCGCGGCAAGGAACAGCTCCTGGCGGGGGCAGGGGCGGGGTTTCGAGGAGATGCGGCGCTCCCGAGGCCAAGTGAAACTACTACCGGGCGTGCGTGCGTGCGAGCGAGAGAGCGCAGCGGGGCGGAGAATGGGGAAGGCGCGCTGCTGCCCGGGCTGCTCCCGGGGGCGGCGGAGACGCCAGGAGTGTGCGGGAGCGTGGAGGCTGGCAGAGGGGCGGAGAGAGGGAGGCGGGTGGTGCCATGGGGGTGGGGGCCACTACTACAGCTCCGCTCTCGCGAGACAGGCCGGCGCGCGGCTCAGCAGGTGCGCTCCGGCTGGGAGCAGGTGTGCACCCAACTTTAAAACCCTGAGCGCGTGCTGAAGAAACGTCAGCGTGAACCTGGGCACGTCCCCGCTGTCTTTCTGGCTGGGTGTGTGTGTGCCTTTTTGTTCGTTTGTCCTTTCTTATTACCGGAAGAAATAAAAAAAACACCTGATGAACTTCCATAAGCTATATGAAGCTGCCTCGCGGAATTGGTACCTGGCATGCAGTTACCCTGACTGGTGGCTTTCCATCGGCAGGGAGAGTGGAGTTTTTGCCTTATTCTGATTATGACTATACCCTACAAGGGCCTACCTAACCGCTCCTCCCCGCCCCAGCCTACCTAACTGCTTTTATACCCCACCCGTCTCTATACGCGCGGACACACACACTTCCCCCTTCTGTTTCTCTAAAAATTAGGGGTCAACAAACTACAGCCCCTGAGCTAAGAATGGTTTTTGCATTTTTTAATGGTTGGGGGAAAATTGAAAGAAAAGTATTTTGTGACGTGAGAATTATATGAAATTCAGATTTCAGTGTCCATAAGACAAGTTTTATTGGAACACAGCCACGCACTCATTTACGTATCCTCTATGGTTGCTTCTGCACTGTAACGGCAGAGGTGGGTGGTTCCAACAGAGACTGGAGGGCCCACAAAGTGGAAAATATTTACTATCTGGCCCTTAGAAGAAAAGTTTGCCGCTCCTTGCTGTAAATCACCAAATGTATTGTTGCCTCAGAGCTCTTTGCATTCGACGTCCTCCTAGTCTTCTCATGGTTGGCTCCTTCTTGTCATTAAGTCTCAACTGAAATGTCATCTTAGAGACACCTGATCTCCCTGACCACCTTATCTAAGAGTACCCACAACACACATTGCCCAGAGGATGTATTTAGGATAATTAGCAAAAGGCACCTCTCTCTCCAGATGAACAGAACCGCATGCCTGGGCACTGAGCTTACTGGGCACATGAGAATCAAAACATGTAATACAGTATGTCTCTCCTAAAGGAGACCACTTGAGAAGTCGAACGGCAGTCAGTGATGGCCAAGTTGAACAGCAAACTTTCTTTTTCCTTAGACTGTGGACCATGTGGTTTTATAGCTCACACAGAGCTGAATCAGCATTTTCAAAATCTGTCACTGAGGAGCTCAAGTGAGTTCTCCATGCTCTAAATCTTTTGGGCTATGAAGTTTATGGATTCCAATTCTCTGGTAACATTCTCCATCTTTTCATCTTTTTTCTCTGCTCTTTTTTTCTTGAACATACTAATTATGGCTATTTTAAAGCCCTTGGATAACTCCAATACCTAGTTCACCTGCAGGTCCATTTCTGTTGACTAGTTTTTTCTTTGTTTTCGGTGCACTGGTCCTGTCTCTTGGCAGGCCCTGTAATTTTTATTGACTGCCAGACGTTGTGTATGAAAAAAACACAGAAGCTCCAGGTGATTTTATCTAACTCTGGAGAGGGCTCACCCTTTCCTCTACAAGACAGACGGCATGGGGACAAATCACCACAATCGAGTCAGGGCTGAGCTGCATGAAGGCTGGGCTGCAATTTTGGTAAGACACCATCTACCTCTGCCCCCCACCTCTAAGGCTTTGCCTTCCAGAAATACCAACTGAAAAGGGTGGGTGTTGATTGAGGCCCCTCTCCCTGGTCCTGAACTCTAATCCTTATCTCTTTATCAGGGCGAGAGTGCTGAAGACTCTCCTGTGCTCTTCTGGGGCTTTCTGCTTGGTTTCTTGGCTGCTCCTGCCCTGCGCAGCTTGGGGTTCTGGCAAATGTCTTGCAGGGTAAGCCCGATGAGTTAAGCTCACTTTTTCATCCCTCTCTTCTCTCTGGGATCCTGGCCTCTCAAATCCCATTTTGTCTTTCCAGCCCTGAGAGACTGCCCAGAGTTCTGCTGGTTTCTCTGTCCCCCAGCAACAGCCCTTTTACCTGGGGAAAGCCGGGATTCTCAACCTCTTGCTTGTGCCCAAAACTGCAAAAGTCCCCAAGGAAAGAGCGGCTGCAGGATATCAGTTCACTTCACCGCAGTTCCCCTCTCCACAGAATCTTCGCTCCTCTTGTCCTAGTTCCTTCAGCAGCTCTCTGATGCTTTTAGGCAGATGATAATAGGGATGATTCTTATTATTATTTGCTCTTGTTTTTCTAGTTGTCCTCAGAGGAGGCAGTAGTTTAAATGATGAAAGTAGCCCATGGTGGAGGTCTCCAGCTGGCAGCACGTTAATGCATTCTGTTTGGCATCTTTTTTCTTTTTTTCAATCAGCTGCTGCAGTGGACATGTGGTATGCTCTGCAGCCATCCAACCTCTTTTAATGCCCCTTCCTATGTTTGGAGAATTCTCCAGTCTTTGTCATATAAACCAAAACACTTTTCCAAAACTTTCCTTGCAACCAGATCTAGGCTCTTGCCATTAAACACATCACATGAGCTTTCTACTGGGAAGGAAGCAACAAAGGAGGGGAATCTATCTGACAGCAGGGACACCAATGCACCTGCTCTCAGGTGTCCTGTCCCGTGTCATCGGTGCAGACTGTAGTGTCCATGTTGAGAGGCATGCACTGCATTCACATCCTGCAGCGTGGTTTGGGCATCATTCCTGGCTGCACAGCCTGAGCCTGGCTCTCTTGTCCTCCTAAGGCTTCTACTGGCTTTCTAACCTCCTCTATTAAAGTATTCGTGCTTAAACCACCTGGAATAGATTGTGCCATTTGCAACAAAGAACCCTGACTAATACTCTTGCCGATAATTCTAAAATCAGGAGATAGTACAAAATATGCAGATTTCTGGCTTTTCTGGAAACACTGGAAGATCTGGCCATGTTGGGCAACAATTGACTGGATCTAAGAGGCAGCTACCTCTTTCAGATGGAACATGGACTCCTCTGTTCAGTACAGTCCCCACCCAGCCCTCTTCATTCATTATTTATATTTCCTGCCTGGCTCCTGTAGGAATCTGAGTTTGCTGCCCCGGTGTAGCTTAAGTTGTTTTGCACCTCAGACTGACAAGAACCTAACCAATACAAAGCTTGGAGAACCAGAGCTAACTGATGACGTTTGTTGTTGTATTTCATCCCAGAAGCTGCATGCTACCTCTGAAGGACGTGTCTTTGAGTGGCTTTATCAATAGTTGGATTTTTTTCATTACTGGGTTATGGGATGTCAGGAACCAGCTTTTATTTTTCTTCTCCTACTGCCTTTCAGGAGCCCTGGTGGCACAGTGGTTAAGAACTATGGCTGCTAACCAAAAAGGTTGGCAGTTCGAATCCACCAGCCACTCCTTGGAAACCCTGTGAGGCAGTTTTACCCTGTCCTATAGGATCGCTATGAGTCTGAATCGACTCGATGGCAATGGGTTTTTTACTGCCTTTCAACGCTCTGATCCACTGTCATTTCTCCTCCTTTGGCCCCTTGGCAACATCTCAGTAGATCCCATAGCTTTTTAGCCAATTTCAACTGTAAGAACAGTCTCATTTTTAGGCATTGAAAATCCAGTTCAGTCAAAACTTCATTCCCATATCCAATTCAACACTTCTCCTCCCCGCTCTGGTCTGAGCCACAGAAAGCTCAGGAATCTGCAGTACAGACAGGGGGTGGGGGGTGTGCTCTTTTCTGTCTCCTCTTCAGATCACCAGGCTGGAGTGTGGAAGTGGAGGTGTGAGTGGAAAAGGGACCCTCAGCTGAGAACAGGTGACAAAGGTATAGCTGGGTGTCAGCAGCTTCCTCTGTCTTCCAAGCGTCCACATGCCGGCATTTTCACATGGGGAGGCACTGGGGGATCTTCAGAGACCCCCATGGGGACTCAGCGCACATGGTGAGTGGCCTCTGGAAGACCCCTTTTCAATTCATACCCTGGGCAGTTCCCCAATCCTCTGAGTCGTTGCCTGGCAGGCTGCCCTCTTTGGTGAGTCTTTTCAGAATGGCTCAGGCCTAAGTACTCCTGGAGGCAGTCACCTGGCCCAGGTGAAATGAAGAACCTTTGCTCAGCAGAACGGTAAGTGCAGGCTACTCCTTCTGCTGCCCTCTTCCTCACCTGCAGCCTTCACTGGGCAACAAGATGCGAGACATCCCCCTTGGGGCTTCCAGTCTCACAAGTGATTCTTCTTTGGGGACCAGTCCCTTATCTTAGGGGTAGGGAGGGAAGAAGTAAAACCCCTCCTAAGATCTATCAAAGAAAACTCTGGATAACATCTTGGCCTTGTCTTGTATATGCCAGAGGTTGACGGGTTATCGATGGTCAAAGGACCAGTCTGGCCACCCACTGCCCTCATCGTGGAAAGCATCAGCTGAAATTCTAGGTCAACAGGAAAAGTCTCATTCCACATCCTGTTATGCTAGCAATGACCTGTCCCCAGTATTTTCTAAGTGCACTGTGAATAAAGACACAAATTGGGAAACGGTAGAGGGGCTGCCAGTGCCCTGGAAATGGAACAAAACTAACAGTGACTTTGTCTTGAAGGGCTCAGCATATTGTTTTCCCACGGTGTTTCCGCCTTTCTTTTTTTTTTTTCTCTCTCTCTCTTTTTTCCTACTGATTCTTAAGAGAAAAAAAATCTGAGAATGCTAGCCCCCAGGATACACCCAAATCTTCCATAACTGTCAGACGATTATTATTGTTCTAACTCATTGATCCCCAAAACATAAACGCCTTTTAAAAAATAACTTTGATGAGAACAGGCAGATTGCTCCTATGTTTAACCTTGTGAGGTTTTTCCGACATCAGAAAACTGCCCTTTTTTCTGGATTTCTTCTCCTTTTGGCCTTTTGCCTCTTTGTCTCTTAATTTTCCAGCACAAGCAAAGCAACCAGATCACCCTCTTGATGGCAAGATAATGTGAGCTCACAGTAATGGACAATTTAGCCCGGTGATTTCTGCTGGGTTTACAAATTAAGCACTCAACGATGCACTGTGAATTTTCAGAGATAGTACCCTCAGGATGGGAGAGGATGTGCACTGTGGCACTCTCAAAGTACTCAGAGATGCAGAGCTAAGGAGTATCTTGAAGGGTGTCATAGAGCAATGCCATCAATGGCAATTGCTTACTTCTCATGGCATCCTGTCTATGAAGTTCAGGGTGAGCATTAGCCCAACTGCTGTCATTGAGCAAATAAGGAAAAGGCATTGGCTCTCCCAAGGCACCAGGGGGCACAACTTGGGGAGGAGAGCACAGTCTGGTTTAGACTTGTCCTCACTGGGTGCTTTGTGCAGAAAACAACCTGTGTGGCACCCATTCACAGCAACCCCAATGACGCTCCCGACACTCTTCCGTTTTGCTTATTATTTGGTAAAATACAAACAACATAAAATTTACCATTACTGACATTTAGTACATGTTGGGCAACCATAACGACTGTCGAGTTCCAGAACTTTTTCATCACCCCAAAAGAAAACTCTGTACCCATTAAGGAGTCACTCCCTACTCCCCAGCCTCTGGAAACCACTAGTCTACTTTCTGTCTCTATGGATTTGCCTGTTCTGGATATTTCATGTCAATGGAATCATACACTATGTGGCCTTTTGTGTCTAGCTTCTTTCATTGGGGGCCCTGGTGGCATAGTGGTTAAGAGCTCGGCTGCTAACCAAAAGGGTGGCAGTTTGAATCCACCAAGATGCTCCTTGGAAACCCTATGGGGCAGTTCTACTCTGTCCTACAGGGTCACTATGAATCAGAACTGACTTGATGGCAATGGGTTTGGTTTTTTCGGTCTTTCACTGAGCACGTTTTCAAGGTTCATCCATGTTGTAGCATGTATCAGTACTTACTTTCTTTTTATGGCCAAACAATATTCAAATGTACGGATATAACAAATTCTGTTTATCCATCCATCAGCTGATAGACATTTTAGTTATTTCCACCTTTTGGCTATTGTGAACAGTGCCACTATGAACATTCATGTACAAGTTTTTGTCTGAACACCTGTTTTCAATTTTTTGAGTATACACACGGGCGTGGAATTACTAGGTGTCATGGATTGAATTATGTCCCTCCAGAAATGTGTGTATCAGTTTGGCTGAGCCATGATTCCTGGTACTGTGTGATTTTCCTGTATGTTGTAAATCCTGCCTCTATAATGTTAATGAGGGAGCATGGTGGGCGACAGTTGTGTTAGTAAGGCAGGACTCAATCTACAAGATTGGACTGTGTCTTGAGGCAATCTCTTGAGATATAAAAGAGAGAAGCGAGCAGAGAGACAGGGAGACTTCGTATCATCAAGAAAGCAGTGCCAGGAGCCGAGTGCATCCTTTGGACCAGGGGTCCCTGCGCAGAGAAGCTCCTAGTCCGAGGGAACACTGATGTGCAAAGGCCAACAGAGAGAGAAAGACTTTCCCTGGAGCTGATGCCCTGAATTTGGACTTTTAGCCTGCTTTACTGTGAAGAAATAAATTTCTCTTTATTAAACCCATCCATCCATTTGTGGTATTTCTGTTATAGCAGCACTAGATGACTAAGACACTAGGTTATATAGTAATTCTATGTCTAACTTATTAAAGAACTGCCAAACTGTTTTCCACGGTGGCTGCACCAGTTTACATTCCCATCAGCAATGCACAAGGGTTCTGATTATCCGCATTCTCGCCTCCCAACTTTTCTTGCAACTATATTATTTCATTACTCAAAAACAGTGATGGCATGCTTATGGGAAGTATGCATTGACTTATACATTTATTGAGTGCCTACTACGTGCCACGTACTATGATATATGTGTAGGCTCTAAATATTAATGAACTACAGTGTATTAGTATTCTTTTAGTTGCAAGGGACAAAAACCCAACAGAAACCAGTTTAGGCAAAAAAAAAAAAAAAAGCAAATCACATAACTAGGAAGTTAAAGGGCAGAATTTCACTCGTGGTCCGGTACTGTCCCTGTCTCTCTCCATCCCTCTGTCCCTCAGCTCTGCTTTCTTCTGTGTTGGCTTCATTTTTAGGTGGCTTTTCCCCAGGATGTGACAAAGAGGGCCACAGAAAACTTAGCAACTCAGTCAGAAACAGAGTCTCATTCCCATCCTTTCCAGCATGTTTCAGGACTGACTCTATTCTCACCTGGTGTAGGCCAGGTCCTGAACGATCACAGTGGCCAGCAAGATGGAATGTGCAAATTGGCCAGGCCTGGGTTATGGGGTCTCCTTGGGAGCCGAGGGAGCGGCATCAGCTCTACCCTCGGTATGAGAATGGGGGATGGCTGGGCCCCCAAAGGAACAGGGGGATGCTATTACCAGACGGGGAGCATCTGAATTGTGCAAACAGTTAATGACTAGGCTGCTAACCAAAAGACAGGAGATTTGAGTCCACCCAGAGGCACCTCAGAAGAAAGGCTGGAGATCTACTTGCGAAAAATCAGCCATTGAAAACCTTGTGAAGCACAGATCTACTCTGACACACATGGGGTCACCGTGAGCAGAGTCAACTCAGTGACAACTGGTTTATTACCAGAAGAAGAAGAATGGATATTGGGCAGAATACTCCACCACCCTTGAGGGAGTCGAGGTCTAATGGGGGAGCCCCACGTAAACAAATTCTGTAGTTATAACACCCTCTGAAAATAAAGGAGATGAGTACTTCAGCCTTGGGTAAGAGAAAGGGAAGGCTCTGCTGAGGAGAGGATGCTGAAGCTGAGATTAAAGGCTGAGTAGGAATCTTCTAAGCAGACACACAGCACAGAGTCCTGAAATCGTTGGTGATTACAGATAACGTACAAGGCGTATATAGTCGTCACCATTATTTTTAAAGTCACAATCAAAATGCCCAAATCATGAGGCTTTGCCTTGACAAGAATCATGCTGGTGAATATCGCGTGGCAGGCTCAGACCTTAACGCTGCACGCGCTTCTGCTGATTAGCCATGGCAGGGTAACCGACAGTCCTGATTGACCCAGGACGGCGCAGGTTCCTGGCACGTGGGGCTTCCAGTGCTAAAACCGGGAAAGTCCCAGGCAAACTAAGATGAGTTGGTCACCCTACACTCCAGTCCCCAAATAATGATCACATGCAGTGTCTCTAGAGCTGGGACAGGTGCTGTAGGAGCAGACATTCTTATATAAGAAGGATCCCGTGTTTAAACAAAAACATGGACACAATGTTCAGAGTAGCACTATTCACAATAGTGAAAACAACAGAAATGTCCATCGATGAATGGATCCACAAAATGTGTTGTATCCATACAATGGAATATTACTTGACCCTAAAAAGGAATGCAGTACTGATACATACTATGACATGGATGAATCCTGAAAATATTATGCTAAGTGAAAGAAGCCAATTACAAAAGACCACATATTGTGTGGTTTCATTTATACAAAATATCCAGAATAGGCAAATCCATAAAGATAGAAAGTATACTGGTGGTTTCCAGGGGCTGGGGGGAGGATACAAGGACGAGGGACTGCTTCATGGGTACAGGGTTTCCTTCTAGGGTGATGAAGAAGTTCTGGAACTAGACAGTGGTGATGACTGCACATCGTGAGTGCACGAAATGCCACTGAATTGTACACGTTAAAATGGTTAAATTGCAAATTTTATGTTATGCGACCCTATAGGACAAAGTAGAACTGCTCCATAGGGTTTCCAAGGAGCGGCTGGTGGATTTGAGCTGCCAACCTTTTGGTTAGCAGCCGAGCTCTTAACCACTGTGCCACGAGGGCTCCATATGTGTTTTTACCACAATAAAAAAAAAAGAATGCTTGCTGCCTCACAACGGCAGATGGCTTGCAGATGAGTTCTATTTGGCTCCACAGAGTTTTAAAATAATTTCAGTTTGTTACTAACATTTATAAAATGGGATCTTTCATATAAAAATTCCGAAGACCAATTTATTTTGAAAAATCCAAAACACTGGCCTGCCTTGCGCTCCATCTCTGACTGGCAGCATCAGGAGGGGGCGCCGAGTGGCCACATCCCCTTGAGAGCAGAGGTTTTCAGGTCTCTACCTTCACCTGGCTCCTTCCCTCCTCTGTATTCCTGCTGGTCCCTCTGGCAATGAAGTCTAGGATTTCCAACACTTGCACAAAATAATTGTAAGACAGATAGATAATAAGGTGTGGAAATCGGACAAAATGTAATAAAGTTGTAACTACTTGTTAGGTGCCCTCGAGTGGATTCTGACTCATAGCAACCCCAGGTGACAGAGCACAACTGACCCATAGGGTTTCCTAAGCAGTAAACTTTATAGCAGCAGACCACCAGGTCTTTGTCCCGGGGAGCTGCTGGGTGGGTTCAAACTGCCACCCTTTTGATTAGCAGCTGAGCACTTAACCATTGCATCACCAAGGCTCCTTGTAACTACATGGGGACTTCCATTTTCATTCCTTTGTAACTGGCATATCACTCCTCCCAAAATGTTATCTGACTTTTTGCAAGGGTATGGAAATTTCCCCTTAACGCCATAGGTTGTAACCTTAGCTACACTTTGGATTCTTAAAAAATACTCATGTCCACCA
This sequence comes from Dugong dugon, assembly GCA_030035585.1. Taxonomy (NCBI): domain Eukaryota; kingdom Metazoa; phylum Chordata; class Mammalia; order Sirenia; family Dugongidae; genus Dugong; species Dugong dugon. The sequence continues at coordinate 15,377,596 of CM057476.1, forward strand.
GAGGCGAGATGAGAAGGTAAAAAGAGTTCAGGAGCAGGTTGAAAGGACACAGGAAATCCGGGGTGGAAAGACAGAGTGTGCTGTCACAGTATAGGGAGAGCAACTAGGGTCACATAACAATGTATGTATAAATTTTTGTATGAGAGACTAACTTGAATTGTAAACTTTCACTTAAAGCACAACAATAAAAAATAAATTAAAATAAAAACAAATAAATAAATAAACAAACAACTCATGTCCGGGCTCCACCACACAGAGATTCTGATTTATGTGGTCTGGGGTGTCTGAAATTTCAAAAGCTCCCCGGGCAGGTGACTCTAAGGCACAGCCAAAGTTGAGAACTACTGCGTTAAAGTTTTTTTTCAGACCACTGCCATTTGTGGGCCTCAGATTTCACAGATCGAATGACATACAGGAATCTTTTTCATTTTTCCTAGAATATATTTTGTTGCTCTCGATGTATACCCTTAAGACACATTCTATCTTAAGATACTCAACAGGCATCTTGACAGACACAAGAAACATGAATAAATTTGTTTTGGGGTTGGTTTTTTTTTGGAGGGGAGTCAGTTATTTTATTATCAAAAGCAGCATCTAAAGTGCCTCAGAAAACCTACAAGTTACCGAACACCACGTTTGTTTAATTGGCATGAGCGGCTCTGGATGTGCTGAGGTCTCAGGGTAAGGAAGCCATCTGATAAAGAGAACATGCTGTTTACCAGCACTGGGAGTCTTAATGGTTCATCATGTAAATACAAGGGCATTGTTCAAAGTGATCACCCCTTTCCAAAGTGCAACCATGACGCAATTGCTGACACCCTGGACTTGCATTTTCCGCTCGCTCCGGCTTGTTGCCGGTAAGCTCTCTGCAACCAGGGCTTTCCAACAGTACACAAAAGCATCTGCCGGGTAAAAAAGCCAAACCTGTTCTGTAGTCTGGGCATATTCAAGGTGTTCCACCTACCCTGGTGCAGACCCTCCCTGCAGTCAGCTGCGCCCAGGTCAGAGCTGAAGCCAGCATCTGTCCTCCAGCTGACACGTGGCCAGCTACTCCTTCTTCACACTCCACCACAGCTGTCTGCATCTCGCCTTGTGGCACAGTGTTGGCTCAGCTTCCAGCACCCATCTGTGACTTGAAAAAAAAAAAAGAAATGCATGTGGGGAGTGAACAAAATTGCCCATGTAGTCCTGGAGGAGCCTCAAATCACCTCAAAATTGGATGCTCTCTGAAATTTACATATAAAACCACTTGTCACTGAGTCAATTCCAACTCATGGTGACCTCATATATGTCAAAGTAGAAATGTGCTCCATAGGGTTTTCAATGGCTGGTTTTTCAGAAGTCAACTGCCAGGCCCTTTCTTCCACAGCACCTCTCGTGGACTCGAACCTCCAACCTTTTAGATAACAACCGAGCACGTTAACCTTTTCCATTACCTAGGGGCACTGAAAGCTACATACCCGGAGTTTATTGAGAATTGAGACACTTGTGTGAGACAATTTGAATGGAAGGTCCTTTACAAGGTTCTTCTCCAATTCTGGGCTTTCCTTTTCTTTGAAGAAAGGGGAAAAAATCAGAAGTGCTGAGTGGGACAGAACACAGGTTTTCCCCAGTTTTGTGGTTTTGTGCACAGAATCAGACCAATCGGCAGTCTTCTTTTCTTTTCTAACATGCAGTTTTAGTTTCCCACATTGAGAACAATTTTTATTATCATCACAGGAAGTACAAAGACACACATCATTTGTGATTTAAATTGAGGGAGGACAGTTATTCCCCTTCAAATCATTTCGTCAAGGACAAAGTCTCCACGTGGTGCTAGTAAGTCTGTAACACCTCTAACACTTGCTGAATTTTCTAAAGTGGTGCTTAATCCTAGGACACTTATTTAGTCATTGATTCACTTATTCATTCAGCAAATATCAGTAAATTTAGAGTCTGACCTCCCGACAGGATGAAAAGAAGATGTAGACTTGGGGTGGGTAATGAAACATCATCACAAACTGATCTGGGCCCAGGAGAGGTAGGAGAGCATTGTAAGTAAGACGGCATGGGTCCAAATCCCAGCTCTGTCACTTTCTGACCCTGTGGACTTAGGCAGGGGATTTCACCTCTCTGCATCTCAGTTTCCACACCTGTAAGATGAGGGTATTAATAGCACCCACCTTGTAGGATGGTACTGAGGAGTAAATGAGTCAATCTGTGTAAGGTGCTTAGAGCAGTGCCTGAGAACTAGACGTCACCGCTACCCTCTGGAAACAAAACCCATGACGGTAACACACAGGCAAATGCACATCTGTGGCGTGATAGACTTAAATACACGTACCGTTCTCACCAATCTCCACATTAAAAGTCTATATTGAGTGAATAGGAGAATCCACTTCAGAATTTCTGCAAGTGTGGTTCACTGACCAGTTGCATCGGAACTACCTGGGTTGCTTACTGAAATTGCAGAATCCCAGGTCCCATTCCAAACTTGCTGAATCCGAATCTGTGGGGTTAAGTACCTGGGAATCTGTATTTGTAATAAGCAACCCCCTACACGTGATTGTGATGTACCCTAAAAGCCAAAAAATATGGACAGAATTAGCAAATAGTGATATTGCTCTTACAAACCCAGTAAAGCAGTCTTCTTAAAACTTTATCTTTATTCACAATTTTTATCCAGTCATCTTACAATCTATAATAGCATATGCTTATATTTTTCTGTAAAATCATGATTTTTACAAAAATAACCTCATTTTAAAAAGGACATTTACTTCACTGGTGCAAATGAAAAATAAATATCTTGCCATCATTCGATGGCAACTGTACAAGGAAATATAATTTTAAAAAATAACGCTGCTAATTCTAACTAGACACAGTTCCCTGCTGAAGCTCTGAATCCGGAGTGGCATCTGTTTAAAAATTCAGCAAGCGTTAGAGGTGTTACAGACTTACTAGCACCACATGGAGACTTTCTCCTTGACGAAATGATTGAAACAGGAAGAGCAACCTCCCTGTGTGACTGGTACCATTTAATGCATCTAACCACCACCTAGTATCATGTCCTAGTAAGCTATGGCTCACATCTTATGCAGAACTGCAGTAAAGTCTTCAACTGAGAGTTTACTGTCTCCAGATTTCATTTGCCAAAAAAAATTAAAAAAAAAAAAAAAAACCACCAGATATTTGAGACACTGGTAGACGTGGTTAATGTAGTCCTTAATTCTGTCTTCATGAGTCTCCAGGAACGCTCTTGGATGTCACTCTGAAAAGGTGAGGACATCAGACAAACTTGGCTTAGGATCTGACTACTCACTTACTAAGCTGTGTGACCTCGGGCAAGTCTCCAGAAAACTTAATTTCCACAATGATAGAAAGAGATCCTCATTTGTTCCACAATGAAATAAGATGATGTACGAAAAGCCCTAATGCAGAGTGTGGCATCTGTCTAATGTTCAATTAAAGGTAGCTTTTAAAAACTGCCAAGACTTTAACCACTTTTTGATGGAATTTTGTAAAACACTGTTCTACTTCCTAAATACCGTGTAGCTTCATGATGATTCAAGGTTATCATTTTGAATGTCCCTATGGTCATTTTATTATCATTACACGCATTTCTAATAGCTTTCAATGTTTGTCCTTTGATTGCTGTTGTTCTTAGGCACTGGCAAGTCAGTTCTGACTCATAGCGACCCTGCGTACAACAGAACAAAACACTGCCCAGTCCTGCACCATCCTCACCATCGTTAGGCTTGAACCCATTGTTGCAGCTACTGTGTCAATCCATCTTGTTGAGGTCTTTTTTGCTGACCCTCTACTTTACCAAGCATTATGTCCTTTTCAATGGACTGGTCACTCCTGATAACATGTCCAAAGCACGTGAGCACGTGAGAGCATTCTGGCTGTACTTCTTCCAAGACAGATTTGTTCATTCTTCTAGCAGCCCATGGGTATAGTCTTCACCAACACCATAATTCAAAGGCATCAATTCTTCCTTGGTCTTCCTTATTCAATGCCCAGCTTTCACATGCATATGAGGCGATTGAAAACATCATGGCTTGGATCAGGCACACTTTAGTCTTCAAGGTGACATCTTTGCTTTTCAACACTTTAAAGAGGTCTTTTGCAGCAGATTTGCCCAGTGCACTGTATCTTTTGATATCTTGACTGCTGCTTCCATGGGTGTTGTTGGTGGATCCAAGTAAAATGAAATCCTTGGCAACTTCGATCTTTTCTACGCTTATCATGATGTTGCTTATTGGTCCAGTTGTGAGGATTTTTGTTTATGCTGAGGTGTAATCCATACTGAAGGCTGTAGTCTGTGATCTTCACCAGTAAATCCTTCAAGTCCTCTTCACTTTCAGCAAGCAAGGTTGTGTCATCTGCATATCTCAGGTTGTTAATGAGTCTTCCTTCAATCCTGATGCCCTATTCTTCTTCACATAGTCCAGCTTCTCGGATTGTTTGCTCAGCATACGGACTAAGTATGGTGAAAGGATACAACCCTGATACACACCTTTCCTGACTTTAAACCATGCAGTATCCCCTTGTTCTCTCTGAATGACTGCCTCTTGGTCTATGTACAGGTTCCTCATAAGCACAATTAAGTGTTCTGGAATTCTTATTCTTCGCTATGTGATCTGTAATTTCTTATGACTCCCCATGCATATGTCAGTTTGTCATACTGTGGGGGCTTGTGTGTTGTTGTAATGCTGGAAGCTATGCCACTAGTATTCAAATACCAACAGGGTCACCCATGGTGGACAGGTTTCAGCTGAGCTTCCAGGCTAAGACACACTAGGCAGAAAGACCTGGCGGTCTACTTCTGAAAAAAATTAGCCAGCAAAAACTTTCTGATTGGCCATTTCAAACAAGCAGTGAGCTGATAACCAAGCTAAGTGTCCCCCAATAGAAGACTGTGATGGTTGACTTTATGTGTCAACTTGGCTAAGCTATGGTGCCATTTGTTTGATCAAACACTAGTCTAGACGTTCAGATGAAGTATTTATATAGGATTAGCATTTAAATCAGTTTGCCTTAAGTAAAACAGATTATCCTCCATAATGTGGTGGGCCTTATCCAATCAGTTGAAGGCCCTAAGCCAGGAATTGCATCACTTGGACCTCTCCTTCCATTGTCACAACTCCTCCTCTGACTCTGACTCTTCTCTTGCCCTTTTAAGGAACTTTGTAATTACATTTGGAGTCCCTGGATGGTGTAAATGGTTAATGCGCTCAGCTGCTAAATGATAGGCGGGAGGGTCAAGTCCACCCAGAGGTGCTCCAGAAGAAAGGCCTGGCGATCTACTTGTCCCCCAAAAACTGGTCATTGAAAACCTTATGGAGCACAGTTCTACTCGGGCACACATGAGGTCACCATGAGTTGGAATCGACTTGACAGCAACTGGTTTTTGTGACTATACTTTGCCCACCAGATAATCCAGAAGAATCTTCCCATCTCAAAACCCTTAATATAATCACGTCTGCGAAGTCCTGTTCGCCGTGTCAGATAACATATTCACAGGTTGTATGGATTAGGATGTGGACATCTTTGGAAATCTGTTATTCTGCCTAACACAGTTACTGAAGAGATATTCTAGAGTAGCGGGTAAAAGGTAGTCATCAATTGGATACTGAATTTGATTCCTACTCTTATCTAAAATACAATTTCAAGTGTATTGAGAGCTTCCTTGGTCCCAGGCACTCTGCTAATTGCTCGATATGAATAACTCATTTATTTCTCTCAACCACTCTCTAAAGTAGATACTATTGTTGTTGATGTGGGGTGCCATCAAGTCGATTTTTGTGACCCCATGTGACAGAGTAGAACAGCCCCACAGGGGTTTCTAGACTGTAATTTTTACTGAAGCAGATCCCACTGGGCCACTGGGGGGGTCTGAACCACCAATCTTTCAGTTGTCGGCCAAGTGCTTAACCATTGCACTACCTGGGCTCCTTAGAATCCGTATTTTACAGATGAGAAACTCGAGGCCCAAAGAGGTTAAAGAGATCTGCCTTTGGTCCAACAACCAGTAAACGATGGAGTCCTAATTCAAACCCTGGTCTGCCTGACTCCAAAGTTGGCACCCTTAACCTTGTCACTCTACTCCTCCCTCCCTTGCTGTTAAAGTTGGGTCTTTAGGTTGCTAAACAGAATCAACTCCCCTCATACTATCTGACAGCTCAGGAAGGCACGTGAAAAAGGCTCAATAGATATTTGTTGAACTTAACTTCCAAAAATGGAATCTCTTGCCAATCTCTCCACAGCCCTTAAGGCATTCCCAAATTCCCATTTTCTCATTCTCAAATCCAATAAACTTTTATTGGGCATTTATACGCCAGGCACTGGAGAAATTCACAGATGAATCAAACATGTAGTTGACGTCCATGGAGCTCACCTTCTAGTGAGGGGGTCATGATTATGACCTTCATGAGTTTTTACTTTTTCTCTTTTTAATCCCTTTAGACAGTCAACGATGAATAACAGGAAGTCTCGTTATGGATTGTTCTTAACTCACAATATGAACCTGAAGAACAAGAAGAGAGCGCTGGAAGTTCTTTCGAACTTTTTTTATGTTAACATTTATTTTTTACTATGCACACTCATACACATAGGGGTGATTCTAGGTTTTGTTTCCACTTTTGGTAAAAATGAGACCATGTTCTACGTATTACTGTTATGCATGTTCTTCCACTTAGGAATGCAATGAGGTATATTTCCAAGCTTACTTCCTTTGAACTATTTCACTCTCCTATTGAAGCCCACCAAAGCTGTTTCAAGTGTTTTCCCTTAAAACTTGCAGGATGGGAACTTTCTTTTGCAGCTCAAGTCCTGGTAAATAATAGGTCTAACTCTTACTAAACCATCTGACACCTCATCCCTAGAACGATCTTTCCAAAATACAAATACTGTATGATGATCTCTCCCCTCCCAAATTTCCATAAGCATTTCAGAATAAATCCAAATCTCAATTCTTGGCCTAGCATTCAGGACTTTCAGAATCCAGCTCCAGCTCTATTTTACCTTTTGTCGTGACAATTCACACTCCCTCTTTCGTACCCTCCATCCCCCCTGCTGGCTTTCTTCATTCCTCTTGTTGGTCTTCTTTCAGACTCAAATCGCCAGCCTGTCCTGAATCCAGGCTTTCCAACATACTCTCTTCTCTGCCTGGACAGCTTCCTACCACCAGGGCAAACTCTGTTCATACTATTCACTTCCTTAGGGAGGTTGTCCTTTAATTTTTTCCCCATAGGTAATAATGCCTCATGTCTGTAGTTAACTTGCTCAATGTCTGTTTTCCCCATAACACTCCAAGCCCCACTGGAGGAAGGTCTGTACCGGCTGTATCCTCAGGGCACAGCACAGTGCTTGGCACATAGCAGGCATCAATAAGTTGTTGCTGAATGACTCATCTGGAAATTTTACTACTTCTAGATAAGTACATAAGCACCTAGGTGCAGCTTCATGTCGATTATTTGGTTCCACTGTCAATGATAAGAAAGAGACAAATATCTTACCAAAATGAAGGTGTCCTAGTTTCTTTTTCACAAGTGCTTTATTTTAAGAATCGTGGTTTTTTCTCATGTTTTTTATTGCTTTACTTGTGGTTTTAATCACTCAAGTGAACCTATTTTAAATGAGTTTTTAATAACCCTATTATCTGAAACAACTAGGATCTAATCTTGCTTATTGTTTCTATTGTCTCTTGCTCATGGTGGATTGTTTCCTTGTCTATTTTGTATTTTGGATGAGTACATCTTTCTCTGTGGGAATCCTACACATCTAGGCTGAAAGTTTTTCCCTCGAGTTTGTGTTTAGCTAATTTATTGGCTCCAGGTTTCCCCCACTATAAATCTGAACCCCAAACTTGCATGAAGATAGGCCCACTAAGACAAATTCAGGAGGTCCCCCACTAAAGGGCCCAGAGTGGAACAAACGGTTAACATGCTCTACTGCTAACATAAAGGCTGGAGGTTCAAGTCCACCCAGAGGCACTTCGAAAGAAAGGCTTGGCAATCTATTTCCAAGAAATCAGCCATTGAAAATCCTATGGAACACAGTTCCACACTGATACACATGGGGTCGCCATGAGTCATGGTTGGTTCAACAGCAACTGGTGGCATCATCTCCCTATGCCAGCAGGATAGATTTTTCTAGCACTCCCTCTCTCGAAGAATGTAACTCTTTGAGGGTCATCATTTGTGTGGCTGTCTCAGTCCCAATTTCCCCGAAGTCTTGTCCTCTGTCCTTTAAGACTCAAACCCCTTCCCGCTCCAGGAAGACCCAGCTCATCCTTTACCACTATGAGTTTCAAACCCTCTCTTCCTGACTCCTAAAGGTTATTCCATTTAAAAAGATGTTTGTTATATTTTATCCTGCATTTCTAAATGACTATGAGGAGGAAAGCTTTTAGGTTATTTAGTCCAAAATAGTGCCAAAAATGTAAACCTAGTAGGCTAGTTTCTAGATTTTGTCCTCATTCTGTGTTCATAAGTTTATTTTTATAAAAAGTCGCTATGTTCTTTTTAGTTTCTGTATACATACCACTTTTCCTTATTCTCTTATCTTACACTTATAACAGTTATGTTATGGAACTAAATGCCTTACGCTAATAATCTCTCATGTATGAACTATTCCTTCTCCTGTTAGTCATTTGGTTCTCATTACTGGTTCTATTTTATCTCCTTTCCTAACTGCTCTTTTATGTAATTTTCCAGTGAAAAGGCACCAAATATAGCTAATACTTGATCAATATGTCACCTGTTAGTTTAAATAATCTTTTCTTTCAAAAAAAAATATCCAAATCTTGCAGATTAAGAAAACAAAAACGAAATAAACAAAACTGGTGGTGGTATTTCAACGCATAAGCTAAAATGAAATGGAACTCATAATCAATATCCTAGGCATTAGTGAGCTGAAATGGACTGGTATTGGCCATTTTGAATTGGACAATCATATGGTCTACTCTGACAGGAATGACAGACTGAAGAGGAATGACATTGCATTACTGGTCAAAAAGAGCATTTCAAGATTTATCCTGAAGTACAACACTGTCAGTGACAGGATAATAGCCATATGCCTACAAGGAAGACCAGTTAATACAACTATTACTCAGATTTACGCACAAACCACTAAGCCCAGAGGTGAACAAATTAAAGACTTTTACCAACTTCTGCACTCTGAAATTGATCAAACATGCAATCAAGATACATTAATAATTACCAGTGATTGGGATGCAAAAGTTGAAAACGGAGAAGAATCAGTAGTTGGAAAATACATCCTTGGTGATATAAATGACGCTGGAGATCACATGAGAGAATTCTGAAAAACCAACAACTTCTTCATTGCAAATACCTTTTTTCAACAACATAAACAGTATGTATACAACAACATAAACAGTGTGTATACATGTGGACCTCACGAAATGGAATACACAGGAATCAAATTGACTGTATCTGTGAACAGAGACTATGGAGAAGCTCAGTATCATCGGTCAGAACAAAGCCAGGGGCCAAATGTAGAAAAGATCATCAACTGCTCATATGCAAGTTCAAGTGGAAGCTGAAAAAAATTGAAACAAGTTCACAAGAGCCAAAGTATGACCTTGAGTATATCCCACCTGAATTTAGAGACCATCTCAAAAACAGATTTGATACACTGAACACTAATGACGAAAAATAAGGCAAGTTGTGGGATGACATCAAGGACATCATAAATGAAGAAAGCAAAAGGTTATTGTCTTAGTTATCTAGCGCTGCCATAACAGAAATACCACAAGTGGATGGCTTTAACAAACAGAAATGTATCCTCTCACAGTCTAGGAGGCTAGAAATCCAAATTCAGGGTGCCAGCTCCAAGAGAAGGCTTTCTCTCTTTGTCAGCTCTTGGGGAAGGTCCTTGTCATCAATCTTCCCTTGGATCTAGGAGCCTCTCAGCACAGGGGCCCCAGATCCAAAGGACACACTCCATACCCAGCTCTTCTTTCTTGGTGATATGAGGTCCCTCTCCATTCTGCTCACTTCTTTCTTTTATATCTCAAAAGAGATTAAATCAAAATACAACCTAATTCTGTAGATTGGGCCCTGCTTCATTACCATAACCACCTCTAATCCTGCTTCATTAACATCATAGAGATTAGGATTTCAAATACACAGGAAAATTACATCAGATCACAAAAAGGAGGACAACCACACAATACTGGGAATCATGGCCTAGCCAAGTCGACACATGTATTTAGAGGACATAATTCAATCCATGAGTTATTAAAAAGACAGGAAAGAAAGACAAGACCAAAATGGATGTTAGAAGAGACTCAGAAACTTAATCTTGAACACAGAGTAGCTAAAGCGAAAGGAAAAAATGATGAAGTAAAAGAGCTGAACAGAAGATTTAAAAGGGTGGCTTCAGAAGACAAAGTAAAATATTATAATGAAACATGCAAAGACCTGGAGTTAGAAAATCAAAAGGAAAGAACATGCTCAGCATTTCTCAAGCTGAAAGAAATAAAGAAAAATTCATGCCCTGAGCTGCAACACTGAAGGATTACATGGGCAAAAAACTGAATGATGTAGGTAGCACCAAAAGACGATGGAAGGAATACAAAGAGTCACTGTACCAAAAAGAATTGGTTGGTTGACATTCCACCATTTCAGGAGATAGCATATGATCAAGAACAGATGGTACTGAGGCAGAAGTCAAGATGCACTGAAGGCAGTGGTGACAAATAAAGCTCCAGGAATTGACGGAATACCAATTGAGATGTTCCAGCAAACAGATCCAATGCTGGAAGCACTCACTCACCTATGCCAAGAAATTTGGAAGACCGCTACCTGGCCAATCAACTGGAAGTCATCCATATTTGTGCCCATTCCAAAGAAAGGTGATTCAAGGCAATGCAGAAATTATCAAACAATATCATTAATATCACACGCAAGTAAAATTTTGCTGAAGATAATTCAAAAACGGTTGTGGCAGTACACTGACAGGGAACTGTCAGAAATTCAAGCCGGATTCTGAAGAAGACGCGGGACGAGCTATATCATTGTTGATGTCAGGTCTTGGCTGAATGCAGAGAATACCAGAAAGATGTTTACCTGCATATTGACTATGCAAAGGCATTTAATAACGTTATGGGTAACGCTGCAAAGAACAGGACTTCCAAAACACTTCATTGTGCTCATGCAGAAACTGTATATAAACCAAAAGGCAGTCATTTGAATAAAACAAGGGGATACTTTGTGCTTTAAAATCAGGAAAGGTGTGTGTCAGGGTTGTATCCTTTCACCAGACTTACTCAATCTGTATACTGAGCATATAATCTGAGAAGCTGGACTATATCAAGAATGAGGCATCAGGATTGGAGGAAGACTCATTAACAACCTGCAACATGCGGATGATACAACCTTGCTAGCTAAAAGTGAAGAGGACTCGAAGCACTCACTGATGAAGCAAAGACTACAGCCTTTTCAATACGGATTACACCTCAACATAAAGAAAACAAAAATCCTCACAACTGGACCAATAAGCAACATCATGGTAAACGTAGAAAAGATTGAAGTTGTCACGGATTTCATTTTACTTGGATCCACAATCAACGCCCATGGAAGCAGCAGTCGAGAAACCAAACAATGCATTGCACTGGGCAAATCTGCTGCAAAAGGAATCTTCAGAGTGTCATAAAGCAAAGATGTCACTTTGAGGACTAAATTGTGCCTGACCCAAGCCATAGTATTTTCAATCACCTCATATACATGCAAAAGCTGGACAATGAATAAGAAAGACAGAAGAAGAACTGATGCCTTTGAATTATGGTGTCAGCAAGGAATATTGAAAATACAATGAACTGCCAGAAGAACACACAAATCTGTTTTGGAAGTACAGCCAGAATGGTCCTTAGGAGCAAAGGTGGCGAGACTTCGTCTTATGTACTTTGGACATGTTATCAGGAGGGACCAGCCCCTGGAAAAGGACATTATTCCTGGTAAAATAGAGGGTCAGCAAAAAAGAGGAGGACCCTCAATGTGATGGACTGACACAGTGACTGCAACAATGAGCTCAAACATAGCAATGACTGTAAGGATGGTGCAGAACTGGGCAGTGTTTCGTCCTGTTGTACACAGGGTCACTGGAGTCGAAACCAACTTGATGGCACCTAACAACATAAATAAATAAATAAATTGCTCTTCAGAATTAAATGAAATAGAGAATAGAAAAACAATTGAAAGAATTAACAAGACCAAAAGCTGGTTCTTTGAAAAGATCAACAAAATTGATAAACCACTGGCCAAACTGACAAAAGAAAAACAGGAGAGGAAGCAAATAACCCGTATAAGAAATGAGATGGGTGGTATCACAACAGATCCAACTGAAATTAAAAGAATCATAACAGAACACTATGAAAAACTGTACTCTAACAAATTTCAAAACCTAGAGGAAATGGACAAATTTCTAGAAACTCACTACCTACCGAAACTAACACAAACAGAGGTAGAACAAGTAAGTAAACCGATAACAAAAGAAGAGACTGAAAAGGAATTTAAAAACTCCCAACAAAAAAAAAGCCCTGGCCCGGATGGCTTCACTGGAGAATTCTACCAAACTTTCAGACAAGAGTTAACACCACTACTACTAAAGATATTTCAGAGCATAGAAAAGGATGGAATATTCCCAAACTCACTCTGTGAAGCAGCATAACCCAGATACCAAAACAAGGTAAAGACACCACAAAAAAAGAAAATTACAGACCAATATCCCTCATGAACACTGATGCAAAAAACCTCAACAAAATTCTAGCCAATAGAATTCAGCAACATATCAAAAAAATAATTCACCATGATCAAATGGGATTTATACCAGGTATGCAGGGATGGTTCACCATTAGAAAAACAATCAATGTAATCCATCACATAAATAAAACAAAAGACAAGAACCGCATGATCTTATCAATCAATGCAGAACAGGTATTTGACAAAGTTCAACACCCATTCACGATAAAAACTCTCAACAAAATGGGAATAGAAGGGAAATTCCTCAGTATAATTGAGGGGATTTATACAAAGCCAACAGCCAACATCATCCTTAATGGAGAGACTTTGAAAGTATTCCCCTTGAGAACAGAAACCAGGCAAGGATGCCCTTTATCACCACTCTTACTCAACATTGTGCTACAGGTCCTAGAGAGAGCAATTAGGCTAGAAAAAGAAATAAAGGGCATCCAAATTGGTAGGGAAGAAGTCAAAGTATCTCTGTTTGCAGATGATATGATCTTATACACAGAAAACCCCAGAATCCACAAGAAAATTACTGGAACTAATAGATTTCAGCAAAGTTTCAGGATACAAGACAAACATACAAAATCAGTTGGATTCCTTTACACCAACAAAGAGAACCTCAAAGAGGAAATCATGAAATCAATACCATTTACAATAGCCCCCAAGAAGATAAAATACTTAGAAATAAATCTAACCAGAGACGTGAAAGACCTATACAATGAAAACTACAAGACACTATGTCAAGAAACCAAAAGAGACCTACATAAGTGGAAAAACATACCTTGTTCATGGATAGGTAGACTCAACATTGTGAAAATATCAGTTCTACCCAAAGCGATCTATAGATACAAAGCAATCCCGATCCAAATTCCACTGGCATTTTTTAATGAGATGGAGAAACAAATCACCAACTTTATATGGAAAGGGAAGAGGCCCCAAATAAGTAAGGCATTACTCAAGAAGAAGAATAAAGTGGGAGGCCTCACACTACCTGATTTTAGAACCTATTCTACCACCACAGTAGTCAAAACAGCCTGGTACTGGTACAACAGATACATAGACCAATGGAACAGAATTGAGGATCCAGACATAAATTTATCCACCTATGAGCAGCTGATATTTGACAAAGGCCCAAAGTCCATTAACTTGGGAAAAGACAGTCTCTTTAACAAGTGGTGCTGGCATAACTGGATATCCATCTGCAAAAAACTGAAACAAGACCCATACCTCACACCATGCACAAAAACTAACTCAAAGTGGATCAAAGATTTAAATATAAAATCAAAAACGATAAAGATCATGAAAGAAAAAACAGGGACAACGCTAGGAGCCCTAACACATGGCCTAAACACAATACGAACCGTAAGTAAAAATGCACAAGCACCAGAAGACAGACTAGATAACTGGGAGCTCCTAAAAATCAAACACTTATGCTCATCAAAAGACTTCACCAAAAGAGTAAAAAGACAACTTACAGCCTGGGAAAAAAATTCTGACTATGACAAATCCGATCAGCGTCTAATCTCTAAAATCTACAAGATACTGCAAAACCTCAACAACAAAAAGACAAATAACCCAATTAAAACATGGGCAAAGGATATGAACAGGCACTTCGCCAAGGAAGATATTCAGGCGGCTAACAGACACATGAAGAAATGCTCACGATCATTAGCCATCAGAGAAATGCAGATCAAAACTACAATGAGATATCATCCCACCCCAACAAGGCTAGCATTAATCCAAAAAACACAAAATAATAAATGCTGGAGAGGTTGTGGAGAGACTGGAACACTTAAACACTGTTGGTGGGAATGTAAATTGGTACAACCACTTTGGAAATCAATTTGGCGCTTCCTTAAAAACCTAGAAGTACCATATGATCCAGCTATCCCACTCCTTGGAATATATCCTAGAGCAATAAGAGCTGTCACATGAATAGATATACGCACACCCATGTTCACTGCAGCACTGTTCACAATAGCAAACGGAAACAACCTAGGTGCCCGTCAACAGACGAACGGATAAACAAATTATGGTATATCCACACAATGGAATACTATGCAATGATAAAGAACAATGATGAAGCCGTGAAACATCTTATAACGTGGAGGAAGCTGGAGGTCATTATGCTGAGTGAATTTAGTCAGTCACAGAAGGATAAATATTGTATAAGACCACTATTATAAGAACTCAAGAAAAGGTTTAAACACAGAAGACAACATTATTTGCTGGTTACGAGGGTGGGGAGGAAGGGTGAGGGTTATTTACTAACTAGATAGTAGATATGAATTATCTTAGGTGAAGGGAAGGACAGCACACACTACAGGGGAAGTCAGCACAACTGGACTAAACCAAAGCTAAGAAGTTTCCTGAATACAATCAAACACTTTGAGGGACAGAGTAGCAGGGGTAGAGGTCTGGGGACCATGCTTTCAGGGGACATCTAGGTCAACTGGCATAACAAAGCTTATTAAGAATATGTTCTGCATCAGACTTTGGTGAGTGGCGTCTGGGGTCTTAAAAGCTAGCGAGCTGCCATCTAAGATGCATCAATTGATCTCAACCCACCTGGCGTAAAGGAGAATGAAGAACACCAAAGACACAAGGAAAGGAGTAGCCCAAAAGAGAGAAAGGGCCACATAAACCAGAGACTTCATCAGCCTGAGACCAGAAGAACTAGATAGTTCCCAGCTACCACCAATGATTGCCCTGACAGGGAACACAACAGAGAGTCCCGGAAGGAGCAGGAGAAAGGTGGGGTGCAGAACTAAAATTCTAGTAATAAGGCCAGACATAATGGTCTGACTGAGAGAACCCCTGCAAGCATGGTCCCTGAATTCTCTATCAGCCCAGAACTAAAACAATTTCCGAGGCCAACTCTTCAGAAAGGGATTGGACTGGACTGTGGGACATAAAGTGATACTCAGGAGGAGTGTGCCTCTTAGCGCAAGTAGATACGAGAGACTAAATGGGCAGCTTCTGTCCAGAGGTGAGATGTGAAGGCAGAGAGGGTTGGAGCTGGTTGAATGGACATGGGGAATCAGGGGTGGAAAGGAGGAGTGTGCTATCACAGTATGGGGAGAGCAATTAGGGTCACATAACAATGTAGGTATAAATTTTTGTATGGGAAAAAATTTAAAAATAAAAAATAAATGGCTCTTGATGACAGAAACCTCTGCAGCTACAATAGTTTAAAAGCACAGCCACAAAGCGTTTTCCAAAAGGACCTTTTTTAATTTTCATTATGCTAAGGTTTGTCAGCTTTGGTTAATTAAAATTACCTGGCTTTTCTTCTCAACTTCCAAAAAGTTTTAAGAGTTTGTAAATCCCAAATTTAAGGATTTAGAAAATTGTCAGTGTCAATTATTCCTTGATGTGTAATAGGCCACCACAAAATATAATGCCTTAAAGTAATCATTTTATTTGCTCAAGATTCTGTGGATCAGTGTCTCACTTTTTTAGTGCTGCTGTAACAGAAATACCACAAGTGTGTGGCTTTAACAAATAAAAATTTACTTTCTCACAGTTCAGGAAGCTAGAAGGCTGAATTCAAGGCACCAGTTGGAGGTGAAGGCTTTCTCTCTCTGCCAGCTCTCAGGGAAGGTCCTTGTCTCTTTTCAGCTTCTGTTCCTCAGTTCAGTGTGACATCTATCTGTCCCCATTCCTGCTTGCTTGCATCTGTGCCTAATCTGCTCCTTTTATAGTTCAAAAGTGATAAGTTTAAAGACACACCCTGCATTTTACGGCCTCATTAACATAGCAAAGAAAACTCTATTCTCAAATGGGATTACATCCACATGGGTTAAAATTTACAACACGTATTTTCTCAGGACACAGTTCAGTCCATAACTCTATCAGGATCCCATCAGGAACTCTAGCAGGGTCCAGGGGGTGGTTCATCTGTGTTTTATGTGGTGGTGTTAGTTAGGGTGGCTTGATGTTTGGCTGGAAGATCCAAGATGACCTTGTTCCCACAGCTGGCACCTTAGGTGGGGCCTAGCTAAAACAGCTGGGCCTCTCTTCTTGAGGAAGTCGGATGGACTCCTTCACATGTTTGGAGCCTTAGAGTCCTTAGTTCTCCTCCACTTGGCCTCTTTCGCTAGCAGGATGGCTTGGACTTCTTCACATGGCAGATGATACCCCCTCTAGTGAAAGTGGAAGTTACAAGGCCTTTCGAGGCCTGGACTCGAAGTCCCAGAAAAGCACTTTTGTCACATTCACAGGTTAAAACAAGTCACAAAGCAAGCACCGATTCAAGGGGTGAGGAAATAGACTTCACCTCTTGATGGAAGGAGTGGCATGCACCCACAGGGATGGGAGGAATTATTGATGGCCATCTTTGCAGACAATCTACCACAATCACCTTGCCCAAATAAATAGCAGCCATAAGGAGCCCTGGATATGCAATGGTTAAGCACTCAGCTGCTAAGTGAAAGGTTGGCAGTTCCAATCCACCTAGGAGCTCTGCAGGAGAAAGACCTGGCCATCTGCTTCCATGAAGATTACAGCCAAACTGAAGTCACTCCTGAGGTTCACCCTTCAGCCAAAGATTAGCCAGGCCCATAACAAAATGAAGACTAAATGGGCACACCAACCCAGAGGCAAGACAAGAAGGCAGGAGAGGACAGGAAAGCTGGTAATGGGGAATCCAAGGTTAAGAAGCACAGAGTGTCGACATATCGTGGGGTTGGCAACCAATATCACAAAACAATATGTGTATTAAATGTTTAATGAGAAACGAATTTGCTCTGTAAACCTTCATCTAAAGCACAATAAAAAATATATACAAATTAAGGGGAAAAAAAAAAGATCACAACCAAGGAAACCCGATGGGGCAGTTCTACTGTGGGTAGCTATGAGTCAGAATTGACTCAACAGCACCCAACAACAACATTCTTTTTATAAAGTTGCTAACAATCAAATAGTAAGTTTATTAACCACAGTTTAGTACGACTATTAGGACAGCTTATAGTGCTTTGACTACAGATTTCAAAGTACCTTCTCAATATAAATATCTTTAGGGCCTTATCTGAATGTCATTTGTTTTTCAACACTTGCAATTTTAACTTAGAAAGTGCATGCCTTAACAAATAACAAAATACCACAAGTGGGTGGCTTTAAAGAACAGAAATTTATTTTCTCATAATTCTAGGGGGTAGAAATCCAAATCACGGTATCAGCCATGCTGATTTCTTTCTGAAGACTTTAAGAAAGGAACCGTTCAAGGCTGTCTCCTAGTTTCTGCTGGCTGCCAGCAACCCTTGGTGGGTTTTTGTCTTTTGCTGTTTGTAGATGTATTTTTCACACAGTGTCTTTCTCCTCTGTGTGACTCTATTTCTGTGTCTGTTATTCCCTTTTTTTTGCCCCCATTTTTATAAGGCACTACTCAGAGATTAGGATTAGGACTCACCCTACTCCAGTATGAATTCATTAATTTAGCTGATAACAGCGGCAAAGAAAACTCTGTTTCCTCAAACAAGGTCACATTCACCAGTACAGGGGTTAGGACTTCAACATATCTTTTTGGGGAACACAATTCAATCCATAACAGTACCCACCCACTGCCATTGAGTTGACTCCAACTCATAGTGACCCTACAGGACAGAGAAGAACTACCCCCTTGGGCTTCCAAGCCTGTAATCTTTACGAAACCAGATTGGCACATCTTTCTCCTGCAGAGCGGCTGGTGGGTTCGAACTGCAGACCTTTCTGTTTGCAGCCAAGAGCTTAACCACTGCACCACCAGGGCTCCTTATCCATAACAGTTAAAAAAAAAAAACAAAAAAAACCCACAAAACCAAATCCATTGCTGTCAAGTTAATTCCAACTCATAGTGACCCCATAGGGCAGAGCAGAGCTGCCCCATAGGGCTTCCAAGGCTGTAATCTTTATGGAAGTGGAAGCAGACTGCCACTACTTTCTCCCGAGAAGCTGCTGGTGGGTTCGAACGGCCAACCTTTCAGTTAGCAGTGGAGTGCTTTAACCACTGCACCACCAGGGCTCCTCTCAGGACAATCAGCTAAATTCTCCTAGGTTCTTAGGGTCTGGGGGATTACCTTTAGTTCTTTATCTCAGTGTGTGTCTTCTCCCTGGTGGTCACTTGGGAGTATGGAGAGACATGAATAAGTTATCTTGTTTTCTTGTTCTGATAATACCATATTGTAGACTTGGAATAACTTTCTAATCCCACTAATTGTTTTTAAAGAAATAACACGATTTTGATTTTGCAAATTTTATAACACCAAGTTCTCCACATTCGGGTACACCAAGATCTTACCACTGAAACCCTTCCTGGTGTTAAGCAGATGGATAATTTTGAAATATGTACGTATGGAATTAAGTTCTGTGACTATCCCAATACGCCAACCCCTTTCATGGCATTTGGAATTATGCAATGAAAAAATGTTTTCAGTGATGCCCTTTTATGTGATAATTTTGCAAAATTTATTCTCAATTATAATTTCAAATCACCTGAGCAACAGAAGAAAATTAGAAGTTGTATCAAAACCAAGAGCTTGTTCGAATTTAGCATTAAGAAAAGGTCTTTAATTAATTAATTGGCACAAACTGAAGATAACCAACATTTAACAAGCCAGTTCTGGTTGACATTTGCCAAAATGTGATATATTGAATTCGTTATTTTTGTGCAATGTCCCTTAAATTAAGACAAAAAATTAAAGCAGAAGGTATATAATAATTTACTCCCATGAGACTCAGGAAACTTGAATTAGATATTCCTTTAAGAAAGAAATTTGCTTTGTTAAATTTTGTTAAAATCTGTACTTTAAATGACCTTTAAATTTCAAGATTCTTTTCAAGACACAATTGTCCAATCTTCATAATAATGAACATGCCAGATATTTTAATTTCTTGCAGATCTGCCAAGTCTCTTCAGTTTGGAACAAGACTTAATTTTAAGGTACTTCCTTATTAAAAAAAAAAAAAAAAAAAATTCTCTTAAGTTTAAAGAAGTTTTTAAAATATATTTTGACAATCTACTTCTTTGAAATATGTAAAATATCTTCAAGTTTAAAAATTCTCCCCCATATTGACTTGGGACAGCCTTGGTGCTTTGAGTTCCAGTGATATTCTCTTGCTTTCCTTGTTAGCAACACATTTATTTAAAATATACATTTATCACATTGCCACTGAACTTGGGCCAAATGCTTTGAAAGAGTGAGTTGAGGGTAACTGGGGGAAAGAGATGAAACATCTATAAATAGCAGTTCTTTGTGTAGCATCTACTGTATAATAAAGTGTTGTGTAACCCTGCCATGCAACTAAATAATGACAATAATTTGCATTTTCTTATTACTATTCGTCCTCGAATCGAATCCACAGTCTTTTGCCAATAATAAGGTCTATTTCTCACTTCCTTTCATCCCCCAGGAGCCCTACTATGCTGATGAGGGAGCAGAGAGCCGTCGTCCTTCTTTTGCAAGTAGGTGACACAACAGGTACCCACGTAACTGCTCTGCCTCTGCGTATTCAGTCTCACAAACCCAAAGCCAGGATAATGTAACTACACGTCCACCAGCTCCTTATTAACATCTTTTTGTCTTTTTTAATCACGATGACCCCAGAGATTCCAGTCTTGGGCAATTATGCTGGACTCAAGGTGGGGAGAATCAGAAAAGGCCCCAGAAGAAATATTTCTTAAATTTTACCAGCCTGGAGGACCTCTTGTTACTGTGACAGAATAATGTGATGGAGAAATTAACTGTGACTTTTTTTTCTTTCTGCTGTAGACTCATCACAAAAGACTACTGGGGATTTATTTCCCCCCCAAACAATTAAGCCTTAGGGGCCTGAGGAGTTGGGCTTACACAGCCCAGGAGAGCTTTAATGCCAAGGAACACTGGGACTTGGAGCTGAACTGTCAAAACGCCAGGCCCTTAGAGGGGAGGAGGTGGGAGTGTTGTGTAAGAGAGGAGTGGCCCAACTCCCTGAAGAAGTCCATGACAAGGATCCCTGTTGGTGCAATGGTTAAGCTCTCTCCTGCTAACAGAAAGGTCAGTGGTTGGAACCCACCCAGCAGTTCCACAGGAGAAAAGAACCGGCAATCTGCTCCCATAAAGATTACAGCCTAGGTAACCCTATGGAGCAGCTCTACTCCGTCCTATAGGGTGGCTATGAGTCGGAATCGACTCAACGGCACCCAAGAACAACAACAGGGATGTAGAACAGTGGACGGGGCAGTATAATGGGATAGAGGTACGCTGAGTGGTGTCCAGCATGTCTCAGCTGAAATACTCACACAAATCACCTGGAGACCTTGTTAAAATGCTGATTCTGAACAGGAGGTCAGGGTGGGGACTGAGACTCTACATTTCTAGTAAGTTCCCAGGTGGTACAGATGCTGCTGGTCCCTGAGTAGCAAGGGTCTAGACTACATCCTATTCTCAAATAGTTCTCTGATGGGTAGAAGGACTTCAGAGCAGGGGCACCGGGAAGCCTAAACCCTGAACTCTGTAGCACTGGAAGCAATAACAGAAGTTCTGGGTGGCTGAGTTGTACACTGAGGGAAAAGACACTATTACCACTAGGGCTGCCCATCTTCAGATGGATCATGCCAGTCTGGACAAAGAGCCTCCAGTCCAAAAGACTGCATAAAGAACTGAAGACCAGAAGCCCTTCTCAGATTTTCTGATCTATTTTCCCACAACCTCCCAGGCCTCTTGAATGACTCTGGGGAAGGGGAGGAACCCAGTCCCCAACCACCAACAGACTGAATTTCCAAACTACCTTGGCTTGAGGGAACAGGAGTGGAGGATCTTGAGCCTGACTTATTTAATCTAGAAAAATAGAGAAATGTAAATCCTCTTGAGCCCAAGTGTCATGGAGCAAATTCACGAGTTACCTTATCTCAAACTTAAGAGAGAATCAGATTTAGGAATTAATAATTTATTAGTTACTCAATCCACCACCCATCTGTCAAGTTTGTCATACTGTGGTGGCTTTCATGTTGCTATGATGCTGGACGCTATGACACCAGTATTTCAAATACCAGCAGGGTAACTCATGGTGGACGGGTTTCAGTGGCGCTTCCAGACTAAGACAGTCTAGAAAGAAAGGCCTAGCGATCTACTTCCAAAAATTAGTCAATAAAAACCTTATGGATCACAATAGAACACTGTCCACGTCGCCTGCATCACGTCTGACGAAGCAGAGGGTCAGTGAGGATGAAGGAGACCCTTGGTGAGATGGATTGGCACAACAGTCACAACAATGGACATGCCAGCGATTGTGAGGTTGATGTAAGACCAGGCAACATTTTGTTCAGTTGTAACGTAAACTCGCCATGAGGTGGGGTTGATGTGATAGCAACTGACAAGTTATTCAATCAGTAAATGTTTAGGTTATGATGAATGAAGTTCCTAAGCTCTGATATTGGGGATTCCTGGGCGTTGCAGTCAAGTCGATTCTAACTCATAGCAACCCTACAGGACAGAGTAGAACTGCCCCGTAGGGTTTCCAAGAAGCATCTGGTGGATTCGAACTGTCAGCCTTTTGGTTAGCAGGCGAGCTCTTTACCACTGTGCCACCATGGCCCCTTCAAGTCCTTGCTATTCATTTAAACCCAATTTCACTCATATAAACATGTGCAGGAGAAAGACCTAGTTTGATTTTCTCCTGCCAGCATCTTCCAAAGATAGCCTCGCATCCCATTCCCTCAGAAGAACAAGTCTTAAAAATAAACTAAGGGAGTAAGTGCAGTGTCCAAAGCCAAGTGAAAAAAGCTGAGAGCAATAAAATCCAGGGCTCCCTTTCTCTAATCCAATTTTAAGAGCAAATGCCTTTCGTTGGTAAATTTGTTTGTAATCTCTGATCCTGCCATCTCCAGGACTCCATGTTTTATCAAAGCATTTCCAAATCTGGTTCTGATTATATAATAACTGTTTGTGCCTGTGCTCGTCAAACGTCACAATTCACGTGAAGATACCAGTTTGACTTGCCCTTTAATTCCCCAGAAGGACTAAAATACAGGCAGAAGGAGAGGATAAGAAGGAATTATTACATCTTTTGCCTGATATCTGTCCTTGAAAACAAATTGCATTGTTTTTGCTTAGCCAGCTGTGTTTTGTGTTGTTTTTAATTAGTTGCCAACATTTGAATTAGGAATTTCACATAAGAATACAAATTTCTGGTTTCTCTTGAAAAATCGGAAGATACGACATTAGTTGCCTGTGTGATGCAAACGATTAATTACTTAGCTACTAATGGTTCAAACTAATCCAGAGGCACCTCAGAAGAAAAGCCTGGTGAACTGCTTCCAAAATATCACAGCCATGAAAACTCTATGAAGGCAGTTTTACTCTGAAAGACACAAAGTCGCAATGTGTCCGAATGGATGCTATGCAATTGGTTTGCCTGTTTTGGTATGGCAACATTTGGCTGCTATCCCTCACGGCTCAATACTGGTGTAGTGGATATTTGTGACATTTTCTGCTCAAGCGTCTGAACTCCTCTCCTCTGTTCAGGGGGTGTCCTCAATTCACGAGTTTGGTGGGAGGCTGATGTCGCTGCCCACTATTCCCTAGCATTCAGTCTATGCCTGACCTCATGAGGCATGTATCCCCAGGCTTTTAAATGGGGCACTAGCTTTAGGAGGACACCACGTTTGGTAGAGTGTCAGCAGAAATTAGAGAAACCCTTAGTGAGACGGGCCGACACAATAGCTGCAACAATGAGCTCAAACATAAAAAAGATCATGGAGATGGCACACGACCCAACATTTCCTTCTGTTATATATAAGGATGCCATGAGTTGGAGGCAACTGACAGCAACCAACACGTTTTATGAAGAATCCAGGACAAGAGAGAACTGGAGGATTCTTTCTGAAAGTGGAAATAGTGAAAACAACTTACAGTTTCTAGGGGCAGCGGGCGCAGCAGATCAGAAGCGTCCAGAGGTCCGCAGCAACAGAGGTTCCTTAGTGGATTGGTACTGTGGAGTACCATTGACAGTGTTTTCAGTTGCATAGCCTGTCGTTGTGCCGGCCCATTTCCCAAGTCAAGTTTCTAGTAATTATGCGAGCTCTCAAATACCTTGGCGCTAAATTCCTTTCCTGTTTAAATCGTCCACCTACAAATTCTGCCCCCTTGAGGCAGGGCATAGTTTCCACCCAATTCTCTTCCCTTATATATCAACTTTCAGGCTGCTTATAGGCATGTGAGTTTGTAGCTAAGGGTCTTATCGCTCCCTTTCCCCTTAAAGTGACACAACTTAGGTACTGGGAAGAACAGAACGATTAACTAGTTGGAGAACCTGTACTTTCTCTTACTATGAGGAAAACTTTCCCAGAATCCCCCAGTGGACATGTCCTCACATTTCATTGGGTAGAACTGGGTCATATGCTCACCCCTGCAGCCAATTAGTGGCAAGGAGACTAGAATTGCCGTGATTGGCAGCTTATCTCGTGCCCTAGTTGAGCTTTAGCTGAATATTATTATCACCTGGGAAGCCGTTTGAGCTGCTAAGGCCCTGTCCCAGCCCCAGAGCCCAGATTTAATTGGCGAAGTTCTGGCATGGCATTCTTTAATGTCCAGCCAGGGCTGTGAGTCACTGATCTAGTTCAACCCTAGTCCCACCCCGATCCGTTTTACAGATGCAAATATTGAGGTCCAAAGAGATGTTAAGTAACCTGCCCAAAGGACTATATGCACCGTCACTTAATAGCAAAAACAGAAACAAAACCACACATAAATGACGTTTATTTAAAAAACACAAAACAACGACAATAAACCAAATCTGTTACCGTTGAGTTGATTCCAACTCACAGCGAATCTATAGGACAAGCTGCCTCATAGGGTTTCCAAGGCTGTAATCTTTCCAGAAGTTGACTGCCACAACTATCTCCGTCGAAGAGGCTGGTAGGTTCAAACTAGCAACTTTTCTGTTAGCAGCCCAGCCCTTAACCACTGCGGCACCAGGGTGCCTTGCAATACAGTGTAGAGAAGTGAATCTCAAACATAAGTGCATCAGAATCCCCTGGGGAGCTTGTTACAACACAAATGGCTGAGCTCCACCCCTAGAGTTTCTGATTCAGTGGGTTTAGCAGAGGAGAGTGATAATTAGCATTTCTCACAAGTTACCAGGGGAGGCTAATGTCCCTCGTCCGGGGACCACATTTTGATAACCATTAGTGGCTAACACCTTGGACTATGAAATTAGACTAGGTAAGATCCAGCTCTACTACCATTGGTGTCAGTGATAGTAGCTTGGACTTGTTGCAGGGATTGAGTGGGTATAATAAACGTAAAGCACTTAGGACAGTATCTGGGCCATAGTAACTGCTTAGTGAATTAGCTGTTACCATTCATTCCTTCCCTGAACAACTATTTACTGAGTGCTTTGTTTAAGCCCTAGTGCCTGGGTGATGCAAATGATTAGCCTGCTTGCTTATTAACTGAAAGGTTGGAGATTCAAGTCCACCCAAAGGCACCTCGAAAGAAAGACTTGGTGATCTATTTCTGAAAAATCAACCACTGAAAACCTTATGGAGCACAGTTCTACTCTGACACAAACGGGGTCGCCACTAGTCCAAATTAACTCTATGGGAACTGGTAGTAGTACTAGTTGTTTCCTTTGAACCAGGCACTGTTCTAGGTACCGGTAGCACAGTGGTGAATACATCAAAGCCCCTGCTCTGAATGAGTTTATAATCCACTGGGGAGACACACAAAAGATAAAATGTCCCCCCAAAATACGTGTTGTAAATCCTAACCTCTGTGCCGTGGTTATAATCCCATTTGGGAACGGGTTGTCTTTGTTAAGTTAATGAGGCAGGATTACTGTAGAATGTTTCTCGAGTCAATCTCTTTTAAGATGTAAAAGAAATTAAACGAGAGCAGAAAGAGAAAGATCTAGGGTAAGAGAGATGCCAAGACACATGGAGATCTCCAAGGAACCAGGAAGCAGAAGCTGGAGAGCCAAGGACCTGTCTCTAGAGCCAACACAGACAGAAAAGCCTTTCCCTAGAGCTGGCATCCTGAAATTGGACCTCTAGCCTCCTAAACTGTGAGAAAACAAATTTCTGTTTGTTAAAGCCACCCACTTGTGGTATTTCTGTTTTAGCAGCACTAGATAACTAAGACATAATTTGGTACTGAAAGAGCGGCATGCTACTCTAACAGACACCTAAAATGTGGAAACAGTTTGGAAATTGAGTAATGCGTAGAGGCTGGAAGAGTTTTAAAGTGCCTGATAGTAAAAGCCTTCACTACTATTGGTTCCTGATCATACGTTACCTCCTGAAATGGTTGAACATCAACCAATTCTTTTTGGTTTTGTGGCTCTCTGTATTCCTTCCATCTTCTTTTGATGCTTTGAGTCACTTAATATTTTCCCCGTAGAATCCTTCAGTATTGCAACACGAGGCTTGCATTTTTCCTTCAGTTCTTTCAGCTTGAGAAATGCTGAGTGTGGTCTTCCCTTTTAGTTGTCTATCTCCGGGTTTTTCCACGTGTCATCCTGACACTTTGTCTTCATGAGCTGCCCTTTGAAATCTTCTGTTCAACTCTTTTACTTCATCATTTTTTCCTTTTGCTTTAGCTACTCGATGTTCAAGAGCAAGTTTCAGAGTCTCTTCTCACAACCATTTAGGTCTTTTCTTTCTCTCCAGTCTTTTTAATGACCATTTCAGGATATAACATATGATCAGCAACTGATGGTACTGACGGAGGAAGTACAAATTGTACTGAAGGCATTCGCGAAAAACAAGGCTCCAGGAATTGAATACCAATTGAGCTGTTTCAGCAAATGGATGCAGTGCTGAAAGTGCTCACTTGTCTATGCCAAGAAATTTGGAAGACAGCTACCTGGCCAACGGACTGGAAGAGATCCATATTTATGCCTATTCCCCAAAAAGATGATCCAACCAAATGCGGAAATTAACGAACAATATCATTAATATCACATGCAAGCAAAATTTTGCTGAAGATCATTCAAAAGTGGCTGCAGTAGTATATTGACAGGGAACTCCCAGAAATTCAAGCTGGATTCAGAAGAGGATGTGGAACCAGGGATAGCATTGCTGATGTCAGATGGATCCTGGCTGAAAGCAGAGAATACCAGCAATACCAGCAAGATGTTTACCTGTGTTTTATTGACTGCGCTAAGGTATATGACTATGTGGATCATAACAAATTATTGATAACATTGTGGAGAATGGGAACTCCAGAACACTTAATTGTGCTCATGAGTAATCTGTACATGGATCAAGAGGCAGTCGTTCGAATAAAGGGATACTGCATGATTTAAAGTCAGGAAAGGTGTGCATAAGGGTTGTATCCTTTCACTATACTTATTCAATCTGTATGCTGAGCAAATAATCCAAGAAGCTGGACTATTTGAAGACGAACAGGGCATCAGGATTGGAGGAAGACTCATTAACAATGTGCGTTATGCAGATGACACAACCTTGCTTGCTGAAAGTGAAGAGGACTTGAAGCACTTACTGATGAAGATCAAAGACCACAGCCTTCAGTATGGATTACACCTCAACATAAAGAAAACAAAAATCCTCACAACTGGACCGATAAGCAACATCATGACAAACGGAGAAAAGATGAGGTTGCCAAAAGATTTCATTTTACTTGGATCCACAATCAACACCCATGAAAGCAACAGCCAAGAAATCAAAAGACGCATTGCATTGGGCAAATCGGCTGCAAAAGACCTCTTTAAAGTGCTGAAAAGCAAAGATGTCACCTTGAAGACTAAGGTGCGCTTGACCCAAGCCATGGTGTTTTCAATCGCCTCGTATGGATGCGAAAGCTGGACAATGAATAAAGACAGAAAAACTGACGCCTTTGAATTGTGGCATTGGCAAAGAATATTGAATATACCATGGACTGCCAAAGGAACGAATAAATCTGTCTTAGAAGAAGTACAACTAGAATGCTCCTTAGAAGCAAGGATGGCGAGACTATGTCTCACATAGTTTGGACATGTTATCAGGAGGGATCAGTCCCTCAAGAAGGACACCATGCTTGGAAAAGTAGAGGGTCAGTGAAAAAGAGGAAGACCCTCAACAAGATGGATTGACACAGTGGCTGCAACAATGGGCTCAAGCACAGCAACAATTGTGAGGATGGCGCAGGACCGGGCAGTGTTTCATTCTGTTGTACATAGGGTCGCTATGAGTTGGAACCAACTCGATGCCACCTAACAACAACAGATTGCCTTGAGGAGACAGTTGGTAGAATTATGGACTTCAAAGGCAATTCTGGTGAGGGCTCAGAAGGAAGACAGGAGAGTTACAGAGAAAAGTCTCTATCATCTTAGACAATATATATGTTGCCGGCAACAGAATGTTGCTAGAAATGCGGATGTTAAATGTGCTTCTGGTGAGGCTTTAAAAGGAAATGATAAACGTGATTGGACGATAGAGGAAGGGCGATGCTTTTTCTGCAGTGGCAAAGAACTTGTCGGAATTATGTTCAAATGTTTGACGGAAGGTAGAACTTGTAAGTGATGAACTTGGGTATCTGGCTGAGGAGATTCTAAGCAACATATTAAAGGGGCTGCATGGTTTCTCCTTGCCGCTTATAGTAAAATGTAAGAGGAAAGAGATGGACTTAAAAATGTGCAAAATGAAAACAGAACTTAACAATTTGGAAAATTCTGTTGTACAAACTAAGGACACCTGTCCTAGAATGTTCACCAAGGACGTGGCTACACTATCTTTTGTTAAAGAGATTAAGCCTGTGAACTGATGGATCTAACCAATTACCACAGCAGAAAACCCATCAGCTTAGACTGAAGGGTACAGAGACAGAAGGAAAGGAAAGCACGCTGTCTGCCTCTTGGAATTCTACAGGCAGGAAACAGACCAAAGGAGCTATATCTGTTGCCCTGCAAGAAAAAGACCATCTCTGGAGAAGCTTGGAGATCAGCAGAACTGTTGGAAGGAGCATGGGAAGCTGGGCCTTTTCGGTTTCAAAGGGTGGGGCCACAGCCTCCTATGTTTCAAAGAGTCAGATCTTAACCAACTTGGTTCCAGAGTGTGGGCCTGCCATTAAGGTGTGCCAGGGGGATGGGGCTGCCACCCAAAGCTGAGGGGCCAGGGCTGCCATGCCGAAGGTGCAGAAGAACAGGGCCTGTGGAGGCACAGGGTTGAGGTCAGCACTCAGATGGACTAGGAGAATGGGGCAGCCTAAAGCTGAGGGAACAGAGTTGGTATCCCAGTGGGTCTGGAAGGTGGAGCTGAAGCCCAGGGCTGAGGGGTCTCCACCCAGAATCCAGAGGTCATGGCCAACACCCAGAAGGCAGGGCCATTGCCCAGATGGTCTCAGAGGATTATTTTCAAGCCTTGGGAGCTAACGTAATTTGTTCTGCTAGGTTTTGGACTTCTTTGATGCCTGTTATCTCTTCTTTCCCTCCAACTTCTCCCATTTGTAATGGAAATGTCTGCCTTGTGCCTGTTCCACCATTGTACTTTGAAAATAGGTAACCTGTATTCTAGATTTCACAGGTACACAAATGAACAGGAATTTTGCCTCAGGATGGAATATGTCTAAAGTCTCACCCATATTTGACTTAGATGATTCAGAAGATGAGATTTTGAACTTGGAGTTGATTTAAGACTTTTGGGATGATGTGATGTTTTGCATACGGCAAGGACATGAATTTTGGGAGGGCCAAAGGGTGGAATGTTATGGATTGAATTGTGTCCCCCAAATATATGTGTTTGTAAATCTAAGGTCTATGCCTGTGGTTATAACCTCGTTTGGGAATGGATTGTCTTTGTTAAGTTAATGAGGGAGGATTAGATTACGGTGCTTCTTGAGTCAATCTCTTTTTTTTTTGGCTTAAAAACAACAGGAATTTATTCTCTCACAGTTCTGGAGGCTAGAAGTTTGAAATCAAAGTGTCAGCAAGGCCATGCTCTCTCTGAAGCTCGAGAGGAGAATCCGTTCCATGCCTTTCTCTTAGCTTCTGGTGTGGCCAGCAATTCTTGACATTCCTTGGCTTTCTGATGTTGTTAGTGCCATTGAGTTGATTCTGACTCATAGCAACCCTGTGTGACAGAGTAGAACTGCCCCATAGAGTTTCTAAGCCTATAATCTTTCTGGGAGCAGACTGCCAGGTCTTTCTCCCGCTTGAGTCAATCTCTTTTAAGATATAAAAGAGATTAAACAAGTGAGCAGAGACAGATAGCGTAAGATAGATGCCAAGATACATGGAGATCTCCAAGGAACCAGGAGACAGAAGCTGACAAGACAAGAACCTTCCTCCAGAGGTGACAGAGAGAGAAAGCCTTTCTCTAGAGCCAGCACCCTGAGAATTCGGACTTCTAGTCTCCTAAACTTTCTGTTGGTTAAAGCCACCCACTTGTGGTATTTCTGTTATAGCAGCACTACATAACTAAGACAATAGACAGTGTCACACATAATTCCAACCAAACTGAAAAACAAGAGCACACAGTTTTATGAGAACTTGTTCCCAGTCTGGTTTGAATCTTCCAATGCAAGGAAGTGGCAGCATCGTATTTTTAATGTAAAGGCCCCTTAGCATGATGGCTCTTACGATGGTGGTTGAACAAAGCCCAAGTTACGGGAGGAAAATTTTGAAACAAGAACAAGATGGGTGGAGTGTGTGTTAGAAGGGAGGGGGGAGACTAAGGTGCTACTGGGCTGGATGCTGTAAGTACATTATTTCATTTAATCCTCACAACCACCATGGAGTATATACTGAACAAGGAGAGAAGCAGCCTGCCCAAGGATAAACGAAAAAGGTGTCATGCATCTGATCTGAGCAACCAGGGTGAAAGCTGGCCTTTGGAGGAAGCAGGGGGTGGGGCACTATCATACCACAAGCCACATCTGACCTCCTTCTTTTGGATCTCCAGGCAAGGGCCAGGGTGAAGCCGTAACTACCATATATATGTGCCCAAGGTCCCTCTATTCTGTTCCTACAGCAGACGGCGGTGAGATAATGACATGCAAAGAGCACCACAACTTCTGAATCAGAACACTGATGACCCCAGCTTCATAGCCTCCCAGTCAGTTTTGCCTTTCTCAACATGTTTAAAAAACAACAGCAGGCACACTTTATTATGCATGTAAGACACCCACATTTGCTGCAAAGTACAGCAGCAAAAAAGAAAATGTTACCGGACCTCCAAGTCTCACTCGGCGAGACACTGAGGCAGAAGCAGGGCAAAAGGGAAAAAAGAAAAACTTCATTCGGTTGGCCAAGGAAAACAGCATGCCGAAACCTGCATCGTCAAGATGGCTCTCGGCAGGCACAGGGGTTTATATAGGGGAGGAAACAGAGTAGGCGTGGGCTCTTCTTCGGGGTGTGTTCACGGGCGTGGTCCATCAGGATTGGTGGACACCTCCTGTGATGATGCCGAAGTCATTGGGTCGGCGCAGTTGTACTGAGGCCCAACGGAGAGAAAATGGCGGCTTAGCTTCTCCCGGCTGCCAGCCAGAAGCTTCCCATCTCAGAAATAAAAGTGGCTCTGAATCCCCTCACCTCAGGAAAAAAGCGCTAAAATTTTGATGTCAGTTCCTCGCTATCTTCATATCAAAGGGACCCTGTCCTCTATATTTATTATTTAGTTCTTCCAATTTCGTATTTTAACCTAACAGGGAATTTCTTTTGTTTTCTGGAGGCTGGTTCTCTAAACTGTGTTGGGTGAGGGATTCAGGAAACAGGTAGGTTGGTGTTTGGAGTTTTCGACTCCAAACATTCATCTCAGAGCTTTGGGGTCAAAAGGTGTTGCCTTTTTTCAGATGGGCATCTACATTCAAGAACTAGCCGTATCTCTTGGGGTTGTTTTTTCCTTAGGATTTTTTTTTAGCTTTAGCTTTCTGCTTTGAACGGTAAACGTTTGAACCTTGGTCATGTGTCAGAGGTTGGCTGGCACTGGCCTTGGCGGTGAGATCCTAATTTGTAATAATAATGACTGGCAGCTGCAGAGGACGGCCTTGCCTCTCCCGCTCCTTCTCTCTCTGGGCTCGGGAAGCCCCGCGCACCACAGCTACCGCTGCGCGGGCTGGAAGAGCACAGACAGAGAGAAAGAGGTTGTTGGCCAGCGCCTTTCGGTAACCAGGCAACCTGCGCTTTAACAACACAGAGAGGGCGGGACCCAGGGAGGAAGTTGGAAGCGGGCAGGAAGTCTCGCGAGAGTTACTTTTGCGCGCGAACTCGAAGTGCGAGGGTGTGGGGGCGGATCGCTGCTACTCTCTGCTGGCGCCGGCGGGACGCTGCGATCCCGGTGGACCCAGCCACCTCGGTCTCCCCGCCATGGAGACCTCAGCGCTCAAGCAGCAGCAACAACAGCCTGCGGCGGCCACGAGCAGGAACCTGCCCTGGTAGGAGGAGGCTCGGCTGCCGCGGTGGGGAGGGGTCGGCCTCGCGGGAGGCGGTGAGGAGGTGGCCGGGCCCCGGCCGAGTTCACCCCGCCGCCCCCGGACCCGCGGCCGGGGAGGGAGACACAGAGGTTTGCCTGGACACCCCCCCATCCTCTCCCGCGTTCTGTTTAGGACCTTAATTGCCGAGTCTCATGCACCACCCTCCACCCCTGCTTCCGAATCCCATTTGTCGCAAAAGAAAGCGGTTTTCGCACCTTAGTGACAGCAAAGGGATTCGACCCCACGTCTTCTGACACCTTGCATTTGGCTTCCATGCCAGAATCTCCTCTTCCCTCTTGATAGCCAGATTCTTCGATGCGATTACTTATCAATCCCTTAAATACATATATACACACATAATACATAGATAAAATAGCAATACTCCCTAGCTAACATTTATTAAATCGCTTTCTGTGCGATAGGCACCCTATTGGATGTTTGGGGTGCATTAACTCATTCTTGTTTTACAGATGAGGACACTTAGTCTTAGGAAAAGTAAATGAATTGCATAAGACACCAGGGCCAGAAAAAGGCTTGATGATCATAACCATCCTACTTCCACAACTGTGTAATGCTTTAAAGACTTTGGTTGGATTTGGCTTGATTTTGAAAAACTCCAAATTGTTCTTGTCTAATAACGAGTTCAGGTTTTTTTTTTTTTTTTATATTATAGTAAGAAACACATAACATACAACTGATGATTGTAACCATTTTAAAATGTACAATTCAGTGGCATTAGGTACATTAAGAATGTTGTGCAACCATCATCACTACCTAGTTCCAGAACTTTTTCATCACCCAAATGGAAATCCCATACCTGTTAAGCAGTGCCCCCCACCCCCTTTCCTGGCGACTACTAATCTGCTTTCTGACTTTGCCTATTCTGGATATTTCACATAAAGACTCGTACACTATGTGGCCTTTTGTGTCTGGCTTCTTTTATTTAGCCTAATGTTTTCAAGGTTCATCCACGTGCTAGCATGTATCGGTACTTCATTCCTTTTTATGGCTGAATTGTTGTTGTTGGGTGCCGGTGAGTCAATTTTCGACTCATAGTGACCTTGTGTGACAGAGTAGAACTGCCCCATAGGGTTTTCTAGGCTGTAATGTTTATGGGAGCAGATCGCCAAGTCTTTCTCCCTGTGGAGCCGCTGGGGGTGTTGGCTGAATAATATTCCATTACATGGGTATAACATATTTGTTTATCCATTTATCTGTTGATGGACATTTGGGTACGAGTTTAATTTTGATTTCTCTTTGAAACAGTAGGTGCCCATCGAGGTTGAGATTATGGGCAGGCAGCTGGAAAGGTGGGATTAGAGCAGGGTTTTTAAACCTCAGCACTGTTGACATTTTGGGCCAGATAATTCGTGTGTTGGGCGGGGGAGGGTGACCCACCTGTACCTTGTAGAATGTTTAACAGCACCCTGGTCCCTACCCACCAGCCGCTCCAGTTATGACTACCAAAAATGTCTCTAGACATTGCCCAGTGTCCCCTGGGGGACAAAATCGCCCTGGTTGAGAACCACTGGTCTATATTAAAATTTGATAGGTTTTTGTTTCTCTTCCTCTTTTAGGATTTGAAAGGCTTCTGCTGTACATAACATAGTGTTCTTGCGTTTATATGCTAAATTGTATTTCAGGGTTGAAAAATACCGGCCACAGACACTGAATGATCTCATTTCTCATCAGGACATTTTGAGTACCAGTAAGTATCCCCGTCAGTTGCTGTTATCTTAGTTGAAGAACCTATGTGAATTTCTTGGGTATATTATCTTTGCTGAGTAATAATTTGAAGAATCTGATCGGGCTTCGTGGAATGTAGCTTTCAGAGTTGAGTCCATCAGGTTTTTCATTCCTGCATCTATGTTTGACCATGGCATTGGGTTGAAGTGCATTCACAGACAACTCAAGGACCCACAGTGAATGAAGCAGCTCGAAGAGACTGATGGTGTCTCTCTTTCTTCCCAATCCTCAGTTCACAAATTTATCAGTGAGGACCGACTGCCACACCTGCTTCTCTATGGTCCTCCCGGAACAGGGAAGACGTCCACCATCCTGGCCTGTGCTAAACAGCTCTACAAAGATAAAGAATTTGGCTCCATGGTCTTGGAGGTAAATAGGATTAGTCTTCCTCCACGGTAACTAATAGCAACCTATAACCTTCATTTCTGCAAGTTGAGCTTTACTCTAAAAGTAAGTTTCCCCACTGGCAATTGAAAAAGAAGCAAATATGGGATATGAGATTTTAATTTGCTTTTTCCTGCAATGGCTGTTTTGGTCTGGATTGGCATCCGTCGGCTGGAGGACAGTTGTACCTAGGAGTTGTTGTTTGCTGTGCCCACTTTTACCCAAGCACGCTTACGGTCACTCAGTGGCTGGCCATCTCCCGTGCGCCCCTCCATATCTGTTCTCTGCATTTCTCCACCCAGTTCTTGCCCTGGAAGGCTGAACTCTACTAATTACAAGCTTCCTCTCCCTCTGGCTCCTGGTTAGGTTGGGCTAATAGGGGCCAGGGGAAGGAGGAGAATAAGGCAGACCCCCAGCCTACCACAGGCTGGCAGTATCCCTCCCTGCAGGGCACAGCCCTCTCCAGGTCCCACCACCACTCCCTTCCCCCTCCAGGTTTGGGGGTAGTAAGAAGCCTCAGTAGTCCCTGAGGTATTGCATATCCCTTGTGGCTTCCCCACACCCCACCAACACTTTTTAAAATATCCCTTCATTTAATTCTCTTCAAATAACTGGATTTGAGCGTGCCATCTGCTGACTGCTGGGACTTTGATAGATGACAGAAGTCTAAACAAAGTCTTTTTAGATATGGATCTTAGAGTCTTGCTGCCGCCAGCATTCTTACTTCAGCGTGTTAACAGTCAGGTAACCTCTGGGCTGCGCTGGGTTGTTGTAGCTAAAATTAGCATCGTTCTGCTCATGCCAGAGGCGCTGTGCACTATGACCTGGCCGATTAATTATTCCTGCCATTTATGGCCAAGGGAGCGTCCTCAAAGGGTGGCAGACAAACAGTTGTTTGCCTTCCAGAATGTAATAGGCATCTAGTGAGTTTTAATGTTTGACTACAACTGTGAGTTTTTTGGGTTTTTTTTTGTAATGATGATCTCTGTCATTAGACCTAGAGGCCCAACTTACTGGACTGAAGAAAAGATACATTAAAACCGAGAATTCATGGGTAGCATACCAACACGCTTTTTATTCTGGCTTCTCTCTTCCACATTCAGCTGAATGCTTCAGATGACCGAGGAATAGATATTGTTCGGGGACCAATCCTCAGCTTTGCTAGCACAAGGACAATATTTAAGTAAGAATTATTTGGCTTTTTCTCTCTAGAGATTTTGATCAGTGAGATGGTATAGCTTAATTTTTAAATCCTCCCCTTTACCAGTTCATCAAGGTGAAAAATGACTTTGTCAAAAGTATCCATGAAAAAGAGATAAAGTGTGGAGTTGGTGGTAAGAAGTGTTCCGACGCAAATATAAAATAACCTGTACTAGTGGGTTCTTTAGGGAAGCATTCACTTCGTTTTACTCGTTAACTGAGGACTGATTACATCCTAAGTGAGACCAGATGAGGTAGTTTGAAATCAAACAAAAATGAATTGAGATGGGGAAAGCTAACTGGGATGGTGGTGAAGAGATGAAGACTTAGGCATGAGTGAAGGTGGTGGAAGGAAGTGGTGATAGGAGACTTTGCAAAGAGAGAAGAGGGTACCAGGAAACACAATGTAGTAGATGCACAGAAGCTAGACTTCATTTCCCACGAAGGGTTGAGGGAACTCTGGCCAGTTCCTTTCTGTTTGACCGCACGTGTCTGCTTCGGTCAGAGTTCTGGGCCAGAGGGCCTAGTGGCACATGTGGAGCTGAGGGTTTGTGCCTGGAAGTTGGAGGCAGATGGCAGAGATCTTTAGAAGGTGCTGTTGTTTTCCTAGGAAAGGCTTTAAGCTAGTGATCTTGGATGAAGCTGATGCCATGACTCAAGACGCCCAGAATGCCCTGAGGAGAGGTAAGATGGGCTGATGAGTTCATTGAAAGAAGTGGGAACTTTGGACATGAGACATGGCATGGCTTGTTTTTAGTTTTCATTCATTCCATCCTCTGGCCCAGAGAAATCTCCATACATTTCCCCCACCTTATGATCTAGACAAAGTATCTCTGTGTTGCGGGGGGGCTCCTCTTTCAGGTTCAGCATGAGAGCATGAGCACTGGTGTTTCCTCCCCTTTCGGGGGATTCATTTTCAGGGATGAGAATTTGTATCATTTGATGGGAGGTTATGGAAAGTCCTTCATTCCTAAATCGCTGGGTAGACCTTTCTGTTCTTCATACCCATACAAAATGGCCCGGAAACTAATACCTGAAGTTTGCCACACTCAGAAAGCTGACATTTCTTTGCTACTTGCCAAGGGGGTGATTTGGTGGGGAAGGGAGAGTATCCTGTGTGTTTGTCTCAGCCCTTTGCAGGGCTAAGGCAGTTAAATTCTCTTAAAGGACATTGGTAGTCGCCCTCATTAGGATTCTGAGGATAATTGGCCACGAGAGAAGAGCGGTGTCTCGGAGTTTAGGGGGATGGAGTGGGTACAGCACATCTGTAGGAAGAGGAGAAGGGTTAGAATCGCTGGTCCAGCAGCTTTGGCAGCCCTTCTTTGGCCTCTTGTTCAGCTGAGTGACTGTCAGTCTGGGCAGCTCCCCGAGCAGAACGCTGGGTACCTATGCAGTGAAACTGGTGTTCTGAGCGTCTCTGAATTCAGGTCATTGCTCTCTCGAGTGCTCTAAGGCTTCCAGAGAAGGCTCACTGTAGAGTCTGCAAAAAGCCATCCCTCCAGAGAGCCCCACAGGGTAGAAGGTGGAACATCATCAACCCATCAAATATAATTTTACGTGAAAGGGCAGGAATACTGGGACTCATACTTTAATGGGATGGGATGGCAAGAGCCCAGGAATCCTGAAAAAGGAAGTGTTTTGTGAAATCTTACAGAGGGGACATGTTTGTCAGTGCTGAGAAGGCAGTGGTTGATGCCCAATCCTGAATACCCCGGTGATGCCCTCTTTAGTGGCCGGCAGCATCCCCATGTGTTTGCCTTTGTGAATCTTTTCCTGTACCCCTCCATGTGGCGGTAGAAACTTCCAGGGCTCTTTGAAGAATCGGAATGGACTGAGACCTGAGGTGGTTTTGTTTCCCCTTGCCAGTGATTGAGAAGTTTACTGAGAATACCAGATTTTGCCTTATCTGTAACTATCTGTCGAAGATCATCCCCGCCTTGCAGTCACGGTGTACGAGGTTCCGATTCGGTCCCCTGACTCCTGAACTGATGGTCCCACGTTTGGAACATGTCGTGGAAGAAGAGAAGTGAGTATACTGAAAAGCAGGAAAGGTGAGGGCTTTGGGGACCGAGTATAGTATAACTGGGGCCATGGGGTGACTGGCTGGTTTAACTGATCTACATGCCTTTGTAGATCACTGAGCAGAGCACCTGGCACAGGGAAAGCATTAGGGTCTGCTGGCTGTTCTCATGCTTTCTGCTGTCTCACTGACATTCCTCCCCATAAATGTCATTTGGTTTCTTTTGATTTTTCTTGATTCCATCCTCCTCCCTTGGAAGTGGTCCCAATTTCCTCCTACTCTTCTGTCATTGGAAGCTGCGTGCTGCCGCGTCCCTTCTGCTAAGATGCCTCTTGCTTTTTTGACTAGAAGAGAAGGTTCTGAGACGTTACATTCTGTGTGATTAGATGCCAAGTAAGGAGCCATCCTGAGCTGCTGCTTGTTTTAAAGGAAGGGCTTCGGCGCTGTGTTTCTAGCACTCTTGCCTCGCCAAGAGCATAATTTAGACCAGTTCCGCAACAGAGGAATGTTTGGTCGTAAAGAAGGGTCTTTGTAGATTTTGAGTGGGCTTTGATTGCTTACATGAAGCCCAAGTCCCTACAGACTGCAGTGAATTCTACATTGTATAGATCAAGAGAGTATTGGTAACTCCATTTTTGCTTAATCATTCCAGGTCATCTTGTTCCCCTGGTGAATGTCTGCCTTCTCAAGGGGTCTCTAAATCCCGCTGCTTGTTTTCTTTCAGAGTTGATATAAGTGAAGATGGAATGAAAGCACTTGTAACTCTTTCCAGTGGAGATATGAGAAGGGCTCTGAACATTTTGCAGGTACAGTCTTACTTGTAGCAAATCTCGAATCACCATTCAGAACAGTGTTTTCCAGAAAGACATAAGTGACAGTACCACAAGTGTCTAAATTCAGATATCCAGAACTCATAAGACCTTGGTCTTAAAACATGCCAAAGATTCCCCGTCTGTGTTTTGATTAGTTGAAAGAACAATTTGTTGCCAACAAGGGAAAGAGAGGGAAGGATTCTAAGGATTCTGCAGCTGCAGCATAGCCAACAAGCAGCAGTACCTGTGCTGAGGCCTGCTCTTGCCAGCGTAAAAGCGATGGCGTCAGAGTTGATCTGTGCCCATGTCCTGCTGCTGCCTCAGCAGTGTCCTCCTGGCTTGCTGGCAGCTTAGGTCCTGCTGTGATAGCCACTGTGATTCTCCCATCTGCACAGAGCACCAATATGGCCTTCGGGAAGGTGACAGAGGAGACTGTCTACACCTGCACGGGGCACCCGCTCAAGTCAGACATCGCCAACATCCTGGACTGGATGTTGAATCGAGACTTCACCACAGCCTACAGGAGTATCCTTTGTCCTGCCCTCCTGACCGTGTACTAGGTGCCTGAGGTCTGTGGGTGGCCCGGGAGCACAGGCTGCAGCCAGCACCCACACCTTGCTGGCCAAAGATTGCTCAGCTTGCCAAGGGAGCTGAGTATCTGGAGGTGGAGTGGGTGGATGCTTGTGTGTAGCATCCTGAAGTTCTTCCCGAAGGGCTGTGACCTGGGCAAGGCTTGAAGCAGCTTCACTCACAGATGCAAGCGAAGCAGTCAGGCTGTGGGAGGGAAGGTGCAATCATGTTAAAGTGCTCAGCGTCACTCTGGTTTGGCTGTAAAATGAAAAACTAGGTATAGTGGAATAAAGCCTCTTAGGGGATGCAGTTGGCTCTGTTCTCTACTGGGATGAGATGTATCTTTCAGAATGCCCTTACTGCAGATAAAAACAAGAAAAATAAGAATCAGGGCCCAATATGTATTTTATGCTGTATTTTGTATTCAGAATTCTTGGCAGTGTGTTTGTTCTGGAACTTGTTCCCTTTGCCTTAACCTCTCTTCTCTAGATATCATGGAGTTGAAAACACTGAAGGGGTTGGCATTGCATGACATCCTGACAGAGATACACTTGTTTGTGCACAGAGGTAACTTACATCATCGCCTAGTTTGGAAGCTGTGGACAGATGGCATGCTTGGGGTTAAGGGTGGCTAAAACGGAACACAAGGCTGCATTCCTGAAGCCAAGTAACAATGCAGAAATATAAGTCTGACCCCTTGTTTACAGCAGTTTTGTCTTGCTACTGTTGAAAACTGTTCTAAAACCACTCTTCTTAAATTCTCTAGAACTGCTGGGGGTAGAGTACAAAGAAACTCCTGAAGGCTAACATTTTCCCCCTTCCAGGGGTTTATATTTTACAGTAATAAAATATGCATTTTAATTCACTTTTCTAAAAGAAGATTTTTCCCAAAAGGAAAGAGGGAGGAGGAAGATCTGTCTTCACGTAAACCAAAGGCGGTCTTAATTGAGTTTCACGCTTGCTCGTATCATCTACACAGAGAAGCGGTTCTCAGCCAGGGTGGCACACAAGACTCACCCGAAACAATTCAGCCAGCCTCTGGGGGGTGGTCCTGGGTGTCGGTATTTTTTCAGGCTCCCCAGGTGATCCACCGTGAGCCTTGTGGAGAAGCTTTTCCCTCCATGCTGAGACACTCCCATCAGGTCAATGACTGGTTCTATCTGTACCTCTGCAGGCCCTGCACGGCTGGCTGGGGTGTTCACTTCTGCCCCAAAACATGGGTGACTCAAGCCCAGTTCTGCCCCTTACATTGCGGAAGCTGAGTATGAACCCACTTTACAAAATTAATTGTTTTTGAAACTGGGACAGCAAGTGAGAACTCGGCTTTCAAGCTGTGAACTCGCTACCCAATGTTAAAAAAGCAGTGTCGATGACTATTCCGTGTTCTTATGATCTCTTTGGAAACTGCTATAATTTTTTTTTTGCTACCCTATGAAGAATCACAAAGTGGAATGGATACACCGTGAAAAACAACACCATTTTTACTTTCTTACAGGTGTGGTATCCAGTGATAAGCCTGGGACCGCAAGAGAAGTTCAGTGTTAACTAGATGATGTTTAAGCTCATAATTGTGACTTTTTTTAAATAGGACGGAGTGATGCACCTCACTCATTTTATTTTGTTTTTCCTCAGTTGACTTTCCGTCTTCAGTTCGAATACATTTATTGATCAAAATGGCAGATATCGAGTGAGTACTGATTTCCCCGTTTTTAATTCTTTTCCTTTTTTCTGTCATGGGTTTTTATTTCTGCCTGCTTGGTTTCAACTTTCTTTGTCGAAATTACTCATACATTATATAATCTAGTTCTTGGTGGTATTACTGAATGAAACACGCAAGGAAGTATGTTGAGTTGCTTACTTGAAGAAGTGACTCAAACACAAAAGACAGGTCCCAGTCAGTTTCGTATCTGAGACAGAGGTCTCTTAGACTTGCAAAGCATGGCCCACGTTGATTTGGAACATCCTCTTGTTATCTGGGATGCCTATTTCGGTCAGATTTTGAGTTATCGACATCTAGGTCATTTGGGGACGACCAGCGATCCAGCTGTTGTTATGGCATTTTGGCATACTAAAGCATATTGGGGGGAAAAGTAAACATAAACCCAGTTTTCCACTTTGCCTCGTTCAGTAAACACTATCATTAGCCCCCAGTGGAGCTGGCAGCTGTCATTTAAGTAACAAAGCATTGGGTTCAAAATAGATGTCAACATAGGCACACTCATTTGCTGGTCATTGGCTTTTACATCAACAAATTAGGTCACTTTTCACCACTTTGTGAATATTAGGATTTTGCATTTGCCTGGGTACTTAAAAGGTAGCAAGAAGAGCTGCCAATGTCCTGCTTCACTGAGTAGACGGAACCACAGGTACGTCAACCAGAATTCCTGGTGAAATGTCTTAGTTATGAGGAAGGAAACCCTAGTTAGAATTCTTCTCAATGCATTTTGTGGATAAAGAAATAACCCTTGCTCACATAAACTCTGCAGATCCCTGTACAGTCAGAGCGGTGTGAAAGTTCAGAACGCTGCTACTGGTAACGGATTTTTTTTTTTTTTAGTATTTTTCCTCACCAGTTTGAATCAGATTTATAAATGAATGTTTGAGGGCAGGGAAGAAAATATTAGGAGGACACATACAAGATTTCTGTCCATGATAAATTTTTATCTTTCCCATTCCCCTCCCTCAATAGATTTTCAGTCTTTGATCCCTGTTGTTCTCTTGTCAAATGCAACTGTTCATGGTCTTCTTTAGTCTTACCTTTTGTTTAACTTCTTTTAGGTACAGACTTTCTCTTGGTACCAGTGAGAAGATTCAGCTGAGTTCCCTTATTGCTGCTTTTCAAGTCACCAGAGACCTGATCGTTGCACAGGCCTAGATTCCAAGGCCCATTTGCTACAATTCTCAGGGTCCAGCAGTGACCAGAGACCGGAGCATTCAGTTACTGGACGGACTGCTGCCCTGGGCTGGTGGGATAAAGCCACAGTCACCCCAGGTCTTGGAAGATTCCATCCCATGCTTGGGTGGGCAGACATCAGAAAGTACTGCGTTTGTGGCAGTTTGGAGCAGGGATGTGCAAAACAGTTTTAATGTACAGTTATCTTATTGTACTGCCCATTTTACAGAAGGAAATAAAACTTGTCAGCCTTAAGGCTTCTACCCATCAGTTGCTTGGATGACATGGCAGGAAACTGGCCTACCCTATCTTGGTTTACATCATGTAAGGCTTTCAAATCTAACATGGTCCCTGTGTCTTTCAACTCTGGGTAAAGAGAAGATCTCCAAAATTCAGTTCACATATATAATCTTGGCACTGTATCTGTATCTACTTTAAATAGGTATTAACGGATTTCTGGCAAAGACTATTATACTCTTATAAAACAGAGTCAATTCTCTTATTTTAAAAACTGGACTGTTTATTTCTCCTCTTGAAGTAAAAGTTACCAGCAGCTTCCTAGTTGTGGTGTGGACTGAAGGAAAAAAAAATTTAAATATAACATAGAGTTAGCCTTTCAGCTACGCCATTAGGTACCAGTGGTTGTACAAAGCTCACTTGTTTAATGCAAGACATGTGAGATTAAGCCTGACTAAACCTAGAACTGAAAGGACTAGGATTTTCGTACAAGTTTAGCAGCTTATTTTACAGCAGTTCTGCTGCATTTATGTTCACGTTCTTCATTAAAAAAAAAAAGTTTGGTTGTTACAAGTGACCCTCCTCAGCTAGGTATGAAGATGCTAGCTAACTCAACTTGCATTTGTATTAAAGTCTTCTCCGTCTCTGAAATCACAGAAGAAACTTTCCATAGCAGGCTAGTCTTTAACAAAGGTATTGGATTATTCCCTAGCAAGGGAGAAGTCTGCTATTTCCAACACAGAAGAGCTGCTCCCTCGGGGCACCAGCAGGGGTCTGAAGGCTGATGGCCAAGTGAGGCCAACAGGAAGGCATCTGGGAACTCAGGCTATACAATATGTCATATTTCAAGATAACCATAAACTAAAACATCCAGTTCATTGTCAGCTATCTTGTATTACTTGTTCTAAGCGGTGATTTTTTTTTTTTCCTTAATAGAAAAAAATGAAACAAAGAACCAAAAGTTTTTAACTGTTTTTTCCCTTCAATGAAAGCCTCTCATTTTGAAAAGAAATATTTTTCTTCAATAACAAAGGTGACAGAGGACGGCCCTCTACTTTCTCAACAATTTTGTAATGTTAACTGATCTCCAGAAAGAACCCATTAAGAAAGCCAAAGGATACAGTGTTGCATTTCTTTTAAAAATAATTTAAAATATATTAAATTTCCTAAGGCAGATTGTGTTTGAATGAGGTGTCTTGATTGGGTAACTATATGCCACTGAAGGAGAACGGTGCTATTTTTGTTCAGGGGACAGAGTTGAGACCGGCTCATTAGTCCAATGAGGTTCAACAGCAAAGACAGATTTCACACCAGAACGTCAGCTAAAGTGAGGACAACGCCAATTCTTTGCACAATTAAGAGACATCTCGCAACTGTTCGACTTAAGGACTCTGGTTTTTAGATACCATTGAGAAAAACACAGTTGTACCTTAACATCCATTGAGAAAACACAAATAAATATGCAAACTCCTGAAAACTCAGTAGCCATTTTAAAGGTCATGCAGTTGAGGAATATATCCTTTTGTAATCTTACACAAACCTGTCATCTCCTGCACATGCACACCACTGTTAGAAACAATAATAGTGTCTTTACCAGTCAAGAACACACCTTCTAATTCACCTGGAATTAGTTAAGCTAACACCTCATACCAATGGCTCCACGAAAACTTTGTCCTGTGCGTCAGAGGGGAGCCAGAGGAAGGAAAGCACTTGCCAACATCAAAGTAGCTCTGACCACAGCAGGAGAAAACTTAAAACAAGCTACCACTGCACTGGAGAAACCTAACAATGACAGTTACTAGGCAGAAGTCATACGTT
This sequence comes from Dugong dugon, assembly GCA_030035585.1. Classification (NCBI taxonomy): domain Eukaryota; kingdom Metazoa; phylum Chordata; class Mammalia; order Sirenia; family Dugongidae; genus Dugong; species Dugong dugon. The sequence continues at coordinate 15,421,392 of CM057476.1, forward strand.
CCCGTTGAGGGAAATTAACTTCTCTGCCACTAAACAGAGGCTCTTGAGGCCCAGTTACTTTATTATCAGAACATCAATAACTGCACTTTGAATCAAAACGACTAGAAAGAGTTCAACATCGCTGTCTATGAGTGGACTTAAGATTTACAGTGAGGCTCTGCGGCTGGAGGAGTGGAATCCACGCCTCTAGACTGCCTTTCACAGGTCAGAGAAAAAGACCCAGGACTCGTCCACTGGAATCTGGTTTTGCTACATTCTATTCATAATCCCAAACAGAAGCTGTACTTCCGTCCAAGACCAGATGTCTGGCCCATTATTCCAGCTACTCCTTTGCCAGGAAGATTTAGCCTGCTACAAAGAAAACACGACTCCACGGAGCGTTGCTTAAAAAGTCCTGTATGTGAGGAACTCTTTCATTTTCTTGGGTATTGGCAGTGCTAGGACTTGGTAAGTTGTTAGGAAACTTCGAAGGGCTTTCCGGCATAAGTGCTTCAGTGATGACAGGACCCTAGGAGCTGTCCAGAACTGAACATGGCCATCTCTTGTCCTGAAACAAAAGAGAAATCAGTGAGCTGAGACACGCTGGATGTCTGTCTTCACTGTGATGGATATGAATGCATCTACTCTGACTCGAATAGCAGGGGACTCCAAGAGTCAAAGGCAGCCTGGACTGCAGAAATGGAGGGAAAGGCTGTGGTGCTGCATAATTAAAGCTGCTGACAGCATTTTAAAAACCCAAAACACCTTTGATGCCAACGCGATTTATCTCTGTCAGCACAGACCTAAATCAGACTATTCAAATTAACAGAGGAAGAGTGCCACCTGCTGAATTATAGATGTTATCTGTAAGGTGGTCTCTTTGCCCTAAATGGTTTCCCATACAAATTCTTAATATACATGCCCTCTTGTGGACTTGCCCATTAGGTGGTACGAATTGTAGATCTTTAATTACACTTAAGTTAAACATTAAGAGGAAGTGATCAACTATATTGGCAGAATGGAATATCAGAATTTTAAATAATGTTGGATGCCCTTAAACGCTACCTCATAGGCAAGAAAATTCTAGATGCCTTCTTTCCCTAAAAAGCTACATGGTACACTCAACAGAAACTGCTACCCATCTGTTCAACTAACATACATACCCTGTGGCAATAACTCCACCATGTGGAAAAAATGTGCAGCAAAGACCATTGGTCATAGGAGCAAATGCAATGGGAGTTTTCAGTTCCAGGGCCCAGATCCTGAGGAGTCTGGACGAGAGAGAAACGCACATTTACACCAGAACTGACCTGAGGCCAGGCTGTGCAGGTAATGCTGCAATTACGTGCAAGCACTTGATCGGAGGCTGAGCAAACAGATTTCTCCTCCTCACCTGTCATCTGCCACCGTTGCAAGGTACAAGCCTTCAGGAGAGAAGCACACGGATCTCAGCGAGCTGATGTGGACATCACTGTCGTCCATAGGGGTGTCAAGCTGGGTGTGACTGAGGAGGAAAGAAACTGGATGGGAGGCGTGGAGTGACGCCTACCCCACCCCACCTCCAGGCAGGAGACCAAACTATGAAAAGGCTCAGGAAAACCAAAGATAAAGCAGACTGGAAAAAAGAGCATTTCAGAAGGCCCCAAGCATCCTGTGGAGGGGGCTGAAGGGTTACTAACACCTCCTTGTGCTGATTTCTTTATGCAAAGTAGGTCAACCCTCACTTAATGCCACAGTACAAACTGAAAGTCTTTTTTAGGCTAAGATACATGGTAACTGTAAGATTAACCATTATTTGCTTCACAAATCAACAGAGACAAAGGGAAAAAGTAGACCAAGTTTGTGAAAGCATAAAACTTCATTCTGGAAATAATGGTTTTTGATAAGAGGATCATTCTGAACTTGTTAGTACAGTTATTAGTAAATGGAAATAAAAAGTCACTTTAAAGTTTCATAATGCTGAATCCACAGACGCAAAGACAGCCTCCTAGAGCAGAAGAGTTGAAGACACTGAGGTCTAATTTGGAGACTCTGACTGACAGTGGGACACGCACACGCACACCACTGCCTGGGAATAAGCATTTCAGTCCCAGACCCACTGCATCTTTTTACCCCAGCTGTCCTTTCCCATGCCCCACACTCTCTAAGAGGCACATGTCTGATCCAAGGTGCATTTCTCATCAGTCACCCCACAAGGAAGTCTTAAGCAGTTCAGTCCTTACTGGAGTGACCTCAGCCTCTCGCCAGTATAGGGATCCCACATGATCACATTGGTGTCGTAAGAAGCTGTGACGAGCAAGGCAGAGTCGGGGGAGAAGTCACAAGAGACAACACTGCTTTGGTGGCCCTCTAGCTTCCGGATTAACGTGTAGGAGCGCATGCTCCATAGGAAGACCTGCAAAGAACAAGAGGGGCCTGGTTAGGGATGTTAACCAAGTGCTTAAACAAAGTGCGGAAGAGGCACTGCCCACGTTTCCCTCTTCAGTCCCACAGCCAGGTGAAGCCACCCCTTTTCTACAGTTCTGCCAAATGTTATCACACAGATTTAAATAAAGTAACAGGTGTGGATTCTGGAGGTGCTAACCAAAGGACATGTTCATGGAGCCTACTTTAACCCAGGTGCTGTCAGGTCTAGTCTGACTCTTGGTGACCCCATGTGTGTCAAAGTAGACCTGTGCTCCATAGGGTTCTCAGTGGCTGATTTTTCAGAAGTAGATCATCAGGCCTTTCTTCTGAGGCACATCTGAGTAGCACAGAACTCCCATCTTTCCATTAGCAGCCAAGTGCGTTAACCATTTGCACCACCTAGAGGTTCCAGAGCTTACTGTGAGGGAGAATAAACCAGGCAGACCTTAGGAAGACTGCCAGCTAAAATGTACCTGTAGAGACTCTTGCGTTCCCCTTCTGAGCCCTGTTTGCAAATAGGGTATATGTGCTGAGGAGGACCAAAGCCAATTGCTACCTTTTCTCTCCACTTACAACCAAAAGTAGGGGCCACAGGTGAACTCCAGGGCTCCCCACAAAGCAGTGGCACCCTGGCTTGCCATTCTACACTCCCCTTCCCCCACCATGTCTACTGAACCATGGAAATCTGCTCAAAGACTATTATGTCTGACCCAGCTCATCACTTTCAGCCTTTTTGAAAATCATTAAACAAAAATAGCATTTTCTTTTCTTTAAGATAACTCACTTTCACAGAGTTCCAAACCTCAAACGAATGATCAACCAACTGGGCCGTACAAAACAGTGAACTCTCAACTTTCATGAATTAGTCACAGCAAACACCTCAATGCAAATACAGAATTCAAACACAACCTGTTCCCAAATGGCTCTTGGGCTTCCAATACTTTTTTTTTTTTTAAAACAGACAGGATTTCAGAGCAAAGGTCAACAAGTAACTGTACATTTTCTGATTTGAACTGGAAATCTTAATTAGATGAACATAACAGGTTCAAAGGAAATTTGGATCCACTGTGGGTTGCAACTTTTAAAATCTTAGACTCCAAGGGGAAAAGAAAGTAAAAAATGCCCCTTTATCATTTTGTAAAGGCACACAGCCCTCCGACGATGGGAGAAAACCTACTTTTTCAAATACCTCCTCTCTTTGGGTTCACGTTAAAGTGCATATCACAAGCGAATCTGCAGGAGGAGGCCAGGGCCCACCAGTGCCTCCAGTTGGGGCTGATCTGCTCCAGACCTCTTATGTCTCGCTGAACTAAAGCCATAAAGGAAACGGCACCCAGCGTTTGAGACTTACAGACTTCTCTCCAGCTGCAGAACACAGCATGCTGCAGTCCGGGGAGATAGAGCAGCAGTATACCCACTGCAGGTGGCCCGTTAACACCTGGATCTGTTTACCTGGCAGAAAAAAAGAAGTAAATGGTGAACCAACCCCTAAAATGGCAAAGCAGGAAGACAAAGGACTGGTAGTAATGCCCCACCCACCCAGTACATCAATCTGGTTGTCTATTAGCTGAAGTCCAAAGCCCACTGCTTTAATGCAGAGAAAGCAAAATGGCAGGATTTGTCATTTAAACACCAGAAACCTATTAAAACGATATTCTAATGCCCAAGGGAAATTACTGTCTACCAATTCATCAAAAACTACAAGACTAACCACTACGGAAAACGATATGGCACCTCCTTAAAAAGCTAGAAATAGAAGTACCACTCCTAGGAATATATCCTTTTCTAGAAAAGTAAGAGCCATCACAAGAATAGGCATATGCACACCCATGTTCACTGCAACATTGTTCACAACAGCAAACAGATGAAAACAACCTAAATGCCCATCAGCAGATGAATGGATAAACTATGGTACATGCTCACAATGGAACACTACGCAATGATCAAAGAACAGTGATGAGTCCGTGAAATATCTCACAACATAACTGGAGGGCATTATGCTGAGTAAAATAAGTCAATCATAAAAGGGCAAATGTTGTATGAGACCACTATCACAAAAACCCAAGAAAAGGTTTACACACAGAAAAAAACAATCTTTGATGGTTATGAGGGAGGGGAGAGGTGGGGACGGGAAATCACTAACTAGATAGTAAACAAGTGGTAACTCTGGTGAAGGGAAAGAACGCACAATATACGAGAAGTCAGCACAGCCTGACCAAGGCAAAGTCATAGAAGCTTCTTAGATACATCCAGATACCTTGAGGGATTGAGTTACTGGGGCTAAAGGCTGGGGAACATGGTCTCAGGGGATATCTAGGTCCACTGGCATAACATAGTTCATAAAGAAAAAAACGTTCTACATCCTACTTTGGTGAGTAGCTTCTGGGGTCTTAAAAGCTTGCGAGTGGCCATCTAAGATACATCTATTGGTCCCATCCCATGTGGAGCAAAGGAGGGTGAAAAAAAACAAAGACACAAGGAAAAGATTAGTCCAAAAAACTAATGGACAACACAAACCACAGCATCCACCAGCCTGAGCCCAGAAGAGCTAGATGGTGCCTGGCTACCACTACTGAGGACTCTGACAGAGATCACAATTGAGGGTCCTGGACAGAATGAGAGAAAAATGTGGAACAAAATTCAAATTCACAAAAAAAAAAAAAAAAAAGACCAGACTTACTGGTCTGAGAGAGACGGAAGGAAATCCAAGACTATGGCCGCTGGACACCCTGCTCAGAACTGAAGCCACTCCCTAAGTCCACCTTTCAACCAAAGATTAGACAGGCCTATAAGACAAACAATAACACGTGAGGAACGCGCTTCTTAGTTCAAGTATACGAGACCAAATGGGCAGCACCTGTCCAAAAGCAAAGACGGGAAGGCAGGAAGGGACAGGAAAACTGAACTAATGGACATGGGAAACCCAGAGTGGAAAGGAGGAGAGTGCTGACAATTGCAGGGATTGCAACCAATGTCACAGAACAATTTGTGTATAAATTTTTGAATGAGAAACTAATTTGCACTGTAAACTTTCACCTAAAGCACAATAAAATTAAAAACAAAACTACAAGACCAGCAGGGCAAAGATGGACATAAATAAGGTACCCTTCAGTAGGAAAGCCCTGGTGGCGCAGTGATTAAAGAGCCACTTTGCAGGAGAAAGATATGGCAGTCTGCTTCTGTAAAGATTTACAGCCTTGGGAACCATGGGGCAGTTCTACTCTGTCCTATAGGGTCACTTTAAGTCGGAACTGAACTGACAACAATGGGTTTGGTTTTGGATTTTGGTAGCAGAGAACTTTCTTATCAGATCTCCAACCTCAAGTACCCTGAATGGTTTCCCCATCATCACAAGGATCCCATTCCAGACTCTCACTCTCCTCAACCTTTGCTGGGGTGTCAGATGAGCAGGTGTGGAGTCATTAGGGACACGTGCCCTGGAGCCAGACAAACTTGGGTTTACTCAGTGCATAACCAAGATTACTCACATAATCTCCCTGGGTCTCAGATTTTAGAAAAACTGAATGTCATTCATGGGGGAATGGCTGAATACATGAGGGCATATCCACTCCTTTAATGCAGGTGGTATTAGAGCTATAGATTTTGCATTGTTTAATGAAAAAAAGCAACATGCAGAAAAAAAATATGAAGAGCATTTCTCACTTCACAAAATAACCCCCAAATGCCTGAATGTTTATGTGTGTGTCTGTATCGTTGTTAGTTGCTGTTGAGTTGATTCTGACTCACGGTGACCCCCCATGTGCAGAGCAGAACTGCTCCATAGGGTTTTCAAGGCTGTGACCTTTCAGAAGCAGGTCATCAGATCTGTCTTCTGGGGCACCTCTGGGTGGATTTGAACCACCAACTTTTTGACTGGTAGTCGAGCACTTAACTGTTTGTGCTACCTAGGGACTCCTTCTGTCTGAATGGGTTTACACAATTAGAGAAAAATATGGAAAGTTATACACTAGGCTCTGCTAGTGAGTTTATTTACTTTGAACATTTTATTGTTGTTTAGGTGAAAGTTTACAGAGCAAATTCGTTTCCCATTCAACAATTTACACACAGCTTGTTTTGTAACATTGGCTGCAAATCCCTGAATGTGTCAGCACTTTCCCCACTTCCTCCCTGAGTTCCCCAGGCCCATTCGCCCAGCTTTCCCGCCCCTACAGTCCTTCTGAACTTTGCTTTCGGGGCAAATGCTGCCCTTTCAGTCTCATACAGATGACTGTTCTGCGGTGCACATTTCTTACTGGTGTTCTTGTTCATTTTATGGGCCTGAAAGCTCATCTCCGGGAGTGGGTTTGCTTCTAGGTTTGAAGGGTGTCTAAGGGCCACAGTCTCTACCAGACCAGTAAGTCTGGTCTTATTTATGAGTTTGAATTTTGCTCTACATTTCTCTCCCACTCTATACACAAGTTTCTTAACGTGGGTTAGCAGACGGCAGGGGGTGGGGTAGAGAGGGAAATGCAACCGAAGGGAAGATAAGAGGAAGAACCAAAAAAGAAAGAGCCAACCAAAAAAACCAAAAGGAAAAAGGAATTTTTAATAAACATGTATATGGTCATGCATATCTATTTACAAAGTTTATAGGTATGTGTATTTATAAATTTTTTTTTTTTTTTATTGTACTTCAGGTGAAGGCTTACAGAACAAATAGTTTCTCATGTAACAGTAGTACACATGTTGTTTTATGACATTGGTTAACCCCACAACATGTCAACCCTCTCCCTTCTCAACCTTTTTTTTTGGTGAAAATACACATAGCCAAAGACACACCATTTCAGAAATTTCTACATGCAGTTCAGTGACATCGACCACGCTCTTCCAATTGTGCTGCTATTCTCACTTAAGATGAAGGCTTACAGAACAAAATAGTTTCTCATTTAACAGTTACTACAAATGTTGTCCTATGACAATGGTTAACAATCTCACAACACATCAACAATATCCTTACTCAACCTTGGGTTCCCTATCACCAGCTTCCTTGTCCCCTTCTGCCTTCTGGCCCTTGTCCCTAGACTGCTGTACCTCATTAGTCCCATTTGGTTTTATGGGGCTGTCCACTCCCAGGCTGAATGGTGAACCTCAGAAATGACTTCACCACTTAGCTAAAAGGGTGTCTAGGGGCCATACTCTCGGGGTTTCTCCAGTCTCCTTTAGGCCAGTAAATCTGGTTTTTTTGTGAGTTACAGTTTTGTTCTACATCCTTCTCCAGCTCTGTCCAGAACCCTCTGTTGTGATTCTGGTCAGAGCAGTCAATGGTGGTAGCCGGGGACTCAGTCTGGTGGAGGCCTTGGTAGCTGTGGTCCATTAGTCCTTAGGACTAAATTTTTCTTTGTATCCTGTTCTCTTCATTCTCCCTTCCTCCCGGAGGGATGAGACCAGTGGAGTATCTTAGATGGCTGCTCAAAGGCTTTTAAGACCCCCGATGCTACTCACCAAGGTAGAATGTAGAACTTTGTCTTTATAAACTGTGTTATGCCAATTGAGCTAGATGTTCCCCAAGACCATGGTCCCAACATCCCTCCACCCAGCAATTCAGTCCCTCAGGGAGTCTCGATGTGTCTATGGAGCTTCCATGACCTTTCCTTATACAAGTTGTGCTGGTTTCCCCTGTACTGCGTACTGTCTCACCCTTCACCCAAGATACCACTTATCTACTGCCTATTTAGTATTCCCCCCCCACCCTTCCCATCCCTGGTAACCAACAAAGATTGTTACATTTTGTGTGTGAACTTTTTCATGGGTTTTTACAATAGAGGTCTCATACAATATTTGTCCTTTTGTGATTGACTTATTTCACTCAGCATAATGTCCTCCAGTTTCATCCATGTTATGAGATGCTTCACAGATTCATCGTTGTTTTAAATAAATTTAAAAAAAAAAAGTCATTCATGGTTTTTCAGCAGCCTCCCAGCGTAGTTCTGAGTACTAAACAAATAAAGTCAAAGCTGTAGGGCAGTGGCCGGTACCCAGGAACACTACTTTCTTCCCCTCTTCTCCCGTAAATGCCCTCATGACTGGCCTCGCCCATTCCGCCCACTCTCAGCCATCCTTACGTAGTCCTCCCTTCCCAACCACCACATGATCTCCAAAGCAGCTCCGGGCACCTTCCTTAGACAGCCGGCCACATGCTGCCTCCGTATGCTCATTACAGCTCTAAAACGGAATCCTTTGAGAAGCCTTCCCAGTCAGCAGGCCTATGTTAGACTGTAGGATTACCAGGTGGCAACGATAGGCAGACACTGTCTACGGACCTCTCTTGGTGATTAGATGCCTTCAGATGAGAACACTGTAAGCACCTCCTGAATTCTGTTTTTTTTCACAAGCGATCAGGCTCATTTCTAAGCATCAGAGGAGACGGTCCCCTCTCATGGTTATGGGGAGCTGGGAGAGCTATGGCTCAGCCAAGAGCCCAGTACCTTTGTCTGCTCAGGGATGGTGCCTCATCACAAACCATCCACACTACCATTTCTTCCTTCCACCTGACCTCAACCCCTCCGTCCCTGCCCACTTTGGGGAGAAATGACATGGCAATAAATTTCCCTTCCCTATGTCACCTTTCCAGTTAAGGATCAAAAGCTGAGATGTCTAGAATTCTTTTCTGGGTCATTCCTTATATAGTTCTGCTCGAGACAAAACTCCCCAAAAGCTGAACCCCTCTAGTCAGAGAGAATTATTCTAGGCCTACTTCTACTTCATAAGGAAACCGTCTATCTCTAACAGGAACGGCACAACATTAACTTCTTATAGGTCAGCGGTGTTCAACCTGGGAAGACTCTGTCCCCCAGGGGACATGTGGCAATGTCTGAAGACATTTTTGGTTTTCACAACTGGAGGTAGTGCTATTGGCATTTAGTCGGTAAAGGCCATGGACAGCCCCCCACCACAAAGAATTATCCAGTCCAAAATGTCAACAGTGCTGAGGCTGAGAAACACTGTTCTAAATCATGTATTTTCAACAGGGGAGATACCATGTTAAAGGGGGCAAAAATTTGGGGGGCCAAAAAAAACCTTTTTTTAAATGTACAAAGCATAGATATACATCCAGTACATACAAAGACATGAGTATATCTGTGGTATTAAAATCTCATGAAGGACCAGGGATGTAAAAGACCTATACAAAGAAAACTACAAAACACTACTACATGAAACCCAAAGGGATCTACATAAATGGAAAAACATACCATGCTCATGGATAGGCAGACTCAACATTGTGAAAATGTCAATTCTACCCAAAGCAATTTACAAATACAACGCAATCCCGATCCAAATACCAACAACATTCTTCAAAGAGATGGAAAAACTAATCATTAACTTTATGTGGAAAGGGAAGAAGCCCCGAATAAGTAAAGCACTACTGAAGAAGAAGAATAAAGTTGGAGGACTCACACTACCTGACTTTAGAACCTACTATACAGCTACAGTAGTCAGAACAGCCTGGTACTGGTACAACGACAGATACATTGACCAATGGAACAGAATTGAGAACCCAGATGTAAATCCATCCACCTACGGTCACCTGATCTTCGACAAGGGCCCAAAGTCCACCAAATGGGGAAAAGACAGTCTTTTAAACAAACGGTGCTGGCAAAACTGGATATCAATCTGCAAAAAAATGAAACAGGACCCATACCTCACGCCGTATACAAACACTACTTCAAAATGGATCAAAGACCTGAACATAAAGCCTAAAACTATAAAGTTCATAGAAGGAAAAATAGGACCAACACTTCAGGCCTTAATACATGGTATTAACAGGATACAAACCATAACCATCAACACACAAACCCCAAAAGATAAGCTAGATAACTGGGATCTTCTAAAAATCAAACACCTATGCTCTTCAAAAGACTTCACCACACGAGTAGAAAGAGAACCTACAGACTGGGAAAAAATTTTTGGACAGTACAAGTCAGACAAAGGTCTAATCTCCATAATCTACAAGAAAATCCAACACCTCTACAACAAAAAGACAAATAATCCTATTAAAAAATGGGCAAAGGAAATGAACAGACACTTCACCAAAGACGACATTCAAATGGCCAACAGAAACATGAGGAAATGCTCGCGATCACTAGCCATTAGAGAAATGCAAATGAAAACCACAATGAGATGCCATCTCACCCCAGCATTACTGGCACGAATCAAAAACACTGGAAATAACAAATGTTGGAGGGGCGGCGGGGAGATGGGAACTCTTATGCACTGCTGGTGGGAATGCAAAATGATACAACCATTTTGGAAAATGATATGGCGCTTCCTCAGAAAGCTAGAAATAGACATACCATTCGATCCAGCAATCCCACTCCTGGGAATATATCCTAGAGAAATAAGAGTCGTCACTCGAATAGACATATGCACACCTATGTTCATGGCAGCACTGTTCACAATAGCAAAACGATGGTAACAACCTAAATGCCCATCAACAGATGAATGGATAAACAAACTATGGTACATACACACAATGGAGTACTATGCAACGAGAAAGAACAACGATGAATCTGTGAAGCATCTCATAACATGGATGAAACTGAAGGACATTATGCTGAGTGAAATAAGTCAATCACAAAAGGACAAATATTGTATGAGACCTCTATTGTAAAAACCCATGAAAAAGTTCACACACAAAATGTAACAATCTTTGTTGGTTACCAGGGATGGGAGGGGTGGGGGGGAAATACTAAATAAGCAATAGGTAAGTGGTATCTTGGGTGAAGGGTGAGAAAGTACAAAATACAGGGGAAACTAGCACAACCTGTACAAGGAAAGGTCATGGAAGCCCCATAGACACATCCAAACTCCCTGAGGGACTGAATTGCTGGGCGGAGGGCTGTGGGGACCATGGTCTCGGGGAACATCTAGCTCAATTGGCATGACACCGCTTATAAAGACAATGCTCTACATTCTACCTTGGTGAGTAGTGTCTGGAGTCTTAAAAGCCTGTGAGCGGCCATCTAAGATACTCCACTGGTCTCGTCCCTTCGGGAGCAAGGGAGAATGAAGAGAACAGGATACAAGGAAAAGATTAGTCCAAAGGACTAATTGTCCACAGCTACCAAGGCCTCCAGCGGACTGAATCCAGTACAGCTAGATGGTGCCCGGCTACCACCACTGACTGCTCTGACCAGGATCACAACAGAGGGTTCTGGACAGAGCTGGAGAAGGATGTAGAGCATAATTCTAACTCACAAAAAAAAAAAGACCAGATTTACTGGCCTAAAGGAGACTGGAGAAACCTTGAGAGTATGGCCCCCAGACACCCTTTCAGCTCAGTGGTGAAGTTACCTCCGAGGTTCACTGTTCAGCCTGGGAGTGGACAGCCCCGTAAAACCAAATGAGACTAACGAGGTACAGGAGTCCAGTGACAGGGGCCAGAAGGCAGAAGGGGACAAGGAAGCTGGTGATAGGGAACCCAAGGTTGAGTAAGGATATTGTTGATGTGTTGTGAGACTGTTAACCATTGTCGCAGGGCAACATTTGTAGTAACTGTTAAATGAGAAACTATTTTGTTCTGTAAGCCTTCATCTTAAGTGAGAATAACAGCACAATTGGAAGAGCATAGTCAATGTCACTGAACTGTGTATGTAGAAATTTTTGAAATGGTGTGTCTTTGGCTATGTGTATTTTCACCAAAAAAAAAGGTTGAGAATTTAGAGGGTTAATATGTTGTGGGGTTGTTAACCAATGTCATAAAACAACATGTGTACTACTGTTTCATGAGAAACTATTTGTTCTGTAAGCCTTCACCTGAAGTACAATAAAATATAAAAAATAAAATCAAATCTCATGAGGGGTGGTGAATAAGAAAAAATATCTAAAAAGGCTCCTTAGGAAGTGATAATGGTCGGAAAGGGGTGCAGGAAGTTGAGGAACACTGCTCGGGATACAAAAAAAAAGCCATTGGTAAAGTGAAGCAAAGGGGCAAACAGAGTATTTCTGAAGTTGCCAAGCAGTTCCATCCCCTACCGTGTTTATTTAGGTCCCAGATGCGAAGAGTCTTATCCCGCGACGCAGACACCAGAATCAAACTGCCACTGGGTGTGAAGCTCAGATCTCTCACAACATCTTGGTGGCCGGAAAGGTTCAAAAGCTGGAGCCCTAGCATGGGAGCAGAGGCACTTGGTCAGTGGGAGTAGTGGCACCCTGCCTGCCAGGCCCTGCTTTACCCCTGGGCCACCTGGGCGCCGGCAGCCCCTCTGGGGCCTGATCAGAACACACACATGAGCCGCCCAGCACCTCATGCCAGCCAGAAATGACTACCTGTTTGCACCTCCCAAATCTTGATCTGCCCATCGTTGAGTCCCGTGGCAAGGATCAGGCACGAGACATCTGGCACCTGGGGATGGTGGCGTGCCCAGAGTCTCCTACTGGGTGGAGAGGGCCACGGGCTAAAGGCCAAGCCCCACACAATCTGACCGCAGTCCAGGGTCTTCTCCTTTGGGCTGCCTCGCCCTTTTGGATCATTTTTGCTGCTTCGGCTTTTGGCTTCAAACCCTTTAGGGATGCTGAGGGAAGAAGAGATTTCTTAATGAGTCTGAAATTGTTACCAGGTCAACTAACCTTCCATCCTGGGCTACCTAAGACTTTGAAGTCCTAGAAACAAAGCGTGGTGTGACTTTTCTTTTTAGAAGTCGTGTAACAGCAACTTTACTGGCCCTGGCTCACCTGTCTTGTGGGATAACTAGTTCACAGACACTCCAGGGAGCCATACGTTTGTTCAGAACGCTCTCTTGGGTTTTGATGCATGGAAGGCAAGATCCAAGCATACTGTGGGTCTGGAATTAGGACAGACATAAGGCCTGAATACCCATCTGCTGATCTCCCCTTTAGCTTAGAAAGTCCAAAAGCCAAAAACCCGTTGCCGTCAAATCAATCCAACTCGTAGCGACCCTACAGGACAGAGCCGATCTGCTCCATAGGATTTCCAAGGCTGTAATCTTTATAGAGCAGACTGCCACATCTTTCTCCTGTGGAGCAGTTGCTGAATTCTGAGCCACTGACTTTTCAATTAGCAGCCAAACACTTTAACCACTGCGTCACCAGGGATCCTTCAGAAAGTCCCAAGGAGCTGGAAAATAAATCCCTTTCTTGATAATACAGGTTGTTTGGTACATGTGATTTCCTCCTTCACTGCTAAGTTTCAATTAATGAGGAAGGAGGCCCTTTCACTTATTTCCCTGATGGTGCATCTAAGCACAGGAACCAGCCACAGCTGTTCAGAGGTGCACCTGACCTGAAAGATCTCTCAGCCCACCATGTCCTTTCATGTTCCACTTACAGTGAAACAGAAGCCCAGGTAAGCTAAGTGAGGTTCATTCCTTAAGAAGGAGGGCCCTGTCCACCACCCCGCCTTGCAGACAATGTCTCAAAGGCATGAGCACTCAAACAGCCCAGCCCGGGGGGTTGTTCCTCAAACACAAGTCTACTCTGTTTGTGGTAAATTTTATCAATGCCAGTAACAAATCCTACTTTTCTATGTGACTCTGACCACACTCAGGTGTATATCAAACTGAGGGTGATGAGATTTAGATAAAACAAAATGGAGATGACAAAGCTGGATCTCAAGATGAGTTCAGATTCGGTTCCATGAGAAATCCATGTTCAACGTGTATGTAACTGAACCTCCTTATGCACTACATGTGTTCCCAAAAAGTTGTAAGTCACATTTTTGTCAATTGTCTGCTTTAAACGTTTGAAAGTATTTTAACCAATGCAGGTCTTAGTTCCCTGATCTGTAAAATCAGAAGGAGGAAATGAGGCAAGTGTAGGTTCCTTCAGCTCTAAACATCTATTAGGCTAAATCAGAGGCTGGCAAACTATAGCCCAGGTCAGCAGTCTGTTTTTGTAAATAAAGTTTTATTGGAACACAGCCACACTTTTTTTTACTATTGTCTGGATGTTTTCATGCTACAAAGGCAGAATTGAGTAGTCGTGACAGAGACTGCAACCGAGACACTATGGCCCACAAAACCTAAAGCATTTACCATCTGGCTCTTTGCAGAAAAAGTATGCTGATTCCAGGTCTAAATGACAAATGTGATCTGGAAATTAATTTTTCTGGCAAAACAATCTGAATGTAATTGTGAACATCTTTCAGTTGGGCCTTCCCTCTTGTGGTCAGCACTAACCACCCCTGCCAGGCCACACACTGTGCAGACCTGCCTAGACCTGGCACAGGTCCCCGAGTTTGCCATCACAGCAAGAAGCACTCAAAAAGCAGGCTACACCTTGAGCAATGCACTCTTTGAAAGAATTATCTATATAAGAACAAATTGACAGCAGTAACTCTAAAGCATAGATGAGAAGTTTAGGGGACAGTAAGTCTAAGTCAAGGAGCCCTGGTGGCACAACAGTTAAGCACTCGGCCACTAATGGACAGGCTGGCAGTTCAAACACACCCAGCAACTCTGTGGGAGAAAGACATGGCAATCTGCTTCTGTGAAGATTTAAAAAAAAAAAAAAAAAAAAAAACCAAACCGGTTGTCGTTGAGTTGATTCTGACTCATAGCAACCCTAAACCCTATAGGACACGGTAGAACTGCCCCATAGAGTTTCCAAGGAGTGGCTGCTGGATTCAAACTGCCAACCTTTTGATTAGCAGCCCAGCCCTTAACCACTGTGCCACCGGAGCTCCCTGTAAAGATTACAGCCTAGAAAACCCTATGGGGCAGTTCTACTCTGCCACAAGGGGTCGCTATGAGTTGAAAATGACTTGAGATCACCTAACAAGTCTAAGTCAATGATGGTGAAACAATATGGGTAGAGATAGCAAGAATGGTGACATAGTATGAAGAATGTAACCCATGTCACTGAATTGTACATATAGAAATTGTCGAATGGGTGTATGTTCTGCTGTGTATATTTTCACAAAAAAGAAAAAAAGAAAAGGCAGGCTAGACCTTTGGCAAGGCAGCTTGGAACCTCCAAACCTAAGTTTGTTGCATTTTTTAAATTTTTTCATAAAATCCTAATTTCCTGTATCTTCACCACAATAAAAAAAAAAAAAAAAAGAAAGAAAGAAAACTTTTAAAATGAAAAAAAGAAAAAGCCAAATTATTTAAAAATTTCTAGGAAAAAAAACTCAATGAACTATACACTAAATGGACAGACTATGGTATGTAACATAGCTAAATAAAGCCGTTAAAAAAAAATAAAGTTTTACTTGGGGCTAACATAAATTCAGTAGAATTAACTTTCACATGTACAGAATTTGGGGCTGTTCAGCCATTTTTTCTCTTTCCTGTTCTTCAGCAGGGAGAAAACAAAAGAGTGGGAGTAATGTGGAAACCTCCCAAGTCCCCTTCATGAAAACTTCCATGGTTCCCTGGGGGTCGGGGCGTAAGAGTACTTACAACTGCTCCTCCAGTGGCCAGGGGATCAGTTTGACAATGCAGTGTCCTTGAGACCAAGCAAACCAGGAACCATCAGGGGAGAAGGCGACGCTCCAGGTCTCACAGCTCGATTTCCAATCAAACTGGTGGGGGCGCCCAGGTTTGAGTTCAGCCAGCAGCAGCGGTTCCTCTGGGGCAGGAGACAGCATGCTTCAAACAAGCACTCCTACTTCCCAGGACAGTGGGAGACAGGCTCCCAGACCACCTAGCTGACTCAGACACAGGAAACCTGCGTGGGACACTTTTTGAATTCTAACAGGGAGTTGTCACTTAAATGACCAGGGACAATAATAGTAGCCACAGGCCACATTCCACTGTGGTTACTCAGTCCTGCTGGTTAACCATGACTCAAGAACCAAGTGAATGGAAGCCTCACTTTCCTAGGAATGCCGGAAGAAAGTGGAGGGGTAACCACACAAGGATTATGCTAGATGGTGCAGATTACAAGGCCTAGGTTCTATAAAAGCCTTCTCAAAAGAACCTGGAGTCCCTGGATGGTACAAATGGTTAATGTGCTCTCCTGCTAACCCACAGGCTGAAGTTCTAGTCCACCCAGAAGCACACTGGAAGAAAGGCCTGGTGATCTACTTTCAAAAAATCAGCATTGAAAATCCTGTGGAGCACAGTTCTGCTCTGACAGATGCAGGGTTGCCATGAGCCAGAATCGACTCTACGGCAACTGGTTTATAAGGCTCTGCTACTGGGAAACTGGTAAAGAAGGAATATCTGAAACTCAGGGTTCCCTCTCACCCACCAGCATCCTTCCCTAATCAAGGTTAAAAATCTTTGGCATCTTGCTCTCCTTCCTGTTGCTCAAATCTGTTGATTCGGCCTCCCCCATCTCTCTCACTTCCACCTCCTTCTGTCCTGGTTTAAACCTTTATCACATCTTGCCCAGATCTTTTGCAAGTCTCCTGATTGGTTTTCCTGCCCCCCACAACAGCACTCTCTGCTAGGCCACCCAGAGACCCTGCTAAAAATGAAACACACATCACATCATGTCATTACTTTCAAATACATTCCAAGGCTCCCAACTGCCTTCACTATAAAGGCAACTGGGCCCAGCCTTCCATGAATTTGGCCCACACTATCAGTCCAGTCTTATTTCTATGACATCTCCCTGCATACTACACTATGGTCACATAAAACTCCTTGACATGGATTCCAGCCTGAACCCATTTTCTGCTTGCGACGATCTCATCCAGATTCACAATTAAGAAGCATAACCTGATCACACACTATCGAAATGGAAATAAATGTCACCTTGGTTATTTCATTCTCTCCTGTTGAACCCATTTTCTCTTGGCCTACTACCAGAATTTAAGCATCCTTATTTAAACACTCCACCACCCATCTGTGGAAAGAGACGATGGAGAAGCTGGATATCATAAATCAGAACAAGGCAAGGGGCTAACTACAGAACCAACTATCAATTGCTCATATGCAAGTTCAAGCTGAAGCTGAAGAAAATTAGAACAAGTCCACGCGAGCTTAAGTATGACCTTGAGTATATCCCACCTGAATTTAGAGACCATCTCAAGAGTAGATTTGACACGCTGAACACTAATGACTGAAGACCACAAGAGTTGTTGGATGACATCAAGGACGTCATATGTGAAGAAAGCAAAAGGTTATTAAAAAGACAGGAAAGAAAGAAAAGACCAAAACGGACGTCAGAAGAGACTCTGAAAATTGCCCTTGAACATAGAGTAGCTGAAGTAAACGGAAGAAACAAAGTAAAATAGCTGAACAGAAGATTTCAAAGGGTGTCTTGAGAACACAAAGCAAAGTATTATGGTAAAATGTGCAGAGACCTGGAGTTAGAAAACCAAAGGAAGAACACATTTGACATTTCCCAAGCTGAAAGAAGTGAAGAAAAAAATTCAAGCCCTGAGTCGCAATACTGCAGGATCCTATGGGCAAAATACTGAACGATGCAGGAAGCATCAAAAGAAGATGGAAGGAATATACAGAGTCACTGCACCAAAAAGAATTGGTCGACATTCAACCATTTCAGGAGGTAACATATGACCAAGAACCAATGGTCCTGAAGGCAGAAGACCAAGGTGCACTGAAGGCACTGGTGAAGAACAAGGCTCCAGGAATTGACGGAATACCAACTGAGACGTTTCAACAAACAGATGCAACACTGGACGCACTCACTCATCTATGCCAAGAAATTTGGAAGACAGCTACCTGGCCAAACAACAGGAAGAGATCCTTATTTGTGCCCATTTCAAAGAAAGGTAATCAAACAGAATGTGGAAATTATTGGATAATATCTTTAGTATCATACAAAAGTAAAATTTTGCGGAAGATAATTCAAAAACAGTTGCAGCAGTACATTGATAGGGAACACTCAGAAGAAGTCGTGGAGTGAGGGATATCAATGCTGATGTCAGATGGATCTTGGCTGAAAGCAGAGAATTCCAGAAAAATGTTTATCCGTGTTTTACTGACTATGCCAAGGCATTTGACTGTGCGGGTCATAACAAATTATGGATAACACTGCCAAGAATGGGAATTCCAGAACACTTAATTCTACTCATGTGGAACCCTGTACATAGAACACTTGGCAGTTGTTCAAACAGAACAAGGGGATACTGTGGGCTGAAAATCAGGAAAGGTATGAGTCAGGGTTCTATCCTTTGACAATGCTTATTCAATCTGTATGCTGAGCAAGTAATCTGAGAAGCTGGACTGTATGAAGAATGTGGCATCCTGATTAGAAGACTCATTAACCATCTGTGATATGCAGATGACACAACCTTGCTTGCTGAAAGTGAAGAGGACTTGAAGCACTTACTGATGAAGATCAAAGACTATAGTATGGATTACACTTCAACATAGAGAAAACAAAAATCCTCACAACTGGACCAATAAGCAGTATCATGATAAAAAGAGAAAAGACTGACATTCTCAAGGATTTCATTTTGTTTGGATCCACAATCAACACCCACGGAAGCAGCAATCAAGAAATTAAATGATGTATTGCATTGGGCAAATCTGCTGCAAAATTAAAAAACAAGAATGTTACTTTGAGGACTAAGGTGGGCCTGACCCAAGCCAAGGCATTTTCAATTGCCTCATACGCATGCAAAAGCTGGACAATGAACAAGGAAGACTGAAAAAGAATTGATGTCTTTGAATTATGGTGTTGCTGAAGAACATTGAATATTATACTACAGACTGCCAGAAGAATGAACAAATCTGTCTTAGAAGAAGTACAGCAAGAATACTCCTTCAAAGCAAGGATGATGAGACTTCATCTCATGACTTTGGATGTATTGTCAGGAGGGATCAATCCCTGCAGAAGAACATCATGCTTGGTCAAGTAAAGGGTCAGCAAAAAAGAGGAAGACCCTCAATGCGATGGACTGACACAGTAGCTGCAACAATGGGCTCAAACACAGCAAGCATTGTGAGGATGGTGCAGGGCTGCGCAGCGTTTCGTTCTGTCGTACATGGGGTTGATCTGAGTTGGAACCAACTCAACGGCACCTAACAACAACGACATTTAAACACCCCACCACCCATCTGTCAGTTTGTTGTACTGTGGTGGCTTGCATGTTGCTATGATATTGGAAGTTATGCTACCAGTATTTCAAATACCAGCAGTGTCACCTATGGTAGACAGGTTTCAGACTAAGACAGACTAGGAAGAAAAGCCTAGCAATCTAATTCCAAAAATCAGCCAGTGAAAATCCTATGGCTCAAAACAGAAGATTGTCCAACTGGGCTCAAACATGCCAATGATGGTGAAGATGGCACAGGACTGGGCAATGTTTCATTCTCTTACACAGTGCTGCCATGAGTCAGAGCCCAATCAATGGAAGCTAGTAACATTCAAGCACCAAGACTATTTGATCTTTATTTCTCCCAGGGCACAACATCTTGTGGAAGAACAGGCACTGGATCTGTGCTATTTCAACAACCTGAACAGCAGTTCCTAGTTCAATTCTCTACTCCAACCAAAGATTCTCAATTGGTGACGAAGCTCGGAAGTTAAAGACCTTCAGAACTGATTTCTCTGACCACTCTGGTTGTGATATATACTAATACAATAAGAGCTGGCTTCCATCCTGAATGAGGTCATTCCCTGATGGGTGTGTTCCACTTTAGTCATTTCCAGACTTTGACCCTCTTACAGCTGTTACAACATAATGACTTAAACACCTCAATGTGGAAATAATGATAAACACGCACACATACACACAAAATAATGCTAAAATGTGAAAAGACGTATTAAAATATATGAATGCTCTCTCTGCTTCCACTCTATTCTCCCATCACCCATTCTCACCTCCCAGTGTGACTGATCATTTTAAAGTATGAATCGGTCCCAGTCACTCTTAGAATAAAATCCAAACTCCTCACCCTGTCCTCAAAGTTCTGCATAACCTGGCCCCGGCCTTCTTCTCCCACTTGGTCGTGTACCTCTGCTTTCCCTGCCCCAGGCTTCAGCACACTGGCCTCAGGACCTCTGCAACAGCTCTTTCCTTCACCTGGACTGTCCTTCCATAGCTGGCACCTTTTCTTCATTCAGGGGTCAGCTCAAAATGCCACCTCCTTGGAGAGTTCTTCTCTGACCCTCGAGTCACAAGTCCTCACCTTATTTTCTTTACAGCACTCATCACCGTTTGATTATCTGTTTCCTCCCCAGAACTAGAACGTCAACTCCACAGGAACAGGATCTTGAATGTTTATCCCCAGTGCCTAACAGAATTCCTAGCAGAGAGCAGGCAGTCAGTAAATATTTGCTGAACAAATATGCATGCTATATCCTCTTTAAATATAAATGAAATGAAGCCCCTTAAACTATGAAGATGCTTATGCCAAACATTTCATATGAGCCATACCCAGAATTCACACTCTATTTCTGAGACTTGGGGACTTAATCTCTTGCTATTTCAATTTGAGGAATCCAGGAACTAAAAAGAAAGGGGGAAAAAAAAAAAACCCCAGTGACTCTTGCTCTTCGTTTTAGAACAAAGGAAATTCTGAAGGGGAGTCTGGGCCCAAACTAGACTTTGTTCCTGGACAAGGAAGCTATAATTAGTGTAGAATTTTAAAAACAAACAAAAAAACTGGAGAGGATCCAGCTTCATCTGGGATTGTACCTGCCATGACCACAGATCAGTTTTCTAATTAAGCACTGGGAAGTGTCTGGACAACCATAATGAATGGGAAAATATTTATTGCTGGGCATTTTCTGTGCCAGGTGATTGGCCTTAACACAGTGGTGGAAGCTAGGATCCCAACCCATGGGAAGCTCAGTGATTTTTCCTGCCTCAAGACCTTCAGGTTAGCTGTTCCATCTGCCTGGAAAGCTCCTTCCCTGGCCAGAGCCCCAAATCTTTGGCCGGCTGCTCCATCTTTCCATTCAGGGCTCAGCTCTGACGTCACACAGACCTTCTTGATCTTGCTCTCTAAACTGGCCCCCATCACTTTCCACTTACCCCATTTAATTTTCTTTGTAACCATCATGGCAGATATTTCATTTGCCTATTCGTTGTTTTTATGTATTGATGGTCTATCCCTTCCCCATAGACACCGAAATTAGAGAAAGCACCTTAAATAAGGACCTCTTGAATCTTGTTCACTACTATTGTGCTGTGTGGTCCAATATGGTAGCCACTAATCAACGTGGCTACTTTACTGTTAAGTGCTGTGGAGTCGATTTCAACTCAGAGCGACCCCATGTAACAGAGTAGAACCGCCCCATACTGTTTTCTAGGCTGTAATCTTTATGGAAGCAGATCGTCATGCCTTTCTCCCTCCCAAGCCGCTGGTTGGATTCAAACAGCCAATCTTTTGGTCAGCAGCCCAGTGCTTTACTGCTGCGCCACCAAGGCTCTTTATGTGGCTACTAGGCACTCAAAATGTGGGGAGCCCAAATGACATTTGGCAATGAGATAAGCTATAAATATAAAATTCACACCAATTCTAAAGACTTAGTATGAGAAAAGACTGTAAAATAGCTCATAATTTTTAAAATTGATTACATGTTGAATAATAATATTTGGATATGGCAGATTGAATAAGATATACTTTAAAAATCAACGTCACTGGTTTCTTTTACTTTTTTTAATGAGGCTACTAGAAAATTTTAAGTTACATACATGGCTCACATTATATTTCTATTGGCTAGGGGAGCCCTGGTGGAGTAGTAGATAAGAGCTCAACTGCGAACCAAAAGGTCAGCAGTTCAAATCCACAAGCCACTCCTTGAAAACTCTATGGGGCAATACTACTCTGAACTATAGGGTCACTATGAGTCAGAATCAACTCAACAGCAACGGGTGTTTTTTTAGTTTTCAGTGCTAGTCTCAGGGGTGCCTGGCACATAGTATATGCGCAACAAATATTTGACTGAATAAATGAATTCTAACCACTGCTCTGAAGATATCTACTGTTGTCCATTGTGATCCCATCACAATGAGCTTTATTCAGCTTCAAAAGAACATGAAAACTCCCTGGCCTTTTTGTAGCAACTCTGCCCATACCCCAAAACACAGCCATCAATCATTAGGAAAAACCTAGAACTGGAAACAGATTCCAGTTAAAACAGGAGGCCAGCTACAGACTGCTTTCAGATTTAGCTGCTAGCAGTCAATGCAAACAACAGCGGAAGCTATAAAAAGATTTACATAAGATCCATGAAAATAGTAGGCCCGTTTACAAAGAGTTCTATGGGTAACACACTCACTGAAAAGAAAGTCCTTATCAAGATGGGAAGGCGGTGAGAGGTGCCTCTACACCTTTTACCAAATGGCTGACTCCAGCAAACAAAGAAATGTCATCTCCCAAATTAAAAAGTAACACCACCCCAGGCAGGGAATACCCTGATTTCAACCTACCCACCACCAATCCCCGCTCTCAATTTGATCAAACAAGCCAGAGGAACACAAACACCAGCAAACAGCATCCTTCAAAAGGATGAAGGGAGGAAGCTGGAACTTCACTGGAAGAGCACAAAGAGGTTCTGGAACAAATTCTAAACCTTAGGCCTTGACACCTTCTGAGAATTTCCCTTATGGAAACGGCCCTTAAGCACAGGTGTTGGGGCTCCCAGCCTGAATTTCTATATAGGTGGGGTTTAGGGACAAGGTGGTTGGAAGGAGGAAGCCCCCAGGGACTTGTCTTGAGGGTTTTGCACAGCAGGCACACTCTTTCCACTTAGACTGTATGTTCATTTGGGTTGGCCTTCAAAGTATATCCAGTATTCTCCGACTTCCACACTGTCTTCTGAGGATGACAGTCACTAACATGGATAGAGGTAAAGTACCTCACCCATCAGTTGTATTCTAAACTTGCCTGATCATACATGTCACCAGCGATTAGCATCCCTAGCCCCACCCCACCAGAATCAGAGTCTCCAGTAAGAGAGGCTCGGAATATTTATATATTTTATTGTTGTTTAAAGTATACACAGCAAAACATACACCCATTCAACAATTTCTACATGCGTGCAATTCAGCGACACTGATTACAGGGATCCCAGATGACTCTTACGAAGAGGCAAGTTTGGGACAACCCCAACCACCCATTTAGGAGGGTACTATTATTATCCCCAGTTTGCAAATAAAAACTGACACTTGGGATAGGGGTAGGGGGTTAAGTGCCTTGTCCAGGATCACATAGCTTCCAAAGGGCAGAGCTGACTCCCATCCAGACCTGTACCCAGGAGTGACGAGTGCGTCACCTGGCACCTGGGCACCCACCCGCTTGGGTATCACCCCTTTAGGGCTCTGGCCCCCCAACCCCCACGCGTCCTACCCAGGCGCAAGTGACGGGCCCCCGGCGCCCCCGGCTGTCCCGGAGGTGGGATCTCTGCCACGCAGAAGCCCGTTCTTTCCCCGCCCGGGTCCGCGGCGGGAGACGCCGAGGCGGCCGCTGACAGCGAAAGTGAAACAAAGCTGGGCGCCGGGCGCGCACCCCGCCGCTGGCCCGGCGCGGACGTCCCGGCCGGAGCGCCCCCGTCGTCTCCACGTCCTGGCCCCCACCCACGACGAACCCACCTCCCGGGTCGCCCCACCCCCAGCACCCCGGGGAGGACGGGCCTCGGTCCCCCTGGGCGGGAACGGCGCCCGGCCCCACTCACCTCCGGCCTCCATGGAGGACACGCCGCTACAGCGGCAGGCGGCGGGCGCCTCAGCCGCCCGGGCCGCGGGCCCTCATGCTGCCCCCGCCCTCGCCCTCGCCCTACCGCCGCCGCCGCCGCCGCCGCCGCCGCCGCCGCCACCGCCGCCGCGCCCGCTGCCGCCGGGAGAGGCCATCAGCTGCTTCCCGTCACATGGCGGCGGGCGCGGGCGGGCGCGGGCGGAGACGTGCGGGGGGCGGGGCTGGGGAAGCGCGGCGGGCGGGAGACGGGGGGGGACCGGGGAAACCGGGATGGGGGAAACGGGGGTCTGGGAATGCGGACGTGCAGGGGGAAGACCGAGGAGAGCGGGGCTGAGGGGATACGCGGGTGAGACGTCTGGGGGAGGAGGACCGAGAAAACGAGGATAGGAGAAATGGGGGACACCGGCGGACGGGGTAAAGACCGGGGCGAGAGGAGCAGTGCTTACCGGGAAACGGGGGGCAGGGACTGGGTAAAAACTGGGGTCAGGGGTTGGCGGTAATGAGGGGAGGAACGGACAGCCGGGTAAAAACCGAGGGCGGTGGGGATCTGAGGAGCAAACGGGGGACGCTGGGGGCAAGGCAAGAACCAGGGAAGGAGTGGAGCTGAGGGGAAACGGACAAAAACGGGGGCGGGGAAGAAGCTAAGGAGAAAACGGGGAGAGGCGTGGGAACCGGGTGAAAACAGGGTTGCGAGTAGAAAGGAATAAATCGAATAAAAATGAGGACCTGAAGAGATCAGAGGTCGGAGGAAAATGGGATACAAAAAACGGAGGCTGAGGAGAGAACTTGGGGAAGAGTCAAAACGGGGCAGGAAAACGGGAGCTAAGTACGTATAAAAACGGGGGGGAGGGGGCGGTAATAATGAGGCTGGAGAATAAAATTGAGGACCTGAGGAAGACGAGAGATCAGAGGTTAAGTGGGAGCCCAGGTAGAAGACACCAACACGGAGGCTGAGGATAAGAGAGGGGGATCAGAGACAGCCTGTGGGTTTTTAAAAAATGGGGGAACAGAAAGGCATGCCCAGGGGAAAAGGGAAGGTTAAAACGTAGAAGGGCAGCTGAGAGAAGAGGGGAGATGAAGAAGAGTGGGGTCCAGAAATCGGCAAGTAGGATACACATGGGTAGGAACCCAGGAGGCCTGAGGTGACACTGGGCCCAGGAAAGAGGTGTTCAGGACAAGGGAAACAGAAGAGGAGGGAAAACAAGCAGAGGTAAGATGGGGGACTCAGAAAACCAGGGAGGAGGGGGGCTTGGGTTAAAAAATAATAAATTGGAAAGGCTGGGGTTAAAAAAAAATGGGAAAACGAGGTTAAGTTAGGAAATACAGACTTGGTTAAAAAAGGAAGTAAGTTTCAAATGCGACAACTCAGATAAAAGAGCTATGGACTATGGGAAGGAAATGGGGAGAGAGCCTGGAGTAAAGCGAAGAAGCGGGTGGGGGGAGAAAGAGGAATGACCTAAGAGAAGGGGAGATTGTTTGAAGCTAAAGTTAAAAACTGAGGAAAAACCACGGGCCTAGAGAATGATAGAGGAATGGAATTGGACAACCTGAAGTGGGGCGTGAGGTGACAGACTGGTGGCAACTAAAATTAGCTGAGCCAAGTGAAGAACGTCAAAGTCACCCACTCCCGGAACTCGACTGCTAACAGAAATTGTCTTTTGAAACACTCCACCAGTTCTATGTCCTCCATTATAACTCCTACCCTAGCCCTTTAATGTTGGAAAGCATGAAGTCAGACCAAAAAAATGGCATATGTTTGAAAATATGCAGGCATTTGAGCACAAGGGGAAAAAAAAATGGAAGAAGACGAGTTTCTCAGAGGGATTATGAAAGATGCAGATGTCTCAGTAGGTAAAAGAGGGTGGGTACTGTCTGCTAATCATGGAAAATAATGAAAAGTTATTACCAATAAGAAAGCCAGTAAAAAAGAAAAACAAAGTCTTTGGCAAACTTGTTTTCCCAAATCTTTCTGTTGACTAATCAGGACTAAATAAAGATCACTAAAGCATTTATTTAAAAATAACTTTATTCCATAGTCTTAAAAAAAAAAAAATCCATATTATAATCTCAGAACTAATTTGTCCTGACCTCCCCCTACCAAATATGAAAATGTGAATAATGCAGAGAGATCTGCTTATTTTTTCTTTGCACCAGCTTCTGGCCAGTCCCATGGTGAGAGAGAGCGGTTAGCACGTATTGCATCACATAAATTTTACCCAGCAAGGAAGATTTTCCAGGTCGCAGTGCATGGCTTATGAAAATTTCCGATCATGTGTCTTCCTGCTGCAGTGATAGAGCCTGCATGTGCTTGTGAGAATTGCAGCTAATATCAAAGCCAGAGGATTGCACACCCCCCTCTTTGATGTCCCACCAGGTAATGAGGAAAAGAGATACCAATTATGATATCCCTGAAGTGTTTTATCTTCTTAGTTCTGATAAGTAGATCTCCTGGTTTCTGAGTTCATATCACACACAGATAAAATGTTTAAAAAGCACAGTGTAACAACCTGGATTTTGCCACTGTAAGGACAAAGTTCTGTACCCCGCTGTCAACATGTCTGCGGTTATGGGGATGGATCACCGTAAAAAAAAAAAAAAAAAAAAAAAGCCCTAATTCTTTAAAAAGCCTCAAAACTTGAAGACCTACAGTAGCGGGCTCGTAACCAACCTCGCCATATTGATGTGCACACCAGGCCAAGAAATAAGTGACATCAGCCACAGCTTAAGTAGTCAAGGGATGCGTGGTTTACGGTGTTCTGGCACCAAGACCTTGAAGTTCCCATTTGCTAGTGGAAAAACCCCGCCTCAGATATTTCCTATCATCAGGTGTGTGCGCAGGAGAAGAGGAAGTGGCAAGCACCCCAATGATCTTGCAATGTGTTCTCTGCATCCCAGCTTGGGATTTTTTTTTTTTTTCTTACATTTTGTTTTGTTTTGAATATGGTTGCCTCTGCATAGTGGACTCTCAAATTCAAGAATTTATTCATGGAAGACTAACTCAGACTTCAGTGACTTTAGAAGCCACCTGTCCAAGAATCCATTCTGAAACGACACTATCGTACGCTGTTTAGAGTGGTTAAGCACATGAGGTACCATGGAGCAAAAGACCTGGCCCAACTAACAGAAGTGCAATTCACAGCTATTCCCGAGGGGTGGAAACTGCAGCAGCTCCTGAGCTCCCCAGGGTCTGAGCTGGGGACAGGACACACACTGAGTGATTTACTCAGTTTAGTCCTTTCATCCAAGAAAGTAACTCCACCTGCAGGGGGACTTCAGATAACCAGCTTCTCATCCTCAGAGTCACTGGTATTAGAGAAAGAAAGTTCTCTTTTAAGTCCGAGGTCGTGCCCATTACAGCAGAATATGCAATATTAAAGAGTGCAAATTCACATCAGATTTTTATGTTTAGCACATATCACTTGCACCCTTGTAAGGCCCCTGCCATTTAAGAGATTTGGATAAAATCAGGAAAAAGAAAAAAAAACCTCTAATCTGTACAAGGATCTACTTGGAAGTAGCAGCAGCCTAAACTCATTACACATTATTTTCATTGGAAGCTTGATCAGTATAGCTTCATACTATCCCTAAGACGTAGGAAGGAAACAAGTTTTCCCATTTCCGAGATGGAGAAACCGAGGCCAGATGAACTGGTTTGTGCAAGGAATCCTTATCACCAGGTACTTTGTTACCAAACCTTTATCCTGCCTTCTTTCACAGCCACAGAAGGGAAGAATGGGAAAGGCTGAAAGCCAGTGGTGCAAGGAAAGAGACTTTTGTATAAATATGAAGCTCTGCTAAATGTGAGGATGTAATGAAAGGCACTTCCTCTTATTGGCCCTTTACCTCTTTGGAAAGAATTATATGTTCAAGGAAGCGAAAAATCATCAGGAGAGCTCTGATAATGCCCTTGCCTGAAACCATTCTCCAAAGAATGAAAGGCACGGGGCAGTAGCTCTTAGAGTTAGCATTTCTCCTCCACTAGGAAAGGCAAAGAAGATAATGATTATGGAGCACCTCACATCCACAGTTCTCTCATTTGATCCTCACCACAGCCCCGTAAGGTAGGTATGATGTCACCTATTTTACAGATGAGGACATTGAAGCCCAGGGAGAGGAAAAGCCATGTGCCCAAGCCCACATAACAAGCAGCAGGGCCCATATTCAAGCCTGGGTGGTTCCGACTAAGCCTGAACCAGACTGCCTTCCTCTGACAAGGAATGGCACCTGACACGGCCTCGCCTTTTCTAGGGAATTGACATTTGCCTGCTTCCTCAGCCACTGGCTCACCTGGGCAGTGATAGAGGGCATTTCCCTATCACCCCACAACATTCCATTCCGTGCCAGGGCAAGCTGGTTTCAAACCTCTGATAGTGGCAAAAGGCACTGAGACCGTGTGTTTTTGCTCTCTCCTTCTCCCTTCCAAATCAGCGTCTGCCACAGTACGTGCACAGACGTTAATGCAGCCTTCCCCCACACACTGCATTCCCAAAGCTTTTTAACATTTTGAGAAGACTTACAACAAAGCAAACCAATTAAAAAAAAAAAAAAAAAAAGCAAGGAAAGATGTGTGTCTTTTTGTTTTTTGCTGAAAGACCCAAACCATTGCTAATGCAAGACCCCAGGAAGGGGTGCAAGTCGAAGCTGAACGAAAAGCTCATCTTCAACCTTGCTTTCCAAGCTGTTAAGAAAAAATAACAATGGACAGTTTTCTTCTTCAAACTGGCCCATCTTCTTCTTGAACGATGTCACTTTGAAGCTCACTGCTATCATCTGTATGGGGGGAAAACAGAACCAACTCTGAATGATCTCAAGAGAGTGTATTTCTGTTTCCACCATCAGTTTTCAATCATTTGAGTAATCTGTAGTTCTTTACTGGAAAGCTAGACAATGAATCATGAAGACTGAAGAAGAATTGGTGCCTTTGATTTATGGTGTTGGCGAAGAATGTTGAACATACCACGGACTGCCAGAAGAACGAACAAATCTGTCTAGTTAGAAGTACAGCCACAATGCTTCTTAGAAGCAAGGATGGTGAGACTTCATCTCACATACTTTGAACATGTTATCAGGAGGGACCAGTCCCTGGAGAAGGACATCATGCTTGGTAAAGTAGAGGGTCAGTGAAAAAGAGGAAGACCTTCAATGAGATGGATTGACAGAGTGGCTGCAACAATGGGCTCAAACATAACAACGATTGTGAGGATGGCACAGGACCAGGCAGTGTTTCATTCTGTTGTACAGGGGGTCACTATGAGTTGGAACTGACTTGACAGCACCTAACAACAACAACTGGAAAGATGAATGAACCACCGAATTGGATTTCACAGAGGACCAGGTAGGACAGGATAGGTATTCCCCCTTTCACCTGCTCTCTTTCAAAATCCTCATAGACAGGCTTGATGCTTTCCATCCTTCATACTCTTGACTTGTGCCATTCCCCTCTGTACTTTCTGCTTCTGCAAATACAACTGTCCTTACAGTCTCGCCTGATATCCCACCTCTTCCATAAAGTGTCTCTAGACCAAATGACCTCTCAAGGCTCTAATCTCTCTCCGAGGTCTTGTAATTTTTAAATGCATCATTCATCAGGCAATTCATCAACACTTTTCCTTGCAACAGCTTCTCTACTGCTCTCTCACAGCATTGGTTAAATGTTGCTTCCATTTCAATTTTCCCTCCACGTTTTGGTCTGCTTGCCCTAACTGGTCTTGTGTAACTCCTTGCATGCAGACATTGTCTTTTTTCCCTCTACCTACACTGCCAATAAGGCCCCTGGGTGAGTGGCACAAATGGTTTTACCTCGGCTACTAATCAAAAGGTTTGCGGTTCGACCCCACCCAGCAGTGCCATGGAAGAAAGCCCTGGCAATCTGTTTCCGTAAAGATTACAGCCAAGAAAACCCTAAGGAACTCGGTTCTACTCTGTTACACGTGGAGTTGCCATGAGTCGGAATTGACTCATTAGCAACAGATTTGATTTTTTTTTTTTTTTTTTTTTGTAACAATGCCAATATTGTACCTTTCCCAGAAAAGGCCTTGGAGAAATGTGTCAATTTAATTTTTACGTTCAGGTCTTCAGGTTCGAGATTAAACTTTAGCTAGCTATCTTTCCCAGCCTTTAAAAAACAAATCACCTCTGGAAGATTTCCTACTGGGAGGCTCACCACAGGTGATCAGAGGGCTTTTAAGGGGAAAAGAGCTTACCTTGTAGAGCCTGGAGCCCATTTCCCATCTGTTCTATGTTGCCATTCACTAGTGCAGTTACTTGATGAATGTGGCCATGCTTGGGGGTTTCTTTTGGCAGTTCCTCTCTCTCATCTTCTTCTTCTTCCTCCTCTTCTGCAGCATCTTCCTCTTCCTCCTCCTCTGAATCCACCAAAACCATGACATCACCCGTGTCTTGCCCCCTAATTTCCAAAGGGGAAAAATAATCAAGAAGATATCCCACTTTTCTCCAAACTTCAGACCTCACTGAATAGGAAACACTGGGTTTTTCTGCAGCCCCTTTGGCAATATGGAAAATTTTTCATGCATTCAAGTTGGTTAAGTCACGAGATGATGGTGTGATGGCAATCTCACAAAGAGATGCCACCACAGGCTGCTACAGAGGATCATATCTTGTGCTCTTATTAATTCCTCCTCAGAAAGCACCCTCCCCTGCTCATCAGGCAGGAGTCAGTGTTCCAAGCACCCACCGTTTCACTTCCCGTCACAGCACGTGCACTAATACTCTCTGCCCCTCTCCTGAAATGCCCTTAATTCTGCTCCACTCACTGAAATTTCTCCTCCTCCTTCAAAGCCCAGGTAAAATCCTCCCCCTCCTCTGAAGCCCTGAACTATGACTGATTTAGTCCGTGCCCAGTGGTTTAGCATTTAATTGCTCCTCCAGTATATTGCTAGCTTTGCCTTACCCAGCTAGACTGTACATTTCTTAAAGAAGGAAGAACAAGAATGTGAGCCAGCCACAGTCCTGGGGGTGTTACATTCTCATTTAATCCTCATAACCCCACCTGTGAAACAGATGAAGAGACTGAGGCTCAGAGAAGGTCAGGCACTTTTCCATGGTCACAGGGCCTGGAAATGGCAGAGCTGAGATTTGAACCCAGGTCCATGAACTGAAAAGCTTTTTCCCACTATGCCATGCTGCTGCCTCCCTGTGAGAAATAACCCTGGGGAATGGCAGACTAACTGGGAGAACAGCCCTCAAATACAGGGCAGTAAACATTATGTTGTTTCTTGGAAGATGGTCTCAGAATAATATTCCATCATGATGAATGAATCAAGAGAAATTATTTTTCCATAAAATTGTAGAGAAGGGTTCTTTGCTCTGACCCAGAGTCTCCTTAGAAGATGAAATACACAAGTTCCATCGAGTTACATGGCCCCTACTGGGGTTCCTCTTTAGGAGGGACTTCTGAGCATGCTCAGAGTAGTCTTCCAAAACATGTCTTATGACTTATTCTTTCTTTTAGCTCTTTTTAGAAAAATAAACAAATGCATGCATGGACTACTGAGCTCAATATGTACACATCATCTTCATGCCTCAGTGATGGACCAGCAATGAGCCAGCCTGGTGGTGGTCTAACAGCTCATAGAGATTGAAAAATCTAGGTGAAGTTTGTCATTGTAGAAAGAGCACAAACTTTGGAATCAATTAGACCTGGGTCTGAAATGCAGGCACTGCTGTTTACTTCCTGGATGAGCTTGCAGAAATTACTTTATGTTGCTGAGCCTCTGTATCCTTATCTGGAAGTGGAGATGCCACCACCACCACCCCAGAGGGTTTATGAAAGGGTTTATAATAACGCCTAATGAAGCCTCCAGTACAGCGGCTGGCACAGGCTGGGTCCTTAGCGGTAATTGCTATCATTGTTCTTAAGATAGGAAACAAAACAGCAGTGAAGACAGGTAACAGAAATGGGTTTGATGTGAATCTAAGGAGCACTCACCTGAAAGTATCTCCTACTGAAGGGAGAAAGGAAAAAAAATTAATATCCAATAACATCCACTTCAGCCTCACAACAGTTTTTAATCAATCTAACATTTACATAAAAAGAAACAAATGAGAACACTGACCCGACATCAGAAATGACAGTGTCCATTCAACAGATGAATGGATAAACAAAATGTGGCGTATCAGTACAACGGAACATTATTCAGTCATCAAAAGGAAGTTATGATTCATGATATGACATGGATGAACCTTGAAAACATTATACTGAGTGAAATAAGCCAGACACGAAAAGACAAATATTATATGATTCCACTTATGTGAGATATCTAGAATAAGCAAATTCGTAGAGACAGAAGTAGATTAGAGGTTACCAGAGGTGAAGGGGAAGGGAAACGGAGTTATTACTTAATGAGTGTGGAGTTTCTACCTGGGGTGATGAAAAAGTTTTAGAAATAGATAATGGTAATTGTTGCTCAAATTGTGACTGTAATTAATGCCACTGAATTGTACCCTTAAAAATGGTTAAAATGGCAAATTTCATGTTATATATATTTTATCATAGTTAAACCTGCTCCAGCACAAAAAAACCATTTTTAATCTAACCTACAAAAGAATGAGAAAACTGACCCAACATGAGAGATGACAAAGAGTGTTCAGGGATGGTACTCAGGAGCCTCATTATTGCACATCTTTACCCAGATGAATTGTATAGAATGGGACTTCAGGTAGGAGCATAAAAGAGGCTTCATTCCCCCACCCACACACTTTCAAGAACCCTGAAGGAGAAGCAAAGGGGCCCAAGAAACCCTACCTTTGCAGCAGAACACAGGGCTATAATACAACAGAAGCCCTGAGATAATGGCCAGTCCCAGCAGAAGGAGGCTCACGATGGTTCCCACGATTCCTCCAATGTTTAAAGGTTCTGTAAAGACAAATCACACCACTGCCTTATCCATGTGATATGCATGCAGCTCAGGAGAGCAGCACCTCTCCTCACCTGCCCTGGGTCCAAGTCTTACCTTGGTTTCATGACCTTGTACTGAAAACAATTTGGAGTTTTCTCACAAAAATGCACATGTCCTATAGCCCGTTATTTCTCCTCCTTGTACATATCCTAGAGAAACATTTGCTTATGGATATAGAACTAGGTAAAAAGACAGCCACAGAAATGCTGTTCATCATAATAAAAAATCAGAAACAACCTCACAGTCCATTACCAAGAAAATGAATGACTTAACTGTGGAATAGTGACACAATGGAAAATTACATAGCAGTGAATATGTATGAAGTACAGTTATACACATCATCATGAATAAATCCTGGAAACAAAATGTGGAGTGAAAAGCAAATCAAAGAAGACTCGGTAAGTAGGGTAACAATATTTTTTAAAGCTCAAAAACAAATAAAAATAATATACTAGTTAAAAAAAAATATGCAGTAAAAAACTTTTAAATAAGTACTTGGAATTAAAAACATGAAATTCAGGATAGTGTTATCTCATCCCAGGAAGAAACTGGGAAGGGGTCTACATGTAGGGTTGCCAGATAAAATACTGATCAACAATGAATAATTATTTTCCTATAAGTATGTCCCACACAATATTTAAGACATAAATAGACATAAATTTTAGCTGCTGTAAAGTTGACTCCAATTCATAGCAACCTTACACACAATCGAACAAAACGTTGCCCAGTCCTCCATTATCCTCATGATCTCTGGCATGTTCCAGTTCATCTTTGTGGCTCTTGTACCAGTTCATCTCACTGATGCTCTCCCTTGCCCTCACTGGCCCTCTACTTCACCAAACATGATGTCCTCCTCCACTGACTGATCTGTCCTGATGATGTATCCAAAGCAAGCAAAGTCAGACAATATTCTGTTGTGATCAATAAGGTTTTCATTAGCCACTTTTTGGAAGGAGATCGCCAGGCCTTTCTTCCTAGTCTTTCTTAGGCTGGAAGCTCCACTGACACCTGTCCCCCATGGGTGCTTCTGCTCGTATTTGAAATACTGGTGGCAAAGCTTCTAGCATCACAGCAACATGCAAGCCACCCTAGTATGACAAACTGACAGATGGGTGG
Organism: Dugong dugon; assembly: GCA_030035585.1. Classification (NCBI taxonomy): domain Eukaryota; kingdom Metazoa; phylum Chordata; class Mammalia; order Sirenia; family Dugongidae; genus Dugong; species Dugong dugon. The sequence goes on from CM057476.1 coordinate 15,455,332, forward strand.
TGGATTTGAGACATAGTTAAACCAAAATATTATTCAGTGACTTTCTAAAATTCAAATTTAAGTAAGCATCCTGTTTTATTGTTTTTGTTTTCTAAATCTAGCCTTGCTACCTACAGATAACTTCAGCGATACTGGCTCTGTGCTGTATCTTAACTGGGACAGCAATTTCTTGAATATTCATTTTGCTACTATGCTTCACGATTTATATATACTATACTTATATATTCTTTGGTATGTAACAGATATCAATAATGTTTTTGCTCCTAAGCAAATATTACGGAGTCCTGGTGGCGCAGTGGTTAAGCGCTTGGCTGGTAACCGAAAGGTCAGCAGTTCGAACCCCCCAGCCACTCCACAGGAGAAAGATGTGGCAGTCTGCTACTATAAAGATTGCAGCTTGGAAACCCTATGGGGCAGTTCTACCTTGTCCTGTAGGGTTGCTGTGAGTCAGAATCGACTCGATGGCAAGGGGTTTGGTTTTAAGCAAATGTTAGAGGTTTAGGATTGAACAATAATTTTCCCCAGCCACCTTGTGAAGCCACAGTCAAGCAGACATGCCCACATGCAGGAAAGCTCCAGGCTTTTCCATGTTGCTTCCAGGTCCTGTGAAACCCTCAGCCCTCCTCCACTGGGGCCACTTACATCACCTACCTCTCACGATGAGCCAGATGTCCACCTCTCTCACGCCCACGGGGTTCTCAGCCCGGCAAACATAGTAGCCATTATCCAGGTGCTGGGAGCAGTTGTGGATGGTGAGGGTGGAGTTCTGGCCATGCTGGCTGATAAGATAGTGGCCATTGGGCTGAATGACCGCCTCAGGCTGGGTGAGGTTCCTCAGCCACAGGATCTTGGCAGGTGGGTAGGCACCAGACACTTGGCAGGTGAGCGTCACGTTGCCCCCAACAAAGCAAGTCTTCATGGGATTAGAGATAAGGGAGGGACTCCCTGGAGATGAGGAGAAGGTCAAGAAAGACAAATTTTTTTATTTTATTTTTTTTGTAGTGGTCTTAAGGGTTTGTTTTTTTATTGTACTTTAAGTGAAAGTTTACAGTTCAAGTTAGTCTCTCATACAAAAAGTTATACACACATTGTTATGTGACCCTAGCTTCTCTCCCTATAATGTGACAGCACACTCGTCCTTTCCACCCCGAACTTCCTGTGTCCATTAACCAGCTCCTGTCCCTTTTTGCCTTCTCATCTCGCCTCGCCTCTCCGATAGCAGCTGCCCATTTAGTCTCATGTAACTACTTGAGCTAAGAAGCACACTCTTCACAAGTACCATTTTATGAAGAAAGATAAATTTTTAAGGTGATTCAGGCTGTGGCCTGAGGTCTTCAAGAATGTGGTTTCCTTTCTCATGAAGCAACTGCATAAATTTTTGCACCACATGTGGCCTTACAGACTAATGAGTTAACATTTACTGTACTATGGGCTGGGCACTGTTACGCATATCAACCCAATTCATTCTCACAACAACCCTGTTACGATATCCATTCTTCAAATGAGAACACTGAAGCATGGAGAAGTAACATGCTCAAAGTTATACAGATAAGTGGGGCTAAGATTTAGGGTGACCAACCATCCTAGTTTGTCCAGAACTGAGAAGGCTCCTGGAACAGGGGGCTTTCAGTGCTAAACCCAGGAAAGTCTGCAGCCAACTGGCATTTGAAGATGCTATACTGCTGGCTTTGAAGATGGAGGAAGAGGCCACGAGCCAAGGAATTCAGGTGGGTTTTGGAAGCTGGAAAAGGCAAGGAAATGGATTCACCCTTGGACCCTCCAGAAGAAACACAGCCCTGCTGACCCACTGTGGACTTCTGACCCCAGAACTGTAAGAAAATGTATTGGTGTTGTTTTCAGCCACTAGGTTTATGGTAGTTTGTTACAACAGCAATAGGAAACTAATACACCCAGCAATTATACTCTTAAGTATCTACCCAGGAGAAGTGAAAACATACATCTACACAAAAACAGGTACACAGATGTTCACAGCAGCATTCTTTATAATAGCTAAAAACGGGAAATCTAAATGTTCTTCAACTGGTGAACGGATAAACAAAACGAATATGTATGCAATCAAATACTACTCAGCAATAAAAAAGAACTATTGATAAAATCTACAAAGTAGATGAACCTCAATATTATACTCAAGCCAGACACAAAACACCACATACTGTATGATTCCATTCATATGAAATGTCCATAAAAGGCAAATCAAGAAAGACAGAAATCAGATTAATGGATCCTGAGGCCGAGGGTAGGAATGGGGATTGACTACAAAAGGACACAGGGAACTTTTGGGGGTGATGGAAATGTTCTAAAACTGGATTGTGGTGATGGTTGAACAACTCTATAAACCAGATTTTGGCCCTTTCTTCTCTTCAGATATGTGCATTTATTGCTATAAATTGAGCTCTGAGCGCTGCTTTCGCTGTGTCCCAAAGGTTCTGGTAGGATGTGTTTTCATACTCATTTGATTCTGTGAATTTCTTTATTTCATCCTTAATTTCTTCTATAACCCAGCAGTTTTTGAGCAAGGTGTTGTTCAGTTGCCATGTGTTTGATTTTTTTTTTTTCCTTGCTTTTTCTGTTATTGATTTCTACTTTTATGGCTTTCTGGTCAGAAAAGATGCTTTGTAATATTTCGATGTTTTGGATTTTGTTAAGGCTTGCTTTATGACCTAATATGTGGTCTATTCTGGAGAATGTTCCATGTGAGTTGGAAAAGAAAGTATACTTGGCTGCTGTTGGGTAGTGTTCTGTGTATGTCTAGGAGATGGAGTTGGTTGTGGCATTTAGATCTTCCATGTCTTTATTGAGCTTCTCTCTGGATGTTCTGTCCTTCACTGAAAGTGACGCATTGAAATCTCCTACTATTATTGTGGAGCTGTCTATTTCTCTTTTCTATGCTGTTAGAGTTTGTTTATGTATTTTGGAGCCCTGTCATTGGGTGTGTAAATATTTATTATGGTTATGTCCTCCCGGTGTATTGACCCTTTAATCATTATATAGTGTCCTTCCTTACCCTTTATGATGGCTTTTGCTTTAAAGTCTGTTTTGTCAGAGATTAATATTGTCACTCCTGCTCTTTTTTGATTGTTGTTTGCTTGATGTATTTTTTCCATCCTTTAAGTTTTAGTTTGTTTGTGTCTTTGAGTCTAAGTTGTGTCTCTTGTAGGCAACATATAGATGGATAGCATTTTTTTATCCATTCTGCCGCTCTCTCTTTATTGGTGCATTTAGTCTAGTTACATTCAGCATAATTGTGGATAGGTATGAGTTTAGTGCTGTCATTCTGATGTCTTTTTTTGTGTGTTGTTGACAGTTTCTTTGTTCCACTTAATTTTCTGTGCTGAGTCATTTTTATTTATGTATTTTCTTTTCATCTTTTTCATTGTTGTTGATTTTGCATTTGCTGAGTTTTTATGTTTTTCTTGTTTTTTATTTTGATGTATAGGATTGTTAGTTTCCTTTGTGGTTACCTTAATATCTACCCCTATTTTTCTAAGTTTCAGCCAATCTTTTTTTTTTCTTCTAGTACACATGTTGTTTTATGATGCTGGTTAACAACCCCACAACGTATCAACCCTCTAACTTCTCAACTTTTTTTTGGTGAAAATACACATAACCAAAAATACACCATTTCAAAAATTTCTACATGCACAGTTCAGTGACATTGACTACGCTCTTCCAATTGTGCTGTTATTCTCACTTAAGATGAAGGCTTCCAGAACAAAATAGTTTCTCATTTAATAGTTACTACAAATGTTGTCCTATGACAATGGTTAACAATCTCACAACACATCAACAATATCCTTACTCAACCTTGGATTCCCTATCACCAGCTTCCTTGTCCCGTTCTGCCTTCTAGCCCTTGTCACTGGACTCCTGTACCTCATTAGTCTCATTTGGTTTTATGGGGCTGTCCACTCCCAGGCTGAACGGTGAACCTCGGAGGTAACTTCACCACTGAGCTAAAAGTGTGTCTGGGGGCCATACTCTAGAGGTTTCTCCAGTCTCCTTTAGGCCAGTAAAGCTTTTTTTTTTTTTTTTTTTTGTGAGTTAGAATTATGTTCTACATCCTTCTCCAGCTCTGTCCAGAACCCTCTGTTGCGATCCTGGTCAAAGCAGTCAGTGGTGGTAGCCGGGCACCATCTAGCTATACTGGACTCAGTCCGGTGGAGGCCTTGGTAGCTGTGGACCATTAGTCCTTCAGACTCATCTTTTCGTTGTATCCTGTTCTCTTCATTCTCCCTTGCTCCCAAAGGGACAAGACCAGTGGAGTATCTTAGATGGCCGCTCACAGGCTTTTAAGACCCCAGACACTACTCACCAAGGTAGAATGTAGAGCATTGTCTTTATAAGCTGTGTCATGCCAATTGAGCTAGATGTTCCCCGAGACCATGGTCCCCACAGCCCTCCGCCCAGCAATTCAGTCCCTCAGGGAGTTTGGATGTGTCTGTGGGGCTTCCATGACCTTTCCTTGTACAAGTTGTGCTAGTTTCCCCTGTATTGTGTACTGTCTCACCCTTCACCCAAGATACCACTAATCTATTGCCTATTTAGTATTTCCCCCCCACCCCTCCCATTCCTGGTAACCAACAAAGATTGTTACATTTTGTGTGTGAACTTTTTCATGGGTTTTTACAATAGAGGTCTCATACAATATTTGTCCTTTTGTGATTGACTTATTTCACTCAGCATAATGTCCTCCAGTTTCACCCGTGTTATGAGATGCTTCACAGATTCGTTTTGTTCTTTCTCGTTGCATAGTACTCCATTGTGTGTATGTACCATAGTTTGTTTATCCATTCATGTGTTGATGGGCATCTAGGTTGTTTCCATCGTTTTGCTATTGTGAACAATGCTGCCATGAACATAGGTGTGCATATGCCTATTCGAGTGATGACTCTTATTTCTCTAGGATATATTCCTAGGAGTGGGATTGCTGGATCGAATGGTATGTCTATTTCTAGCTTTCTGAGGAAGCGCCATATCATTTTCCAAAATGGTTGTATCATTTTGCATTCCCACCAGCAGTGTGTAAGTGTTCCGATCTCCCCACAGCCCCTCCAACATTTATTATTTCCAGTGTTTTTGATTCGTGCCAGTAATGCTGGGGTGAGATGGTATCTCATTGTGGTTTTAATTTGCTTTTCTCTAATGGCTAGTGATCGCGAGCATTTCCTCATGTGTCTGTTGGCCATCTCAATGTCTTCTTTGGTGAAGTGTCTGTTCATTTCCTTTGCCCATTTTTTAATAGGATTATTTGTCTTTTTGTTGTAGAGGTGTTGGATTTTCTTGTAGATTATGGAGATTAGACCTTTGTCTGACTTGTACTGTCCAAAAATTTTTTCCCAGTCTGTAGGTTCTCTTTCTACTCGTGTGGTGAAGTCTTTTGAAGAGCATAGGTGTTTGATTTTTAGAAGATCCCGGTTATCTAGCTTATCTTTTGGGGTTTGTGTGTTGATGGTTATGGCTTGTATCCTGTTAATACCATGTATTAAGGCCTGAAGTGTTGGTCCTATTTTTTCTTCTATGAACTTTATAGTTTTAGGCTTTATATTCAGGTCTTTGATCCATTTTGAAGTAGTGTTTGTATACGGCGTGAGGTATGGGTCCTGTTTCATTTTTTTGCAGATGGATATCCAGTTTTGCCAGCACCATTTGTTAAAAAGACTGTCTTTTCCCTATTTGATGGACTTTGGGCCCTTGTCGAAGATCAGGTGACCGTAGGTGGATGGATTTACATCTGGGTTCTCAATTCTGTTCCATTGGTCAATGTATCTGTCGTTGTACCGGTACCAGGCTGTTTTGACAATCTTTTATTTCTTGATATTGCCTATAAAAGTTCTATGACTACATTTTTTAGTCCCTCTTTTTTAAGTTATCATCTTTTACGTATTAATGTCTCTTCTATAAATTTACTAGAAATCACTGAATTATATACCTACAATGGGTGAATTTTATGGTATGTAAATTATACTTTGATAAAGCTGTTAAAAAACTGTATGTATTATGTAATACCAAAACAGCTGGCAAGCCACATATTATATGATTCTATTTATTTGAAACAGCCAGAAGGGGCAAATCCATAGAGACGGAAACAGATTAGTGCTTTCCAGGAAATGGCAGAAGGGAATGGAGAGAGACTGTTAATAGTACAGGGTTTCTTTTGGGCTTGATGGAAATGTTTTGGAATTAGATAGTGGTGATCATTGTACAACATTGTGAATATACTAAAAACCACTGAACTGTATACTTTAAAACAGTGAATTTTATGGTATGCGAATTATATCTCAATTTAAAAAAACAAAAAAACCAGGTGGCAGGCCAGATTTAGCTTACAGGCCCAAGTTTGCCGACCCCTGTCCTAGTACAGAAAGCAAGTCTTGGTTACCTCTGATGCCCAAGGCCTGGTAGAGGACCTGACACAGAAAGGACACTTTCTGAGGACATGTTTGCTGAATGAGTCAGTGGGAAGGGTCAGCCATCCAACCAACACCTGCCTGGGAAAATAAGCACCTGGCATAATGAAGTTCACTTCTCACATGCCAGCTCTCCACGGCTGCACTCCGAGGACTATCCTGATACACTATAAGGAAAAGCCTCACTATGGCCCACAAAGCCTGACACACTCTGCTCCCTGCCTACCTGTCGAGCCTCACGTGTACCTCACACACTGGCCTTCTCTCAGTTCCTGAAACACGCCAAGCTTGTTTCCACCTGAGGGACTTTGCATTTGCTATTCCCTCTGCCAGGAATATTCCACCCTCAGCTCTTCACCTTGTCGGCTCTTTCTCATCCTTCTGGTCTCAGCTCAAAATATTACTGCCTCAAGGAGACCTTCCCTGCCACCCTGAGAAAGTGGCCCTCTCCTATAAGAGATCCTCTTTTACACACACCGTTTTATTTTCCTCATAATTATTATGACTATCTAAACCTATCTTACTTGTTTTGGTACTTTCTGTCTTCTTCCTACCTCCACCCCACCCAGAAGAATTTAAGCTCTGTGAAAGAAGAATGGTGGTTTTAAAAATATGTCCAGAATTTCTTTGACACTCCTTCCTTCAAAGAGTGGAGTCTAATCTTTCCAACCCCCCTTGAGTATGGGCTGGACTTAGTGATTCACTTCTAACAGAATTTGGCGTAAATGATGTCAAGTGACTCCTGAGGCTAGGTCAAGATCACTTCTGCCTGGCTCACTTCCTCTTGGATCAGTGACTCTGGGAGAAGCCAGCAGCCATGCTGTGAGGACACTCAAACAGCTGTGTGGAGAGCTCTACATGGAGAGGAACAAACTTGCCAGGTGTGTGAGTGAGCATCTTGGACATGGACCCTTCAGATGATTTCAGTCCCCCTCCCAGCCTTTGAGTTTTCTAGCTGAGGCCCCAGACATCATGGAGCAGAGACAAATCATCCCCACTATGCCCTGTCTGAATTCCTGACCCACAGAAATCATGAGATAATAAATAATTATTGATATTTTAAGCCACTAAGTTTGGGGATAACTTGTTACATAATAATAGATAACTAATATATGAACCTCATCTGTCTTCTTCACTGCTCCATCCCCAGCCCCTACACTGTGTCTGGGATGTAACAGTTTCTCAACTAGTATTTATCAAATGAAAGACAGCTTAAACTAGAACCAAGAAGCTTGGTTAAGCATCTTTAAAGTTTGAAAGCAAGGAGACAAAGCAAAAGAGAGGGAGGGCATTCCATTCACTCTGACACCCTAGGATATCTTCCCAGACCTTCTTCAAATGATTCCCCCAGAAGAAAGGAAGGCAAGTAAACCCCAACTCCAGGACGAGGCAAGCCCAACTCACTGATCTGGACCACGCAGCTGGCTCCTGACTCTGGCCCCACGATGTGGCTGCCAACACACTTGAACTTCTTGCCATCTGACAGCTGGGACTGGTTCAGCATTTCCATCCCCAGGTTCGACTTGCCCACAATCACACCTCCTGGCTCTTCTGTCCACAGGAAGTTCGGGTCTGGGTATCCCCCGTCCCAGTGACAGGTGAGTTGCAGCATGACCAATCCCAGTGACATCTCTGCCCTGCACTGAGGCGCTGATGGAGGGGGGTCTGCAAAACACCAGAGGAGAAGGTGGGCTTAATCTCAGATGCTAAGATTAGCCAATGGGCTGGCTGTAAGTATTACAGAAACAGGGTATCAGAGAAGCACCAACCCTAGAGTATCCTGAAATTACTCCAAGCACAACTTAGTACCTGTGAGCGTCCTATAATTTTATCTTTTCTTTCCCTCAGAATAAGTTTTGCTCCTTTTTCTGAGGCTGATCACAATGCCTACTCCTAACCTCCAAAGTAATACACTAAATTCCCTCCTGCTTTCTTTAAACCAGGCTCCTAAACTCACCCCCTCTCTGCATCTACAATCATCTTTTCTACAGATGCCTTTTCCTCTTTAAGATGCACTCAGACTGCACCTCTCTTGAAAACTAAAATCTTTTTTATTTTTATTCTTTGATGCTTCTATCTTCTCACACTCCTCTCATCCATCTTAAAATAATACTGCAATACTCAACATCATTAGTCAACATGGAAATGGAAATTAAAGCCACATCCACTAGACTGGCTAAAACGAAAAAAAATGACCAAGTGTTGAGGCGGATGTGGAGGAACTGGAACTCTCATGCACTGCTGGTGGGAATAGAAAATGGTGCTGCCACTTTGGAAGACAGTTTGGCAGTTTCTTCTAAAACTAAATATACACGTACCTTATTACTCAGCAATCTCACGCCTAGTGAAATGAAAGTATATGTTCACACAAAAACCTGTACACTAATGTTTATAGTAGCTTTATTTGTAATCCTCAAAAACTAGAATTCATCCAGATGTCCTTTAACTGCTGAATGAATAAACAAGGTGTGGCACATTCATACATGGAATACTATTCAGCAATAAGGAAAGAACTATTGGCACTACAGTGTGGCTGTCAAATGCATTATCCAAGTGAAAGTAGCCTACACAAGGCTATATTCTGTATGTTTCCATTTATAGGAGCCCTGGTGGCACTATGGTTAAGAGCTCAGCTGCTAACCAAAAGGTCGGCAGTTCAAATCCACCAACTGCTCCTTGGAAATCCTATGGGGCAGTTCTACTCTGTCCTATAGGGTCGCTATGAGTCAGAATCAACTCGACGGCAATGGGTTTGGTTTTTTGGTTTTTCCATTTATAAGACATTCTGGAAAAAGCAAAATTATAGGGATAAGGGTAGAGGGAGAGTTTGACTACAAAGAGTTTTTAAAAAATGCATGTTCCTGGTCCCATCTTCAAAGAGGGATTCAGTAAATCTGGAGTAGGGCCCAGGAATCTGCATTTTTAACCAACACCTTAGATTAGGTGACTCTGAGGCCCAGGTGTTTCAGGGTTAGGGCCATGGGCAGAGCAAATAAGGCCAAAAATAAAATGTCCAGTCTCTTGCCCTATATGAATTACAACATAAGTGGGATCAGAGCCCAAGACATACTCAACCTCAGCAAAAAGCCAGGTTTTTATTAACTATGACAACAGCCAAGATTCCTCTGCCAGATGTTATATCCCCGCGGACCTGTGGCTCATTCATGTCTGTACTTCTCACTAGCCACATGTGGCTATTTAATTTTTTTTTAATTTAAATTTATTTTTGTTGAAAATAGACACAGCAAAACCCAGTTTCTAGACATGATGACCAGTGACATTGGTTACGTCCCTCACGTTCTGTTAACACGCTCTTATTTCTGTTCATTTGTTTCACCCTCATTTACTTAATCCTGCCCTCCCCTCCAACCTTCTCATCTGTGCTTTAACATAACTGTTGACCCTCTGGTCTTGTACAGATTTTTTTTTTAAAAAAAAACACCATACTTAAGGGTGACAAGCATTACTCTTTGGGATAAACTGTTACTTAGTTTAAAGGTAATATCAAGTGATAGTTTCAATTTAAGGTTTGAAGAGTAACTCAGGGCCATAGTCTCAGGGACTCCTCCAGCCTCAGTAGGGCCAGTAAGTCAAGACTCTTTAAGAATTTGAAGTTCTGTCCCGCATTTTTCTCCCTTTTTATCAGGATTCATCTTTTATGTTCCTGATCAGAACGTACAGTAGTGTTGGCTGGGCACCATCTAGTTTTTGTGGTCTCAAGGTGGAGGAGGCAGTAGTTCATGTAGACAGTCACATAGTCTAGTTTCTTCTCTGATTCTTGGGTTTCCTTCTTTTGTTCCAGATGACTAAAGAACAACAGGTGTTGGCTATTTAAATGTAACTAAAATAAAATTACAAATTCAGTTCTTCCATAACACAACCCATATTTCAAGTGCTCAGTAACCACATGTGGCGAGTAGCTGCTGTATTCGACAATGCATAATGGAACATTTCTATCATCGCAGAAAGTTCTACTGGACAGTGCTGGTCACTAGAAAATAACAGTGGTTGCCGCTGGCAGGAGGCTTATCGGATATTAGGAGTTACAGGTGGAAAGGGGACTTACTCACCTTCATTCCCAATATTTAGAGTTGATTTTCAACTCATGGTGACCCATGTGGCAGAGAAGAACTCCTTCTAAGGGTTTTCTTGGCTGTAATCTTTATAGGTGTGGTGTCGCTGGGTAGGTTCAAGCTGCCGACTTTTCAATTAGCAGCCAAGCACCTAATCGTTGCGCCACCAGGGCTTCATTATACATATGAATTCATACATATTATATATGTATAAACCAAACCAAATCCATTGCCGTCAAGTCGATTCCGACTCATAGCTACCCTATAGGACAGAGTAGAACTGCCCCATAGGGTTTCCAAGGAGTGGCTGGTGGATTTGAACTGCTGACCTTTTGGTTAGCAGCTGAGTTCTTAGCCACCACTGTGTCACCAGAGCTCCCTTATATATGTATACTCATTGCCATCAAGTCGATTTCAACTCATAGTGACCCTATAGGACAGTAGAACTGCCCCACTGAGTTTCCAAGTAGCAGCTCATGGATTTGAACTGCCGACCTTTTGGTTAGCAGCCAAACACTTAACCACTGTGCCATCAGGGTCCCCTATATATGTATAGAGATCATACATTTTTATATATTTTATGTAATACACATACATAAAAATAAATTTGCCTCTTATATGGATGGGTAGGCATGTGGCAGCTACAGGAAAAATTAACGGAAATACAGAAAAATGATGTTTAAAAAAACAGCTGCTGTCAAGTCAGCTCCGACCCATGGCTACCCGACGTGTGAGAGCTGAACTGTGCTCCATAGGGTTTTCAATGGCTGGTTTTTTTTGAAGTAGATTGCCAGACTTTTCTTCAGAGGAACCTCTGGGTGGACTTGAACCGCAAACCTTTCAGTAGCAGCCGAGCATGTTAACCACTTGCACCACCCAGGGACTAAAATGATGGTTAGATTACAAGTGATTATTTTCTTCTTTATATTCATCTGTATTTCCCATAACAAGCATGTATGACTTTATATACAAGAAATGGCATTTATGATAGAGAATATAGATGCTTATAAAGGCTCTGAATGCATATGAGTTGAAAATGTATCATCATCCTACCCACTAATTTGTTGTTCTGATGCACACTTTCATTAGCACAGATGAATTGTGAGTACACGCTGCATTTCTATGGTGTTTTTTGTCCAAACTATTTGTGTAGAGGAGTATTTGGTTGTTGTTTTCCTACCCTCAAAATAAAGGCTCATGAATTGCTGGTTCCTAAGAGTGCTTGAGGGCTGCACCAGGTTCCTGAAGTGCCAGCAAGAGAGAATGTATAAGGCTCAGTATTAATTTCCCTCTGTGGCTCAGTTATCCCCAGTTAGCAGCGAGCTCCTAGAAGAGGTAATTCCCTGCTGTGTGGCCTCTCTGACACGCAGCAGCCCGTGTGTGTGTGTGTGTGTGTGTGTGTGTGTGTGTGTGTGTGTGTGGCACTGCATATGCACTTTGAACCATGTAGCAGGTATGCCTTTACAGACGAAAGGAAGAGGCACAAACACACAGCTCACAAAGGATTAAGGGGAAGGAGGGGGGTGCTTCTTACGCACAGTAGACCAGGAGCTCGGTGGTCACCTCTCGATGTCTCCCACTGAGCACGTTCTTAGCCAAACAGGTGTAGTTCCCTTGGAGGTTCTGTGATATCTGTAACAGCGCAAAGAAGCTAGTTGTCACGTTGTTTCCAAAAGGCTCCCTCCTGGAATCTAGGGCCTGGAACCACCACTCAACCATGGGTGGAGGATAGGAGCTGCTGCTGCAGCTGAAGTCCACTTGGGTGCCCTTGGCCACATAGAGGGTGCCATTGGGGAGCTTGCCGGTGGCGGAGATGTTGACTTCAATCTGATAGGGGCCACCTGGAAATGACAGGGGAGGGGGGAAGGAACTAATTATATAAAAGTTCATTTGAGCTCCTTACCAGCTGTAATAGACACATAAAGGCTCAGGAAGTAGACAACAAGAATAATGATGCTATCTACTGAGCATCTACTAAGTCCCCGGATATATTCTCTCATCTAATCCTGGGCAATTATGTGAGATTTACTGGGGAATAAACCCTTACAGGAAAGGGAAAATGTAAACTGCCCCTTTTAAAAAACACAGCAGAGTATAAGGGATATCTGTGCAGAAAGGAGTTAACACAGCAGGCCCAACACTGCTCCCCCTAGAAAGGCCTGCTTGCCGGGTTGGCCCTTGGCTGGTATCTGTTAACCTGGAATTTGGGAGGGTTCCCTCCATTCCCAGAACTTATAAGAGTGGCTCACTGTGACTAAGCTTTTTATACAAACAATGTGGTTCATGCTCAACACCTGTTTTCCTTCTGGGAATTTTGGTGCATATCAGGTAGAGTGTGTCCACGTGACCAGCGTCCAGTAAAAACCCTGGGCACTGAGTCTCTAATAAGCTTCTGTGGTTGACCACATTTCACACATCTTGTCACAACTCATTGCTGGAGGAATTAAGCAGGTCCTGTGTGACTCCATTGGGAGAGGATTCTTGGAAGCTTGCGCCTAGTTTCCCCCAGACTTGGCCCCATGTGCCTTTTTCCTTTACTGATTGTGCTTTGCGGCCTTTCATTGTAATAAATCATAGCCGTGAGTATGACTATCTGCTGAGTCTTGTAAGTCCTCCTAGAGAATCACTGGACCAGGGCGTGGTCTTGGGGACCCTCAACACAATATCAGCCTGTAAGATAAGAAACATTGGTTCTATTCCCAACCTTGAGCTCCACTTATTAGCTCTAAGACCTCGGGCAAGTTATTTAACTTCTCTGAGCCTCCACTTCCTCATTTGTGAAATGGTGAGGGCGGAGGTTGGAATGACAGTACTCACTTCATGGAGTTGTTAAATCAGCTAAAAAACAAAAAACAAACTAGACTTATTGGACTGGTTGAGACTGAAGGACTGCCAGAGATTACTGCCCTGAGATACTCTTCAAACCTTGAACCGAAACTAACGGCTGAGGTCACCTTATAGCTAAATAACAGATTGGCTCAAACAACAATGAATATCATTTGTAAGTACTGTGCTCCTTTAAAAAATCACCTGTATGAGACCAAACTGTCAACAATTACTTTAAAACAAAGATAATCGGTAAGGGAGAAGGGAAACTAGATTAATGGAAACAGAACAACCAGAACCGAAATAATGAGAATGTTCATACACTGTGAAGAATGTAACCAATGTCACTGAAAAACTTGTGTAGAAATGGTTGAACGGGAACCTAAACTTCTATGTAAACCTTCACTGAAAACACAATGAAATATTATTTTTTAAAAAAAGTAAACAAGTTAATACACTAGAGCACCCAGAACACTGCCTGGCAAGTTGGGAGCACTTCATAAATGTTAGTTCTCATCTTGGATCCCCTCACACTTCTGAACTTCTTTCTTATCCCCAGAAATGCCTTCCCATTGTTGGTACTCAGTGTACCTAAGATGCCACGTCCCCTTTGATGCAAAGAATATACCTGACATCTGTTCCTATTAAAGTAATTTAGTGTGTGTACCCTCTTAGAGACTCTCCCTTTTGGGAAGAAGAATCCAGGAGGGGCAATGCTTAGCCCAAAGGAATAAATTCAAGGCTATAGAATTTTGAGCAGAAACAGATCAGTGGAAAAAATTACCTGGGGGGGAAGAAAAAATTGTCCCAGCCCTTTGAATCACAGCAGTTACTTAATCTATGTCTGAGGTTTACTTTATAACTATAGACACCATTTCTGGGGACAATATGCCTGTCAAGTTGGGGCTAGCTCCTAATAGTTGCCCCTAAAATCATGTCATTTCCCACGAAGAATGGGAGGGAAAAGGAAGCCTGTGGAAAATTTGTACTGTGGCTGGGGAGGTGCTCCAGTGTCCCATTCACGGCTGTCAGTGAACTGGTCAGGTATGTGGACCAGCAGGTCCTGAGCGTACCCACGGTTGGCCTCCATCCAGTTGCCAACGCCCAGGCCAGGCAAGGGAAGCACGTGGGATGAGATACACCAGGGCCCTGGTCTTCCAAACTGTGGTCTGGACACTACTGTGGCCTGGCACGGACAATGAAGAACCCCAAAAACTAGCTGAGACCAGCACAACTCTCAGCAAGAAATGGGGTTGATTACAGGGGTAAATGGGAAGCAAACGGGTGGAAGATGGGAAAAAAATAACCAAATGAGAGAACCTCGAAGGTCTCCTGATTTGTTAAGTGTTCAAAGGTTACCACTTGTCTATTAACTCCCTGGGTTTTGTCTACGTCCCTTTATGAAAGTGACACTGTCTTCTTGGTTTCCTGAGGGTCTTTCCCTACTCTGACTTATCACAGAGCAGGAGGTACTGGTTTCCTTCCCTTCTCTGTCTCTCTCCAGCCCCTTGATATTCCTCAACAGAAACCACAAGCCCTTTTTGCTTGCAGGGTATTGGTAGCAATCACTCTGAGAGACAGGCACGGAGGAGGAAACAAAAATAAAAGAACAAAGAAATAAACGAGAGTGTGGTTACAAAGGCCCAGCAGCTTATCAAGGTCTTGGTCACCACCAGTTTCGGTTCTCAGCCCAGTGGTTGCGAGCTCGTACTCTGAAAGCAGACAGACCAGGGAGCAAGCGTTACAGCCGGATGACCCTGGGCAAGTGCCCTTCTGTTTTACTCTCCCTTGCCTGTCCTTTCTATAAAATGAAAAAATAGTAATGACTTATATTGCTGGGTTTTAGGGGGATTCAATGAGATAATATAAGCAGAGCATTTAGCCTGGTGTTGGACACATGCTCAACTTTCAGTAAATGTCATCTAATATTATTATCAGCAGTACTATATTTGTAGATTGATTCTAGAAGCAAACCAAAACCAAACCAGTTGCCATGCAGTTGATTCTAACTTGTGGTGACCTCATAAGCTTCAGAGTAGAACTGTGTGCCATAGGATTTTCAAAGGCTGATTTTTCAGAATTAGATAGCCTCTTCTGCGGCATCTCCAGGTGGATCTGAACTGCTACCCTTTTGGTTAGTAGCCAAGTGCTTAACCATTTGCTCCTCCCAGGGATTCCAACTCTAGAACAGGGGTTGGCAGACTATAGCCTGTCACCTGTTTTTGTACAGCCTGTGACCTAAGAATGGCTGTTGTAGATGAATATTTAGAATCAATTTGATGACAGAAAACACTAACTTTGAATTCCAATTGAACAAAATGTTATATCTCACAGAAAAGAATTCCACCCTCCTCATTAGTAGACCTATAGTACAAAAAATTGTCCTCAATTATTATTATTATTTTTTGAATTTTGTCAATAAAAATATGTGGAAATTTGTTTTCTCTCTTATTATATAAAATTCTTGACTTTGCCTCTTGGCGCATAAAGCCTAAAATATTTACTATCCACCTTCCACAGGAAAAGTTTGATGATTCTTGATCTAGAACAATCTATTACAGCTCTCTGCTGTTCTTGTTATTCTCTCTGCTGTTGTCTTCAGAACTCACTTCTCTCCTTCCCTAGCCTGACCCTTTTCTAGGATTACATGTTGGCCAGTCAAGGGCCTTGTTATATATTGAATTGTGTTCCAAAAAAAACATGTGTTATAAATCCTAACCCTTATACATGTGGATATAATCCATCTAGGAATAGGGTTTTCTTTGTTATTTTAATGAGGCTTTATCAGTGTAGAGTGTGTCTTAAGCCAATCACTTTTGAGACATAAAAGGAGCAGCTTAGATGCAGAAGCAATTACAAATGGAGGGGAAGATACCCACCCCATGAAGATCGCCAAGGAACTGGGGAACAGAAGCTGAAAAGAGACAAGGACCTTCCCCCAGAGCTGACACAGAGAGAAAGCCTTCCCCTAGAGCTGGCACCCTCAATTTGGACTTCCATCCTCCTAAACTATGAGAGAATAAATTTCTGTTCATTAAAGCAGCCCACTTGTGGTATTTTGGTTAGAGCAGCACCAAGAATGGTCTCAATGGCTTAATTTACATCTGGGGACCCACAAAATGGGAGATTCCTAACTCAGCGTCTGAGTTCCTTGCCAGTAGGAAAAGTTACCTTCAGACTTTTACTCTGCATGCCAGCATTTTTATTTTAAAAATGACCCAAGAACCAGAAGAACTAGATGGTGCCCAGCCACTACTACTGACCAACTGTTCTGATCAAGGCCGCTACAGATGGACCCTAATAGAATGGGAGAAAAATGAGGAGCACAACTCAAACTCTTCAAAGTCCAGACTCACTGGACGAGTTGAGACTAGAGAACTTCCTGAGACTATTACCCTGAGATACGCTTTAAACCCTGAAACCAAAACTATCCCGAGGTCACCTTTTAGCACAATAACAGATTGGCACATAACGTAAAGGATATTACCCATGAGTATGGTCCTCCATTAAAAAATGATTCATATAAGACCAAAAGGTCAACAATTACTGTAAAGCAAAAATGAGAAGATATGGCATAGGGAAACTAGAGCACTGGAAACAGAACCAGAACGCAATTAAAGGGAAAGTTGACTAATTGTGAAAAATGTAACTAGTGTCATGGAACAATTTGTATAGAAATTGTCAGATGGGAACCTAATTTGCTATGTAAGCTTTCACCAAAAGCACAGCACAATCTTATTTTTTAAAAAATGACCTAAGAATGTACTGAGTGGTCTCTGCAAATTAGTGGGAATGGATTATTGTTCTACATTTGGGATAGGATTCTGGGGAAAATTTATGGAGACTGTTTTTGATATCACTTTTAGAGGCTGAATATACAGGCAAAAGTGATGACCCCATTGCCTTCTGGTCTCTCCAGCAACTGCGGATCCTACCCAGAAAGCAGAAACCCAGAAGTCATCAGGTTCTTATAAGCACGAGTCCCTGTTTCAGATGAGCTTGGCATGGACAAGAATCACCTCATCTTTGACAGAGGCCAACAGTTTTCCTCAGTGTGCCGACCATGCCCTTCCGTAAGGACCTAACCACCACCAACAGAGAATGAAGCTCTGCTGTTGTTCTTGTAGTTAAATGCCCTTGAGTCAGTTCTGACCCATAGCGACCCATGTACAACAGACCCAAACACTGCCTGGTCCTGCACCATCCTCACAATCGTTGCTATGTTTCAACTCATCCTTGCAGCCACTGTGTCAATCCATATCATTGAGGGCTACCTCTTTTTC
Organism: Dugong dugon; assembly: GCA_030035585.1. Taxonomy (NCBI): domain Eukaryota; kingdom Metazoa; phylum Chordata; class Mammalia; order Sirenia; family Dugongidae; genus Dugong; species Dugong dugon. The sequence continues at coordinate 15,472,942 of CM057476.1, forward strand.
ACTCACCATCTACTTTACCAAGCGTGACATCCTTCTCCAGAGACTGGTTGTTCTTGATAACATGTCCAAAGTACTTGAGATGAAGTCTCACCATCCTGGCTTCTAAGGCGCATTCTGTCTGTACTTCTTCCAAGACACATTTGTTCGTTCTTCTGACAGTCTGTAGTACATTCAATACTCTTTGCCAACAACATAATTCAGAGGCACCAATTATTTGATCTTCCTTATTCATTGTCCAGCTTTCTGTTTGATTTCTTCACTACTGCTTCCATGGGCATTGATTGTGGATCCAAGTAAAATGAAATTCTTGACAACTTCAATCCTCCCTCCATTTAGCATGATATTGCTTACTGGTCCAGTTGTGAGGATTTTTGTTTTCTTTATAATGAAGTGCAATCTATACTAAAAGCTGTAGTCTTTGATTTTTATCAGTAAGGGCTTCAAGTCCGCTTCATTTTCAGCTAGCAGGATTGTGTCATCTGCATATCACATGTTGTTAATGAGTCTTCCTCTAATCCCGATGCCTCACTCTTTTTCATATAGTCCAGTGTCTCGGACTGTTTGCTCAGCATACAGATTGAATAATTATGGTTAAAGGATACAACCCTGACACACACCTTTCTTGACTTTAAACCATTCAGTATCACCTTGTTCTGTCTGAATGAATGCCTCTTGGTCTATGTACAGATTGTGTATGAGCACAATTAACTGTTCTGGAATTCCCATTCTTCGCAATGTTATCCATAATTTGTTATGATCTACATAGTCAAATGCCTTTGCATGGTTAATAAAGCACAGGTAAACATCTTTCCGGTATTCTATGCTTTCAGCCAAGATTCATCTGACGTTAGCAGTGATATCCCTTGTTCCACGTCCTCTTCTGAATCCAGCTTGAATTTCTGGCAATTCCTTGTCGGTGTATTGCTGCAACCACTTTTGAATTACCTTCAACAAAATTTTACTTGAGTGTGGTATTAATAATATTGTTTGATAATCTCCACATTGGTCTGCCCCTCAAATATTTTCTGAATCTATGTATTTTCCCCAGGCCACTGCTGCCATCTTGGTTCTGGCCTACAACATCTTGGATCTGGCCACCAACATCTTGGTTTCCCTGCTTTTATTTTATCAGCCCCTCTCAAGGCCACAAATATACACTCTCCACATGTAATTCAAATGATACCTACCTCTGTTGCAAGCTCTGCAACTAGTTTCTCCGGCACCTAGAATAAAATCCCAACTCCTTGCCAGTCCCACCTGGCCCCACGTGGTCTGGCCCGCCCTCCTATATCTCACACTCCCTTTCCTTTCACCCGCCAGGCTCCCACACACCCGCCTTCTCCTCATCTGTGAATACACCACATTCATTCCGTTGTGCACTAGTTGTTTGTTCTGACTGGAACACTCTCTCCTCTTATCTTTGCAAGACTGGCTCCTACATACCATTCTGTTTAACTGTCACTAACTCCAAAAGCTCTTCTCTGATCCTTTAATTTAAAGTATTTCAGAGAATCACATCACCGATGTCAAGGTTCTGCACAGCATTGTCACTGATAACGTCTTACGTGTTTACTTGTTTATTGTCTGTCTTCTCACACTAGAATGTCAGCTCTGTGAGAGCAGGGACCTTGTCTGTCTTCTTCATCCCATGTCCCAGTGCCTAGAACAGTGCTTGGCATATAGCAAGCTCTCAATAAATACATGTTGAATCAAAACCAAATCAGTTGCCATGGAGTCAGTTCCAACTCATGGTGACGCCATGTGTGTCAGAGTAGAACTGTGCTCCACAGGGTATTCAATAGCTGATTTTTCAGAAGTAGATCACCAGGCCTTTCTTCTGAGACACCGCTGCATGAACTTGAACCACCAACCTTTAAGTTAGTAGCCAAACACTTAACCATTTACTCATTCCCATATTCATATGTTGAATATGGGAATGAGTAAACTCTTCAGTAAAGTGATCACACAGGTTTTTCTACTATTATACACCCTAGATATAGAACATGTTGTTGTTAGGTGCCGTTGAGTCAGTTCCAACTCATAGCGACCCTATAGGTCTGAGTAGAACTGCCCCATAGGGTTGCCAAGGAATAGCTGGTGGATTTGAACTGGCGACCTTTTGGTTAGCAGCCAAGCTCTTCACCGCTACACCACCAGGGCTCCAGATATAGGACATGGGTGTCCTCTAAACGAGGGTCAGCAAACTTTCTCTGTAAAGGGTCAGATAGTAAATATTTTAAGCATTGCAGGCCATACGGTCTATGTCTCAACCACTCAACTCTGCAACTGTAGCGTGAAAGTAGTCACAGTCAATATGTAAATGAATGAGTGTGGCTGTGTTCCAATAAATGTTTATCTATGGACACGGAAATTTGAATTTCATAACATTTTCATGTGTCATAAAATCATAATCTTCTTTTGATTTTTTAAAACTGTTTAAAAATGTAAAAAATACTCGCACAACTTGAAGAATGTCATCAATGTCCCTAAATTGGACATGTAGAAACTGTTGAACTGGTGTATGTTTTGCTGTGTATAGTCTCAACAATGACAACAAAATAAATAAAATTTAGAAAAAGAAAGGTAAAAAATATCTGCAGCTCATGGGTGGTAGAAAAACAGGCAGCTACCCAGATATGTTCCACAGGCCACAGTTTGCACCTATGCTCTAAATTCATACCTATATATTGACAGATACAATAGACTGTTTTAAAAAAGAACAGTAGTAATAATAGTTAATCCTAAACCCTGTACTTAGCACTATAGCACAAGAGCCCTATACCTGACAAGGTATACAATGTATTACTCCCATTTGACAGATAAGGAAAACTGAAGCTCAGAGATATTAAGCTACTTACTTAAGGTGACAAGAACTAAGCAATAGCTGTAGAATTGGAACTCAGGCAGTCTGAGTTGATTATGTTATTCTTTGACACTTTGCATAATAAAAATGATATTAACAAGAATGATATAAAAAAGTTAAAAAATAATAATAAAATAAAAAGAATGATATTAATGATGAGCTAAAAATAATAGCTAACCAATATACCAGGAGCCATCTAAATCACTTTCTGTAGATCCACTGGTACCTATTCTGCATGGCAATTCTATGAGGCAAAAATTAATTTCATGCACGTTTTACAGATGAAGAAATACAGGTGTGAATGCCGTTCAGCTTGTAAGTGGCAGACACAAGAATGAAACCCAGGCTATTGACTCCAAAGCCCATACTCCTGACCATGTCCTCCTTCTCTCCAAGGTTCTGAGCCCTGGTCCCTGCCCACTCCACTTACTGGCCACCTGCAGGCACACTCGGAACCATCGAGTCTCGTTCAGGACCTCCTGGCAGGTGTAGTTCCCCTCCTCCTGCAGGCTCAGCCCCTCAATGTGCAGAGAACTGGCGTTCACGAGAGAGAAGCGCGGCTCAGCTGGTGGGAGGCTGGAATTGGAGGACAGGAGGAAGACAGGCTCCGAGTCATTCCGGTACCAAGTCACCAGGCCCCTGGACCCTGAGATGTTGCCACACGGTAGAGTAATGTTCTCATGGACTTCTCCGATGATGGCAACCTCCATTTCTGTACAAGGAAACATCAGACTGTTACTACTTTTCTTGACCTCCAAATAAGGGATCAAGAAATAGTGCTTCTGCATTAATCCCTTATGTGAAATCCTGTAGTATTTGCATATAGCCGATGCACATCCTCCCATATAATTTAAATCATCTCTAGATTACTTATAATACCTAATAGAATGTAAATGCTATGTAAATAGTTGCTATACTGTATTGTTTAGAGAATAATGACAAGAAAAGTCTTTTTTTTTTGGAATATTTTCAATCCGGGTTGGTTGAATCCACAGGTGTGGAACGCACAGATACAGAAAGCCAACTATATACCTTGCAAACAGTAACCAAAGGAGAGCTGGAGTGGCTATACTAATATGAGACAAAATTATACTAATGCCAGACAAAAACTGTTATGAGAGACAAGTGGGAATTATCCAACTAAAGATGAGGGGTGAGGTTCCCAGGCAGAGGGAATAGAATATTCAAAAGCCTGGAAGGAAGAGACCCGAAATCCAGAGGTTCGCAAAGTGTGGCCCTTGGACCTGCAGCAGCAGCATTGCCTGGGAACTTATTAGAAGTGCAAACTCTCAGGTCCCAGCCCAGATCCAGTAAATCAGAAACTCTGGGAGGAGGGGGCCAGCAGGGCAGCAGTTTGTTTTAACAAGCTCTCTTGGGGAATCTGATGCAGGCTAAAGTTTGAGAACCTCTGCTCTGGGAGGAGTATCTTAAGCTCTCACAAGCATATCAGAGTGAGCTGGCCTGATTGTTTTATGGCGTGCTGAAGACTAACACTGCTAAGAGAACCAGTCTAACATGAAGGACTGCTATCATCAATGTAACAAGAAGCAAATGCAGCTCATTTTGCTGAGACGTATCACAATTTTCCAATACCCTCCCCATCAACGCCCAAATACAGAGAGACCACAGAAGCAGAAATAATAGGCAGAATCTGTTAGAAGTCTGACTCATGCTGTCACATTCAATAAATGAGAAAATGTGGCCCAAAGAAGGAAACAGGCTGGCCCAAGGGAATGTAGCAGGGTAGGATTGGAATCTAGAGCTCCTGCTATTCTCTAATCACCATACCAGGTATTTTCAAAGTATGTGAAAATACTGGGGTTTGTGTAAGATGATAACTTCATTAAACAATCGTCAGCCTTCAATAAATGGTGCTGGGACAACTGGGTAGCCACAGGCAGAAGAATGAGGTTGAATCCTTACCTTACACCATATGTAAAAATTAACTCAAAATGGATCAAAGACCTAAATATAAGAGCTAAAACTATAAAACTCATAGAAGAAAACAAAGGAGTAAATCTTTGTGATCTTGGCTTAGGCCAATACGTTTTTTTTTTTTAGATATGATGCCAAAAACCATGGCAACAAAAGAAAAAACAAATAAATTGTACTATGTCAAAATTAAAAACTTCTGTGCTTCAAAGAACACCATCAAGAAACTGAAAGGACAACCCACAGAACAGGAGAAAATATGTGCCAATCATATATCTGATAAGAGACTCGTATCCAGAATACATAAAGAAATCTTACAGCTCAATAATAAAAAGACAAATAACACAATTTAAAATGGGCAAAGGATTTGAATAGCCATTTCTCCAAAAACAGATATACAAATGGCCAATAAGTACATGAAATGATGCTCAATAACATCATTAGAGAAATGAAAATCAAAACCACAATGAGATACCGATTCACATCCAGCAGGGCAGCTAAAATAAAAAAGACATCATAACAACTGTTGGTGAGGATGTGGAAAAACTGGAACCATTATACATTGCTTGTGGGAATATAAAATGGTGCAGCTGCTTTAAGAGTGTGGCAATTCCCCAAAATGTTAAACACAGAGTTATCAGCTGACCTTGTAACTCTACTCCTAGGTATAAACCAAAAGAAATAAAATCACATGCTCACTCAAAGACTTGGACACAAATGATCATAGTAGTATTATTCATTAATAGCCAAAAAAAAAAATGGACACAACCAAAATGTCCGTCAAGTGATGAATAATAAACAAATGTAGATAGTCATGTAATGGAATATTATTCATCAATCAAAAAGGAATGAAAAAACTGACACATGCTACCACATGGATGAACTTTGAAAACATTATGATGTGAAAGAAGTCAGTCACAAAAAACCACATATTACATGATCCCATTTATAGGAAACGTTAGAATAGGCAAATCTATAGAGATAGAAAGTAGATTAGTGGTTGGCTAGGGCTAGGGGGTGGGGGAGGGATGGCTGCTAAAGGGTGTAAGGTTTCTTTTTGGAGTGATAAAAATGTTCTAGAATTAATTAGTAGTAATGGTTGCAGAACTTTGTGAATATACCAAAAACTACTGAAATGGAGACCCTAAAGTATGAATTTTATGATAAGAAAATTATATCTTAATAAAGGTGTTATAAAAATAAGTCAACTGCCACTTGCCTCTGGGAACCCGCCCCCCATTTATGAAAAGGAAAAGTAACAGTTATCTGCATTTGGCCTCTCGTCTGGCTGCAAGGGGCTCTCTTTGAAAGATCTGAAGCCAGCCTGGATCCACAGGAACTTCTCACTCTCTTGCCATCTTGGTCACATCATTCCCAAAGACTTTAGAGCCAGGCCAAGATGGAAAAAAAATCTGAGTCACTCGCTGAAAGGCTGAGAATGCCATCTAATGCTAGAAATACCCAATTAGGAAGAAATGCTTCTGAACAACCACTTAAGACAAAACAACAACAACAAAAAAAAACCAGGTAGGGACTATTTTTAAATGATCAGGCTTGGGAACCCAAGTTCTCAGGTGGTAATCCCCACTGAGGAAACTATGAACTGCAGAGCTATAAATTTAAGGCGTGTTCAGGAGACCTGCAGACCTATCCCTCCCCTGACTCCTTGGCAAAAGAATAAAGGAATGGTAGCTTGGAAAAGCCTTAGTGGGACTTTAGTCTTGGAACTTGGGCTAACATTGTCTTCTTCTCCAAGGAAGAGAATGAATAATCACAAAAGAAATTGTTGTAAGCATTTCATTGTTCCTCATGGCTTTGTTCACTCTATTCTTTTTAACTACTGAAGCTGAAGGTGACATTAGAGATCAATTAATCCAGAGACATGGCTGCCTGGAGTGCTGGATTTAAGACTGAGGTTGAGACTGGGCTCCAATGGAGAAGAACACAATCATCCATCAGTGATGTCTGACACAAACCAAAAAAACCAAACCTGTTGCCATTGAGGCGATTCCAACTCATAGCAACCCTATAAAAACAGAGTAGAACTGCCCCATAGAGTTTCCAAGGAGCAGCTGGTGAATTTGAACTGCTGACCTTTTGGTTAACAGCTATAGCTCTTAACCACTGCACCACCAGTGTTTCCTTGACACGGACAGGAAATAAGAAGTCCTTGCTGGTGCACGAGGTCCATTCATGACAGTCTTATACCCCCTCATTTTACAGTTGAAAATTGAGGTTCAGGAAGCTTAAGTGATTTACTTAAAGTCCCACGCAAGTCACTGGCAGAGCTGTGATTGTCTTTCAGTTCTGTACAGGGATTTAATCTGTCCAGGCCACAGGGATTTAATCTGATCTGCCACACAATGGTGACAAGATAAGATGATAAACTGTAGTAACAGTTTGTGCTACTAGAAGTTGTCCATCTGGTGTCTACAAGGTGCCCTGATGTCCCCCAAATTTAAATTCAGAATATGGAATAAAGGACCATTTTCTTTCTTTTATTTTTGGTGGAATCCTAATGTGTTTTATTTGCATGGTTTGATTCTTATGGCACAATAGAGGAATCGAACAAAAGGTTACAGATAGTGTAATACTCATTTTAAATACTTATTTTTATTGTTGTGCTTTAAGTGAAAGTTTACAATTCAAGTTAGTCTCTCATACAAAAATTTATACATACGTTGTTTTGTGACCCTACTTGCTCTCCCGATACTCTGACAGCACACTCTTCCTTTCCACCCCAGATTTCCCATGTCCATTCAACCAGCTCCTGACCCTCTCTGCCTTCTCATCTCATTTAATCTCATGAATCTACTTAAGTTAAGAAGCACACTCTTCACGAGTATCATTTTCTGTCCCATAGTCCAGTCTAATGTTTCTCTGAAGAGTTGGCCTCAGGAATGGTTTTAGTTTTGGGCTAAGAGAAAGCCCAGGGGCCAGGTCTTCCAGGGTCCCTCCAGGGTCAATCAAACCATTAAGTCTGGTCTTTTTACTAGAATTTGAGTTCTGCACCCTACTTTTCTCCTGCTCCATCTGAACTCTCTGTTGTGTTCCCTGTCAGCGCAGTCATTGTGGTAGCTGGGCACCAGCTAGTTTGTCTGGTCTCAGGCTGATGAAGGCTCTGTTTTATGTGGCCCTTTCTGTCTTTTGGGCTAATACTTTAAAGGACCATTTTCTAATGCTCCCCTTGTGTTACCATTTACAGAGTTGGGATTATACCCAAACATTTATGTTTTTCCTACTATTTTTCCCAAGAATGACCTGGAGTTTACAATTTGTGGTGACAAGCAGAGGAACTGACTTCGTTTAGAGTTGAGTGGCGGGAGAAAGAGACTTCTGCCCCCAGGACAACTCCCAACTTGAACAACAAACAAAAAAAATACTCCAAGCTCAGGAAGCCTGCTGGCACAATACAAAGAGGTGAACCAGGCTTGGGCACCAAAATAACTGGGTATCCCAGTGGAGGTAGCTTCCCTGGGTGGTGAGCAGCAGTCTACTTGTAGGCTGGTTCATTCCAGCATGATGATTTAGACAAGGTTCTGGTGTCCAGGGGCCCCTGATGTCTACAGTGTAGGAAACCTGGGGAGAAGGAAATACACCTTTACTGACAACCACCTTCAACTTCTACAGGAGGCCAAATGAGAACTGTCCCTTCTCTTCCCCAGCCCCAGCACAGTGATCACTGAGTCCAGTGTCTGGAGGGGCCAGCAGGTAATGTCCATGAGGGAAGAAGCACGAGGGTGGGTAATATAATATAGGAAGAAGTGGGTACTATAACAAATTTGGGTTCACATGTCCTAGATAAAAGGTGGTGACCACCGCTTAGCTCCAGGTAGGAAAGCAAGCCTTGTGTTGCCAGATCTTCAGATTTTTCCAGATAAACTGGAAACCTAGATTATGGGAAAATTTACTGTTTTTAAATAGTAGCTAAAAACAAAATAAAATAAAAGCCTATGAGAGCCTAACAATTAGGAACTTTTGGCACTTGCTGCTAGGAAGCTCAGGGTGCAATTTACAACCCACCTCCAGCAAGAAGAGACCAGCTGGGTGCCCTGGACTGGGCAACACAGAAGCTGGCACTCCACATGCATTCTGGCAAGCTACCTGCCTCCTAGCTCCATCTCGTTTTTCTCTGACGCAGTGCCCTCACTGCTTGCCAGGCTGTCCTGCATAGACATGTATGACCACCAGTTGTCAGAGTCAGCTCCCACTGGTGACAACCTCATGTGTGTCAGAGTAGAAATGGGCTCCATAATGTTTAGGCGCCTACTGGGTGGACTCAACCCCCAAATCGTTTGCACTACCCAGGGACTCCAGGCATACATTAGCTGGTGAATCAAATTAAAAAAACATTTCTCCAATCTTCTACATTCTACCTAATTTTCTAAGCCACCCTCTATTCCTTTTTTTTTTTTTTTAACAAGGCAGAGTATAAATGAGACATTTAAGACCTCTTTTCCAATCATTGCAAGAGTGAGGGAAGTTTTTTGTAAGCATGAAACGACTGCGAAATAAAAAAGTTATTAAAAAAGAAAGAAAAATAGTGAAGGAGGAAAAACCAGCTTTCAGCGAGCCAGCCCCACGTCAGCTTTCCGGGGTGTGTAGCGAAACCCACAGATTACAGGTGTAAGATGAGTTCAACCTGGGGCAGACTGAGGAGAAATACAAAGAGGGAGCCGCGAGTTTGACCACCAGAGCAGCACGTAAAACCAGAAAGCGAATTTACAACCGACGCTTTAAACAACACTTTTCGCGCCACACATGTGCCTCTTCATTTTCCCCATCACCTATCCGCAGGCCCTTTGCAGCCTCGCCGGCTGCCCTCGCTCTCCATCAAGCGCCCCGGAAAAATTCCTTCCCGCAGAGCTGGCCGGGCTGCGAGCAGGAAACCCATGACCCTCCCGCGGCGGCTTCGGGGCTGCGGCCACAACTGGATGGGGCGGAGTCGGAGGGAAATCGGTCCCTCACTCTTCTCTCCCCACCGTCGTCTGGGAAAGCTCAACTTTTCCCTCCAGATCCCGACCCCTTACCTGCTGCGACCCAGCAGGCCAGGAGCGCCCCGAGGCACAGGAAGATCCGAGGCTCGGGCACCCGGCAGTCTGCGGCCATCTCGCCCCAGATCTTGGCAGGGGCCCCTCAGGAAGCACGGGCTCTGGCAGGGCTGGGTGTGCGCCCCCCAGGGCTCTGGCCCCTAGGGTACCAAGAGCTTCTCCCGGGTCCTCGAAACTGCAGAGTTGCCCCACTTTGCGGCTTCCAGGAAGGATGCTTGCGGTGCGCCCGATGTCCGGGTCTGGGGAGCCTCGGGTGTCAGCAGCGCTGGGCTTTCCTCCCGGCGAGGAGTCTCTCCGGAGCGCCAGGGCCGGGGCTGGGAGGGCGCTCCCGCCCGGTTGGCCCGCCTGCCTGCTCCCGCTCGCGGAAAACAACAGGAGTTAGGCTGTCTCCCGCCTCCTTTCCAGGCGGGAACCCAACTTCCTCTACCTCGGCTGGAGAGGAGGGCTTTATGCAAAGGACTGGCGCCCCGGCGCGCTGAGCCCAGTCCGGCCGGGCGCGGGGAGGAGCGCGGAGGCTGGTCCCTCCCCGAGCCCAATCCGCTGCCTCCGGCCGGGCGCTTTCCAGCTCCGCCTGGGACAGCCGTCTGGAGTCGCGGGGACAGCTGGGCCGGACCGAGCCCTGCAGCTGCCGCAGGACGGCACCCCCGCCCCGGCGCTCTAGCTGCAGGAGCCGGGGGAGGAGCGTCCGGAGCCCGAGGAGCCCGCTGCCAAGATGCGGAATTTAGGGCCCGTCCTCGCTTTCCCAGCTCAGCTGTCCTAGGGATTCTCATTTGTTTTCCTGGGCGCACGGCGGTCGCCCAGAGCCGCCATCGCTGCCTTTTTTACCCTTTGCAGAACCAAAGCAAGACAAAACCCGTTGCTGTTGAGTCGATTCCCACTCATAGCGACCCTATAGGACAGAGTAGAACTGCCCCATAGGGTTTCCAAGGAGCGGCTGGTAAATTCGAACTGCCGACCTTATGGTTAGCAGCCGAGCTCTGAACCACTGCGCACCAAGACTCCGTTAAAGCAGGACAAGAAGGGCAGCAAAATAATCCCTTAGACCTTCCAGCCAAACGAAGCCACAAGACTCCCGTTCTCTTATTAACCGCACAGTGAGAGCCACGGCCAAGAGGTCAGCGAACTAGCTCCTCAGGACTTGTTTTCTCCCTTTTTTTTTTTTTTGTACTCCCGCCCCTGCCGAGGTTCACAGAGAGCTACGATCTCAGACTAGAAGCTATTTCCTGCCGCGCTCCCATCCCGTTCCTTGGTCCTATGGAAGGAACACTCGACTATGATATCCTCAGCAAGAGCCGACGCTTGAAACAGCCCTAGGAGAAAACTTCAAAATGCAATTAATACAGTAAAATATTAATTGTAGACTTCAGGGGGTGGTTGTGTGTATAGGTATTTACTGTAACATTCTTTCAACTTTTCTGTATGTTTGAAAATTTTCATCATAAAATGTTGGGAAAAAAAATAAAAATTGCAATTAAGAAAATTATTCCTTCTCTTGCTCCTTATTCAAATATTTCTTTCCCCAACATGTGAAACCAATTTAAAAACTGTGTTTCTCTTGATGAACGGAGCTATGAAAGAAGGCTGCAGGTTCTTCTTTTTCTCCTCTTTGCCTTGGCTCTTAGTGCTCAATATTTTAACTCTCCAGCCAGCTTTTGATAGAATTTCCCCTCTTACTCTCTTTAGTTCTTGCTTTTCCTGTTTAGCTTGTGATCTAAGGTAAATCCTATTGTAGTCAGACCTTGTCTGTCCTTCCAGTTCCCCACTGTATGCCCAATACCTGGGACCTAGTTGCCACTCGATACATATTTGCTGAATATGAATGAAAAGTTACTTGGAATTGCTACTGCAGTTCCTCAGCTTTTATGGTAAACATCTTACATTCTCACTGGATGTAAACAGGATGTAAATAAAATCAATAATGGGCAAGCTTTCAGCTGAGGGTATGGATCTGGAATTTTCTGTGACCCTCATGGCGCCTGTTGTTAGTTCACTGAGTCGGCTCTGACTCCTGGCGACCCCACGTACAACAGAACAAAAGCCTGCCCGGTTCTGAACCATCTTCATGATCACTGGCATGCTTGAGTCCATTGTGGGTGGCCACTGTGTATTTTGAGTGTCTTCCAACCTAAGGGACTCATCTTCCAGCACTATATCAGACAATATTCTGTTGTGATCCATAGAGTTTTCTATCTTAGTCTGGAAACTCCACTGAAACCTGTCCACCATGGGTGACCCTACTGGTATTTAAGATACTGGATGGCATTGCTTCCAGCATCATAGCAACATGCAAGCAGCACAGCATGACAAAGTGAAAGACAGGCTGTGGTGCCTAGCACAGGGCACTGCACAGAGCAGGCCCGCCTGACATTTGTGCCGAGTCAGTGTACAGTTCTCACCAGTTCTCCACCCTAGAAGTGCCAGCCTCGTCCAGGATGTTTTACGACATGATAACACAACTGCACATTTGCATGAGTGGGGCCTTTTCACAACGCGGTTTTAGAAACTTAATCTCACTGGGCCCTCCCTGCAACCTCTGGACCCAAGGAACCATTCCATTTCATTTTACAGATGAGGAACCTACAGCTCAGGGATGTCTTACAGCCAGTTGGTGGTAAGACCAGGACTGGACCCCATGTCTGCCTGACTCCAAGTCCGCCCAAATAAAGTTCCAATTTTGTCACATATACAAAAGCTGCCAGAGCTACGGGGACATGAGTCTGGCTGCTTTGGGTGTCACAGGGCCAGCAGACATGGAAGTCCCGAGCCTGGGCTCAGAGCAGCCCCACCCCTCAGTGCGGGACAGAGCTGGCACAGGAAACACCCAGGCTCTTTGGCTCCACTATGGATTCAAGGACTAGCCCTCAGCAGAAGCTGTATTAGGACACAGTGACACCTGTCCTGGTCAGGCTGTTCTGGACAGTAGAAAGTAACTTGCCTAGAACAGTGACCTGTGAGTTGGGGTTCACAGCGTGGTCCCTGGCAAGGCCTTTTAGAGCCCTAGTTTCTCTATCAGCAAAACAGAGCTAATATCTACTTCACTGGATTATTGTAAACATAAAGGGTGTTGAAGCGACTTAAGAAAGGATAATGGTCTTTACAGACCTAAGGCATCACCTTGGGGAGTATCATTTGAAATGACACCATGTTAGGGGTCCTAAATCCCACAATAATATCCTGAACCTCTGGGGGCTCAGGCACCTCCCGGCTCAGGTTGCCACATGTGCCTGTTTTTGTTTTCTCCTGCTGTGTGTTGAAAACTTTCCCTGGCTCTGGGCTAAGTGCTTTATAGACACTAGTTCATCAGTCCTCATCACAACCTGAGTGGTAGGTGTGATGGCTCCCATTGTACAGATGGCTCAGAGAAGCTTAAGTTACACAGCAAGTAAAGGGTGGAGCCACCATTTGAGCCCAGGTCAGTCTTGGAGGAGGAACAGATCCCGGGGCTCCTGCCTGGATCCACGGCCAGTGCTTCCACAGCCTGGGTCTTTGGAGGCTTCAAGTAACCTATCTTTATGCCTATTATTTCTGCCCCACTACTCTTCTTGTCACTGTCTCCTCCCTAGAGGTAATTCTGAAAGGTTTCTTAGCAACAACCTGCTTCCTGAGTCAACCTGGAGTTTATCCTCCTGGGGGCTTCAGAAACGGAGTGCCAATGGGGAAGAGCTCGGCAGGAGCCTGGTCCTTTAGATCCAGCTCTGGACACCTTACTTCACGACGTACAAGAGGTGGATGACAAAAACTTCCTGGTGTCCCCTTGGAAGGGCCTGGTGCACCAAGGAGCAGGGACAGAAGCAACCTGGCTTGTTCTCTGTGGAAAAAAGCCTGTTAAGGCTTTCAATAACACCACCTTATCCTACTTCTTCTTTGCTCTCTGCTCAGAAGACAGGATCAGAGTGTGGATGACGTAGCAAGAAAGTTCCTGAAGTCAGGCAAAGGTCCAAGAAGAAGTTGGCAAGTTGAGACGGAAAAATGGAAAATGGACAGTTGTCAAATGATTCTACTATTTTTGACCAGAGCTCAGCTCTCCTATCTGCACTAGTTACCAGGAAGGTGTAGGTAGGTGTCTCCAAGGGGCAAAGAACCACAGGACTTGGAAGGCAGATCCACCCCTAGAAGACAAAATGCTGCTTGCAAAGGGATCAGGCAAATGGCCATCCAGTTCCTTGAGAAATGGAAGATAAAGGACTAGAGTGATGTGGATAATCCACCCACCATAACATGTGAGGACAGCCCAGCAGAGTGCTGGTAAATGTTTAACTATGAACTCTAGGGAGAGTGTGAGGGAGGTGTGTGTGTGTGATTTGTAGTGTTTGCCGATTTTCATGGTGTAAATTCTTCCACTATAGCCAATTTCAAGCTACTACTGTGGAGTTACTGAACGATCCACACAATCAACTCCCCAAGCCAGCGCCACTGGAACTACCCCTTTGCTCCGATGAGAGAACTCCAAGATGAGAAACATTTGACAGGAAATGCAGGAGCTGGATCATCCAGAAGGAGATCTGCTGGGAGCCAAACAGTTGATTCAAGTAGAAAACACTCTTTGATCACCCTCCTGTTCTTTGATCTCACACTCACCTATTGAATGTGTTTGTTGGCCAAGACAGTTATTTTCCAACTCAAAATTGGGACATGTAAGTTGATACCCACAGTGTATTTAATATCTGAGGACAGAGGGACTTATTAAAATCAAGGACTGTCCTGACAAGGCTGGGATGAATCACTTCCCTGCAGATAACATACCTTTTTTTAAAATAACATTTTCCTTTTTCCTGATTATAAACATAATATGCTCATTCCAGAAAATACAGAAAAATAGAAAGAAAATACAATTTAACCATAACCCCATCTGGAAATAATCACTATCATCACTAGAAAATTCTAGAGATTTTTGCTGAGTTCCTATGGGTATATATACATATACATATATTTCTTTTTAACAAAATTCAGATGACATTGTACACTAAGTTTTGATTCCTGTTTTATCCCTTAACTTGAGTATGGTTTTTTGACTGCTAATTAGTCTTTTAACTGAAAAGGTAATACTAAAAAATACCAAACCCACTGCTGTTGAGTTCATTCTAACTCATAGTGACCCTATAGGACAGGGTAGCTCTGCCCCACAGGGCTTCCAAGGCTGTAAATGTTTATAGAAGCAGACTGCCTCATCTTTCTCCCATGCAGCGGCTGGTGGGTTTGAGCTACTGACTTTTTGGTTAGCAGCCAAGCGCTTTAACCACTGCATCACCAGGCCTCCTAAAAAAGTAATAAATACTAATAAAAAAAATTCAAGCAATTATACAGTGAAATTATATCTTGAAAAGTAAGCCTTTTGCCCACCTTCCTCAGCCTCATTCCTCTTCCCCAGGGCAACCATTCTAAGTTCTAGAGACTACAATTTTTACTGTTTGCCTAATATGCCACCTGGAGTCTCTGGTTGGTGCAAACAGTTAAGTACTTGGCCACTAAATGAAAAAGGTTAGCCATTTGAATCCACCCAGAGAGGCTCCTCAGAAGAAAGGTTTGACAATCTACTTCCAAAAGGTCACAGCCATTGAAAACTCTATGGAGTGCAGTTCTACCGACACATGTGGAGACATCATAAGTCAGAATCAACTCAGTGGCAACTGGTTTGGCTTTTTTTCTTTGTTAACACCTATGGAATATCAGACAGCCACTGACATTTGTGTTTTCAAAGTTTATGAGATGACATAGGATCCATCTATCGGGATTACTTAGAAGTGTGAAGTTCAATGAAAGTTTTTTTGGAACAGTTTATTGAGATACCACTCGCATACCATACAATTGACCTGTTTAAAGTGTACAATTCAGTAGTTTTTAGTATATTTACAGAACCATGTGGAACCATCACCACAATAAATTTTAAAACATTTTAATCACCCCAAAAAGAAACTCTGTACCCTTTAGCTATCATCCTCCAATCCCCCTTTTCCCACTCCTAGACAAAGCTTTCTGTCTCTATGGATTAGCCCAGTCTGAATATTTCATATAAATGGAACCCTACAATACATGGTCTTTCATTTCATTTCTTTCATTTAGCATAATATTTTCAAGGTTCATCCATGTTGTAACATGTATCAGTACTTCATTTCTTTTTATGGCCAAATAATATTCCACCATATGTAGATCCCACATTTTCTTTATTTATTCATCATCTGGTGGGCAATCAATGAAAATTTAAGCCACTGAAGAGACTCAGAGAATTTTTTTTTTTTAATGACATTCTTTTTTTTTTAATTGTACTTTAGTTGAAGTTTTACAGAACAAACTAGTTTCTCACTCAAGAGTTAGTACACATATCATTTTATGACATTGGTTAACAACCCCACAAAATGTCAACACTCTCCCTTCTTGACCTTGGATTCCCTATTACGAGCTTTCCTGTCCTCTCCTGCCTTCTAGTCCTTGTTCCTGGGCTGTTGTGCCCCTTTAGTCTCGTTTTGTTTTATGGGTCTGTCTAATCTTTGGCTGAAGGCTGAACCTCAGGAGTGACTTCATTACTGAGCTAAAAGGGTGTCTGCAGGTCATACTCTCAGGGTTTCTCCAGTCTCTGTCAGGCCTCAGAGAATTTGAGACACCTCTTTCCTTGTTTGCTCCCTGCCTTACCCATCATTCCACTTCTATCTTCTGGAAAGAAATTGTTCTTAGTTCCTTTGCTGCTCTGCTGTGAGCAGAGTGGCATTTCTAAAAGCCAGTGTCTCTTTAGTTAGATGAGCTCAATATGTCAAGGCAACTGACTGGAATGCAATCAAGTAGTAAATTATGCAATTATTTTTCCTTTTTACAAAGATTCCAGTCAAATTCCTTTGTGTATGTCCTTGGGTGGTACAAACATTTTCCACTTGACTACTGACCTAAAAGTTGATGGTTCAAACCCACCCAGTGGTACCACAGAAGAAAAGGCCTGGCAATATGCTTCTTTTAAGATCACAGCCAGGAAAACTCTATGGAGCAGTTCTTCTCTGTAACATATGGGGTTGCTATGAGTCAAAACTGACTCAGTGGCAACAGGTTTGTTTTTGTTTTTTTGCTTTTGGTATGGCTGATCTGCAGTCGGTCATGGGAATGGTGCAAGACAGGGCAACATTTCATCCGTCGGGTCAAGAGTCAGGGGCCAACTCGACAGCAGCTAACAAAAACAACATGGTCCCAGCACCTCATCATTATCTGCCTCAGTTCTATCTTCCAATCCTGCAAAAGTCCCATCTCATTTCTCAAAGACAAGTGTATTAAAATTAACTTAACTCTAAGATTTTGCACTACCTGTTCAGGAAAACTTAGTCTTGTTGACCAGTAGAGACAACTTTGGGGAGGTAGGGTTACTACTCGAATCCTGACTTTTCCAGCTGACATCCAGATTCCTGTAAGATTTTGAGAAATCCCATTATGACATGATCTGATTTGCTCTTGCCATGCTCACTTTCCATGGACTCTTTCCATCCTTTCAGCAAATCTCTGATGTAGGTACCATTCTTATCCACATTGTTGTTGTTGTTAGGTGCCATCAAGTCCGTTTCTACTCATAGCAACCCTACGTACAACAGAAGAAAACGCCACCTGATCCTGCACCATTCTCGTAATCGTTGCTATGCTTGAGCCTGTTGTTGCAGCCACTATGTCAGTCCATCTCACTGAGGGTCTTCCTCTTTGTCACTGACCCTCCATTTTACCAGGCATGATGTCCTTCTCCAGGGACTTGTCCTTCCTGACAACATGTCCAAAGTACGTAAGACAAAGTCTCACCATCCTAGCGTCTAAGGAGCATTCTGGCTGTACTTCTTCCAAGACAGATTTGTTTGTTCTTCTAGCAGTCCATGGTATATTCAATATTCTTCGCCCACACCATAATTCAAAGGTGTCAATTTTTCTTCCGTCTTCTTTATTCATTGTCCAGCTTTCATATGTTTATGAGATGATTGAAAATACCATGGCTTAGGTCAGGTGCACCTTAGTCCTCAAAGTGACATCCTTGCTTTTCAAAACTTTAAAGAGGTCTTTTGCAGCCGATTTGCTGAATGCAATGTGTCGTCTGATTTCTTGACTGCTGCTTCCAAGGCGTTGATTGTGGATCCAAGTAAAATGAAATCCTTGACAACTTCAATCTTTTCTCCATTTATCACGATGTTGCTTATTGGTCCAGTTGTGAGGATTTTTGTTTTCTTTATGCTGAGGTGCAATCCATACTGAAGGCTTTGATCTTCATCATTAAGTCTTCGATCTTCATTAGTAAGTGCTTCAAGTTCTCATTACTGATGAGGAAACCCAGGCTCTGTCTTCTAGAGAAGCAAAACCAGTAAAGTGTATAAATATACATATAGAGAGATTTACATCAACGAAACAGCTCACGAGATTGTAGAGGTTGGAAAGTCCCAAGTCTGTGGATTAGGAGAGAGGCTTCTCCTGATTCACGTAGCTGCAGGGGCTGGTGAACTCAAGATCAGCAGGTCGGAAAGCAGGGCTCTTGCTCACAGGCTCTGAATATCAACAAATCCCAAGATTGGCAGGTAAGACCACAAGGCTTCTCCTGATTCACATAGCTGCAGGGGCGGGTGAACCCAACATCAGCAGATAAGCTGATAGCTCAAGTCCCAAGAACCAGAGGTCAGACCAACAGGAGGCAGCCGTAGGATCCAGAGCAAGCAAAAAGCCAGAATGTCTGCTAATATTCGGATACAGGCCACACCCCCAAGGAAACTCCCTTTCAAGTGATTGGCTACTCACAGCAGATCCCATCATGGGAGTGATCACATATAAACACTGTGAATCATGGCCCAGCCAAGGTGATACACAATCTTAACCATCACAGGCTCAGAGAAGTGAAATAACTTTCCCAAACAAAGTCACAGCCTCAAATCCATGTTTATAATGTAAACGACCCCTGCCCTGAGCCTAACATTTCTTTAGAGTAGTGATTCTTAAACTTCGGGGGGAAGTTTAAGATGAAAGCTACATACATGGCTCCCCAGGGAAACATACATATTCACAACATTTAAAAATCATTTCCAAGGAGTTTTAAAAAAACAAACAAACCCTACAGGTCTAAACTGTAATTGAAAAGTGGGTTGGCTGGGCCCAAGAGGAAGTAAAAAAAAAAAAAAAAAAACTCGCATACAAACCTGAATCACCAGGTGGCTCCCTCAGCCCTGAATAGAATCTGGCTTCCACAGTCAAGGTCTTCTACGAGATAAGAGTTGGTCAGAGCTTCCTGAAATTCAAAGAATTTCAGAGATTATTGGTTCAACCCTCACCAACCAGAATAAAAGAGGCCCAGAGCTGTTAAGCAGCTAGCTCAAGGTCACAGCTCATGGGCAAAGGCCAGGACGCATCAGCTTGTCCAAGTTCTGATAAATCTAAAATGTATCACATACTTCTCTGACTCAGTAAGCAGAACACAGTGGACACAATGCAGTATTTTCTCATGATGATTCAAGCAATGAACTTTGTGTGTGTGTGAACATTGTGAACGTTGAATACTATGCTGTGCTATCTGTGGGTACAAGGGAGATTTAGAGAACCCTGATTCCCCATACAAAAGGGCCCAGATTGTGGTTTCTTTGTTAAAATAAGCAATCCACTTTTTTTTTTTTTTTTAAATTCCTCCTACGGTTGAGGCACTAAGCATAGGTTTGTCTTCCTATCTCTCAAGTTTGCTCCTGGTTCTATGTAACCTTGGGTAAGTTATTTTCCCTCTCCCAGAACCTCAGTGTCTGAGGGTCACTGAGTGGATTACATGAGACCCATGTCAGTAAAGTGCCCAGCAGGCAGTAGACGTCCAATAATCAGTAACAATATAATTGGAGTCCCTGGGTGGTGCAAACCGTTAATGTGCTTGGCTGCTAACTGAAAGGTTAGAGGTTCAAGGCCACCCAGATGTGCCTCAGAAGAAAGGCCTGGTGATATACTTCCAAGAAATCAGCCACTGAAAACCCTATAGATACCATACCATCCAACAATCCCACTCCTAGGAATGTATCCTAGAGAAATAAGAGCCTTCACACAAATAGACATGTGCACACCCATGTTCCTCACAGCATTATTTACAATAGCAAAAAGATGCCCATCAACAAATGAATGGATAAACAAACTATGGTACATACACACAATGGAGTACTAAGCAATGATAAAGACTAATGATGAATCTGCGTAGCATCTCATAACATGGATGAAACTGGAGGACATTATGATGAATGAAATAAGTCAATCACAAAAGGACAAATATTGTATGAGACCACTACTGTAAAAACTCATGAAAAGGTTTACACACAAAAAGAAACAATCTTTGATAGTTACGAGGGATGGGAGGCATGGGGCGAATACTAAATAGACAATCTATAAGTGATAACTTTGGTGAACGGTAAGATAGTACATAATACTGGGGTAGCCAGCACAATTTGTACAAGGAAAGGTCATGGAAACTCCATAGACACAACCAAACTCCCTGAGGGACCGAATTGCTGGGCAGAAGGCTGTGGGGACCATGGTCTCGGGGAACATCTAGCTCAATTGGCATAACATAGTTTATAAAGAAAATGTTCTACATTCTACCGTGGTGAGTAGCATCTGGGGTCTTAAAATCCTGTGAGCAGCCAACTAAGATATTCCACTGGTCTCACCCCCTCAGGAGCAATGGAGAATGAAGAAAATAAGATACAAGGGAAAGATTAGTCCAAAGGACTAATGGACCACAGCTACCACGGCCTCCACCAGACTGAGTCCAGTACAACCAGATGGTGCCCGGATACCACCACTGACTTCTCTGACAGCGATCACAACAAAGGGTTCTGGACAGAGCTGGAGAAGAATGTAGAACAAAATTCTAACTAACAAAAAAAGACCAGACTTGCTGGCCTGACAGAGACTGGAGAAACCCTGCGAGTATAGCTCCTGGACACCTTTTTAGCTCAGTAATGAAGTCACTCCTGAGGTTCACCCTTCAGCCAAAGATTAGACAACCCCATAAAATGAAATGAGACTAATGGGGCACAACAGCCCAGGGACAAGGACTAGAAGGCAGGAGGGAACAGGAAAGCTGGTAATAGGGACCCCAAGTTGGAAAGGGAGAGAGGTGATGTGTCGTGGGGTTGTTAACCAATGTCATAAACCAATACGTGTACTAACTGTTCAATGAGAAACTACTTGTTCTATAAACCTTCATCTAAAGTACAATAAAGGAAAAAAACCCTATGGAGCAAAATTCTACTCAGACACTCACGGGGTCACTGCGAGTCAGAGTTGACTCTCCGGCAACTGGTTGGTCTTTGTTAATATAATTACCCTCTCGTTTCTGTCGATTTGCTGCTTTAATTTGCTGCTTTATATATGCAAGTTCAGAACTCAGATGACTAAACTTACTAGAACTCTGTGTAAAATAAGAATAGAAATGATAAAGTGCCTATGCCTTCGTGGTCTTGGTGACATTTGTTTTGTAGCTTAGAGGTCCTGGTTCTGAGCTGACACGTTGAACACTAATGACCAAAGACCTGACGAGTTGTGGAATGACATCAAGGACATCATGCATGAGGAAAGCAAAAGGTCATTAAAAAGAGAAGAAAGAAAGAAAAAAACAAAAGGAATGTCAGAAGAGAGTCTGAAACATGCTCTTGAATGTAGAGTAGCTAAAGCAAATGAAAGAAATGATGAAGTAAAAGAGATGAACAGAAGATTTCAAAGGGAAGCTCAAGAAGACAAAGTAAAGTGTTATAATGAAATGTGCAAAGACCTGGAGTCAGAAAACCAAAAGAGAAGAACACGCTTGGCATTTCTCAAGCTGAAAGAACTGAAGAAAAAATTCAAGCCTCAAGTTGCAATACTGAAGGATTATACTGGAAAAATATTGAATGATGCAGGAAGCATCAAAAGAAGATGGAAGGAATACACAGAGTCACTGTACCAAAAAGAATTGGTCGACATTCAACCATTTCAGGAGGTAGCATATGATCAAGGAACGATGGTACTGAAGGAAGAAGTACAAGCTACATTGAAGGCAATGGTGAAAAACAAGGCTCCAGGAATTGACAGAATACAATTTGAGATGTTTCAACAAACAGATGCAACACTGGAGGTGCTCACTGGTATATGCCAAGAAATTTGGAAGACAGCTTCCTGGCCAACTGACCAAGAGACCCATATTTGTGCCCATTGCAAAGAAAGGTGATCCAAAGAATGTGGAAATTATCAAACAATATCATTAAATTGCACACAAGTAAAATTTTGCTGAAGATCATTCGAAAGTGGCTGCAGCAGTACATCAACAGGGAACTGCCAGAAGTTCAAGGCGGGTTCAGAAGAGGACATGGAATGAGGGATGTCATTGCTGATGTCAGATGGATCTTGGATGGAAGCAGAGAATACCAGAAAGCTGTTTACCTGTGTTTTATTGATTATGCAAAGGCATTCAACTGTGTGGATCATACCAAATTATGGATAACATTGCAAATAATGGGAGTTCCAGAACACTAAATTGTACTCATCAGGAACCTGTACATAGACAAAGAGGCAGTTGTTTGCACACAACAAGGGGATGCTGCGTGTCTTGAAGTCAGGAAAGGTGTGTGTCAGGATTGTATCCTTTCACCATACTTATTATTTCAGCATACTGAATGCTGAGCACATACTCTGAGAAGCTGGACTATATGAAGAAGAACACGGCATCGGAATTGGAGGAAGACGTGTTAACAACCTGAGATATGCAGATGACACAACCTTGCTTGCTGAAAGTGAAGAGGACTTGAAAAACTTACTGATGAAGATCAAAGACTACAGCCTTCGGTATGGATTGCTCCTCAACATCCAAAAACCCAAACCTGTTGCCATTGAGTCTATTCCAACTCATAGCCACCCTATGGGACAGAACTGCTCACACAGAGAAAACAAAAATCCTCACAACTGGACCAATAAGCAACATCATGGTAAATGGAGAAAATTTTGAAGTTGTCAACAATTTCATTTTACTTGGATCCACAATCAACGCCCATGGAAACAGACGACATATTGCATTGGGAAACTCTGCTGCAAAAGACCTCTTTAAAGTGTTAAAAAGCAAATGTATCACTCTGAGGACTAAGGTGCACCTGACCCAAGCCATGGTATTTTCAATGCCTCATATACATATGTAAGCTGGACAATGAACAAAGGAGATGGGAGAGGAATTGACGCCTTTGAATTATGGTGTTGGTGAAGAATATTGAATATACCATGGACTTCCAGAAGAACAAATCTGTCTTGGAAAAAGTACAGCCAGAACGTTCCTTAGAAGCAAGAATGGTGAGACTTCATCTCATGTACTTTGGACATGTTATCAGGGGGCACCAGTCCTCGGAGAAGGACATCATGCTTGGTAAAGTAGAGGGTCAGAGAAAAAAAGGAAGACCCTCAGGAGATGGATTGACACAGAAACTGCAACAATGGGCTCAAGCATATCAATAATTTTGAGGATGGCACAGGGCTGGTAAGTGTTTAGTTCTGTGGTACATACAGTCGCTATGAGTCAGAACTGACTCGACAGCATCTAACAACAACAACACTTAATTATGATCTTACACACTGACATTGGATGGAAACTTCTACATAAGATATGACGCACTGTTATTCTCAGGTCCCTGTGAGATTCCTTGACGATGTTTTTACATCTCAATTCAGTGTAAAGGAAATTAAGAGGCTGTATTTCTCTGAAGTGTCTTCCATCCCTCTACCTCAACCCCTCCTCCCACCATCAAAAGTGCAAATAAACTCCCAAATCATGAACATCCTGTGTTTAAAGCAATCAGTAATGCTGACTGGGTTCTACTGAGCAGCTTAACATGAAAAAAATATATATATTTCTTTATATATGGCATTTGCCCTTGAGGACTTTGACCTAACTAAAGGGAATTGGCTTGACACCCTTTCATTGTCTAATCTCTTTGTTCACTTACCTTGGACTTGTGGATAAAAGTTAACTACAGCAAAACCTTACTAATTCAGACCAGTTGGGGAAGTCCAATAAGTTTTAGGTTAGTATGTTTTAATATGAGCCTTGATGGCATAGTGGTTAAGAGCTACTGCTACTAACCAAAAGATCAGCAGTTTGAATCCACCAGCTACTCCTTGGAAACCCTATGGGGGCAGTGCTACTCTGTCTCATAGGGTCATTATGAGTAGAAATTGACTCAATGGCAATGGGTTGGGTTGGGTTGGGTTTGTATGTTTTAGTAAACACAGTTTCTTAATTTCAGGAGTGTGCTGAAATTCTAGTAAGTTCAAAATTTTGTTAAGTAGAGATGGAGTATGTTTTAACATGGTGACCAGTATCACATGTGTGATGGTTAAGGTTGTGTGTCAACTTGGCTGGGTCATGATTTTCAGTGGTCTGTCAGTTATGTAATGATGTACTTTGGCAGTTATGTAATGATGTAATTTGGCACTTATATAATGATGTAGTCATCCTACATGCTGTGATCTGATGTGATCAGCCAATCAGTTGTAAGGGGAGTTTCCTCGGGGGTGCAGCCTGCATCCAATATATACACAGACGTTATGGCAAACTCACTTGCTTGCTGTGGATCCTGCATCTGGCTAGCCATCATCTGACCTCCAGTTCTTGGGACTTGAGCTAACTGCCTGCTGTATTGCCTGCTGATCTTGGAATTCATCAGCCTCCAAAACCTGTGAGTGAGCAGCCTGCTGTCTTACCTGCAGATCTTGGGTTCATCAGCCCCTGCAGCTATATGAGGCAGGAGAAACCTCCAGCCTGACGTCTGACCTGTGGACTTGGTACTTGCTAGCCTCTGTAATCCTGTGACCCATTTTCTTGAGATAAATCTCTCTCTCTGTCTCTTATTATATTTCTTTTATGTTTGCTTACTGTGTCCTAGATTCTTGTTTTGTTTTGATATGGCCAAATAGGCTGCTCGTGTGAGCTAGCCTGATCACTGGTGCCCCTGAAGCTCCAACATCCTGCCACCAGGTTGCCAGGCCTGCAACTAAGTATATGAGCCCAGGAGTCCACCCACTCCTCCTGTGTGAATTCAGCTCAGGTGTCCAGGTAGTCCGCCACCAAGTGTGTGGTGCAGGCTCTCACTTACAGTCCTAGACAGGCACGGATGATAGGTGTAGACACAGGCATCCGGCTGCACCAGGGGGTCACTCGCTGAGCAAGCCAGGGGGCTGATGGCTACTCCTAAGTGTCTGGGAGGAAAGCGTGTCCCTGTTCCCTAGAGAGCGTAGGTGGGTGGGTTTTGCAGCCAGACTATGAGCACTCAATACTGTTGGCTGTAAGTACTGGGGGGGCACCACTTATTCTTGGACCTCTGTTACATGTGGTTACAGGGCATGGGTGGAGGCACCAGTCCTCAGGCCCCTGATATGGGTAGGCGAGGACCCTGCTTAATGGGCAGAGCAGTGGCAAATGTCACGAACCTGCCACTCCACCATATAGCTGACACAGTTGAAGTTAGGCTTCAGTATATACCCTGTTGTACTGTGCTAATGAGGGCCTATGCTGTTGAAATGGGCCCACACAGATCTACGCAAGGGTGAAAGGCATTCAAAGTCCATGGACCCCTTATTCCTGTGCCTAGGCAAAGAAGCTGTGTCTACCCTGAGTTCCCGGCCTAGGGGAGCTGGCAGATTATTTTTTCCTTGTTGTTAATTTTTTCCCTCTCCAAGGCTGGAAGAATGGCTCAACGCACGTGATAGGTCCTACTTCTGGCCCAGGGGATGCTACAATTGCTAAAGCTGACCCAAGACCTGGTGCAGAGTGGGGAGGGGACAGGTAAATGGGAGACAGGTTTTTCCCAAAGGGGGTGTTTTTTGATCTGCATGGTAGGTTATAAGCATGTACTTATCTTTTACCAACTGAGCACTGCTTTTCGCTGGTTCTGGAGGCTTGAGGAGACTCTGCACTGCTGGGTCTCTCCCAATACGGAAAATGCATCCTCAGCACCACTGCTTGCCTCGCTGCACACACCAGCTGATCCAGCGTTCAGGGTACCAGTTCCTGCAGGGTCAGGTCTGGCAACTCCTTGCTACTTCTGAAATGCCTCTACCCCCTCTGGCGCTCAGTCTGATTCCTCAACTTTGCCTTTGATGTTCAGGGCTCCTACATTGTTATATATAATTGATTCACTTGTCTTTTCAGGTCTTTGTTGTAAGAGGGACCACAGGAAGTGTCTAACTACTCTGCTATCTTGGCCCTGACTCTCTAGGTAAGCAATTTGTGAGAACACTTTCATTACATGCTTTCTGGGATGTCCTTGGGGCATATTTTCTGAGAACCACAGCTTCTCCCCTGTCTCCTCCCTTATCTGCCCAAGAGGGGCTTAGGTTAACACCTTACTGAGAGCCCATCCAAATGCCTCTATGTTTTGAAGGTCTGCTAGCATACATCTTTAATGGTCCCTCTGGATTCTCTGAATCATCTCCTTTCTGGGTCTTCACTCCTATCATTTACTAAGTTCTGTTTCTCCTTATAAACTAGCACAGATTCAAAAGATGGAATCTGATTGGTCTAGCTCATCCTTTCAAACCAGGCTACTTCACAGATGATTGACAAACCTGCAGATTGGCCTTCGTGGGTCAGAGGGTGAGCTCCTGAGTGCTACACAGTAAGTGTCTTGTCTAATATGCAAGAGAAGCCATTTTTCACAAAGATATTAAAGACTCTAGTGTTAATACTCAATAATTTGATATTCCTAAAGCCTGTATGAATAAGGTGTCACGAGTTTTAGCAAGATTTGGGAGACTTGGTTTCTATTCCTAGCTCCGTTTAATGAATGCCCAGCTAACTGCAAGCAGGTCACCTACATTAACCAGGACTTTTTCTGTTGCAGGCAATGAACATCCAACTTTCCCAGGCACAGACCCAAAATGGAATTTGCTGACTCATGTGTCTGAAAAGTCCAAGGGCAAATGTTGCTTCATGCTTGGCATAGCCAGGAGTCAAACAATGTTTTCAGGGCTCCCTATCTCCTCCCTCCTTCTCCTCCCATCTCCCTGCTCCCTTAGCATTATTTCCTCTATGTTGGCACCATTCTCAGGCAGCCTTCTCCATCTTGGTGCAAAATGGCCACCTGGAGCTCCAGATTGACATCTTCTCGATCCAGAACTGAGTCTTCTAGGCCTGGCTTGATTCACTTCCTTGATCCTGAACCAAGCTGTTAAGGCCAGAGGAAAGCAATGCTTTGATTTGCCAGCCCAGGGTCACATGACCATCCCTGGTGCTGAGCATAAAATCAGCCCCACCTAAACCACGTGAACTCAGCGTGACAATGGTTGTTCTTCAAAGCGAACTGTGGAGTGCTATTAATTGAGGAAAGAGAAATGGATGCTGGCAGAAGCAACAACAATGTCTGTCAGTTAACCTCTCCTTTTCTCTGTTTCCTAGTCTCTAAAAGGATGTGCAATCTTGCAATCATCCTCCTACCTAAAAACACATTCACCAGTGCCTTCTAGAATTTGCTTCTTTTTAAAATTAATTGCCACTTTTCAAGAAATATTTTATACAGAAGATGCCAATGAGAATGTAAAAGATGTTTTAAAATGCTTTGAAATACTCTTAGAAAAAAACACAGAAATCTCGGTATAAAATCGGACAAGTGGAATCTCAGAGACTAGTTAATTTGTAAAATGATGTCTCAATCCAGATCTTTGGCCAAGGATCAGTGCCTGGACCACTTTGAAGTCACAATTCAATGTCACTGACAGGGCCATGGGGGGTCCTGAGCTCGTCTGCTAACCAAAAGGTCAGCAGTTCAAATCCACCAGCTGCCCCTTGGAAACCCTATGGGGTAAATCTACTCTGTCGTATAGGGTCGCTATGAGTCAGAATCGACTCGACAGGAATGAGTTTTTGGACAGGGCCATGACAACAGTTTCTGAACTCGAGCTGTAGCCACAGGACGAAACTTTATTTTTTCCAATCTTCCCTCATTAAACGCTTTGTCTAGCAGAACCACAAAAAGTAAAACAGGAATGAAGGCATACTACTGAATAACCACATCAGTGAATTTTCTCTGCTTACTCAACAAACAACCTGTGGTTTTTAGAATCTCATTCATCTGATTCTACCAACAATGAATACTTATAAAAGCTCCCAGCCTAGACATAGAAACAAATTACAATCCAGAAAGGCAAGCAGACAGATGTCTGTCATTAAGTATAAAATATTTTTCTTGATTTTTCCTGTTTTTTTATTGCTTTCCCTTCCTCCTTTAATACATGAACTGTGCTCTGAGCAATCGGCAAATATTGAACATCTGCTATACACCAGTCTCTGGGTGGTGGAAACAGGATAACGTGCTTGGCTGTTAATTGAAAAGTTGAGAGTCAAGTCCACCCAGAGGTGCCTTGGAAGAAAAGCCTGGAAATCTACACCTAAAAGGTCACAGCCATTGAAAACTTGATGGAGCCCAGTTCTCCTCTGACACACACGGGGTGGCCATGAGTCAGAGTCAAGTCAAGGGCAACTGGTGGTGGTAGTGCCGTATGGCAGGAGTACCCTAAACTCGCTCAGGGCTGGGATCTTTACCTGGATTTTTAGGGCACTTCTTGTTTTGTAGAGAGCCATGGTGGAGCAGTGGTTAAGTGCTCGGCTGCTAACCAGAAGGTCCGTGGTCCCAACCCACCAGCCACTCTGCAGGACAAAGATGTGACAATCTGCTTCCATAAAGATTCCAGCCTTGGAAACCCTGTGGAACAGTTCTACTCTGTCCTATAGCATTGCTAAGAGTTGGAATCCACTTGATGGTAACGGGTTTGGGTTTTCTTGGTTTGTGGAAGTTTCTTGAGTGGCCTGTGTCTGGATAAACTCTAGGCTTTCTGTAGACATTTTCGTGAGTTCCTGGCTCTGTGGGCCACAGCCGTTTCCACCTTCTCTGGTGAGCAGCCACTGTTTTCTCTCCTGGATGCCCTGCTTCTGCCCAGACCTGCTCCTGACTCCGCAGAGACCTCTGAACAGTTTCTCTTCTCAGCTGCATTAGGGCCTTTGGCAAGTCACTGAAGCTGTCCGAACTTCAGTTTCTTCAACTGTGAAGTGAGAAACAATCTCAACGTCTAACAACAAATGCATGATACAATAATTTATGATACTGTTATCTTAGGTGAAGCCCTAGTGGCAAAGTGGTTTGGAGCTCCACTGCTAACAAAAAGGTCGGCAGTTTGAATCCACCAGCCACTCCTTGGAAACCCTATGGGGCAGTTCTACTCTGTCCTATAGGGTCACTAGAAGCTGGCATCAACTTGACGGCAATAGGTTTGTTTTTTTGTATCATATTAGGCAGTTTTTTTTTTTAAAGCCTTTTGAAATATATTTAATATCAGAAAATGTTCCAAGTAGAATATTAAATGAGAGATAATGCAGAAGTATATACATAGTCTTAGGTGGGTCATATATTCTACATACATTGTTAAAAACATGAAAATAAAGCTTTGTGGAAACAGAACATTAAAAAAAAGGTGAGAGGGTAAACCTGGTTGGCTGTTAGATTCCCTTTTGGCTTAAAAATCTATCAGCTACAGAGGCACTGCATAATTTGCAATATGGTATCTCAAACTTAAATTGTAAAT
Organism: Dugong dugon; assembly: GCA_030035585.1. Taxonomy (NCBI): domain Eukaryota; kingdom Metazoa; phylum Chordata; class Mammalia; order Sirenia; family Dugongidae; genus Dugong; species Dugong dugon. The sequence goes on from CM057476.1 coordinate 15,502,351, forward strand.
GTTCTTTGACCCAGTAACTCCACTTGGAGGATTTTATATCAAGGAAGAAACAAATGAACAAACAAAAAAACAGCCAAAAAAGTGCATGAAGGTACATATAGAAGGATGCATATTGCAGAAATGCTTATATAGCATAATAGTGAAAACAGCTTAAATGCCCGCAATGGTGGACTGTGTTTATAAACAAGTGATAATCCATACAATTCTTAATGTGGCCATTAAGAATGCTGCTGTAGAAATTTATTTATAGGCATGATGGAAGTGAAAAAAGGCAGATTACACACCAGCATGCATATATAATTTGACCCAATTTGTTTTGAATACATATTTCAATATAGACATATTCTCATTTCAATACACACAATGAAGTCTGGAAGAAAATGCACCAACATATTCATTGCTTTTGGGTGGTAGGATTACCAAAGGTTTTTAATTAGTTTGTTAATTAATTTTTTGTTTGCTTATTTGTATTTAAGAATTTTTATATAATGAACATGTAATAACAGTAGTAACTTCCCACTTGGAGGTGCCCAGTGCTGTGTGAACATGTTTTTTCTCATTTGAGCCTCACAATGATTATTTCTGGGGTGCTGATAAATCAGTTATAGAGAGGAGGTGAACTGAGGCTTAGAGAGGATAAGTCACAATGCTGTATAAGTTTCCTATTGCTGCTGTAACAAATTAACACAAATTTAATGGCTTAAAACACATGAATTTATTCTCTTGCCTTTCTGGAGGTCAGAAGTCTAAAGTGGGTCTCACTGGGCTAAAATCAAGATGTCGGCAGGATTGCATTCCTCCCTGGAGGCGCTAGGGAAAAATCCATTTTCTTGCCTTTTCTAGGGGCTGCCCACATTCCTCGGCTCTTGGCCCCCTTCTGTCTTCAAAGCCAGCAATGACAGGTGAAGCCTTTCTCACATTGTATCACTTTAGTTTTGACTCTTCTGCCTCCTTCTTCCCTATTTAAGGACACTTGTGATTACTGTAGAGCTGAGGTGGTGCAGTGGTTAAGAGTTATGACTGCTAACCAAAAGGTTTGCAGTTCGAATCTACCTGCTGCTCCTTGGAAACCCTGTTGGGGAAGGTGTACTCTATCCAACAGGGTCACTATAAGTTGGAATCAACTTGATGGCAGTAGGGTTTGTTTGTTTTTTGTGATCACTATAGGGTCACTATGAGTCAGAATCAACTTGATGGCAATGGGTTTTGGGTTTGGTGATTACATTGGGCCCACCCTGATAGTCCAGGATAATTTCCCTATTTTAAGATGAACTAACTGATTGGCAACTTTAATTCCATCTACTACCTTAATTTCCCTTTGCCGTGTAACATAATATACTCAGATTCTGGGTATTTTTGTCCAAGGTTGAGTAGGACTGCTGCGTGATGGTCTTGGGATTTGAACTCCAGACAGTCTGACTCCTATACCTGTGCCCTTAGCATTATGTTATGTGATTATCTGTGTATTGAAGAAATTTTAAAACATTTTACAGGTAAAAAAAAAAGTGGGGGGAGGTACTCCCTTCCCTTTCCCTCAGCTTATTTAACGTTATTGCTTATGTCATCCATATCCCCGCATAAACCCCCAGTCCAGCAAAACTAGTCCGCTTCCTGTCCCTAAAATACCCTACCCTTGCTTCCACTTCATCTACCTCAGACTGTCTTAAACTTGGGAGTGCTGACATTCCAAGAAGCTGATGACAAGCGGGATTGGATACGCAAGGAATTTATTAGGGGAAACAGACAAAATGGAGAGGGAACCCAGAGAGGCTAGGGGAGAGCCATCTGGCTCTGAGTGAAGGAGAGAGGAGGAAAGAAGGTTAGCTGGGAGCACCATAGCCTACAGTGCAATTCTAGGAAGCCTATTAGCCAGCAAGCCTGCAGAATCTCCCGGGATCAGTCATTGGCTAGGAATGCCCATGGTGATCATGGCTTTGGCCTTGGCCTAAAAGCAGAGTATAGCAGTTGGGGGCTGGAGCAGTAACACTCCCAGCAGTCAGAGATCTGAGAGGCACGTTCTCATGGCTGCCACAGTAATTTTCCTTATAACTCCTTCCCTAGGGGAAAGCTTTCTAGAGGGCAGAACCCATGCCTGGCTCACCCCTATTCCGAACACTCCTAGCCACAGCATGCATGAGGACAGCCTTTGGAGACAGACAGACTTTTATTCTCCTTTTCCACTTATACCTCTCCAAGCCTCAGCTTATTTATCTGTAAAATGGGGATGATGGTGGTACCTCCCTAACGGGGTTGATCTGAGGATGTAATGAAATGCTGAGTGTCAAAGCCTGGCATGTTGGGCAGTGGTAATGGTCAGTAAACAGTAGTGGTCATTACTGGAACACACTGACCCGCACACAGTAGGTGCTCAGTAAATATGGTTTGGTTAGTTCCAACCATTGTTTTAGCTGGAAGTGGTACCAGTTCACTCACCTGGGTGGGGAGAGCAGCCCAGGGCTGTTAGAGAAGAAGGGTAGCAGGCTGGGGCAGATCAGCCGTTTAGAGGTCACTCTCAATCACTTCATGAGCCTTCATTCCAAAACAAAAAACCCATTGCTGACGAGTTGATTTTGACTCATAGTAAGTGTATATTACCTTATCTATAAATTACCTTATCCCTGGTGGTGCAGTGGCTGAGAGCTTTGCCGCTAACCTGAAGGTTGGCAGTAAATCCACCAACCACTCCTTGGAAATCCTATGAGGCTATTCTACTCTGTTTTGTAGGGTTGCAATGAGTCGTAATCTACTCAACAGCAACGGGTTTGGTTTTTTTGCTTCATAAAGCAAGGAGAAGAACTTGGCCTGCCCAGGACTGGGGTATGGGAGTTAAGGCATATTAAGCATTTTTCACACAGTAGGTACTGCATTAAGGAGCCCTGGTAGTGCAGTGGTTAAAAGCTCAGCTGCTGACCAAAAAGTTTGATGGCTCAAACCCACCAGCTGCTCTGCAGGAGAAAGATGTGGCAGTCTTCTTCCGTACAGATTAAACCAAACCCATTGCTGTTGAGTTGATTCTGACTCATAGCAACCCTATAGGAAAAAGCAGAACTGCCCCATGGGATTTCCAAGGCTGTAGTCTTTATGGAAGCAAACTGCCTCATCTTTATCCCGCAGAGCGAGTTACCAGCCGATCACTTAACCACTGTGCCATCACAGCTCCTTTAACCCTACGAGGCAGTTCTACTCTGTCCCGTAAGGCCACTAAGAGTACAAATCGACTGAACTGGCAATGGGTTTAGGCACTCCATTAAAGTCATTCCCATCTCTTAAACTTCTAATGAGCATCTGTGCTTAGCCTCAGAAAAAAGCTCAAAGCAAATTTTAAAAATCTTTCTTTCTGAGAATTTTCTCTGTACAATCATCTTGTCAGACAAATAATTGTTTTCATTTTTAAACATCTGGCTTGTGGGATTATATCTGTTATTATGGTTTTTCCAACTGTTGCTAATTAAGGAGGTGCTGATGTTGGAATTATAGTTGAAGTGGCCTGTCTTCACTTGCGATGGTTAGGGTTGTGTGTCAACTTGGCTAGGCCATGATTCTCAGTGGTTTGGCAGGCATATGATGTTGTGATCACTTCCATGATGAGATTTGATATAATGTGATCACCTCCTTGATGGGATCTGCTGTGAATAGCCAATCAGTTGAATGGGAGTTTCCTTGGGCATGTGGCCTGCATCAAATATAAGCGGACATTCTGGCAGGGCTCATGGGCTGCTCGCTCTGGATCCTGCAGCTGGCTCCTATTCATCTGACCTCTGGTTCTCATGACCTGAGCTAGCAGATTACCTGCTGTCTTGCCTGTCAATCTTGGGATTCGTCGATCTTTGCAGCTTGTGAGCAAGAGCCCTGCTTGAACCTGCCAAACTTGTGTTCGTCAATGCCTGTGGCTACTGAAACAGGAGAAGCCTCTATCCTGAGCCATGGACTTGGGATGTTCCAGCCTCTACAACTTCGTGAGCCATCTTCTTAATGTAAATCAAGCCCTGGTGGCGTAGTAGTTAAGTGATATGGCTGCTAACCAGAAGGTCGGCAGTTCAAATCCACCATCCACTCTTTGGAAACCCTATAGGGAAGTTCTACTCTGTTCTCTAGGGTCTCTATGGGTTGGAATCCACCCAATGGCAGCAGGTTATATATATTTATATGCTTTACTAGTTTTGTTTCTCTAGAGAACCCAGCCTAAGACATCTCCGAATGTGATATTTTATGAGAAAATGAAGCTTTAATGACCTGAACCTGAAACCAACCAGATGATTTTTTAAAAATTCACTCATTTTCTTATAATGATAATATCATGTACCAAGTATGTCAGACCCTATTTTAAGTGCTGGGGATATGACCAGTGAACAAGGAGACAACCCTCATGGGGTTTATATTCAAGTGTGCAGATGTGTGTGTGCAGGGGGGAGGAGGGGGGTGGTTCAGCAATTCCAAATGCTCTGAGTGTTAAGAAAGAGGAAAGATAGGGTGGATGTGAATGCAGAGACAGGGCATTTCCATCAGTCATGATGGATAGGAGAAGGCAGAAATGATGTTTAAGATGAGCAAATGTAAGCTGGGACAAGACTATAGGGAAGGTTGGGGAGATGGTAGGAATAGTCAGAGGGAACAGCATGTGCAAAGGCTCAGAGGTAGTAGTGGTCAAACAGAGCGATATAGGGGCCTCACTAGGCAGTGGCGGTATGGGGAAGAGAAGTAGACTGATTAGAAGGGCATTAACAAGGTAGAATTTATAGAGCTGGTGACCAATTTCTTGTTAGGGGAAGGAAGGGACAAGAATGGTAGCCAGGAGCAGAAATGTCTACAATTTCTTTCTACTTTTCCCAAGAGATTTTGCATCCATCACCTCATCTTCTCACTGCAGCAGCCTGCCCTGAGCTTCAGGTAAAGAGAAGGTGAAGGTGACCTTCCAGAGGACACACGGGGAGTTAGTGCAGAACTCATTCAGGTTATTCTGTGATGCTGGCCCACATCCTGGGCCTGTCTTTTCTCCCTGGCCCTTATCACAGTTGGAAATTCTGCATTTATCCAGTGTCATTGAGTAAGTCTCCCTCCACTGCTAGACCATATCCTCTGTGAGGGTAGGGGCTGTTATTGCTTTTGCTTAGAAGGTTCTCAAGATGTATTTGTGGAGCTTGTATCAGTACTTCTTTGAAGGCATTGCTTCCAGTCTAGATTCTGACACTTTACTAACAGTGAGGCTTGGAGTCAGTCACTGCATTCCATTTCTTTTATTCATTTGTGACTTTAAAGTACATATCTTTGGCTTACAAAGCTTTCTTCTAGTAAATTTTCCTAAAACAATCTGCTAGATGTGTAAAAACATATGTACAAGCACGTTCTTTCAGAGAGATTTGTAAAAGGAAAACCAAACTAAACCACCAAAATGTCAAACACCGAAGGTTTGTTGAATAAATTATGGCACAACTATAGTAGAATAGCCATTAAAATGATGAAGATCTATATTTGATATGGATATTCTATAATGGGAGAGTATAATGTCATTTTTGTGTGAAAACACAAAATTATCTATACCCATTGCTTTCTAAACAGGAAATACATACTCTAAATTACCTATGTTTATATTCAGGTAGTGGAATACAAGTCTTTTATTTATTTATTTATTTCCCTCTGAATTTTCTACAGTAAACTTGTATTATTTCCTAATAAGAAATGAAAACAACAGACAATTATTTTAGCCCCTAGGAGGTAGTTTTAAATGTCAAAGACTGTCCTAGGGCCAAATCAGGTAAGGATCATCAGAAAGTGCCTATTATATTTAGTCCATGGTATACTCAATGGAAATCCTGGTGGTGTAGTGATTAAGAGCTACGGCTGCTAACCAAAAGGTCAGCAGTTTGAATCCACCAGGCGCTCCTTGCAAACTCTGTGGGGCAGTTCTACTCTGTCCTATAGGGTCGCTATGAGTTGGAATCGACTCAACCATAACAGGTTTGGTTTGGTTTTATACCCAATATTCTTTGCCAACACCATAATTCAAATGCATCAGTTTTTCAGTCTGCCTTATTCACTGTCCATGGACTGCCAGAAGAATGAACAAATCTGTCTTGGAAGAAGTACAGCCAGAATAGTCCTTAGAAGCAAGTATGGTTGTCTCACATACTTTGGACATGTTATCAGGAGGCAGCAATCCCAAGAGAAGAACATCATGCTTGGTAAGTTAGAGGGCAAATGAAAAGAGGAAGACCCTCAGTGATGTGGATTGACACAGTGTCTGCAACAGTGGGCTCAAACATAGCAACCATCGTGAGGATGACACAGGACAGGGCAACATTTCGGTCTGTTCTACACTAGGTCGCTATGAGTTGACCGGTTGGCACCTAACAACAATATTGTATTTAGTACAAAGAAAGCAGTTGGTGGCTATAGTGAGAGCAGTTTTGGTGGAGGCAGAGCAACTTGTCAATAAAATAGGAAAAAATAATTTTGCAGGTATCTCGTGAGGATCAAGTGGGAGGGTGAACAATACGTGCAGATATATATCTGTATGTACATATATGTATATATGTATGTGGGTACATCGCGGGGGAGGAGAACTGGGACGGGGAGGGAGAAGGAGAGAGGAAGGGAGAAAAGAAAACGCTGGAAAATCTGCTCAAGGCTCTCCCCCAAAACAAGTGAGCATGCGCAGAAGTACAGGGAGCGGGCCTGTTACAGGACGTATGAAAAAGGCGTTTCATTTCTGAATTTTGAAAAGTGGAGCAAGGAAATATGCAAAAAGGTTAACATAAAATACACAGTTCAACTGCACTCTTGAAATAACGGTCTTGCAAGCCGAGCGAGGACCTCGGCGGCGGCGGCGGAAGCGGTAGTAGGTTCCTGTCGTGCAAAAGAAAGGCGAAACCCGCTGGATTGACTCGGTAGAGCGAGACGTCCTGCGCTACACAGCTGGACCAATCAGAGACCGGAGGGAGGCCCGGGACTCGCCGGTGACTTCAGGGGTGGGGGCGTAGCAGCGTACTCCGGCGCGTGCGCTCCTGTTGTCGCTGGGCTGCTCTGAGTCGGTGCTGCTGGGCTGTCGCGCGCTTCGCCAGTTGCTGCATTCCCGACTGCCCGCTCCGCTCGGCCCCGCGATGCCGGTGGACCTCAGCAAGTGGTCCGGGCCCTTGAGCCTGCAGGAAGTGGACGAGCGTCCGCAGCACCCGCTGCAGGTCAAATACGGCGGGGCAGAGATAGACGAGCTGGGCAAAGTGCTGACGCCCACCCAGGTATCCGAGGCGGCTGGAGGCCGGGGCTTCCTTAGCTCCGTCGCGGCGGCGTGGTTGCAGCTGCTTTACGCTTGCAGGCGTGCAGGCCGGCGGGGCCTGTGGAGGGGGTTCCTGTCTGCGTGTGCCGGGGCTATAGTGGAAAGCCGGGTCCCCGTGCTTCGCCTCAGGCCTGGAGGGCGCCCCAAGCACCCGGAACCCGGCATTTGGCGCACGGGATTGGCCTGCAGGAGAAATTAATCTGCTTTTCCAGGGTTTAAAAGCACGTAAAGGGGCCTAGGCCCGGAAGAAGCCCCGAATACGGGGGCAGGGACGGGGAGGGGGCCTTTTCTTTGGGGCTGAGGAGTTTAGGCCCCAGTTGGGGGAGGAGAAGCTTCACCCGAGACCACATGACGCATTATATAACTGGTGATCAGCAATGCCTAGCGTTTTCTCCATTGTTTCAGCGGTCGTGGGTTGAATCCACCCAAAGTGAATAAGTACGTTCTGCGGCTGGCAGAAGTTCAGTGGCTGGCAGGCTCGAGGGCAACGGCCAGCCTTGTTTTTACCGTTTCGCCTTTTGCGTCGGTGGCAGAGCCATGACTGGATCCTGGCTGCTGAAAGTGGAGAACTAGATTTCCCGACACCATTGCCAGTTGCTGGTTATGAAGCGTCAGACAACGGTGTGAATAAACTGTTCTGGCCCCATGTGTTTTTTTTTTTTTTTTTTAATGTTGAAACAAAGTGACCACCTTGGAGCTGACACAGCCTCCCTTTTCTTATATTCACTGCCTCACCACCTCCCCTTTCTCATTTCCAGTGCACTGTAAATGCCCAGATAATTGAAATTTCCTTTTAGCAGATTCCAGGTAACCTTTCCGTCAGTTCCAGAGACCTTGTCTTCGCTGTACGTTTCTGCTGAGGGAGAGCACTGAGGTTGGGGACTCAGTTAAGGCCAGCGTTGGACTCCTGGTCCCACCTCTTTCTGTGTTACTGACATACTGTGACGTTACCCCTGCAGTGTTTTTGGTGTTAAATAGTGTATATACAACTTCAGTTCCTGGCTCTTTAGTAGAGTCAATACAAAGTTAGGTTTTCTTAATAATTGACTTTGTTTTACCTTTGAGGAAGGTGAGATCTAAGGACACTGGTTTCTTCAGCATTTCTGAATTAACTCCAAACTGGTTCCTCACTACAGGTTAAGAACCGCCCTACCAGCATTACATGGGATGGCCTGGATTCAGGTAAACTCTACACCTTGGTCCTGACAGACCCAGATGCCCCCAGCAGGAAGGACCCCAAATACAGGTAAGTTGGGGGAAGATGAGGAACAATGGGCCATCCAGATACAATCTGCGTTTTTCAGATTATGTAAGTCCAGGAGAAGTGGACCTGGTCTGGGATGTTCACACCCAAGCTTAAATCAGCATGTATTTCCTGCCCTTTCCCTCCCTAGAGTAGGGGTCTTTAAGCAACAACTGAGAGCCATATCCACCCACAGCCTTTTTTTGTATGGCTTGTGACCTAAGAATGATTTCTGTGTTTTTAAATGATTGGGAAAAAATTTAAAAGAAGAATACTTTGTGACATGTGAACATTATATGGAATTCCCCTTTCAGTGTCTATATTTTAAATAAAGTTTTGTTGCAACACAGCCATGATTATTTATTTACGTTTTGCCTGTGGCTGTTTTCAGCTACAATGCAGAGTAGCTGTGACAGAGACAGTATGACTTGCAAAAACCTAAAATCTTTACTCTCTGGCCCTCCTAAAACGTTTGCTAAGGGATGCCATAGAGAATCTCAGGGAGGGTGGGGCTGGGTCCTCTCTTTTGCATACACGTGAGGCTAGCACTGGCCAGGAGAGCAGGGACCATGTCTGTTCTTGTTCATGCTGTAGCCTGGCCTGGAGCATGATGTGCCCAGTACACATTTGCTGGCGCAGTGAATGCATGGTTTCCTGTGGTGCTGATGATCCTCTGTTCCTCCACGTAGGGAATGGCACCATTTTCTGGTGGTCAACATGAAAGGCAACGACATCAGCAGTGGCACAGTCCTCTCTGATTATGTGGGCTCTGGGCCTCCCAAGGGCACAGGTCAGTCAAGGCTGCGTTTGGTGGGAGGGGAAGGTGGACCTGGGTGAACATTAGGATTGGCCCAAAGCACTGCATGTTTTAGTCTGCTTTTTAAAGTGGTATTCTTTTTATTTATGAGCACCCTTACCCCATGCGAAATTTCAGGCAGCTCAGTTTAGCTTCAGATGGGTTGGCTCTCAGAGCCCATTCAGACCTGCAGTGGTGTTCAGTGGTTAGAACCTTGGGTTCTGGCATCAGATGGACCCTCTATGTAAAATTATCTCTCAGCCCTTGGCCTTTAGTAAGCAAGAAAGTGGGCCAAGGAAGCGCTGTTGTGGAATGTCTGGAATGGCCTTCTAGAGGGCTGCACGTGGACTGAACACAGTTAAACCATCTCATTTCTCTATCTAGCCTTTATGCTGTGTGGTCTTTGAGTTTCTAATTCCTATACAAGGTCGAAGAAATGGCATAGTTGCCAATTAATTATTAAAAAAAAAACTGGCTTTCTTATCTTTTTATGGCTCCCTCTTTCTTTCTCTCACAGATTTAATCGGTGACCTTGGAAAGATTTTTGAGAACTATTGAAAGTACCCACATACATATTGTATTGCATTATATTACATATGTTATATGAGGTAAATGAGAGAGAGAGAGACAGGTCATAGCACTGAAACTCTCCAAGCTGGGTTAGTGCTGCCTAAGCTGCTAATATTATTACTAATAACAGTAAGCTGATGCATTATTATTATTTCTAGTGCATTACAGCATCTTTTTATTTTCCGGAACGAAGAAATAGTGATGGGTGGGGTGTGGCAGGATAGTAGCTTTCGTACACGTTGTCCAGCCATGAGTTAGTCTGAAGAGGTACAAGGGGGTCCCTGACAAGAACAGTTGGTCATGGACTCACGTTTTATTTGTAGACCGAGAAGCTTCAGATGGCTTCTTGTCTTGTCATGCATACGTAATCGGAAATTAAAGGGACATATTTTCCAGGGATCTATTAAGTTCTCTAGGGCAGTTATAAAATTAGGTAGTTTAATTATGGGAAGTATTCTCATGAGAGTAAAGCAGTTCTCTCAAGTAGGAGCTGTGTTCTCATTTTTTTTAAAAAAAGCCTCAGTAACTGACTTTTTTTTTTGCTTTTTTCATGCCTTTAGTAAGGTATAATTTACATATAATGAAATGCACAGATCTTAGGGCTCAGTTAATGAATTTTGACTGATGCATACACTGATGTAGCCACCATCAAAAACAAAATATAGGACATTTCCATCATCCCAGAAAGTTCTCGTGTGATCTTTTCCGTTAAATTTCCCCAGAGGTAACCATTTTCTGTCTCTTATCTCTGTAGATTACTTTTGCAGTTCTTGTATGCATACAAATGGTATCATGGAGTATGCGTTTTGTTTGGGTGACTGGTGTCTTTTACTCGGGATAATGTCTGAGATTTATCTGTCATGCTTGTATCTGTAGTTCATTCCTCTTTATTGCGCAGTAGTAGTCCTTGTGTGACTAGACCAGTTTGCTTAGCCATTCTCCTGGTGATGGGCGTTTGGGTTGTCTCCAGTGTGTGGGTATGATGAATAAAGCTGTTGTGTACCTTCTTGTCATTTTATTAGCATGTGTTTTCATTTCTTGGTAAATATCTAGGAGTCATATTCTTGGGTCATAGACAGTTATGTGGCTAATTTTATAAAATGTTGCACAAGAGTTCTCCAAAATGGTTGAAAATTTTTGTATTCTAATCAGCTGTACAGGAACGTTCCCCTAGGTCCATATGTGTGCAAACATTAGGTGTTGTCAGTCTTTTTGATTCGGGGCATTGTGAAATGGTATCATTTTGTGGTTTTAGTGTTTATGTCCTTTCTGACTAATGATACTGAGCACCTTTAATGGTTATTGACCACTCCTGTATCTTCTTTTGTGAGGAACTCACATTTTAAATATTCTCTATGAGTTGGAATTGATTCGATGGCGATAGGTTTGGGTTTGGTTTGGGGTCCCTTCAAGGTGGAATGTTCTAAGAAGATGGATGACAGTCGCCATCCCAGATGCCTAGCTGTGTTATATCTTTCCTTCCGTTTCTCCGTCCAGGCCTCCACCGCTATGTCTGGCTGGTCTACGAGCAGGACAGGCCACTGAAGTGTGACGAGCCCATTCTTAGCAACCGATCTGGAGACAACCGTGGCAAATTCAAGGTGGCATCTTTCCGCAAAAAGTACAAGCTCGGTTCCCCGGTTGCTGGCACATGTTACCAGGCTGAATGGGACGACTATGTGCCCAAACTCTACGAGCAGCTGTCAGGGAAGTAGGGGAAAGCTGAGAAAGGAGACTATTCTGGAGGCCCTGGGCAGTCTTCTCAAATTCAGTGATGCATGTAGATGTCTCCTCTTCACAGCTCCCATTGTCACAGGTGAGACTTTGAAGTCAGATAGTGGTTTAGGGCCTTTTCCTGCTGCCTGTCCTTTATACTTCTAGAAGGTCACACATCCCAGTTTATGTTTTGATCAAATTTGAACTTCATTTTGGGGGATGTTTTGTTTCTGTGATGGGGCCATTAAAGTGTTACTGTAAAAATAGCAACCCAGAATTTAAAGAAGAAAATCCAGGTAAAAAGACCAAGTCTGTAACAGTAGAGCAAAGCATCAATGAATCTTTAAGGGAGGCCCACTTTTCCGATGTTGAGGCCTGGCCTTTTGGACGAACAGCAGTGCTTGGGGGGAGAGTTTGTCAGTGCTTAAATCTGTGCTCCCGTCAAAATGATCACTCTTCACTGGTTTAAGTAAAGCTGACCTGGAGTTGCTGAATGTTGTGTTCATTTTGCTGTTTGCTTATAGTTGAGTAAAAATAAAAACAATCAGTGGACTAACCAGGACTATCCAGATATTTTTTCTTTTTGGGTCTGGGGTTTCATAAATGTGGGATGTCAAGAGACAACCTCTGAGGGTGACTACACCCCTTTCCCTGACCAGCGGTAACACCTGGGGCTGACCCAGGGACGATACTGATGGCCCATGTGTTCCTGTGCCATTAAGCTACAGCAGGAGCAGTCATTCATACTTGAGGTTTTTAAAAAAAATCATACAAGCTTTAGGTCACATCTTCTTGCCGGAAAAGCACCTTTGCTTTGCAGGTGGTCCTTTCAGCCTGCAAATGATGTTTTAAAGAAGCTGATTGAAAACCTTTCCTATTGGTGAGGCTTGTGTGCAGATTCCATAACAATGGCTAGTAAGGAGCCTACATCTCTCGTGGTCCTGCTTTGTTATCTACGTAGAATGAGCACTAACAAAGGGAATGAGTGGGCAGAGAAGACCACTGTTTCATGCCACCTGATGTACTGAAAGAGGGAAAGGAACCGATAGAAGGTCCTTACCAGTACGATCTGGTCTCCAAGATGGAGGAAAGGATCCTGAATTGGGCCCAGCAAGTGCTAACAAGGCTAGGCCTCTTCCCTCCCTTTAACTCCAGCACTTTCTTCTCGTAAAAACTGTTGGAAACACTGGCTCACGCCATCTCTGGATCATATGTTTTTTAAACTTTAGGGTTTTAAAATTCAGTTTTTAAATACTAAGATTTTGTAAAATAAAAGCCATAAAAAGAAAAAACAGCAACTATCCTGTTGACCTTAAAAATACATTTTAAAAGTAATCCATGTACATGGGTAGACAATGCAAACAGTAGAGGAAGAATATGCCTTCTACTGGCCAGTCTCCCTACTCAGTGCTCAACAGCAGTTAACAGTTCCCTTGTGTTTTCTTCCAGGAGGAAGTTTAAATATACTTAACCAGTGTATAGCTACATATTTATTCTTAAAAAACTATAATCTTATTGTACACCCTGGTATACATTGTTCAGCACTTTGTTTTTTCAACTAATGTACTGTCATGTGACATGTCTTCAGTTAACAAGTCACTACATACAGTTTCCCTTCATTATTTTCAGCAAATACTCGACTTTATGGATGTTCCGTAGTATTTTTAACCAGTCTTGTCTGTCCCCAACTTGTGATTTTTTTCTGGTTATCTCCTATCATGTAAACAGTGCCTCAGTGAACATCTTCCTATATGTATCCAATACTTTTGTAAGTAATTTTGTGAGGTAAATGCCTAACACTGAGATAATTCAGTCAAAGGGTGTATCCATTCTGATACTGGCAGCTCCCCAGAAAGACAGCACTGAGAATATTCATGTCAGTTGTATGTGAAAGTACCTGTTTTCACGTACTCTTACCAGTTTGGTGTCTTAAACTTTAAACATTTTGCCAATTTGACATTGATATATATTTAAAATCATTTATTGGTTTTCTTTAAATGGCTGCTTTCTTTGAGACTTTTTTTCTTGCTAATCACAGTGCTTTTTTAATCCCATAATGGAAAGCTTAATAAGAAATTATAATTACTAGGTTCGTTTTTTCTAAAACAGGTATGGGCTCATAAATTATTCAGAAAAAAGGTGAACAACCCAAACAAAAGACATAAAGTATATGTACAAAAGCTAACATTAAGAATAAGAATATGAAAAGTCATATTAATAACTTCCAGAACAAGGAGATACGTATTTTCACCTATTAAAGGTGATGTCAGCTTGCTCCATTAATAACTTTCAAAACAAGGAGATACGTATTTTCACCTGTTAAATCAAAGGTGATGTCAACTTGCTCCAAGGTACCTAGCTAGGAAGGGGGTGAGCCTGGTTCTAAACCCAGCTCTGGCCTGGAAGACCAGCTCACGACCATAATGCTCACTGGCCCACAAACTCCCTTTGAGACTGCTTCCTTGCAGAAAGGGGGTGAACTGTCAATCTGCCTTCCCTACTTCACAGGGTTTTTGGAGAACACCACAATGATCTGTTGTTGAGATTAAGTGAATTAATACATGTAAATGATTTAACTTGACCTGATTGACATATATCGATCATTTCAAGGAACAAAGCCTATGAACAGCCCAGTTTCCTCAAAGCTTTTCCCTGGCTACATGTTTACCAAGAGTGTGCTTATAAGGGTTTAGAAGAAAGAAGAGTCTCTACCCTGTTAACCACAGTACGGCTTTAGCAACACTGCCAAGGCCTGATGTTTCTAACAATTCTAGAACCATAGACAATTCCAAGTTTGTGACAGAACATATGTCCAACATATCAGTTAGCCTGGAAACTCTAAATTAAACCCTGATTAATAGTTGAGACCAGATCTCAGGAACACAGGATTGTTGCCTTTCCAATATCTAAACATGGTACTACATGGCCCAAATCTGGGTCAGGGAACACAGGGTTACTGTTCTTAAATTGGCACAAAGCAAACAGCCTGGATGTCTGCTTAAAACCCTTCTGTGGTTTGCAGTTGCTCCTGGTACATAGACCAAATCCTTGACATGGCCAGTAAGGCTCAGTAAGATCTGATTCCCGCTTGCCTTTCTAGCCTCATGCCACTTGTTTTCTCACTCATTAAACTCCAGCCTTGCTGCCCTCTCACTTTCTTGAACGTGCCAAACTACTTACCTCCAGACTTTGTCCTTCACAAATTCTACCCAGGATCCTCTTCCCCCGCATTTCTTTGACAATATCCCATTCACCCTTATAGTGTCCCTTAACCGACCTTCACGGAATCCTCTGACTAGGCTAAGATTCTCCTGCACTACTCTATTTTGATCTGGCAATCTGCTTCCATAAAGATTACAGCCAAAAAAACCCCATGGGGCAGTTCTACTCTGTCAGATGGGGTTACCATGAGTCAAAATCAGCCAGACAGCACCTAACAACCACTCTATAGCAACATTACAATTGTAATTTTTAAATACATGTATGTGTGTAACTTTTTACTTAATGCTTATCTCCTGTATTAGACTGGACCCTTCATGAGGGCAAGGACAGTGCAGGTCTTGCTCAATAATCCCAGCACCTAACACAATGTCTAGCACAAAATGAAATCTCAGTGACTGTTAGTGAATGAATGATTGTAAAGGGATTCTTACATTTAGGGAGTATGCACTCCCTTTATACCCATATTTCTTACAATGAAAGTCCTTCTCCCCTCCCCCCAAATGTATACTTCTACAAAAATTCACACACAACTGGGTTTTTATAGAGTCTCTAAAGCCATTCATCAGTTCCCTAGTTCTGATGTCCATGAGCATCAGAAAGCAGATCTGATTCTTAGTGTCCTTTGCACTCAGGACTCTCTTTCTTTCAGATATTTTATTTTTTACCCCACCATCTCATCTCCCACAACTGATCTATGCCCAGTCTCTACCTTTACCTTGAGAAAACCCAGCTGTACTCGGAAACTTGCATTAGTCTTAAGATCATATTTCTGGAAATACTGTTAGGGCTATTTCTAGGATTATAACTTGATAAGCTCCCTTTTTCACTTGTTAGTAGAATATATGTCGTTTTCAACTTTATTGAAGTACACTATTCATTTCCTAGGGCAGCTGTAACAAAGTACCATGTACCACAAACTGGGTGGCTTGTAAGAACAGAAAATTATTGCTTACAGTTCTGGAGGCTGGGAGTCCGATATCAGGGTGTCAGCCATGTTGATTCCTTCTGAGGGCTCTAAGGGAGAATCTTCCATACCTCTCAGGTAGCTTCTGATGACTACCGGTGATTCTTAGTGTTTCTTGGCTTTTAGACTTACCACTCAAAGTCTCTGTCTCCATCTTCACTTGGCCATCTTCTCTCTGTATCATTAACATCTTCATAACATGATTGAAACAGAAACATGAATTAATGACAACCAAAAAAATCCCATTTCCAAACAAGGTCACATTCCCAGATGGCAGGAGATAGGACTTCAGCATATCTTTTTTGGGGAACACAGTTCAATCCATAGCATATAGTGTATTTCACATTTTAAAGTATAATTAGTTCTATGTACGTAGACACCAGGAAACCATCACCAGAATTAAGGAAACAAAGATTTCCATCACCCCCAAAGTTTCCTTGTGTCCCTTTGTAATTCCTCCATCCTCCTACCCGATCCTCAGTCAACTACTGACCTACTTACAGTCACTATGGTTTACATTTTCTATAATTTTATATAAGCAGAATAATACAGTATGTATTTCTTTGGGAGGGGCTAGCTTTTGAGATTCATCTATGTTGCTGCATGTGGTAGCAGTTCCTTTTTATTGCTGAGTAGTATTCCATTGTATGGATATTATACAATCTGTTTATACATTCAAGAGGTGATAGACAGTTTTGTTTTGTTTTTTTCTGCTTGTCTCTGACAAATACAGCTGCTATGAACACGTGTAGGTTTCTGTGTGGACTTCGGTTTTCATTTCTCTTGTGTAAATGCCTAGGAGTGGGAGTGCTGGGTCGTATGCTAAATATATATTTAACTTTATAAGAAGCTGACAGACTTTTCAAAGTGGGTGTATCATTTTACTTTATGAGAGTTTCAGTTGCTCCAGGTCGTCAACAACACTTGGTATGGTCATTTTTTCCTTTTCTTTTTTAGACCTTCTTATGGAAACCCTGGTGGCATGGTGGGAAATCCTGGTGGTGGAGTAGTTAAGAGTTTGGCTGCTAACCAAAAGGTCAGCAGTTCGAATCAACCAGGCACTCCTTGGAAACCCTGTGGGGCAGTTCTACTCTGTCCTGTAGGGTCACTGTAAGTCGGAATTGATTTGTCGGCATTTTTTTTTAAATGGGCGTGTAGTGGTTTCTCATTGTGGTTTTAGTTTGCATTTCCCAGATGACTTTTATGTTGAGCATCTTCCCGTAGGCTTATTGGTATGTCTTCTTTTGGAAAGTGTTCACATTTTTAGCTCATTTTCTTACTGAGTTTGTCTTCATTATTGAGTTGTAAGAGTTCTTTATATATTCTGGATACAAGTCCTATGATATATGTGTTGTTGTATCTTCTTGCTCAGTCTATGGCTTTCCTTTTTGACTTCTAAATGGTGTTTTTTGAAGAGCAAAATTTTTTTGATTTTGATAAAAACCAAATTAATTTTTTTTCTTTTTATGGTTTGTGTTTTTTGTGTTCTAAGAAATCTTTGCCTCGTCCAAGTTTACAAGATTTTCTCCTGTGTTTTCTTCTAGAACTTTTATCGCTTTAAATTCTGTATTTGAGTCTATGATCCATTTTGAGTTAATTTTTGTATGTAGTGTGAGATAAGAGTCAGTGTTCTTTTTTTTTACCCACATGAATGCCCATTGGTCCAGTAGCATTTGCTTAAATGATTTTCCTCTCCTCATTGAATTGTTTTAGCACCTTTGTCAAAGATGAGTTGACCAAATATATAAGGGTCCATTTATAAACTGTCTATATGATTTCATTGTTCTTTATGTCTGTCTTTTCACAAATACCAAACTGTCTTGATTACTGTGGTTTTATAGGAGGTCTTGAAACCAAGTAGACTTAAGTCCTCCAACATTATTAGTCTTTTTTAAAATTGCTTTTGTTATTATATGTTGTTTGTGTTTCCATATACATCTTAGAATCAGTTTGCCAATTCCTACAAAAAAAAAGCTTGCTGGAATTTTGATTGGGATTGTATTGAACCTATAGATCAATTTGTGGAGAAGTAGAATCTTAATAATATTGAATCTTCCATTCCATATACATATATGTTTTCTATTAAGTCTTTTTAAATTTCTTTCGGCAATTTCTCTTGTTTTCAATGCAGAGATCTTAGAACTCTTTACATTTATTTCTAGGTATTTTATATTTTGGGGGGATATTGAGAATGCAATCATTTTTTAAATTTTATTGTCCCATTGTTTGCTGCTAGTATAAAATAATGTAATTGATTTTTATATATTAACCCTATCCTGTGAAGTTGCTAAAATTTTTAACTCTAGTAGTTTTGTTGATTCCTTGGGATCTGTAGTGATAAACGCTTATCATTCCTAATGTTGATGATTTGTGTTCCTTTTTCTTGCTAAGTCTAGCCAGAGATTAGTCAGTTTTCTTATCTTTTCAAAGTTCAAGGTTTTGGCTTGGGTGGTTTTCCTCTATGGCCTATTTTCTGTTTAACTGATTTCTGCTCTTATCTTTATTATTTCCTTTCTTATACATACTTTTGGTTTCCTTTGCTCTTTTTCTGGTTTCTTAAGGTGGAACTTCAATTCATTGATTTCTAATATAGGCATTTAAAGCTTAAGTTTCCTTCTGTTATATTTCACACATTTCATATGCTGTATTTTCTTTGTCATTCAGTTCAACATATTTTCTATTTTCTCATGTGATTTAATCTTTGACCCATGAATTATTTACTAGTATGTTGTTTAGCTTCTGGGTATTTACAATATTTTATTGTAATTGGTTTTTAATTCCCTTTTGGTTGAAGAGTACATTTTGTATGATTTTGATTTCTAAATATTTACTAAATTTTGTTTTATGGGCTCAGGATCTAGTCCATCTTGGTGAATACAGCATGTACAGTTGAAAATAATGTGTACTCTGAAGCTTTTTAATATAGTGTTCTATAAATGTCAATTAAATCAAGGTGGTTGATAGTTGTACTAATTCCCTAGGGCTGCTGTAATGAAGTACCACAAACTGAGTGGCTTAAAACAACAGAAATTTATTCTCTCAAGTTCTGAAGAACTTCCTTTAGCATTTCTTATAGTTCTGGAGGCTAGAAGTCTGAAAATGTTGGCCAGGTTGGTTCCTTCTGGGGGCTCTGAGGGAGATTCTGTTCCATGCCTCTCTCCTATCATTTGATGGTTGTTCATAATCCTTGGTGTTCCTTGGCTTGTAGACACATCACTCTAATTTCTCCATACTCACATGGCATTTTCCTTTTTCTGTCTCTGTCCCTGCATCTTCACATGGCCTGCTTATAAAACACCAGTCAGTCATTCACAATTCAGCCAAGTTCTCTGCCACTTTATAACAAGGATTACTTTTCCTCCAGTGTTCAGTAACATGGTCCTTATTCCTGTCTGAGACCTCACCAGAAGTACCTTTAAACATTCACATTTCTAGCAACATTCTGTTCATGATGATATATATATATATTCTCTAAGACGATAGAAGCTTTTCTTGTAGCTCTTCACTCTTCTTTCTGAACCTTCACCATACTCACCTTTCACATCCATATTTCTACCAACAGTCCTTTCAAAGCAATCTAGGCTTTTTTAATCATGTGCCTCAAAATTCTTCTGGCCTCTCCCTATTGCACAATTTCAAAGCCGTGTCCACATTTCTAGGTATTTGTTAGAGCAACACCCAGTTTCCCAGTATCAAAATCATTATCAGTTAGGGTTTTCCAGAGAAATAGAACCAATAGTTCTGTTTATCAGTGGTGGTAAATTCATGGGAAATATATATATATATATATATATATGTATTTCATTAAATTTTAAGGAATTCACTCATGTGATTATGGGGGCTGGCATGATAAGTCCAATGGAAAAAAGTCTTTCATAGTTTTCCAGATATTTATCATTTGTTGGTCTTTCTTCATTCCTGAAGATCTAAGTTTCTTTCTGGTATCGTTTCCCTTCAGTGTAAAGAACTTCCTTTAGCATTTCTTTTTTATTTATTTATTGTGCTTTAGGTGAAAGTTTACAGCTCAAGTTAATTTCTTATATAGAAATTTATACACATACGGTTATGTGACCCTAGTTGCTTTCCCTATAATGTGACAGCACACTCCCCCTCTCCATCCTGGGTTTCCCGGTGTCCGTTCAACCAGCTCCTATCCCTTTCTGCCTTCTCATCCTGCCTCCAGACAGGAGCTGCCCATTTAGTCTCGTGTATCTACTTGAACTAAGAAGCACACTCTTCACGAGTAGTATTTTATGTTTTATAAGCCAGTCTAATCTTTGTCTGAAAAGTTGGTTTGGGGAATGGTTTTAGTTTTGGGCTAACAGAGAGTCCGGGGCCATGTCTTCAGGGGTCCCTCGTCTCAGTAAACCATTAAGTCTGTTTTTTTTACTAGAATTTGAGTTCTGCACCCTACTTTTTTCCTGCTGCATCAGGGACTGTCTTGTGTTCCCTGTTAGGGCGGTCATTCATGGTAGCCGGGTATCTTCTGGTTCTTCTGGTCTCAGGCTGATGGAGTCTCTGGTTTATGTGGCCCTTTCTGTCTCTTGGGCTTATATTTACCTTGTGTCTTTGGTGTTCTTCATTCTCCTTTGCTCCAGGTGGGTTGAGACCAATTGATGCATCTTAGATGGCCGCTCACTAGCTTTTAAGACCCCAGACGCCACTCACCAAAGTGGGATGCAGAACATTTTCTTAATAAACTTTGTTATGCCAATTGACCTAGATGTCCCCCGAAACCATCGTCCCCAGACCCCTGCCCCTGCTACTCTGTCTCTTGGAAGTGTTTGGTTGTGTTCAGGAAACTTAGCTTTTGGTGTAGTCCAGTTGTGCTGACTTCCCCTGTATTGTGTGTTGCCCTTTCCTTCACCTAAGGTAATTCTTGTCTACTATCTAGTTAGTGAATTCCCCTCTCCCTACCCTCATAACCATTCCTTTAACATTTCTTATACAGCATGTGTGCTGGCAACAAATTCTCTTAATTTACTTTCATCTATGAATGGTTTTATTTTTTCTTCATTCCCCTATCTAGGTTGCTTCTCTTGACTGCCTTCCACAAAGCCACCTTTTATTTTTCAATCTCCTCTGGTCACTGCTTTTGCAATTGGTCTAGTTTTTAGTTGTAGTCAGCAGGAGAGAGAGGCTGTAGTGGGCTTACATGGCTATGCCAAACTGGAACAATCAGAATGTATTTTTATATTGGATCATTTCTATAGTAAAATATCTTACTAAATTAAAGTCAGAAGGGTACGGGGAGTTCTTACATGGGCATGTTTCTAGTTGTATACTCTTTACCAACAAATACATAAGCAAATAATAACAGATGGTGGTAAATTCAAGAAATAAATGATGCTATGATAGAATATAACAGGGGGGGGATGGACCTCCTTAGACTGAAAAGTCAGGAATATCCTCTTTGAAGGTCTAGGTAGAATAATCCAATACCAAGTGCAAAGACTTTGTAGCAGGAGTGAATTCGGAGTGTTGGATGCAACAACAGGTCAGTTTGACTGTTGAGCAGAGGGAAGAGAGGAATGAAGTGAGGCTGAGATCAGCCTTTGTACATACTGTTTGCTCTCTAGTACACCCTTCCAGATGAATCATTTTACCCAGTTAATCAGACATCACTAGTAAGCATTCTCTGACACTATGTCTGAAATTGTTGCAGTTCTTCTAAACTCCTGGTAGCACCCAGTACTTGCATTGTAACAGCACTCTTGGTCCTCTGTTGAGTAGTCTAGTCCATGATTGATTTACTTGTCTGTTTTAGTGGAGGAGATTTAAACCATGAGCTCCAGCAGAGTAGTGACCACATTAGATGGTCAATAAATATTTCTTGAATGAATGCAGATTCTGGCACTTCTGAACTCCCTTACCCTTCCCTACATTTTCATTTGATATATCTCATTAGTTTGTACAACAGAATTTTCCAGGTATTTAAGTTCTGGTTTCATTTTGCACAGTTCATTTTTAAGTCTCTCTCTTTCCTCGTGCATTTTACTGTAAGCAGCAAGGAGAAAACCACTCGGCCCCTTTTAGATCTTGCTTAGAAATTTCCTCTGCCAAATATCCAAGTCCATCACTTACAAGTTCTACCTCCCACCAGATAGTTGAACATAACTCAGACAAGTTCTTTGCCAAGGCATAGAAAGTATCACCTTCCCTCCAATGTCCAATCACATGTTCATCATTTCCTTTTAAAGCCTCACCAGAAGTGCATTTAACGTTTACATTTCTAGCAACACTCTGTTCGTGACCATAGCTTTCATCACAGCTCTCAGTTCTGTCTTAGCCCGCATCAGAATCACGCTTAATGTCCATAATTCTACCAACGGTCTCTTCAAGACAAACTAGGGCCTTACTATGAAGTACATCAAAATTCCTCCAGCCTCTACCCATTATCCAATTCCAAAACTAGTTGCACATATTAGGTACCACTCTCTCTGGTACCAAATTCTGTCTTAGTTTCTTAGTGCTGCTATAACAGAAGTACCAAAGTGGGTGGTTTTAACAAAGAAATTAATTTTCTCACAGTTTAGGAGGCCAGAAGTCTTGAGTTCAGGGCACTGGCTTTAGGGGTAGGCTCTCTCTGTCCTAGGGGAAAACCTTTGTCTCAGTTTCTCTAGCATTTTTCTCAGCATTCCTTCGAGATCTCCACGTGGCATCAATCCTTCCTCCATTTGTGCTTGCTTGCTTTTGTGCCGAATCTGCTCTTTTTAGATATCAAAAGTGATTAGGTTGAAGACACACCCTACACTGATACGGTCTCAGTAACACAACAAAGAAAACCCTAGTCCCAGATGGGATTGCGTCCACAGGTATAGGGGGTTAGGATTTACAACTTATTTTTTTGGCACACAATTCAATCCATAACAAGCATGGTGCCTGGCATATAAGGTACTCAATAAATATTCATTGAATGAATAATTCCAGATCAAAGGTAGGCAGCTTTTACTAATATGTATGACAAAACTGTAATCATTCTTTTAACTCAGGGGACTTTAGTACATGCTGGAGAAACAGGATCCTGGCTCTCTGCTGCTGCTCCGGCACTTCTTCCCTACCCATTCTCTTGCTGCCATTCTAGTCTCTCTATTCTCTCTGCTTCCTCATGCTGGTGGTACTAGAAAGAAGGCTGCCTGTACCAGGTGTTAGGAGCACACACCCACATTCCTTCTTTCTGGTTAGTCTGCCTTGGGACATGGCAGACAAACTTGTGGAGAGGGAACAAAGCTCAGCACCCATAATCTCACAGGCCTGAGGCCTTTACACAAGCTAGCTAGACATTTTTCAGCACAGAGAGAAATGGATGAAATAGACTCAAGGAAGTTTTTCTGCCTTAAGATTTACTGTCCTTTCGGATGGCAGTGTGGCCCACTGCTTAGGAATGTGGGTTCTGAAATCAGACAGGTTTCGATTCAGATCCCACTGCCACCACTTACCGTGGTGTGAGCTTATTTCATCTAAAATGCTTAGTGTAGTGTCCCATGATGTTGTTTTCCTTTGACAATTATGCATCTTCTCACCAGCCCTTTCCAGTATTATTTTCACATATATCTAACTTCAGTGAACTGAAATGCTTGGGAAACCGGGTGGTTAATTATTAAATTTGGAGTTAATCCTTGTTGATAAATACTTTGTCATTTTTTGAGTATGCATTTCTACTTTATCATAGTGAACATGACCGGTCACATTTCTCTGTGATGACTGTATGCCCTAGAGATACAAGCATGGCCTTCAGGTCATCATTCTAAATAATTTCCAATGTCCAGGATTAGAACACTGAGAATATGAGATCTTACTGAGGTTATCTTGACCCCAAAACCATATCCTAGAAATTACATTTTTTACTACATTATTGTGCACATAAAATTATTCTAATAAAAGCAGAATAGGAGGGGAAGGAGGATCTACTGTTACGGTGGGATCATTTAACATATTTGGTTATAATGCCTTCTCCATAACCTCCTATTTAAGGCTGCCCAACTTGTCAGCAATACATGCTTCTTCGCACAACTGGCATACTGGTATGCGTATATGTGTGCACTCATGCACATGCCTTTTTCTAAAGAGCAGAAAGGTGTAGTTGACCACTTCAAACAGGGCAACACTATCTTCAGCCCAGTGGAAGAATGTGGATAACGCAGCTTTACCTGAATGTTGAATGGCTCTGTCCGGAGCAACCGAGGATGTGGCAAAATGGTTTCAAGAGGGCGGCTCTCCCTCTGAACAGTGATCTGGTGAACCTAGAAGGGAAACTTCCTGCTACAATAACACAGCAAGGCGATGTGATGAACACTTTTATTTACAAATATAATTAAAAGCTCTGACAGTTATCATGCTCTTCCTTGGATCCTGAAAAATGGTGTTTTGTTTTTTTTTTTAAAGTGCATGCAAAAGAAGTAAAGCCTTTTTTTTTTCATCATTTTTTATTGTAAGAAAATACACAGTTTGAAAGTGTGAATAATGCAATATTTATGACCAAGATATGGGACTTAGGGAGGGGAAGGGAAATAAAGAAAAAGATCAAGATGATCTGATTGAGAGACAGTGTTGAACTCCAAATACTGAATTGGAAAAGGAGGGAGGTGGGGGGGAGGAACAGGAGGAGGAAGTAAAAAAATTTGATCAGAGAAACAGTTAAAATACAATATGAAAATAAGTAATACCTCTCCTTAAATTCCTTCTATACACAAAATACACGATTTGCCAAAGCCCAATTTGTGCTACTGGGATTCTGTGAGCTCCTTAAGTGTATTCACATCCTCTGCAACAGCAGAAAATGATTATGATACAATCAGAATATGCTGAAGACAAGTTAAACTCTTGCCAGCAGGTTCTTAAAAATCACAAGATCTCTTCACCCCACCCACCCCCCCAATCCCCAAAAAAGTAATAATATGTCACCACTGATATGTACATCACAATTAGTTTCTGTAAAATGTATCAAATTCTCAATCTTTAATAAAACTTTGTTTTTTTTTTTTTATTTTTTTTATTCCTGATGAATAAATACCAAAAAAATAAAATAAAATAAAATACAATAATGCAGCAGCTAGTTAAGGTGTAAGGCTGCGGATATTGTGTCTCTCTCCCCCTTGGCATTTATTATTTATTTTTTTGCTTTACTTTCACAGATTGGTGGTAATGAGTGATTGCTTAAAGCAATATACATCCACTTTTGTTGTTGTTGTTGGTTTATTGGTTTTGTTAAAATTGTCTCCAAAAGCTTTCACTGAAACATTTTGAATCACATCAATACTGTGACGTGTACTATGAGTGAGTAGAAGAGATGGCCAGGTTCTGGCCAGCACTGAAAGTTGACACGGGGGGAGGAAGGGGGCCCCTGATGGAGTAAGAATAAACAGGCACTAGTCCGACACGATGTCAGTAAGAGTAAGAGAGAGAGAGAGAGAGGGCGCGAGAGCAACGCCCGTTAAAATGGGGAATGTGGTTTTGCAGGGTCTGAAATTTTTTTTGTTTTTCTTTTTTTTGTAAATGGCAAAAAATTTAATCTCATCTATAGTCCTCCTTAGGAAAATCTAATGTAACCAAATTCCCAAATCCCATTCTGAGGCTCTCCACGTCAAAAGTTTCTATCTCTCGCTCTTGCCTTTCCAATAGGTACTTTATTCTCTCGCTGCGTTCCTTCTGAAGGGCAGCCAGCTCTTCTTCAATCTGAAATAAGCACAATGAGCAGTCCTTAGTGGAGAGGATCTCCCAACAAGTACCCACACGCACGTTTGTACATACACATGCACATACGTGACCCACAAACACACAGGAAGCGAGAGTAAACGAGATGGAGAAGGGCTGGGAGAGTCCTGTGATAAGCCTCTCTATTACACTTAAAACTGCCTCACCAGAATAAAAATCTTTGGGGCCTACCTAGGGCTCGAAATACCATTCTAGTGAGCCAAGCACCTGGGCTGATCTAGGTCAGTGTCCTGTTTCAGCAGGAGATATCTCGGGAGCAGCTAAAAGACACTGAAGCACAATTAGATTGTGCTGCTTTTCCATAGAGAGCTGAATGCCCCCTGGGTCATTATCAATTTAGTTCTACAGCAGCATCTGGGAAAATACTGGTTATATTGGTCTACTGGAAGGAAGTACCAATAACTGGTTAAGCAAATAAATGCTTAACATCTCTGAGATGCTTTATGAAATCTTTTCTACTTCGTATTCCCCAGCAACATCTAAAGCAATGAATATTTCAATTCAGATAACATTTATTATACATGGCATTATCAGCCTCTCCATTTTAATTTTCTTAAAGAGCCCTGCTGGTGGTATCTCTTGGTTTAGAAATAGCCGAAAATAAAAGCCAAATCTGCATATGGCTTCGTTGTGCCATTTAGCAGCCAGGAACATCTAACAGGAGCATTTAACCCAATGCTACCAGCTCCTGTCACCTTTCATGTCATATCAACTGCCCAGTAACCCATGTCACTCCTGTGGTTGGGAAGGTTGAGGGTTTCCTAGCAGAGGAGTAGAAAGGGCTTAAGCTGTGCAGTCAAACAGACTTGTGCAAGTAACTTAACCATTCTGAGCCTGCCCTGTAGAATGGGGATGACACCCACCTCTCAGAGACATTGGGAGTATAAAAGCAGATGATGAATTTAAAGGGCCTAGTTTACTCTCCCTGTACAGAGGCAGGGCTCAGTAAGGGGCATTTCCGAGACTGTCTCTCCACCCTCCACCCAGCTGTACAGGACCCACAGTTAACATCCGTACCTTCTGCTCAAGATGTGCTCTGCGCAGAGACACCCTCTGCTCTAGCTTCTGGAGCTCGCGTTCATGCTGTGCCTCTGTTTGCATCTTGATTTTGCTCTGGTAGGCATTGAGCAGCTCCATTTCCTGCTGGAGCTGTAGCCTCAAGGCCTGGCATTCTGCTTCTTGAGCCTCATCTAGCCGTAACTGCGGGGGCACAGAAGATACACACTGTAATTCCCTCTAGCTTATATCACTTGGTGACTACTGGAAGATGTTTCCTAATTTGGATTGATATGGGTCCCCTCAGAAAAACAGATGCCCTAGGTACGTTCAGAGTTAGGAATCAAAAATTACAGTCAAGTCTGCCCAATAGGCTCCAAAGTTGTAAACACACATTTCTTTTCAGGATGGTCTGGAACCACAGCAGCGGGAATCAGGATGGTGACACGCTGCAGTGACTGAGCCCACAGGCTTTTGAGGCTAACACCTGAGTTTGAATTCTAGCTCGGTTCACTTAGAGACATCACCTTGTCAAGTTATTTAACCTCTCTAAGCTTCATATTTTTCACCTGAAGAAAATAACAATAATAGTTCCTACTTTCTAAGATTGTTGTGAGGATTAAATAAAAAAATTCGTCTAAAGTCCTTGGCACAGTTGTTGATGCATACTAAGTATTCAATAAATAGTAGCTGCTATCCTTATTTTGGTTTTGATGAGACCATTTCCATATTTAGATATCTTTAACTCAAAACCCATCATATATTTAGATATCCTTAACTTTAAAAAATGAATCCAATCTCTGTAAAACTTAATATACCACAGTACTGATATGCTCCTAGCAAGTTATGTTGGCCTCTATTAGCTATCTAGGAGCCCTCGTGGCACAGTGGTTAAGAGCTTGGCTGCTAACCAAAAAGTTGGCAGTTTGAATCCACCAGCTGCTCTTTGGAAACCCTATGCGGCAGTTCTATAGGGTCGTTATGAGTCAGAATCGACTCAACGGCAATGGGTATTAGCTATCCAAGTTATCCTGCTATAACCAAGAGATTACTCAAGTGGCTCAAAATCTCTTTCCCCCAGAGGGTAGTCTTGATAATCTCATGGGGCATATTCTGGTTTGAAGCAGGGAAATCCTGAACATAAGGCAGCCTGGTAGTTTCCCTTGTTCCCTGCAGCAAGTAAACTTTGTATTTATACACCAAGATGCCCAGATCCTGTGTGGGGAATGAGCCAAGCCAGCCAGCAGAAATGCCTTCCTCTCAACGAGCACAGTATAACTGTCCCCAGGGTAATGGGTCAGGAAAGGTATTTGGTCATTAGCAGAACTATGCTTAGGGATGATAACCTCACCCCATCCCAGGCTTAGTTTTGTCCAGATTTAGCAGGTCCTCAGTTCAGCTGAGAACTATGAGATTAGAACCCTTGAATTGGATGGTTCTGTCTATCCTGAGCTTATCTGAATGTTTCCACTTTGCCAAGACAGACCAGTAGATCACTTTGCCAAGATACTTATTCCCCACCTTATGCTTCCTTCCCTACTCTGTACAATTTGTAACAATTATCAATATATCTCCAAATCTCAGTTGAGAAATGACCCATTGAAACGTTATTAGAATGGTTTTAGAAAGTTACTTGCATAGTGTCTTCTTTAGTACTTTGGGAGAAATATACTAAAGAGATAAAATGAACATAAAATAAATTATGTAATCATATCTCCAAGGTACTTTCTAATAATTAATCCTAACCAGCTTTTATTAAAACCCACTAAAGAGAATATAGGTCTCTTCTCATTTTCCCGATGAGGAATGAAGGGAGAAGAGACACTAGCCACAATGGACAGCCAGTCTGCAGCAGACTCAGGAACAGCCTCAGGGATAAAATGCCACAGGATTTACAGGCTCCCCAGTGAGGACTGTTATCCATCCTATCATGATATGGGAGGTTCTTTACTGGTAAAGGGAATGAAAGCCCTGTTCCCTTCTCCTTGTCTGGCATTGGCTGCTATAAGCCCTGGCCTAGTGGGTGAGAGACTCATCCTGTGGGCAGTTTAGTCTGTTGAATCACCTCCATCTTTTGTTTCTGGCATTCTATCATAACATCAGCAAATAGGTTATTCTGCACCAGCTTCTGACTCTATGAAAGTCCCAGCGCCAGAAATCAGAGAATATTCCAGTATTTGGTATCCATCACCTAAAAGTTGCACAGACCAAAAACCATTAAAAAATTTTATAAGAGTATAGATCGATACGTCTGTTTTCTAAAGTGGTTTAAACTGAAGTGATAAAAGCAGTATAATGTAATAGTCACCAAGCATATAGGCTTTAGGCCAAAAAAAGGGCTCAAATTTCAGCTTCACCACTAATTACCTACATGACTCCCTAAACCAGGGTTTGGCAAACTATAGCATATAAGCCACATCTGGCCTGCTGCCTGTTTTTGTAAATAAAGCTTTACTGGAAGACAGGCACACTCATTTGTTTACATCTTGTCAATGGCTACCTTCACACAACAACAGTAGAGTTGAGTAGGTGTGACAGAGACCACATGGTCCACAAAGCCTAAAATATTTACTTGGACCCTTTACAGAAAAAGTCTGCCAACACCTGCCCTAAGCAAACAGCTCTGCGTCACTAAACCTCAGCCTCCTCATAGGTAAACTAGGGTTAAAACAGTAACTGCTTCAAAGGGCTTTCAAAAAAATGAAATAACACCTAGACAATATTTAAAACAGTGCCTGGCACTCGATAAGCAGCCAGTAAAGAGTAGCTGTCAATATCATATGTTCTTTTATCTCCTCCTTGTGTCAAAGAAAGGATACTTCTCTCCTTTTATTCAAGAGCAGTCATGGACCTATGTTCTTAATCTCATTCTCTTCCATCTTCTGTAATAAACATTCATTGAGCACTTGCTATATGCCAGGCAATGCTGCAGATGCTGAGAATACAAAGATGAACAAGACAAAAATCCTATCCACCTCTATGTCCCCATCAGCTCCCTCTCCCCTTTTCCTTACCGTTAGCCTATCTCTGCACTCCTCATCTTTCATTCCTCAATCTGATCCTACCTCTCCACTTATATAGCTCACATGAAGGTCACCAGTGAACATCCTGCAGTAGTCCTTATCTTACTTGACCTCCCAGCAGCATTTGGCTTTGTTGATTGCCCCTTTTTTCTTGAAAACTTTCCCTGGCCTTCTGAGATGCCACCCCTCTTAGTTTCTTCTTCCCTCTCTGGCTATTCCTTTTCCAGCTACTCCCTACCTAACCTGGTCATTAAATGTGGGTGTATCTCAGGCTGTGTCCTGGGCCCTCTTCCTATGAATCGCATTTATTCCAAAGGCTTCAGTTACCATTTGTATGCAAACGACTCCCTCATTTATATCTCTATTTCGGACTTCACTTCTGAGGTTCAGACTAGCTTATCCAGTTGACAACTAGACATTTTTACCTGGATCTTTCCCAGGGCCTCAAGCTCAACACAACTAATATGAACTCATCATTTTTCCCTTCCCATTTCCCCAATCTGTTCCATCTCCATTTTCACCATATAGGTAAATGGCACAGCATCTGCCATTTTGCTCAAACCCAGAAGACAGGGAGTCATCCTTAATACCCCTTCACATTCAATCTGGTCTCAGTTCTACCTCCTCCCTGGATTTCAAACTTGTTCTCTTTTCTTCATCCCGATTGCCTCCTCTCTAGTCTAGCACCACTTCCTCATGCCCAAGTAAAAGCAGCAACTTCATAAATGATTTCCTTATATTCACTATTGCCATCTCCCAGGCCATTCTCCACTGGTCACCAGAAGGATGGTTCAAAAATGCAAATCTGATGTCAGGCCCCTGCTTAATACTTTTCAATGGCCTCCCACTGCTTTTAGGATAAAGATAAAAAATTCTTCACAAAGCCTGCAAGCTCCTATATGATCTAGTCCCGATTTCCCCTCTAGTGTTATTCTCATGTTATTCTCCTCCTAGTTCTCTACATTTCAAACATAATGTATTTCTCTGAATTCTTCAAAAGTGCCACTGTCTTTCCCATCTTTACACATACAGGTCTTTTTGCCTGGAACGTGCTCCTACATCTCAGATTAAATAATCCTTTTGTCAGAGAGGCCTTTCCCAACTCTCCAGACCAGGTTAGCACTCCTGGTTTACACTCTGTTGGCACCCTGCATGTGCTCAGCCATAACGTCAAGCAGACTTTTTCAATATCTTCTTCCTTCACTGTTCTATAAACTCCACAAAGATGTGATCCAGTATTGTCTCATTCACCACAGTATTCCATGATGCCTGGGGCACAGTCTAGGCACTCAATAAATACTAGTCAGAAGAATGAATGCCCTGGTTCCTACCCTCAGCCTAAAAATATGTTCAAGCCTTTCCCAATGAACAGAAGTCCTCCTTTAACTCCGTTTCCTTCTCTAGCTGCAGCTCTTTCTCCCTTCCATCACTGTTAAGGATCTGGGAAGAGCAGCCTCACGTAAAGTTTCTATCTCACCTTTTAATTATTCTTTCAATGCCCTATAATGTCTTCCATTCCCACTATTCCATTTATTGTCTGTGACAATTAATGGTCAAGCCCACTGTCAAATCTAATGGACACCTCAAAGTTCATTATTTTAACTGGTTTTTCTGTGACATTTGTAATGATCAGCCAGAAAACTTTGTTCTGGTTTTGGTGACATGATCTCTTCTGGTTCCCCTCCCGTGTCTCTGGTTACTTGTCTTCTTTGGTCAACTTCTACTCAGCCCTCAAATGGTTGTATTCACTAGACTCTGTCCTTAGTCCCCTTCCCCTCTAATGCCATCTCCTGTCCCTAGTAGATATCATCTATTCCTAACAGCTACAACTGTCCCATATACCAATGATGTCTAACTTTTTGTCTTTAGTTCTGACATCCCTCCTAAATTTATAGATTCATATTTCCATCTCTGTACCTATCTATACTCAAATAACATGTCCAGGACTTAGTCAATTATCTTCCCAGCCATCCAAACTCACCCCTCCTATTTTCCTATCTTGGTAAATGGTGACCTGTTTCAGTCTATTGTCAAACCTACCTCTCAAACTGCTCACCAAATTCTGTTTTATCTCCTAAATATTTCTCAAATCCTTCCCTTCCTCACATCTTTATTAGAATGCTCTTAGTTCAGGCCTTCATCATTTTTTATCTAGACTATTACAGAAGCTTCCTAACAGGCCTTTTTACCTATATTTGCCACATTACTACCAGTATCTTTCTACAACACAAATCTGGTCCCATCACTGTCCTTTTTAAAATAGGCCTCAGTAGTTCTCCATTGCTTACAGAATAATGTCCAAACTCCTTAATATGGTGTTTGAGGATCTGACCTCTGACCTGCTTCCTCTAAACAAGCACTCTATACTACTGCCATAGCAACCATAATGAGTTTCTCAAACATGCCATGCTCTTTCAGGCCTTTGAGTCTTTGCATATGCCTGTTTGGTAAACTCTTACTCTTTAAGACTCATCTTATGAAACCTTCACTGAATTACCAGGCAAGCTCCCATTCCTGGCTTGCCAAGACCTTTATGCTCTCTCCATTTTGTTCTCCCACAATTCTCTCCTTGAAATTTGGGCTCACACCAAAGTTCTTTCAGTTGCCATATGCACACTTTCCATCCTTGAACCTTTGCCTGTGTTGGTTCCTTTTCATGGAACCTGTTTACCTCAATGAATTTCTTCAAGCCTCTTGGCTCCAGCTGGGAAACTTTCCCTACATAAGATTAGTTCTTCCTACTTGTCCTCCCATAGCCCCCAGCACCTCACACTTCAAAGCCCTGAGGCTTTATTATTATTGCTTTAAGTGTCTGACCTCCTTGCTAGACTGAAAACAGTGTGAGGGCAGTGACTAACTGTTGCCTATCTAGCTCACTGGAATATCTCTGAGCCCAGCAGAGTGCTGAACAAAGATGCTTAGTAAAAGTTTATTGAATAAATGTGCCTATGTATCTGTCTTCCTCACTTGACTGTGAGCTCCCTAAGGGCAGGGACTGTGTCTTATTCCTTTGTGCCTGATACTATTTTAGGGGGTGGCCAGCAATCTTTGATGAATAGTCATATGATATATGTGGTATCTATCACATCTTGCCATCAAAGTCCCTATGTACCACAGGTTTGATTTAACATGTTATTCCTTGAGTTCCGTGTTATCAGACATTCCAGCAAGCATCCACATTGGCTTGGCTTTATTCGGCGGCATCATTTCTTCAGTTCTTTGAGCAGAAAAACACCAATATCCTAAATCTGTGCAAGAATCATCTTGGAAACAAAAGGTTGGATCTTGAATTTCCTTGATTCCCAAAGCTCTTGAAGCCATGGCACTGAACCTAACCACTTACCGCTTGAGAGGCCATCATTTCATTTATACTCTGTTCATACTGCTCTGCCAAAATGGCAAGTTTTCTCGTCTGCTCATCTTTCAGTGTCTTTAAGATTGTTTTGTGCTCATTCTTTGGAGTAACTTCCAACTGGTGATTCTTGAGTGCTTTATACTGTTTGGTCTGTACTTTGCAAGTGTCCTGAAACTGTTTTTTAATTTGCATTTCCATGGCCTGTGTAGAAAAAGTGACAAAGGAAAAATAAAGACACATCAGAATACAGAAAGCCTTCCATTCTAAAGACAAACAATACAGTGCCTGGACCATCTGTTTTTTGGTGCAGTGACCCATATTGTTAGTTTATAATAATGAAAATAATACATATGACACACATAGGCATTAACTCTACCAACACTTTTGGTTTTATATTAAATGAATAGAAGTAATTTGGAATTCACATATGGCTACAAAGAAAAAATAAACTGTTCCAAGGGAATGACAACTCTACCCAGACTGCAGAAGATTACTGAAGCTTAGCATGTTAAAAAGTTGGCCATTATTTTTTTGGTTTCTTAGGCAAAGTCTTCAATATGTTCTCTTGTTGGTTTTTTTCCCCGCCCTTTACCCCCATTTCCAAGTGAGAAAGGGGATGACATTATGTAAGCCAGTTCTCACTGTTCTGGCTTATACCATTTCCTTGACAAATCAATAAAGGAGAACATCTGGATAGTGCTTCACATCTTAATCCATTTCGACCGGATTTTAGTATACACTAATAGGGAAAAGTGATTTTAGATACATATTTTTTAACTAATAAGAGGCTGCACTTGATTGTAGCAATATCAGACATGCATTTTGGCAAGGAGAAGGTAGGGCGTGTTATTCAAGGCTAGAAGACATCCCATCAGGTTGCCTCATAGTCACATGTGCACTTCATGAACACACTGAGGACATATGATGATTGGGATCACTAAATTAGACAGGATTTGGTTAGAAGAGTGTGGCCAATAATACTATTGCGGTTGGCCTTGTATCTGTGCCAACAATGATAATATCCTCCCTACATATAGCAATAGCTTAGTCCATATAGCTTGTTAATTATCAGGCAGCTGAAATTATCCTGAGGCAGTAAGGGCCAAAGGAATTTCTCAACATATATTTCTTGTGCAGGGGCAGGAAATACCTGTCACAGGTAGATTTATTCCTGACTCCTGTGTCCATAACAGATATCAGTATTCAATCATACTCTTTCCAGGAGCACTCAAGGTAGCTACTACCAATAATCTGACTGGCATGAGAGATGAAATTTATCTGTATATATACCTGCCAAGTAACTTCCTTACTTCCTGGGATTAGAACCACTGCTACTAGTCCAAATTTTAAAATTTTAAAGAGGGCAGGTCATGAAGAGGTCAGAGAAATTACATAATGGATACAAAGAGAAACTGAGAGATCATCTAGTACAATGGTTTCCAAACCAGCTTGCCCAGCAGCATCTCTTCAGGAGCCTGTTAAATACAGATTCTTGTCCTTCACATCTGGAGATTCTGATTCAGTAGGTGTGGGGCTCAGAATTTGTAATTTAAAAAAGTTGCCCAGGTACCTGTGACAATTAGCCAGGTTTAGGAACCACTACTCCAGTCCAACTGTGTTCTGTACGACAAATATGGAAATACTACTATTTCTTCTTACCTTTAAGTTTTTTGGCTGTTGCCGGAGTTCCATGACATGCTTTCTGTGCAGTTCCCTTTCTCGCCTCTTGTTGTACTCCAACTGGTTTTCCAGTTCGGTCTGGTGCTGTAGACGGATCAGATCCATGCGAAGCTTCTGTAACGTGTGCAGCTGCCTGTACTCTAGCTCTCGGGTGGACTCGTCGTGCCGGATTAGCATGGCATGCTCCATCTCCTTCTGGGTCCTCTTTTTATTTAGTTCCTGCATTCAGGAACAAAGATAAATGGAGAGAGATGAGTGGAGATGAATTGGAAGGAATGCACAACTCAGTAAGGATGGCAAGGAATGGCACGGCTGTCTCTTAATTAAACCCATTAGTATTGGGCAGCATAATTTAATGGGATTAGATTAGCAATCCCTGGAGATTTAGGTTCTGTTCTTGGGCCCACCACTTACAAGATGGGCAACTTATAGCAGTCACAACTGCACTATCTATAAAATGGGAGTAATTCTACCTGATCCCTTCATATCTCACAGAACTGCTGTAAACTTTAATTAGGTGACGTGTTATGCGTAGATGCTAACAAATGTTGCTTCAGTGAAGCTAGTGGTTCTCAACTCTGGTTTGCCACTGAAATCACATCGGGGAAGCTTTTAAAACATAAGATACCTGAATCCCACAACCTGAAGTTCCACTAATTGGTCTGGAGTGGGCCCTGACATCAATGTTTGTAGGCGTTCTCCAGGTGATTTTAATATGCAGCTACAGTTGAGAATCACGGAATTAAACTGATAATGCCTGAGATGTTCTTAGTTTTCTGGGAAATGCCCTGTTTTTGCATGTATCAGAAGTAGGACAACTATCTATTTTTTAAAATCTCAGAGTTCAGGGCTTGCTGGGAAAAAAGCAGATGAGATCTCTCCCCTTCCATCTTTTCCATTACAGTCTGTTTGATCTTTTCTAGATCTATTCATTCTGTTCTTTCCAGTGCTACTTATGTCTGTCTTTTTTTTTTTTTTTTTAATTGGGGCAAGGAAAGGAAACTAGAGGGAAAAAAAGAGAAAAAATGAGTGGCATTTTTTTCATTCACCAATTCAAGAATATTTTCTGAATAGCACTACATACAAGGATCTGAACCATGTGCTCTGGGGGCATAAAAAATATTTACTAAGCCACAACACCTGTCCTCAAGCTGCTAATACTCTAATGTTGTTGTGTGCCGTCAAGTCAATTCCAACTCATAGAGACCCTATGTGACAGAGTAAACAGCCCCATAGGGTTTCCTAGGCCATAATCTTTATGGAAGCAGATTGCCAGGTCTTTTCTCCCACTGAGCAGCTGGTGGGTTCCAACTGTTGACCTTTGGGTTAGCAGTCGAGTGCTTAACCACTGTGCCACCAGGGCCCCTTAACACTCTAATAGGAAGTGTAATAGACATTTATTGGAGTATAGGCTCAGCTCACAGCTGATGCAATCAGAGGTACACAGGTGACCCAACCTCTACCAATCTATTTTCTCTCCTAGGAAGTTGAAATTGAGATTCAGAGACAGTTAATCTCCACGTGACTGGAATTGAGGGACATATGAGAACTACATACGTGATAGCCATCCACTGCTATGAGGGCTGAGGATCAGAGACAGCTGGGCTTCAGAGCAAGAAGAAAAAAAAAGAGAGAAAAACAAGTACAGGGAGTATATTGATGCCTAAGTTCCAGACTGGTTTATAAGCCCTTCTGTAGGCCCAGTGCATTCCTGCTATTGGGTTTTATGAGATAATCCTATAGCAAATTCCCTGGTTTTAGCTTAAGTTAGTTCAAATAAATTTCAGTTAATAGGCAATCAAAAAGAACCTTAATTAAGGTTGTTTTTGCTTCTGCTGTTGTTCTTCTTGGAAGCAGATCCCCGAAGTACTTCAGTGGCCAATACTTTGCTAGTCTAATTTGAGGTTCCCTGTTTAACTTTATGTAATAATGTTACACGTCTTTTTTTTTTTTTTTTTAAGAACCTTAAAGGCTATAAAAGAGGTAAAGATTTGATGCTATCAGATTTCCAAAAAGGGTGGTATTACTACTAGTTAGGAAAGTCAAGGAGAGGAGAAAGCATCTGAGCTAGACTTTAAATCAGAACAACAGGGTGTCTCCTCTGATAGTATCCACTACGGGAGGAAACGCAAGTCACTTATTTTCACAGAAATATCAATAACATTTATAAATTGGTGTGGTTCAGAATATCTTGCATACTTGGGCCTCTATTTATTTGAAAAGAAGTACTTTAAACAGCACAGCAGCTATTACCAGAGCACAGTCACTAAGTATTCATTTATTTATTCAAAAATATTTGTGCAGCATTGTGTTGGGCATTGTTGTGAAGCAGTGAACAAGTGTAACCCACATGGAGCTTAATTTCTAGCAAGGAAATATCTGAAGTATAAATAAATAAGTTTGTTTTAAGGAATGAAAGATAATTTTAGAGCATCTTCCCCCCTACCCCCGCCCCCAGCGTTTTTATTTTCCTTGTTTTATTTTTCCTCTTTACCTGGACCATCACGTGTTCTTCTTTCCAAAATCACCAGCTGGCCCCTAGGTGGCACCACAGGACAGTGAGCCATTCCCAGGGACTAAAGCTCTCCCAGAGCAATGACCCAGAGAAAGCTAAGAAAACCCTCTGAAGTGGCTAAAGGTCCTGTTTCTAAGGTTGCTATGAGTTGGAATCGACTCAACGGCAATGGTTTTTTTTTTAAATATCATCTTTCTTTGAGTAGCAGGGGCCCCAAAATTGGACAACAGAACATCCCATACTTTTCTAAAGTGAGAAGTCCAACCTGAGTCTGAGGTCTGAGCTGCCCAGAGCCCTGAAGCTCTTGGGGCGGGGAGAGGGAGGGGAGAGGCAGATAAGAAGCAAACATGTTTTGGAAGAAATCACATGCTCCTCTTTATGCTTAATAGAATGTTCTAGGATGTTGTCCACAGAATACCTGCATCAGATTTACCTGGGTCTCAAGTGATTGGTCTTTATAACAAGCTACCAGGTAATTCTGATATATATTAAGTTTGAGAATCAGTAGAAAAATCTTCAGGGTGTGAGTCAGGAGACATGAGTGTCAGTTTCAGCTCCTCCACTGACTTCAGTATGGCTTTGGGCAAATCTCTTAATCTACATTTTAGTTTCCTCAAGTGTAAAGTCAGGATAACAGAACCCACCATGTCCTAACATTCTTGTAAAGATTAAATAAAATAACATGTGAAAATGCTTAAAAATGTAGAAATATACATCAGTATTATTTTTCTGTATTCAGAAATGAATTATCTAGCATATAATATCTTAAGTGTTGTTTCTATAAACTATTAGAAGAGTAAGAGAGAATCATGATACTGAAATGAACAACTCTAGGTTCTTCCTTTTACCTTTAATTCATACATCTGAGTTACTGGGGTGTAAGATGGTAAGCTGCCTATAATATTTTAAACTACGGGAAAAAAAATTATTCAGTGTAAGATGAGCCTAGTACTGTGTCTATATAATAATGAGTAATGTGCTTTAAAATTTTCAGTGGGATTTCATTTACCTCATTCAGTCCTAACTGCAACCCTAAGAGGCAGTAAAACTGCAAGTGTTTACCATTTTATACATGGTAACAAGGCATTTGGAAATTGAGAAACTAATAGGTCATATAAGTTCTACAAAGCAGAACTGGGACTAAAACTCAGATTTTTAGATTTTCAATATTGTTCATTAAAAGACATCCCAACAAATGGCTTCTATCCTCCTCTTTTATGCTTTTTCAGTCTAGGATACGGAAGAATTTTGATGCAAAGACGGCTTCATCTGCACGAATGACAGAACGTAGAGTAGAGCCACATCACGTGCACCTTTAGCTGATGTAAATTCAACACATGAGCTGAGCAGAAATTTAAAAAACAAAAACGAAAGTGATGATACAGGTGATTCTGCCACGAGGGCACTCAATGTGCATATGCCCTGGAGGGAGCTAAGATGAAGGACATGAAGCTCCCTTTCCCCCAGTCCACATTTCACACTGTGAGCACCTTGCCAAGCTTACTGCGAGCTCAGTATTGAAACATACACCCTTTTCTAACATGTGCACACAACATGGCCCCCAAACACTTACCATACTGCATGTCAACCTCTCGCCTGTGTAACATGTGGCTCCAGGGTGTGTCCCCGAACATTCTCTCCCTAATCATGTTTCAAGCATTCTATTTTAAGTTTCAATGGAAGTGGTACTGATGTCTTTAAAAGCAGCCCATCTCACTCATGTCAGAATTTTTGTCCTCAAGCCTGTCGAGGTTGAGGAAGAACTAGAATTCAGACTTGTAAATGGAGATGTTGTTAGCCTATGACATGCAATGCTTTCTTCGTTTCAATAACTGGTTAGATAATGTATGCAGTGATGATAGAGTGAGAGGCTCAACCACGTCTGTGGTGATCCTTTTAAATATTCTCATTAATTAGAAGGATTGCTAATATCCAGTTTTGCCAAAGATATTGGAAAATAGACATTCCTGTGCTTTGTTGATGGATGTATAAATTGGTACAACCCTTTTAGAGAACCATTTGGCAACCTCTATTTAAAATTTTAGATACCTACACTCCTTGACCCAGAAATTCCACTTTCTACAAAAATAGTTGCATGTATGTAAAAAGATTTACGTACAAAGATGGTCTCTGTAGCATTGTTAGTAATACTGTGAAACTTCAACAAACTGTTCACTGAGAGGTGCCTCATTAAAGAAACGATTTTACAACAAAATACTATTAATGATTAAAAAGAATGAGGCACAGCTGTATGTCTAATATGGTAAATGGGGGGGGGGTGGGAAAGGGTAACAAAACACTACAGTGGACATCTGTCATTTTTGTAGGTTCAGCATCAGTTTCCCCTTCTTTTGTTAACTGGCTCCTTTTTTTGTTTTGAGAAATTACTCCACACTATCTGGAATCAGGGGAACAGTTGAGCAAGGGGTAGGCACATTACCCTGTGAGGTTCAATCTCTCCTACAAATTTGAATTTTGGGCAGAACTGATACAAGAACTAAAAATGACTGGAGTAGATTCATCCAAATGGTAGGGAGCTTTTGCTCCTGGGTCACAGAAGATGCTTTTCCAGCTTGGCTCTTCATCTTTTCCAGCTCGGTTCTTCAGCTCTGTCATCTATCCCATATCCTTCCAATAAATTCCTTTCCAGGCTTAAGCCAGTCAGAGTTTGTTTCTGTTGCTTGCAAATCAAATACATACTGACAGTAATGTGATCTCAATTTTTGAAAATTTAAAGTTATATATCATATATAAGCTATATGTATGTATACATGTATATAGGGGAAAAATCTGGAGGTATATATACCAAATTAACAGTGACCTTCTCAGGATAGAGCCTGTGTGGAATGGGATTATCAAGAACATTCACTACGCAACATTTTATTTACACACACACACACACACACACACACACACACACACACTTCTAAATTTGGCTCTGGAATAAGTCTAAACAAAGGAAAATCTGGGCTCTTAAGTAAAAAGACCCTTATAATTAATTATTCTTAGCTCAGTTGGTTAGAACCTGATACTAATGAAGTCACAAATGTCATTTCTATAATTTTTGAAGAGTAACTACCTTCTACAGCTTTTATTGACACTAATTGTCTACTTAGTTTAAATCTTCCTTCAAATATGTCATTAGAATAACAATAATAATTGCCAGGCATTTTTAATATTAATAATTGCCAATACCTTATTTCCAACTGGCTATTGGACTTTTTCTCGTTGAGTATTTTGCCTTCTGACAAACTCAACGTGTCTAGTTCTGAACTCATCATTTGCTTACTAAAACTTCTAAGTTTCCCTGTTTCCGCCCACATCCACAATTCCCCAAGTCTCAAACACTAGAAACAATTTTGATTCTACCTTCATCTTTTCTCCTCATATCCTAGTGTATGTCATCTCCTGTTTATTTTATACTTCAAAATATGTTCCAAACCTACCTTTCCTCTGACAGTTACCCCCACCATCCTAGGCCGCATCCCATTTCCTAGTCTCTTTCCTCTAATCCAGTGTTTCTCTACTTTTTTTCCCATTATTGCCCCTGTAGGGAGGCTACCCCCCACCAGTTGCCTTCCCCACCCCTGAAATTTTTAATACCACTGTATATATGTTTATGTACTGTGGCCCTTCGGGAGGCCACAAGCCATTGTAATATCTAAGATTCTCCCTCTCCTCCAAGGAACAATTTTCTCCCCTTGGGGACAATATTGCCTCATTGAAAATACAAGCTCTAATCCAGACTGTGTGTCACCGCCAAACTAGGCTAATCTCTGTGGAGTAAACTTTTAGCTATATCACTGCCTGGCTCAAAAATGTTCAGTGATTTTCTCCCCCTTCCAATAAGATAACATAGATAAAGAGCTTGAGCGTGGCCCATAATAATGTGTTTGACAAATTTTCGTTTGCTTCACCCTTTCTTTTTTCTATTTGAATCAAACCCACTGCCGTCCAGTCGATTCCAACTCATAATGATCACATAGGGTTTCCAAGGCTGTAAATCACTTTGGAAGCTGACTGCCACATCTTTCTGGTGGTTTCAAACCACCGACCTTTCGGTTAGCAGTCAATCGCTTTAACCACTGCATCACCAGAGCGCCTATTTGAATACTGCTCTCCAAAAAAGATAATACAGTGAAAGCTGTGAGAGCCGCAACTTGACGGGACTACCTAATTCTTCTGGGTTTTGCAAGTTTTCCGCCTTTGACAGGGTGCAGTCTTACCACTTTTCTGTTGCTTTCTATTACTGGAAAATATTTGCGTTTTCCTTCTGTGATAGGTTTCCGCCTTCCACAGGTTCCTGCTTTTGCAGGTTTTACTGTATATCATTAGCTGCGCATGAAGTGCTTGTTTCCCCTCATGCCAGCTAACACTGGTTTTAGCAAACTTTGACATTTTGATCAATGTGCTAGCCAATTTATGAAGTTTTCCCTGATTATGCCAGATCACGCTGATTTCCTGTTGAACTTAGTATCTGCAACTGTTTTCCTTATCTCAGTTAATGCCATCATATCCAGCTACTCTTCCAAACTGGGAATTTTGAAGTCATTTTTGACTCCGCCCTCTTCTGAAATTCCCACAGCCATTTGGTCAAAAATTACTGTCTGTTCTGCTTTAGAAATGTCACTCAGCTAATCTCCTCTCTCTATCCCCACTGCCTCTTCCAGACTAGAGCTAGAGAAAGAGCGTCCTAGCTGACCTCACAGTGCTTTGCTTCTCACTACTCCAGCCTAACCCTCACACTGATGGACTAATTTTTCAATTAAAAAAAAAAAAAAATCTCATCATGTCACTCTCGTGCTTAAAAACCTCTGATGGCCCTGCTCTGTTTTCAGGCTAAAATCTAGATCCTTGCTTTAACAAAAAGCCTCTCCATATTCTGCTCCCAACTACTGATGTTTGGACACTCCAGTCTGCACACCCAGAACTCTAATCACACTCAGCTTCTCGTCAATCACTGCATACTCCATGCCCTTTCATGATTATATGATCACGATCATTTATGTATCTGTTATCGTAATACCTCACATATTATATTGTAATTAATCCGTTACATGTCTGTTTCCCCTATTAGACTTAGGGCTACCCGAAGGCAGGGAATATAGCTTCTCAGTAGGCCTGGTGTCTAGCACAGTGCCTGGCACATAGGAGGCACTCAGTAAGTGCTGGATGGCTGAACGAATGAACTAGTTTGCAGAGCATCATACTGTTAAGTGTTTCATGTGGAGTCACAGAAACGCAAGTCCTTGCCAAGTATGTTGAAAGCAAAAATTCTCTATTGTACTTTTTTTGATTCTCCATGCGTGATTTGGCTTATAATAGGTGTTCAATAAAATTCTACTGCAATCATTTTGGCAAAGGTGATTCCTTATTCTGCACGTGGGCTTTCTCTTATCAATAGTAAATTCATTCACTGACTTGCCAGGCACTATGCTAATGGCTAAGGAGGTAGGAATTGAACAAAACAGACATGGTTATGACCCTCACAAAGCTTACTGTCTTGCAAATCAATGACAATCATGATGAACATAATTATTACCTCCCGAATGTTCTGCTGCTCCACCTCATGCCGCTTGATCATTATTTTCCGCTTGAAGAAACGACAGTTTTTGTCATAGTACAGTCTCTGTTGACTGAGAAGGTGGGCTTCCTCTTCAGCCTGTGTGTGCTGCAAGTTCTCTTTATGCTTGGATATCCGCTCTTGCTTTTCTTTCTTGGGTGTGCTATGGTCCTCATTCATTTCCTTTACAAAAAAAGAAATAAAGAAAAACAAAGCCAGTTCCATTAAACAAAAGGAACTATAACAGCTTAAATTATTTAGAACACAAATGAATGTAAGGGCAGAAAGACTTCGTGTTGCACATCCCTCCCCCCATTTTTTAAATCAGTCAATTAACTGAGTAATAAATGAGAGGAAGACTTGTTAGTTTCCATGTCTCTGGCTTCTCACTCTCAAAAATTATTTGTTCACTTATTTGATCAACACACACTTACTGAGTTCCTACCACATGACAGGCACTGTGCATACAGGTGCAAGGATACAACGGTGAACAAAAGACCATGTCCAGAGTCAAAAATTAATCAAAGAACCATAGA
The DNA here is from genome assembly GCA_030035585.1 of Dugong dugon. Taxonomy (NCBI): domain Eukaryota; kingdom Metazoa; phylum Chordata; class Mammalia; order Sirenia; family Dugongidae; genus Dugong; species Dugong dugon. Next base: position 15,545,514 of record CM057476.1, read on the forward strand.
AATTAACTGAAAATTGCTGTGATAACTGCTGGGAAGGGGAAGTATTTGGCCCTACAAGAAAAGATTTGAGTTTGGTAACAACTAAGCTGAAATTTGAAAAAACTGGTAGGAGCTAACCAGTGTAAAAGGAGAGGGAAGACTACTCTGGGTAGAGGAAACAGCACGTGCAAAGCTCTTAAGGTTGGGGAGGAAACAAGGTGCGATCAAGAAGCTGAAAGTAGGCCGGGGCGGTCAGTGCAGTGTGACGTCTGGTGAGGCTGTACAGGCAGGCAGGATGAGTAGCCGTCTTATAGGCCAAGTTAAGGAGAAATGGGCTTAAATATATGGGCTTATTATGATACGTATTTCAAAAAGACGACTGTGGCTGCTATGTGGAGAACAGAAGGAAGGAGGCAAAAGCAGATACACGGAGACAGCTGGGAGGATACTACAATAGTCCAGGCAAGAGAAGTGACAGCACCTTGGACAAAGGTGGTGGTGACAAGACAGAGAGAAGGGGACAAGTTCCAAAGACAGAAGGTAACTGCAAATGTCACTGGTTTGAATTTCATGATAAAGTATTCTTTATTTGTGATCAGAAGGGTAAATAAACCACCTATATTTTCAAAAGGACAAAACTCACAATTATTCCACACCATATGGGTAAAGGGAATAAAGCAGTGAATCGTAACAGCCAAGAAGATGTTAATCTATGAGTAAAGTAAAAAGATCACTTTTAGAGAAAATGTAATGTATTCCTCTTTGTCCATACTCACATGCTTGACCTATAATATTTGGTTACTACTCCTTTAGTTGAAATACCCCTTAATTGTTAACATCTATTTAATGTTTTGTGATACAGATTTCACTCACTACTTAGATTATTTTTGCATTTAGCTATGAAGTCTTTGTAAATCAATCAACTTTCACCTTTCCTATTCTGTGAGTGAGATCTTAGAATCAACATGAGGAAGAGCTGTTCCCAGCATGGAGTAAGCTGGGTTACAACAGGAAGGCTGGGCAACTCCTCTCTTCATGCCATATCTCACTATTAGGTTTGGTATCAACCACTAGACTGCATACCCATATTCAATAATGATCAGAAAAATTAACTCCAAAATCTAGAGTAAATTACTTCTGGACCAGCCATCATTCTGTATAACCCACACTCCTGTTATCTATCAACAGTAGGAATAATGGAGATTGTTTTGTCATTCCCAGGACAATAGCTTTGTGTATATCAACATCTAAATATGCATGCTACTTTAAGTGGTCTGAAGTAAGCTTTACTTCATAAGGAGTAATACTGACTCTGCACAGAAAGGTTTACTGAGGCTATCTTGAATTGGCTTTAGGCATGCTTTTCTTCATGAACATGTTCAAAGACTTAGAAGTTTAGATCTGTGGTCTCTTGGGTTTATAAATCTGAGTATGGTGAACCAAAAATAACCTTATGCCTGAGGACTAAGTGGGGACTCTCAAATGCTGTTCTACGGGAGAATTTTCGAAAGGTAGAGTTCATGGAATCTCCAAATACCATAGCGTTACAAAAGTGCACAATGGCAGACACAGTCATAAAGGATGGCCTTTAGGGCATAAGTGAACACATGGAGGTAGAAAAAAGAAGGTATTTGCAGCTGAGAAAATTTCAACATTTCTTACTGAAAAAAATCAAAGCTATCCCTCTAATTTGGCAACATTCTTCTACTATTGTACAGTAATTAGGCTCAAGCCAATAATTAAGAGAAAATGGAGAGGATGTGAACCTTCTTAATTGGGCTATTTCTCCTTATAGCCTGGCTTTCTAGACCTTACAGTGCCAGAAATTCTTTCCATTCAGCCAGTGTGGACCAAATATAATTTCCTGTCAGGCCCAACAATTCTCAGTGGCAATCAAATTTTTTTTAATGTGGCTCACCTGGGTAGGGCAAAATATCCTGAGGCTCACCCCAACCCACTTGTTTTCACTTCCTAATTTAAAAAAAAATTGGAGAGGAATCTGGCTAAGTCCCCTATTGTTAACCTATAAAAGGAGAATTTGATCCCGAACACATAAAACAATGCCCCATTTGAATTTTATTAAAGCTTAATATACTTAGTAGTCTACAAATAAGAAATCCTAAGTCTTATGAGAAGGAAAGTCTATGGAACTGCAGGCAATTCACCTGTAAGAACTGGTAAAAGGAAAACTGCAGAAACTAGAACTTTCATATCAAATTGCAGTCCCTCAGGAGGACTCTCTAAGTCCACTAGTGGTTCTTCAATCAAACACTCAAGACTCAGTCATTCATTTATCAAATATTCACATGTACTAGGCACAGGGTTACAGTGATGAGCAAAACAGGTGTGGTCTCTGCTCTTGTGGCACTTACCAGCTAGGAGGGTAAGTAGACTAAGTAGCTCAAATAATTCTGAAAAAAAAGTATAATTAAAAACTCAACTATTACGAAACTAGAGGCACTGGTCTTGGTCAAGGCAGTCAGGAAAGGCTTCCCTGGGGAAGTCACATTTGAGTTAAGTTCCTAAGAAAGAGTCCTAAGTCTTATAAGGAGCAGGAATAGGAATTAACCAAGCAGTATTGTGGTTGGGAGGGACTAGGTGGGAGGAGAGCATTGTGGCAGCATGAGCAAAGACCTTGAAGAAAGCCGGAGCTTGATATATTCCAGGAACTGAAGGGACCATTGTGGCTGGAGTAGTGAAGAGTGAGGGCGACTGGTGTGAGATGAGGCTGGAGGGGTAGGCTGATAGCAAACCATGTAGGGACTAGCAGGATTCTAATCTATCCTAAGAGTGATGGGAAGCCAATGGATGATTTTAAGCAAGGGGTGATATGACTAGATTTATGTTTTGAAAAGATAATTTTGGCTGAAGTAAGAGAACAAAGAAAGCAAGAATGGTTTAGAATTAGACCAATGGTTCTTGATGAGTTGGTCCCTGGATCATAAGCATCAGCATCACCTGGGAACTTGATAGAAATGCAAATTTTCTAACTCCACCCCAGACCCATTGAATCAGAAAATCTAGGGGTGGGGCTTACCAATCTGTTTTTAATAAGCACTTTAAGTAATTCTAATACAAAGTTTAGGAACCACTGGATTAGACACAATGCAAGATGAGTCGATTTTAAGCTCCAACCACTCTAATGGTAATGTGGTGACCACAAATATTGGTACCCTTACCTCTTTTATTTTTTCCTTACAAATCTTATACTGCTTCTTCTGACTTTCTAAGAAAGTTGTCAAGTCTTTCTTTTGCTGGGCCAAGATCTGTTGCTGGAACTTCTTCTCATCTGCTGCAGCTACCTTTGCCTGATAAAATAACAAATGCAATCTAGGATGAATCTGTTCATTGCACAGAATTTGGCTGACTATAATTTTCCAAAGCATTTAAAACAGAGTCCATAAGTGCTAAATCATGTAATAATTTTTTGAATGGATAATTAATAAAAAAACAAAGAAATGTCTGTCCTGATTCACTTGTACCTTACATGAAAAAGAATAATATTGAACTTTTTTTACCATTGAAAAATACATTCCCAATTATGGGAAAAATATGAAGGTAGACAATAAACATTTTTATTAAACACAAATAATATGTGGATGAAATGAGAACTAAGGATTAAAATAAAGGATTTTTATCATATTGTTGGTAGGCCAAGGATTAAATTATAAAAATCGATAAATAACCACGACTGGCCAGTTTTATCAAAAGAATCAAACTCTAACCGATTAATTATTCTAACCATCAGATTTCCTAGTGGATCTCTAGTACAATAGGCAGAGCTAATGACATTTTGTTTTCTTGGGCACCTGCTGCAATCCACAATAGTTAGACACCATGACATTTTTGGGACTCCTAAGTGGATAAAACAAGGTAATCCAATAAATATTAGCTCCTAAAAGTGACTACATCTAAATTTAAGGGAACTATTAGATGAAACACATACGTAGGAAAAGAGACATAAGAGACAAATAGAAAATTATCCTTCCTGGTTCCTTTTATGTATCTTTTCAGCTTTAACTTCCATGATCAACCAAACAATGATCTCCCCACATTTACCACACCAAATTTCCAAGAAGGATCTCAACACCATCAGTTTGGACAGAGGTTTTCATGCCAGACTGCCTCATAGACTGATGGTTATTGGAGGAATGCTTCTTCCACAGTTCTGATGTCTCCTTCCATGTGGTGAGGGTGAGCGGAATTACTGAAACACCCCTGGCACCCTGTCCCCAGTTACTTCATCCCCAGGGAGCACATGTGCCTCTGCTTTTCCATGCTGTGTAAGTCTCATGGGAGGTGGCGAGGAAGGGACTTGGTTTAAGCACTGCCAGTGGCTGGGTAGGCAAGTCTGTTTAACTTTGTTCAGTATTATTAGGCCCACTTTCCTGCAGACACAAATCATTTTACCAATCTACACCAGTAATAAAGGTGATATTTTGACTCTCTATCTCCCTTACTCTTCTATTTTAAAAATCAGTTTAAAACCTGGATAGGGGAAAGAGATTCTCCCTAGAAACCCCAACAATGGCTAGCTGCTCATCCCTAGTCCAATCAGCTGAAGGCAGGGACTATGACCACTAAAAGAGACTATTTGCAGAGCAGTTTCTTTTTTTGGACACAGACTCCCATCAAATGTCTTGTGCTCAGAATATTTCTGAATGAACAAGAATACAACTTACATCTTTAGTTATCATTTTAGCTTTTAATGACAATTTTAAGTAACTCCATAAAACCTGGAATGCTCCACCCTGCCCCCAAACCAACAATGCCTCCATCATCAAAAAGCACACCACTCCTGCCTCTTGCTAACATTCTTCCACTGACTGGAACAGGCTTGGCTTAGTTGTGGCACAAAGGCATGTGTGCATATACTGACCTCTTTTTCTATGATAGCCACTTGCTTCTTGGCCAGCTTCTCCAGCTCGATGGATGAGTTGTTGGCATGCGTCTCCACCTCCTTCTGTAGCTTGAGGCGGTGCTCGTCCATCTCAGCCTTCAGCTTGTTCTCCAGGGCGATCAGCTGCTTCTGGTGCTGGCGCCGCATCCGCTTATAACCTGACATCTGTTCCCGCAACTCGTTCTCCTGCTCATGCTCATGGATCTGCCGTGTAACCTGGATTGGGTCGGGGAACAGAACTCACGTGACCAGACTCATGCGAGACAAACTTTCAGGCAGAGTAGAAGAGCTTAAAGAATAGGTGCAGTTCTTCATGCCCTCTAGCACGATTTTCTTTTATAATCACCACCATCACAATACCTACTATGTCCTGAACACTCACCTGTACCAGGCACTGTGCTCGGTGCTCTTTATGTACTTTATCCTAATCCTCAAAACCACCTTATTCACTCATTCATCTTAGTCATTCATGAAGTAGATGTTTCCACTTCTGTTTTATAGATGAAGAAGCTGAGACTTGAGGGAATTAATTTATTCATTCAGTTAAAATAGGTTTACATATTTATTTATTTATTTTTATTGTACTTTAGATAAAGGTTTACAGAACAAATAGTTTCTCATTAAACAGTATACATACTGTTTTATAAAACCCCACGACATGTCAACAGTCTCCCTTCTCAACCCTGGGTTCCCTATTACCAGCTTTCCTGTCCCCTCCTGCCTTCTAGTCCTTATGCCTGGGCTGTTGTGCCCCATTAGTCTCATTTTGTTTTATGGGGCTGTCTAATCTTTGGCTGAAGGGTGAACCTTGGGAGTGACTTCATTACTGAGCTAAAAGGGTGTCTGGGGGCCATACTCTCAGTGTTTCTCCAGTCTCTGTCAGGCCAGCAAATCTGGTCTTTTTTTGTGAGTTAGAATTTTGTTCCACATTTTTCTCCAGCTCTGTCCAGGACCCTCTGCTGTGATCCTTGTCAGAGCAGTCAGTGGTGGTAGCCGGGCACCATCTAGTTGTAGGTTTACATATTTTTGATATGCCATAATATATGTTCGAGGTCACATAGCTAATAAGGAGTGAAGTTGGGGTTCAGACGCAATTCTGTCTGATTCCAGAGCCATGCTATAGCCAATATACTGGAATTTCTCAACTTTGGCACTACTGACATTAGGCTGCATAATTCTTTGTTGTGAGGAGTTGCCCTGTGCATTGTAAGATGTTTAGTCACATCCCTGGTCTCTATCCACTAGAAGCCAGTAGCACCTCCCAAGTCATGAAGTAGAAAATGTCTCCAGACATTGCCAAACGTCCCCTGAGGAGGGGGACAAAATTGTCCCTGGTTGAGAACCACTGCATTATATCATACTGCCTTTTTTTTAAAATTTATTTTTTAAAAAAGGATCATGTCTCTAACAGTCATGTTGTTGCTGTTAGTTGCCATCAAGTTGATTCCGATTCATGTGACCCCATGTGTGCAGAGTAGAACTGCTCCATAAGGTTTCCAAGGATGTGATCTTTTGGAAACAGATCACCAGGCCTTACTTCTGAGGTACCTCTGGGTGGGTTCAAACCACCAACCTTTTTGGTAGTAGTTGAATGCTTAACCATTTGTGCTACCCAGGGACTCTTACAGTCATAGGAATCTTGAATATCCTTTCAAAATAGTCTAAACTATTTTAATTTACTTTCTATCTTTAATATGAGTTGAGACAGAGAGAGAACTCTGTCCTTTTAAATCACCTGTCCATCCCTCCACTCCCCCACAAAAGAGATGTTAACAACTTACAATACATTTACTTGGCCTTCTAAAGAGGAAAAAGCATTTCTATGATTTTTGGATAGCTACTTTTCTTAGTAATTTTTCCTTAACCCATTCTCAAATAAATATCCAACAAATCAAAGACTGAAAAGGTAAATTATGGCAACTCTTGTTTCTTTGTATCAAACCTTTCCTGATTTTTCCAGTCCTTCCTTCAGTTTATTATCTCTCTTTATCTTCCCGTTGGGACCTTGGTGGCACACTGGTTAAGATCTCAGGCTGCTAACTAAAAGGTCAGCAGTTCAAATCCACCAGCTGCTCCTTGGAAACCCTATGGGGCAGTTCTACTCTGTCCTATAGGTTCACTATGAGTCGGCATTGACTTGATGGCAATGGGTTTGGTTTGGTTTTTTATCTTCTTGTTAGATTTTCCAGGCACTTCCTTCTCATCTTTCCTATCTATTTTAGAAAAAAAGCATAATGACAAAATATAACTTTTTTTCACTAAGTAGGTTAGTCACTCCTATCTAGTATAAGATAATTTTTCCTAACTAACCTCCAAACAAGTTTTACTAGAAAATTTCATGCTGCTATTAATTCTCTCTACTATTTTCAGTTTATAGGTCAAAGTGCATTTTGCACAAGGAATAATTTGTTTCTCTGCTCTTTTTAGAAGGTGCCCCTGTATACTAGACTGAGTCCTTCTATCAGGAAAGAGCTGTCCTGTAACTGGATAGTATTATCAAAGTACACCTTTAAACATCAGCCAAACTTTGAAAACTTTCCAGCTGAAACTAACACTAGGTTTCATATTCATTTCTCTTTTCTAAAGGACAATGCTTTTTAAAGAATGATGAATAAAACCAGAAGATATTTCAAGGCTAGAAAAAGGCACCTTAACACTCGAAAGAAAAGAAATAATGTATTTTGTCATCACAATAATGTGTATTTTTAAAAAAATGGATTCATTTCCTGATAAAAGGAGGGAAAGAAGTATAATTTGAAAGTCATGTGTAAGTTTCACTTCCTTATGCGTGTGTCTTCCTAAAGTTCAACTTTAGGGAAAAAATAAATCCATCAACAGAAAAGATACCATTTAATCCTTTCTGTACTCACTTGTCTTTAAGACAAACATGGCAGTAAAGTGTCTGTTCTAGGGTAATGAGTTTGTGATAGGTTTTGCCCAGAAGCTTGTTTTTTCTTATTTTAGCACTCCTTCATCAGCGAGATTACCAAAGCTGGGGCATGGCACACTATGAAGCTATGATGATGCATTTAACACTTATCATCAGAATGGCTGATCGGCTTGTAGCCAATAAAATATTCTCAGGATGGCCATTTCCCTAAACCAGGAAGCCTAAAGATAAAAGTGAAATAAGTTGTGTCAAGAACGTTTTCTACCTTAATTAGGGGATGGGTCCCTGCAAAGAAGGTGGTCCTACTGCATACTAGAGCACACCTGGTACAAGTATGTGGCAAAGACAAATTAGAGTACAAAGTGCTAGCCAGATACTTGAGAAATACATCATGGCATTGCAGGAGAGACATTTAGCTTTTGAATGTTTCCTATAATTTGGATAATCACCTTCTTAAATGCCTAACATGACCTTTCATTTGTCACCAAATCAAACTTTCTAAGTTTCAAAGTAAATGTCTTTTTAGGTGCATATAGAGATACTACTGAGTTTTATGATTCAATGCTCAAGCTAGAGCGATGAATTTAAATAAAAGTATAACCAGATGTCTCATTTGCAAAGCCTAACATGAAAAGGAGCCCTGGTGGTGCAGTGGTTAAAGTGATTGACTGCTGACGGAAAGGCTGGCGGCGTGAAACCACCAGCAGCTCCGTGGGAGAAATATGTGGCAGTCTACAGTTTACTCTATTAGGTTGCTGTGAGTTGGAATCGACTCAAAGGCAGTGGGTTTTAACATGAAAATAAAAAAATGTTATTTATAGTTGTACATGCCTGTGTGCTTTACATTTATGCTGTGTGTTTTAAGAATACATTATTTGATCAACAAAATAAAAAAATAATACACCATAATCTTATTATCATGTTTTACGGCTTATAATTTATCTCCTTAATCTTTATAAATTCTGGGATTTGAACCAAGGTCTTACGGTTCCTGAATTGTCTGAGAAAATTCACATCACTGTGGCAGAAAAGAGTGGTTATGTTATGAAGTGATGGAGGTAATCAACACCCAAGAAAGTCAAAGCTGGAGAGAGTGGTAAGTCAAAATTATAAAATGAAGAAGTCTATGAATGGGAGAAAGCTATAAGAATGTAGTGAGTGTAGTTTTTCAATGGTAGTCTCAAAAGCATGGGCCAACTAAAAATGGGCAGTACCATCTTTCCACTCCCAGCAGGTAGCTGGAAGACAAGCCTTATTCCATTGCTTACTATCTAACTGACCTTGGATAAATTAACCTCTTGTGAATCTGTGTCTTCATATCTAACAACAAGGAACTACCAATGTCTTCCTCAGGATTGGAGGATAAGATAACACATGTGAAAGCACCTAGCAAGGGGCCTGACACTCAGGAAATGTTCAATAGGTGCTGGTTTCCTTCTTTCTCCTGCCAGGCTCTGAGCAGCAATATGTCTCTTTTCCCCTCCAGAACTGACATGATGGCAGTGGGTTTGGTTTTTTGGTTTTTAAGCATTTCTGGTGGTAGCGATATAGATCAGAAAAAGTGACTCTAAGAAAAAGGGCAAGTTTAACAATAAAACTGTACCTGTACCCAGGCTGCAGATTATGAGGTAAAAAATATGTATAATTTCTGAATCTGATTTATTACTCATTTCATATACCTGGGAAAATTTATAAAAAATATTGAACCATGAAGGAGGATAATTTTTTCCAGAAAGTTTCTACAGCTGTTCCATACCACCCTATTGAATTCCAGCAACGTTTGGTTCTGAAACAAGTCAGTTCATCCAAAGTGTACTGTGTGCTTACAAAGCACTGTGCTAAGGAGGCTAATAAGCAACTTACTGAACAGAAAACAGGAGAAGGGCGGCTGATAATGTTACCCTCTTAAGAGATCAAAGCCAACTCGCAAGATTAATTATGTGTAAGAATTAAAATAATGCCTATGAAAAAACTGGCCACCTCAGTACTAAGAACAAATAAAATTCATAGCAAGTTCTTAAAAAGAATACAATGAGTCACATTTTGGCATTAGAAATTTGACATTCCACTCTTTACAACACCTAGGGAAAAAACGTTCTAAGTTCTTACTGAAAGTAATGACTGATAGGAGGTAACTTTGCCTTGTGACAGAAAATGTTACATGAAGAACTTTGAAACGCATACTCACAAATTCAAATTCTCATGTGATATCCGGCTGAAGAGACTTTATTTGTTCATTCATTCATCTAACGTGCTTATTGAGGGGCTTTGGTCATGCGGGTTGGGCATGTAGATTGGGCAGCACAAGTAAAAAATGGCATCAGCAATGATCTTGGTGAGATTAAGAAGCCAAGACTGAGAGAAGATATGCAATATTTTGATAAGTATCCTCTGGGACACTATCCAGGAAGAGAACACATTTTCGAGAATTTAGAAACGGAACAGCAGGGACTCATGAGAGGTGAAACACTGGCATTTACTGGTGAGGCTTTAATATTTTTATTCTTGTCTGTCAAACTCATCCAGGTACCCAATTTCACAATCAGCTGAATAATCAGGTTGCATTTTTAAACATCCAAACGAAGACTCTCTTTTTATATGAGCTTTTCTACTGAATCTGGTAAAACCAAGTAAAACAATCCACCTTTGCATGGATAGAACAATAATGATTTTTTCCCAACATGCTGTCCTGGGGACTCCAAAGTAGGAGTTCCTTACTTGCGCCTGTCTCCCTAATGTGTATTCTCACCTAAATTCACCTGTGTGCTGAGACCACTGCATTCCATTGAGAATTCCTTCACAGACCCAAAGGCTGAATCGTCTGACAGATATGGCCTTAGGTGCTCTTTACGTTAACTTCTACTATGGAAACTGCTAGTGACCCGGGACATTATAAAATTTTAAGAAGTGACATCAGATGTAGCAACAGTTTCATAGGTTACTAATCTCATAAAAATATTAGGATCTCCATTCACTAATAACAAAAACCCAGGGAAGGCACTTCTCAAAGGCCCAAGAGGTCAGATGAGTAATTCTGAAAAACTATAAACAACTCCTTTCCCCAAATAACTACTTTGCCCAATATAAACGTTCTTAAAGACAAAGAAAAAGAAAGGGTTAAAAAAAAAAAAAAAAGATTCCAGGAAATATCTTTCCTTTTCCTAATCTTTAAAATGAAGTCAATAATCTCTACCCTTAAAAAATTACCATAAAAAGAAATAACAGTTCTAAAGTTTCCTCATAGTTTCCCCTAGCATCAAGGCTCACTGTCCTTCCTTTTCCTCGGTTACAAATGCAACTGTGTGGCACTGCATAATAACATAAAAAAATTTCAGTTTTCAGGTGCCAAAATAATAAAAACATCTAGCAGTAAAAGCCTGTCGATCATGGACTTCACACTCTTGTCAATACCTCATTCAAAAGCGCAACGCAGAAAGAAATGCTAAGGGGAAACAACACAGAGCTGGGAATCTTGAAGGTTTATGTAGAAGAGGTAGGCTCATAAAACAATTTTGAGGAACAATAATATTTTTCATCAGCTTGCAAGTCTGTTTTAGATATATACTCATCACTTATTTATCTAGTGATTGATAACTAATTTCTAAATTCCTCCTTCTCCTTTTGTTGTTCACTTTGGATTACTCTGTGGTTTGTTAGCATCTGCTAAAAATTTGTAAAGAATGAAACCAAAATAATAAATCAATATAGTATTGCTACCAACTATGAGACATGAAAGCAAGTTTCAATAATGACTTGATTATTCATTATACCGGACCTTCATTTTCCCATGATCCTGCCCTTACTTTTATATCATTTAAGGGATTTTAGTTCTTTTCATTTGGACTGGGATCTTTAAAATAATAGGATTCATAATATATTTTTTAAAATTAAATGATTCTTTATGATAGTCCAGTGTTCTTATTACAGATTCCTATTGGAATTAGCCTTTAAAATAAACAGAGTGGGTAGTAGAACTAGTACTTGATAATGTACCTTTAAATATCCATACAAACAGATTGTCCAAAATGGGACATGGAATTGCACAAATACTATAATTACTTTCTCCTTCCATTGTTTTTTTTTTTTTCCCTAAAAACCACTAGATACAAATACCACTGAACTCTGATAAATTTCCATCAATCCCACCATGACTCCCAAAGCATTACATTTGGAGAAAGTGCTCCATGTAAAATAAGTAATTCTGTGGCTAAAGCAACAGTCTATCAGTTACTCTGTTTTTAACTTAACATGGGGGCAGAGGCCCTTTAGCAAATCAAAACTCCATCAGAGACTGATCCCAGCTATTCTCTGGAGGCACTCTGAAGCCTGTAGGATTCAGAGCATTTCCCGAGGACTTTGCCCATAGCCCTGAGGTGGCTGACTAGGGAGGCCGCTTTCATGGTGAACAGAGAGGAAGACAGTGATGGCTGATATGCTCACAGAGGTGCCCTGGGTGAACCCACATGAGAGTGTGGGAGCATCCTGGCATGGCAGTAGTAATATCTTATTGGGAGGTAAGAGAGGTCATGAATATATGATGTGGGAATGACCCAAAGAGGGAAATCCACTTGGTATAACGTCTGCTTCAGATGTCAAATCTGCTCATGGTGCTGGGCTTTTCAGTGCTTGTTCATGATTTTTCCTTTCATTTCAACATGAACAGCTCTGGATAAAGGCACAAGTCTCACAGAGTCTATGGTAAGTAATAATAGTTCTCTAACATACCATATTTCTTCTTCTTTTCAGATATCATGGCATGAAGATGATTATTATTTCATAATTCCATGCTGCTTTATTTAGACTCAAAAGCAGACTTTCAGTGCTTAACAATCATTAGCAAATACATAGTTGGCATTTTAAGATCTCCATTACACAGTCTATCATTCCTTTAAAATGAAAAATTGCCTAATAAGGAGATTACAAAAAACTTCAGTATAAAGGAACTTAAATATGGGCTCATTCATAAGCCATCTACATTAAATTGCTTGCTTTTAGACAGCAGCAAACACAGCAGAATGTAGGTACTTTAACTTCCATTTTCCCTGCCTTCGGGTTTTTTAAGATTATAATCCATTATCAATTTCAAAGATAATCAAAGCTATTAAAAGACTTGAGAAATGAGAGTGGAAATCGGGTTTAAAAAATAGGACAAGAGAAATGATCATTTCTGGGTCGGCCTCGGATGATGTCATCATAGGTTCTAAATGTAATAGCCGAGCAGCGTACACTAACTCTTCCTGCCCATGTGACCTCTAACATCGATTTGGGCAAAACAACTAATATTTCGATAATTTTTTAGGCTGAGAAGCAAGATTCAGAAGCAAAAGATTAAATAGAGTTTAGAGTGCCAAGGATGGAAGGATGTGAGCGTATGTGTGTGTGTGTGCGTGTGCATGTGCGTGTGCGTGTGTGTGTGTGTGTGGGAGCGCGCACGCGCACGCGTGGGGGGCCAAGGGGAGGAGGCATGAAAACTAACTCTTCCAGCACACACCCCTTTTGCTACTACAAGGGCATCCAGCAATCACATTTGCAATAGTAAAAATGCTGAAGAATCCTACTGTCTCTTTCCTCCCACAACCATCCCAATCCTCTCCTACAAAGCCCTTCTTGCTTTATCGGTGCCAGGAAATTCTTCAGGGGTTAAATGGGGAAGTGCAGCCACTACCATTGTTGCAATAAATAAATGAATGAACCAGAACGAACCAGCAATCCATCCCTAGGAAGGAAGTATCTTATTTTCTACAATTATATACATTGGCCAGCAACCATATATTTTTAAAAATTATGTTTTATCTTTTAATGTGTGTGTATACATTATACACACATGCATCTATACAAAAAAAAGCATAGTGCCCTGCCTACACATACATCAATATCTTTTAAAAATTTTTCTCGCATTATTTATTTCAATGAAAAGACAAATAGCTTTTATAAAATTGGATAAGCTAGCAACTTCATCTCAAAGGCCTTTTATTTTGCACTTACAGCATATACAAATACACACACACACACACACACACACACACACAGGTTTTTTTTTCCATGCCGTAGACAATGCTAAAATATCTGAGATGTGGTTGCTATGCCAACAGATTTTTTCTAAAATGAATAAAATTATTAGGAGGGAGAAAACATTCTTGACTCCTTTCCTCCCATCCATGAAGCCGAGAGAGGCTCAGGGAGGGCGAGAGGCTGCCAGATGGGGAGGAGGGGAAGGAAGGGAAGATGGGTAGAGGGGTGTTTGCTTACCAAAGATGCTGATTTGATCGTGGCAAAGCGCTCTCTGTTCCGGTAGTGGAGGGCCCGGCTCTGAACTGACAGGGTAGGCCGCGGCTCAGGCCTGGGATCGCCGTGGCCCGCCTCATCCCTTATGAATACATGATCCTGCAGAAATGGATAAAAACAAGGAGAAAGTCCAGCTGTGCTCTTTCCTCGCCGGCTGCCTCTCTCTCACCCCTCTTTCTGCACAAGCACTGCTGTTTGAAATGCATAGTTTAGCTCCTGCTAGTCCCCGCAGCTCCCACGGTACAAAATGAATAAGCAACACATTGCAGCCTTCAGTTAGGAATGTCAGCTGATCGCTAGTGGGATGCCTTCTGAATCCCTGGCAGGCTTTTTCTTTACCTCCAGAATTACATATATGCAAAAGAAAAAAAGAATAGAAAAAACAATGCAATGTACAGACTCCTTAGAACAGTTTGTTTAAAACGCTGTAACCAAAGAATTCCTTTAAAAATGTCATGTCCATGTCTAGCAGGGAGGATGCTGGTTGCTTTTAACATAAAAGCGAGCCTCCGCCTCATTCCCTTGAAAGATCTGCTTTCTCAATTTAATTTTATTTGAGCTCTGTTCGGTAGGATCATCGTTCTGCCTAGAACCAGTGTAGGCTTGTGCTGAACTGCCTCTCTATCTTGTGCTGGGAAGATTCAGCAGTCACTGAGGGATCCTGCTTTCCAGTCATGATCGTACACAGTTCTAGCACCTTCTCTCTACAGCTTCAGAAAGGATTTTTTTTTTTCAGATTTAAAGAGACAGGCATACAATTTTAACCAAATGGTACTTTCACAAATTCTTCCTCAACTCAGCATAGGTATGGTCACCAGAGTGAGTAAAGATGGAATTTAATGTCCTTCACTGATTTAATTAAGCCTAGGCTTTTTGATAGGCAAAGATGATTAAGCTTATTGTAACGCCCAGTGAAAAAAATAACATTCCCTGAAAGGATGATAATGGGTGTTCCTTAAATGCAACTGAAATTACTTTTAAAGGGGAAAAATGCTTTCAAAGGAGGCTATTCCTCTCCATAAAAGATGGAGTGGTCAGTCAGTAAGTAGCTCTAATTCTTCAGAAAAGAAGATATAATAGTTAATAGCTCAAAAACATGTACAATCATGGGGGATTTTAAAATGGTACACGTTCAGGATGAGCAAAGAAAAAATAATTCTTAATGACCGAGGGTTTTAGGAGAAACCATTTGTGGGAAGTCAGTTGAGCATTTTTTTCCATGACTATTTGAAATTTTTATAATTACTCCTCATCAGAAAACAAGAATTAGAGATTTAGACAATATAAAATTTTTATTACAGTCTAAAATTTTGAAAAGTCAAAAACATTTATTCCTTGAGGGAAATTAAATTTTACATCCAGGTTTTCATGTAGAAGCCAAGACCCAAGATTAAATTTTTCACTGGGCTGGTTTTCCATTTATACGTTTAGAATACTTCTGTATGTTGGGATGATATTTACCATTACATCTCTATTAGAGATTTTTTTCTATTTATTCTATTTTTTATAAAACAGATAAAATAAATAAATATATATAATAAAAAAATAAATTTATATTTACTCTATTTAGTTTTAAAATAATTAAAGGAGCTTGAACACACTTGCCATATGCTGCTGAAAAAGGTAGCCACTAGTCACATGTGGCTATTTAAATTAAAATTAATTAAAATGAAATAAAATGAAACAAAT
This sequence comes from Dugong dugon, assembly GCA_030035585.1. Taxonomy (NCBI): domain Eukaryota; kingdom Metazoa; phylum Chordata; class Mammalia; order Sirenia; family Dugongidae; genus Dugong; species Dugong dugon. The sequence goes on from CM057476.1 coordinate 15,561,257, forward strand.
TCAGTTCTTCAGTCACACTACCTATATTTCAAGTGCTCAATAGCCTATGTATGTAGTTAGTGGCTACCATATTGGACAGTGCAGTATAGAACATTTTCATCATTGCAGAAAGCTCTCTTAGACAGTGCTGTTAGTTAAAAATGCATTCTGTGTTTTTGGAACTTACAAAAAAATGCTTGAAGGGTCTGTGAAATTTTCCACATCATTTTCTGGGAATTCTGAACTATTATTTCAGAGGATAAAGAGGGATTAGGTGTGGAATTGGGATTAATGTGCTCAGTGTAAGGTTCTAGACAGTAAGACACTGACACCCACCACCATTCACATTGCTGAACATTTATTGATAAATTACATTTATCTCCAAAGTTGAACTTACTTAATATCACAGTCCCAGAAAAGTAAGAAGCTTAATTTTAAATGCCAACAATCAGAAAAAATAGATTAGGTAGAGGCCTACGGTTTTACAGGAGGCCTTAACAAGTCATAGTTAAGGTATTAATTGATCAATTTATTAAGTGCATTGATTGAGGGAGACCTCAAATGATACAGCAGCAGCTAAGTTTCAAAATGTAATAATCTGATTTACCAAGATAACCATTGATGCTAGAATTCAAATTGACCACATAAGAGAATAAAATAAAACTTATTCATGTGGAAATATGTACAATTTTAATATTATCAATTTGTTTTATCTTTCATAAAAATAAGCAAAAAAATTTAGCACTTTGGGGTTATGACCCTGCTTATCAAATTAAAAGCCACACTATATTTTCTAAATTTATTAAACTCAAGAATATACAAATACACTGGAAAAGTTAAAACCCTAAATGACATTATGTTAGCTGATGCATGGCTAATTAGATAACCAACTGAGGTCTATTTTTGAAGTAATGCTAGTTCAGAAGTTAGTCTGTAGAATAGGTCCAACTTTTAAATCTACTTTAAATATAATAAGTAATACAAATTGCATAACTCTTTGTTTCCCCCTAAAACAGCTTTTTTTCCTTCTATAAAAGAATTCTTAGTTTTCCAGAGCAGCTTTGTAATAGAGATTACCAACATTAACAGTCTTCAAATATTATGCAGGAGATCAGAAAATGGGGTAAAAATTTAGTCCAGCAGTGGATATCCATTCAAATGTATTAGGAAATGAATTCTAAAATATTCATTTCCTTTGAATACAACAGGTTCAAAACTCTGAAGACAACTTAAATAAGGTAACAATTTAAAAACGGGGTAATGTGATTTAAGAAGCAAGTACAAGCATATTAAAGCATTAGATTAACTGGGTATACAGTCTGCTGGTTATATTACCTCTTCAAGTAGCAGTCTTTTGAAAATGACTATTATACCTGGCCCCTGAGTTTCTGAACTGCACACATCTTAGATTAATAAAGGAAAAGAGATGATTTGCTATTTTATGCAGATTAGGCACTAGATAGAGATTATTTACAAATGATAATATGAGGGCCCAGATCTTCTTGAAAGAATGATTTTAGAAGTTTAAGAACCAATATTATGCTCTACCTTACCAAGACAAAAGATACAGCTTGGTTATAATTTGTCTTTAAAACATTATCATCCAGCAACAAGCAAAATAGCTTCTTGAAATACCAGTGTAACTGGGGACCAGTTTTAAGTAAACCTGTGTTAACTTGGTGATTTTACAGTGTTCTTTCATCATAAAAAATAAACTCTTTAGATTAAAAAAAAAAAAAAAAAAAAAACCTACCCTAATATTCAAAATCTTTAGTAAAAAGAATTGAAGTTTATACAATATAATGAAGTATGTAAAGCACTTAGGCACAAACAACTTTACTATGACACGCTGGAGGAGGGCCTTTACTTTTATTTGGAAGTTTTTTCCTAAGTGTCTGACTATTTATGCTTCTGAAATGGAGGTGCATGGTGAAGTCACTTGTCTAGGGTTTCTAGATTAACTCTAGACTAACCCTGGAAGACACTCCTCTGGGCTCCATTGTGTTTTGGGTTTACCTTTATCACAGTACTCATTATCAAACTTACTTGTCCGTCTCTGTATGAGAATAAAGGTTCTTTGCAGGCAAAGTAAATGTGGGTTGAAAAATCTCAGCCTCCCTAGCACCTAGCATAGTGCTTAATACTTAGTAGGCATTCAGCAAATGTTTGCTGAATAAATAAACTCAAGAATATAGGTCTGAGAAGGTTGTCTGAGAAGATTGTGAGAAAATGACATTTTCTCTTGGATTATTTAACATAATTCAAGTTTGTCTTTCATAAAAACCTGCTACTCTGTACTCTAAGAATATTGTCAAATAGTGACACACACACAGGCACACCTTCACATGTTGGAGGGGGGATCTAAAGATGGCTTTTATCTGGTGACGACAAGCCTTTTTATAAACTCCCACATTTTTCATGCTGTGGAGAAGGCATCAGCAAACCCACCATCTTTCCTTTGTTTTGTTCATTTCAAAATTATTAAATTATTGTCTAAAAAAGTGTAACTCTCAAAAGCTGGGGCTAAAGCAAGGAGAGTAGAGGATGGAAGAGAATATCTTAAAATGGAAGGATAGTTAGGGAGAAAAAGTAACCAGCAGCATGCTAGGGACAGAGATGCTCCTATAGGTAGGTGGTTTATGATACTTCTGTTTAAGAAACATCACCTTCATATGTTAACTTACTTTAACTTTGCCAAATGTGAGTTGAAGAGTCAAAGAACTTTCCGACCTCGCTCGAAAAAAAATAGGAAAGGCTACTGAAGCAAGTGAAAATTAAACTAGAACATCTTACCCCTCAAAGACATTTTTTTTTTCTCCATGAAAAGGGTGCAACCTATTTCTTTTTAAAGAAGGAGGAAAAATAAAAAAAGAACTAGCACTGACTAATAGGAAGGGCCAAGTAAAGCTTTAGGAGTTGTAGTAGAATAATTTTCTGTAAAAATATTTTTAGGGGGCCATGATGACTGGAGTCCATCCATTAAGGCCTACCTAAAACAATAAATTAATTAAAGAACAATATTTTAATATATTGAAGCCTTATGAGCTATACCAATAGGAGGTAGCAGTAGGCAAAGGTAATTAATTTTAGACTTTTACAAAATAAAAAGTAGATGTTTTAATTAACAACATAAAAAATACTTTGTTGCTTAGGCCAACATTAAAAACTGTTTGCTACTGCTATATACACAATAATTTTATAGCAATAGGGTGGAAGCCCAGAAGCAGGCTAGATAACAGCAAAGTCACTAATCCGGATTAAAGGTTTGCCTTGGAGAGAAAATGCAGAACAGAATTTCAAATTCTCAATGAATCCAGACATTGCGGAGCCATGGAGGCTGGATGAACCTCCAAAACCACTGCCCTGAGATAATCTTTAAACCTTAAAGCAAAAATTCCCCTGAAGACCTCTTAAAACCAAACAGTAGCTTAATTAGTAAAGAATGTTTGCCTTGGGCACTGTGTACTTTTAAGAACTATCTATATGGGATCAAACTGACAACAGCAACCCGAAGATTAGATAGGAAATTTAGATGCAGTGAGTTTATGTAAATGGGGGAGGAACAATTTGGAAAAGGAAAGTGAGAATGGTTGCACCACTTGAAGAGTGTGATCAATGTCACTGAATTGTACGTGCAGAAATTGTTAAATTGGTGTATGTTCTGTTGTGTATACACTCAACAACAACAACAAAATAAAACAAATTACTAAAAAAAAAAAAATTTGCCCTGGTGTCACTTGTGAATAATCATGACTTGATCGTGTCCTATAAAAGTCCACCTTCATGTTAGTTCATCACACCTTTAGAGTGTTTACTACATGACAGACACTGTGCTAAGTGGTAGGTGAACAAAGACATCTTTGAGGACCTACCAGTCTAGAGAAAAGGTGACAGTCCGGTTTCTGGAAAAAGCACTGTGGCAACATGAGCAAGGAGAAAAGAGACAAGTGGCTAAACTTTATTTTGTCAGAATATCCCTTTAGACATATCAAATCATTCTTGCTTAAAAGGAAGATTAGACTAGGATCCCTTCAGGGCCTGGGAAAGACCGGAAGAGAGGCAAGGACTGGAGAGAAGGAAGAAACCTGAAATTCCGACATCAAAGGAAACTTTTCAGTGTCCCGTTTTACATTTTTGGGGCTTGATCTGTGACAGTAGAACCGTCCTGCAAAAATCAGGGCATTTTTATTCTGGATGCAGAGCAATTAATTGCAAGTTGCTCTCTCATTAGTCATATGTGGCCTTTAAAAAGTGAGCTTACTTCCTCTGTAAAATAGTAATCTGTTTCAGATCCGTGATTTGGCTAATTTAGGATGTACTTGTTTGATTTTTAACAAATCAAGAAGGACAAAAACTTTCCACCCTTTTTTTATGTTTTAGTATTTGTCAAGCATGTACTTACTGTCTTGGGTATTATTATTAGAGAAACTCTGTTCAGTAAACTCTTTCAAACGGTAAAGGCAGTATTTAAGATTGTTTAACCCTTTTAATCCACTATGTTCAATGCACCAGAATAGCATAAAGTTTAGTATTTGGTACCTAATTTATTCCCTATAGTTTCCCTGTTTGTTCAATCATTCAATCCACAGTTACTTACTGTGTGCCTATCCTGTTTCTGTTTTGTTCAGCACTGTGTCCCCAATACCTAGTGAGGCATTGCCCTAGGTGTTGGGAACACAGTGCTGAACAAAACAGAACTTACATTCTAGTGATGAAATAATAAACAAACTGATCTATAACATAATTTTATATAGTGACAAGTACTAAAAATAAAATAAAATAATGAGATAATGGTTAAGCCATTGTTTATCATATGATAATTTAATGATATATAGACTTTTCTAAGATTCCGGACATGAACCTGTACAAAACTAGTAAATGTTTCCTGAAACATTCTTTGTAGTTGTTGTTTCTGGGTACAGTCGAGTCGATTTCTGCTCACACAGTGACCCCCCATGGCAAAGTAGAACTGCTCCATAGGGTTTTCTTGGCTGTAATCTTTATGGAAGCAGATCGCCAGGTCTTTCTTTCACAGAGCTGCTGGTGGGTTTGAACTGTCAACCTTTTGGTTAGCAGCCAAGTGCTTAACCATTGCACCACAAGGGCTCTTCAGTCTTTGTCGTTACCAGTTACAGGCTGGTAGACAGACTCAGAAATGTGCCGTCCAGATCCCCCTTCACAAAAGGACTTGCTGCCCCAACTGCTGGGAACGTTTTCCGCTGTTGGCCCCTTTAGGGATTGCCTCAGCTGCAGGGAGCAGTCTTGCCCAAGTTCACACCTTGCCTGGCTTGCCCAGATTTAATGATTGACCTGCATGGGGGTATTAAGGCCCAGTCCAATGTAGGACACTCTGAAGGGCCATTTTAGCTCCAGAGCTCCCTGTAGAGCTGGTTGAGGCTGCCCTTGGGCCTGCATCATAGTTCATCTTTGCCCTCTGCTCAGTGCTGCTTTCTACCTCTCCCTTTTACAGGTGTTGATCCCAAGGGAACTTCCTAATACAGGCAGTCCCCAACTTACGACAGGGTTACATTCCCATGACTACTTCATCATAAATCAGTTCTGTCATAAGTCAAATACCTCATTTTTTTTCATTATTATTGCCTTTTATTATCAGTATCTTTATAAATCTAATCTTCATTTGTCTTTGGGGGTTGGAAACATTACATCTGAGAATGATAACAGCAAATTACATGCTGCAATATTGTATATAATACATATCACTAATGATAAGATGTACAAAAAAAAAGATGGTCACAAATGCAGTTTGTAGTAACTCAAATACGTGGTAAGTCGGGGACTACCTGTAAATAAACATTCTGCTGCCCTAAATTGTTTCAGCTCTGCTTCCCATAGAACCCAATCTGCAACACAAATGTTACCTGTATCTAAATGTAATATATGGTAGCTATGATCTCATTTGCATGAAGAGAAGGGACTTATTGGGGCAGTTGCTTTCCAACATTCTAGTAGAAAATTCCCTTTTTCAAGTGAAATCTTAAGTGGGATCCAAATATATAATACAAGGGAAAAAAGCAGAGCTGGTCCTGGGTGAGGTGTGGGTGAAGTTTGCTCCTGAGGTACCCCTTTACAGAACAGCTAGTATGTCACCACATTAGAGATTTGCTTCTTTAAAGATTACAGGAATAAAAGCACAGAATTTTAGAGTTGGAAGGGTCCTCTGGAATCACACAGTACAAATTCTAATTCTGTAGATGGAGAAACTGAGGCCCAAAGATGTTTGTGACTTGTCTAAAGTAAAACAAAAAACTAAACAATGGCAGATAGTACTGTAATTTAGTTTACTCGTTCCTGTAGTTCAGTACACAAAATTTTTATTGAGAGTTTAAGATCGTATTTCATGTATGTTCCCAAGTGAAAAAGTTTTAGGAATTCGAGTAAACCAACAAATAAAAACTTTCTAAATAATTTTTTTATTTCTATTATTTTCATAGATAATATATTTTTAAGCTCAGGTATAGGGAGTAAATGGGTTTCATAAAGATACCAGACTTAACATTAAGTTTTTGTATGTAATATACTCTGTTTTCTAGGCTATTTGTATTTTGAAGTTAACTCATTCAAGGTTTTATTTGCAAATGTTTTTCAATTCCCTTCTACTACATTTCCTCTATGTATTTCACAAGGAGTCCCTGGGTGGTGCAAATGATTAAGTGCTGGACTAGTAACCAAAAGGTTGGCAGTTCAAACACACCCAGAGGTGCCTCAAAAGTAAGGCATGGCAATCTGCTTCAGAAAGGTCCCAGCCTTGAAAACTCTATCGAGTAGCTGTACTCTGTACACATGGGGTTGCCATGAGTCAGAATTAACTCTATGGCAACTAACAACAATAACACATATTTCACAATAAAATATAAACACATTATGTAACTTAAATTCTTCCTGACAAGCATTTTTTGTAGATCAAATGCAATTACCTTCTATTTCAAAATATACATTAACATCTATTCTTCTTAAGTAATTACATCAGGGAGAAAAAGTATTACTCATATTATCACAAGACAGCTCTATACCAGCATGCCAAAATTAAAATCATAAACCCCAATGAGTTCTAGACCAGGGTCTTCTTTCTTGTTGATTATACCAGTAGTATCTTTCTTTTAATTGTGGGTGCCCATTTGAGAGGCTCTGGGGTAAAAGATCTAACTGAATTCCTCTTCTTTTGCTCCCTATACCCATGGAACCCCAGACGGAAAGAACCAGACCTGTCAGCACCCACGATAGCTCCCTCCAGAATAAGAGCCCAGCAAGCCTTCTTTCCTACGCTTTAAATACATGATCACCTGCCTGTGTTCAAAGAAAACCAAATGAAGTCAGATTTCTGTATACGTCTGATATTGCTCCTTTCCTCAAAATGTTTCCATGGCTTCTGGATAATCTCGGCTGTCTCTCTGGTCTTAATTCACTCTACCAAGCTTTAACTCCTTGGGCTTTCCCTTTCTTCCTTAAATATACAAAGTTTCATTTGTCTCAGGGCCTTTGCACTGACCCCCATCTCTCACCCCAAGCTAGTTAACTTTTACTTGTCTTTGGAATTTTAGCTTAAATGTCACTTCATCAGGTAGGCTTTCCATTACTTCCTGCAAGATTAAGTATTCCTTTTAGCCAGAGCAAGCTTCATAATTACATTATATAGTTATTTGTGTGATTATTTCCTTGATCTCCCTCACAGATAATAAGCTCGATGAAGGCACCAGGTCTGTTTTATTTCCTCTGTGTCCCCAAGGCCTACCACAGTTCCTAGCATGTAGTAGAGGTCCCCCACCAATATTTGTTAAACAAATGAATGAGTTAATCAATCCCAGAAAATAAAACTGTATCCCTCCAGTATTCAGGACTGTACATCAAAACATTTTTTTCTGCCTTTCCTCCTTACTATTCAATTTCCCTTTCCTCTCAAGAAGAAAGCACAATCAACAGAAGTCTAAGTGCAAACAAAGTTTTAAACATGCTTTCTCACTGGAATGAAAATTAAATTCACACTTTGGAAAAGTACAGGCAATATTTTGTTTGTATGAGTTAATATCTGAATTAAAATGTGATCACTGCCATTTATTAAAATAAGCTCATACATTCCTCATATATGCCTAATAAGGAAAGAATTATAAGGGATCCTTTTCTATAATTCTGTGTTATGAACTGCTTACGTAAGGTCATTCAAAATGCTTTTGGAGAATTCCTCCAAAGAATTATTGACAATTCTGTGAAATACTCATCACACAAAAATCGCTTTGAAAGAAGCTTTAAGTTTTTTTTTTTTTTTTCCAGGAAAATATGGTGGTTTTACAAATTTTTTTTATATAATATTTCAACTTATGAGGCATGACATGCTTGTATAAGAGGAAGATCTTTAATCAGAAAAGTAAAGCCAAAATAAAAAAAAAAAAATAGGACCATTATTCTGAAAGAGAGCTAGACTTAGAAGAATTATAAACCAAAAGTATACTGGGAATATAGATGAAGAAACACACTTAAGAAACTACATACTTCTAAAAGGGCACAACCAAAGGTTTTACTCAGGAAGCAGTTAAGGTCTGCAGTGTTCAGGTTATTGGTTTAGGGAAGGACTTACTGGTTTCTTTGACTTGAAGATTTATGGATTTATTTATTTTTATTTATTGATGGTGGTGGATATTAATGAGAGAGGAAGATGAAGAAACAGGCATAGAGATAGCCTGCAGAGTCCTGCATTTTTACTGTAAGAGAACTACTGAGGGCTAGGTTTAATTCCACATTCCAGTTGTAAGAAGGTAACAACCAAGGCCAGGATGGTAAATGACCTGAGCTGGTTTCACCATGACTGACGACGCTGAGAGCTGTGAAGGGTACCATGAAACCTACCTTCCTGTGCACAATGGAGGAACTGGAATTTATTGTGCTTTCGTCCTCCTGCATCATGACAAGCTCAGAGCTGCTCTCATCCATGACCTCCTGCATGCTGTTCACACTGCTGCTCTGGCTGCTTGTGCTCACAGACATGCTTGGGATGGAATGGTTGCTGCCCAGGCTGTCCATTTCCCTGCTCAGGCTGGTTCCATGTTCACTGTCCTATAAAAATGGAGCACTGGGGTTAAAAAGAAATGACTGGAGATAAAGCACCAATCCATTGACTAAGCTATTAAGCACACTCAATTCTGCAGTGCCAAGTTGCTTTTCTGCCAAATCTGCAAAGATAAACTTTTTATGCAGTGGCTCCACTACTCCCTCACTATTTTCAGACATCTCAAATTCACTTCTCTGCCTTCCCCAGGGGCCATTCTGGACATGGGTCATTAGGCTCCAAGTGCTGCTATCCCAGGGCTTTCCCCTTTCATACACAACTATCATATTATCGTCTTGCTATTCAGCAGGCAGAATCAGTCCAGGTTTACAAAAGACCTTGAGGAACTTCAAGGTGCTGGAGACAGGCCACTGGCCCCTCTAGGATATTTGCAAAATAGCAATGGCTACTTGGAACTAAAGTTAAGTGAGAAGAGTTTTCAGGGATTTGACAAGCAGTATGAGCCTCTGCAAGCCACTATCAAGTAACTTCATATCTAAGCAGGGATATTAATTCTGCTGTCCTGGACAAGTGATTAAATTCTGTTTTCCTCAAGCCAATTCTATCATGTTTACCTCTGTAATCTTATTAAATATAATCTATTAAATAATACTGGTATTCATCACTACTAGTCCAAAGACTACCATTTGAGAAGTGGTAAAATATAATCAGAACATATAATTTATCCATCATAGTGGGATATCTTTTGATATAAGATTAAATAATATAATTAAAGCAACTTAGCTCCAAATAAACTCTATTTTCAAAGGACTACACTGCATATGTTGAGTCTAAAATGCCCCCTGCCCATCAGTCAAAGACCAAACACATCATGTCCTCCATGGAACCTTCGCTAATCCCTCCAGCAGATTTATTTTCTCCCCATGATGGACCTGTGCGTTGTGATATACCTCTACAGCACATTCCATATTTTGCCCCTCTGTAGGAGTTATTTTATGAATGCCTCTTCTGTGACCCTACATGTCTTTTAAGGCAGACAGCATCAATTACATTTTTGCCCTCAAAAGTCCAGAACTCTTTCACGTAGTAGGTACTCTACAAGTACCTGCTGAAATAAACTGAACCTACTTCTTCATCTTCTTGTGACTCATTCAAGGGTCCATTTCGTGTCTCTTGGAAAAGAATTTTTTTCATTTTTCGATACTGCAGGTTATCTAGCTCACGAACAGCATCTTTTGTCCTCTGTATAAGGTCAATCAGGACACGCAGTGGCCGATCTCGTCGAACAAAGTCATGCTGATTGAGGGAGGAAAGCAAACAGACACTGATAACGAATTTTGCGCCTATATTTTTAGGTATAAAATGTAGATATAAAAGTAAATAAAGACGCATAGAACAGTTCTATGGATTTCATAGAAATTACCAAATATGATTTTGATGTAACTTCCCATATTCCATAAATCTCATAAAGTGTTAACTATGCCTTTCTCCTCTTCCTTAGCCCTATTTCGTGAACTCTGTTTGAGAGTTTACATCGGAATGTTTGAGGCTTACTTTATCATATAAAGTTATAACAATGACTAGAACTTTAAAGAGCAGCAGATATGCTTGTGGCAATGCAGAGCGTAGACTATTCTTGTTATAATCTGCCCCACTGCTCCCCTGCCCAGACACATATATACTACCGTTTTAAAAACACTTGTGTATGTATTTTGTTTTCTATTTCTGTGGTCATATAGTGTATGCTTGAAAATATGGCAGCCGTTCAATTTATCCAGAGGCCAGATTTCTGGCAACTTCATCTCTCCTTTACAGAGTTGTATAACCAGAAATTAGGGAAAAGGGCCATTGAGGAGTGGAAATAACAACTCCAAACTTCATAAACTTGTTGGTGTAAACAGTCCTCACACTCAATATTATCAATTATCTTTAACATATATTCTGGTTTCCTGGATTCTCAGCTCATAGCAGGTTAGAAAGGGGGAGCAGGAGTGGGGAATAAAGGATTGAGAACTATTAGGGTATTAGGGCTACCAAGGCAAAAACAAGTGTCCTTTGAAAGTTCTCTAACAGCTGACAGTAGAGAGAAATTGCATGACTAACATATTGTCTTAGTCATCTAGTGCTGCCGTAACAGAAATACCACAAGTGGATGGCTTTAACAAAGAGAAATTTATTTCCTCACAGTTAAAGTAGGCTAAAAGTCCAAATTCAGGGCATCAGCTCCAGTGGAAGGCTTTTTCTCTCTGTCGACCTTCTTCTCTTCGGTGTTCCCCCAGACTAGGAGCTTCTTGGCACAGGGACCCCGGTCCAAAGGACGCGCTCTTCTCCCGGCACTGCTTTCTTGATGGTATGAGATCCCCCTGTCTCACTGCTCACTTCTGTCTTTTATATCTCAAAAGATTGCCTCAGGACACAATCCAGTCTTGTAGATCCAGTCTTGCCTTACTAACACAACTGCCACCCATCCGCCCTCATTAACATCATAGAGGCAGGATTTACAACACATAGGAAAATCACACAGTACCAGAAATCATGGCCCAGCCAAACTGATATACACATTTTTTGGGGGACATAATTCAAACCATGACACATATCTACCAAATAAACAAACAAAAATGAACAAAGGTTTGTGGGCTCTTCTGCAAAGGGCCAAATGCCCCTTACATGGCCCTTTTAGACCCCATGAGTTCACTACTGTCTCAGCGCCATCAGGAAGCAAAATTATGTTGATTAAGTTCTCTTTAAGAAGGCAGCGAAGCACATCATAAATTTTGGCAAGATTCCACAAAAAATACTAAAAAGTGGAAGGGAGAAGTTTTGTTTTTTAAAGGAAAAGGTTCAGGTATGTGGAAAACTCAGTTATATGAAATTACGATGTAAAGATAATAGCGAAAATGAGATATAATGTGGTAGGCCTTAGATGACAGAATAGATTTCATTTCTTCTTAATTCAAACAGGGATAAATGAGGAGCAGAACCTTCATGGGAAAAGCAATCTGCATGTCTTGTGGCTCCTCACCCTGACTTTGCTGCCAGGGGAGCTGCGGCTTTTGCTCCTGTTTTTATAAAATATCTTCCTCTGAAATGAGTCTTTTCTGAAAACGAAACACCATACCCAGAAGCAAGTATAACCTGCACATTTCAAGGATGAGAAAGAAAGGGAGAAAGTAAATTATTTTGCTACTCCAGTGCCTGGAATTATATAAAAGCAAATCACTTTCTAGTAAACTTCAAGCTATGACTTAGGATCACAGACTTGTAGAGCAGGAATGGCTCTTAGAAATCCTTTCATTTTCAAGGTGAGGAAACTTAGGTCTAAAGAAGTTAAGTGATTTACAAAGCTAATTAGTGGAAGGACTAAGGCAGCAATCCAGGTTTCTTTATTTTTGGTTTTGTTTTCTGGTGATGTACTACCACCACAATTATCTTTCTAAAATACCAAATTGAGATATGGTAGCCTTCTTGTCCCCATTCCAGCCCCTTTTCCTTGTCTTCCTCTACTGTAAGCACTAGAAAGTAAAATAGCTGAATTCCAGCCTTCTTTACAGTTACAGATAATGTGACAGACTGCTGGCCAATGAGATACAGATAGAAGCCCCTGAAGAAGGCTTTATTTTCTAGAATAAAAAGTCAAGGAACATGAGGAGAACGCATTTTTACCTTTGCGCTTTCTCCTTCTTCCCGCCAGGAATAAGAATTTGAGTCCTGGAGACGCAGCAGCCACTTTGTGACCAAGAAGACAAAAGCTACTTGCTACGGAGGATGAAGTACGAAGACAGAAGGAGCCTGGGCCGATAATGAGCTTGTTGAGCTGTTTATAGTCCTGGACTGCTTACAACATCTCCTTTTCCAATGTCCTGGACTTGTTATTGCATGAAATAATTATAACCTTACCTGTTTCAGCCTTTTTAAAAAACATTTTCAAAAAACATCTCAGAAACATCTCACTGCCTTCATAATAAAGTCCAGCCTTTTACAGCCAGGTTCCTGCTTATAGTTATAGGCTCAAATCTAGTCGCTCCTCCTTCTTCTTTCTCCTTCCTATACAGTGCAGAGTACCATTTTAGCTAATTCTAGTCATAGTCCATGCTTTTACTCATGCTGTTCTCTCTGCCTGTAATCTCAGCTTCTCACTGTTCTCCATAGCTCAGGGGTAGCCTGCACTCATTACTTCTACTTCCTCTCCTTCATTCATTCCCTAATCTGCTACCATTGTCTATTCCATCACTACAATGAAAAGGTTCTCAGACTCTCTCAATAGAATGGCTTTATCGTTCTTGTAAATATAATGTTTACTTTCAAACATTGAAATAATAAAGAAAAATGCATAGAAGAGAGTGAAAGAAAATCACTCCAAATTTCACCATCCAGAAATAAACATTAATTTGTGGAATATCATTCTAAACATTCTCTATCTCTGAATGACGGGTTTCTAGAAATAATTTAAAATGGTAATCTTACATATGCTAATTTTAGGTATAACTGATAAAATTAAGGTATACTTGAATTTAACAGAAGTAAAACAGACTGAAGTAAAATAATTGCTTAACTTCAGCTTCAACTTCTTTAACAGAAGAGTTATCAATTCCTAAATGATCCTCTAAAATTAAGAAAGAAAAAAAAAGATAATGAAAAACCTTTGAGAGATTATAGTTACTTTTGTTTTGTTTAAAACTATATATTTCAACTTGAAATAATATTACTGACCATCTTATCTGACAGGAAAATTAGTACACTTTTCTTTCCTGCCCCTAACTTTTGTAGTTACATTATTATTTTTACACTGTCAATGTTTATATCATTTACATTCTGTTCTTTAACCATTTCCATAATTGTACCTTAGTTCAGTTAAGGTTACTTAAATGGATTCAACATAAAAGTGACATTTTAATCAGTGAAGAAAAGATGCTTATTAAATATATATATATATTTGGAAACTAAATAGCTAACTGTAAAAAAACAAAAAAGAGCTGGATTTCTACTTTGTTCCTTGTAACAAAAATCTGCATGACCACCCACCCCCTGACACACAAAAGAAGTCCAGCATAAAGAACGTCAAAAGACAGATAATATTTTCAAGATTTACTACCAATCAATAAGGAAAAACCAACAATACAACACAAACGGGCAAAGATCATAGAGTTCACAGAAAAGAAAACAGAAATGGTTTTTCAACATATAAAAAACGCACAACCAAACTCACGGTGAAAAATACAAATTAAAACTACGAGATAAATTTTTCACCGATCTGATTAGCAAAGTTCAAAAAATTTCAGTACTCATACTTTGTTTGTAGGACTATAATTGTCCTCTTTGGAGGACAATTTGGCAATATCTACTTAAATTTTAAGTCTACATTCCCTTTGAAGAGGAGCCCTGGTGGCACAATGGTTAAGCACTTGGTGGCTAAGCACAGGGTCAGTGGTTGGAACCCACTAGCCACTCTGAGGAAGAAAGATATGGCCATTGCTTCCATAAAGATTACAGTCTTGGAAACCCCACGGGGCAGGTCTACTCTGTTCCACTGGATCGCTGAGTCGGAAGTGACTCAGTGGCAGTGGGCTTGCTTTTTCATACCCTTTGATAAGCAATTCCACTTCTACGAATTTATCCTTTAGATATCCTGATACAGGTGCAAAATGATATATGTACAAGGATATTCATTTCATCACACTTTGAACAGCAAAAGATTGGAAAACTGTAAATGGGTCAGTTAAACAAATTATGGTCCATCTGAGAATACTACGCAGCCATTAAAAACAATGAGGTAGCTCTATGTGTAGTAATATGGAACAATATTCTAAACACACTATAATGTAAAATAAATCAAGGTAGAACAACATTTATAGTTTGCTACCATTTGTGTAAAAATAGAAAAAAAATTGACTTCTATATACATAAATTCTCTCTGGAGATTTGTGACAGTGGTTGCTAACTCCAGAGCGGGTCCTGGAACAGGAAGGAGATTTTAGTGTATTTTTACTTTTTGTTAATTTGTGTTACCTATTCAAAAAAATTATTTAACCTAAGCAAAGTAAAATGAAGAATGTACAGTCTTTTTACCCATGCAAAATAAATAGATAAAAATGTTTTTTGCTAATTTAAATTCACTGTTAATCACTAGTCCTTTTATTAGTTTATCTAGTCTATAATCCTTCCTTCCTCCTTCTTTCCATCCCTCCCTTCCTCCCTCCGTCAAGCGGCAGATTATCCAATAAGCAAGGTAAGCATGAGCTTACTTGCATTTACTTACTAATCTGTAGTGAACAATTTCACATTTTTTTCATCATGTCCAAGATCCTGCTTCCAGGTATGGCTGGCATCTGTCTCTCTCCCAATCCCACAGTTCCCTCCTACAGAATCAAAGCCTCTTTTTAAATTAACAATCCCTGACAGGGGCAGATGACTCAGTAAGCAAGGTAAACACGGGCTTACTTGTGCTTACTTACTAATAGGTAGAGAACAATTTCACATAGGTTTCGCTTTGATGTGGTATGGTGAAACGCATGTGAAATTGTTCACTACAGATCAGTAAGCACAAGTAAGCCCGTGCTTACCTTGCTTAATGGATAACCTACACCTGCCTCTCTCCCTGTGTTGCTTAAAATTTGTGAGGATCAGTTTCTCAGTCCCTCTGTTCAGGGATCTGCGCAAACGCCATCTTCTTAGAAAGGCCTCTCCTAAGCCGTCTCTCCCTCCTTCCCTCCTTCCCTTTCTTCTTTTTTCCCTCTACTTCCCCCCTCCCACTTCCTTTTCCCTCTCTTTCTTTCTTTTTGTATCATCTCTAGATTGGCTGAATTTTGTTATTGAGCAGTTTTTTCAAGAAAAACTCAGAAGGTCTGTATTGCCTAAATTTGTGAGGCTTGAAAATGTCAGCCACCTTTATAATTGAAGAGCACTTTGATTTAGTGAAATATTCTTGGTTTACACTTTCTTTTCTTTCAGAACTCTGTAAACATTATTCTGATGTTTTCTGGCTTTTCAGTGTTCCTGAAGAGGTAGATATGAACTGGTTTTTTGACCCAAAAGTAAATTTTTTTTTCTTGTGAGTGGCAGGTCATAGGAATATGGGGGCAGAAGTAACAGGGCAAAAGGACTTCACTTTATTTTCTTTTGGTGTAAAGCCATCACTTCGTAAAATAAATCACACAAATACATTTCTCCAGCCTGCTTGTATGAGTCTTTCTTTATCCTTAGAGTTCAGTAAAGTCACCAAGATACGATTTCTTAATCACTGAGGATCAGTTTCATGGTCCCCCTCCTCAGAGCTCTGCTCAAATGCCACCTCCTTAGAAAAGCCTCTCCTAACCCTTTATCCAAAACAGAGCTACTACTGTCACTCTTTATCCTTGTCCCTGATTTATTTTCTGCAAAGAAGTTACTACCACCTGACATTACATCATATATTTATTTGTTTATTTTCTTACTTCTTCATTAGAATATAAACTCCATGAGGGCAGGGATCATCTTTTTCTAACGTACTACTGCATTTGCAGTGTTTAGAACAGTACTTGGCACACAGTAGACAATCAGTAAGTATTTGCTGAATAAATGACGAGTCTGTTTGATTTGACTTACCAAATTAAATTAAGATCAAATCAAATCAAGATCCAAACATTTATTTACAGAAAAGTTTTCTTCAGGTATATTGTTAAATATTTTCTGCTCGATGTGTTTTGTTTTCTTCTTTAGGAGTAATAGGCTTGCATATATTAGAGTCCCTTTATCCTCCACATGTATTATCTCTATGATCATTTTTAGAACTTTTTTCTCTTTCACTTAACTTTGTTTTATTTCCTAAAGCCTGTTCACCATGTACCCGACTGTTCAGTCAAGTTTATTATATTAGTTTGTTCCTTCGAATATAATTTTGACTTCTGTTATGTTTTAGTTTTTCTTTCATTTCTTTCTTTACCTGTGCCTACTTGCTTTTTATATCCTTCTGTTGTCTGTTACCCTAAAATTTCATTTTTGAATCTTTGTAGTATCTTCTTCTTTGATTTTTCATCTTAATTTTAATATAGCCAAATTTATCCTGTTTTCCCTCTATTGTTGTTGTTGTTAGGTGCCATCAAGTCAGTTCTGACTCAGAGCGACCCTATGTATAACAGAACGAAACACTGCCCAGTCCTGTGCCATCTTCACAATCGTTTTTATGCTTGAACCCATTGTTGCAGCCACTGTGTCGATCCATCTCGTTGAGGGTCTTCCTCTTTTTTGCTGACCCTCTATGTTACCAAGCATGATGTCCTTCTCCAGAGACTGGTCCCTCCTGATAACATGTCCAAAGTACGTGAGACATAGTCTCACCATCCTTGCTTCTAAGGAGCATTCTGGCTGTACTTCTTCCAAGACAGGTTTGTTCATTCTTTTGGCAGTCATGGTATATTCAATATTCTTCGCCAACACCATGATTCAAAGGTGTCTATGGTAGCACTTTTGGTTTCCTTTTTTTTCCTTAAATCTTGTTTATTTTAAAGTAATAAAGATGTTATCTTATGTGTCTGGTGTTTCTGGTATTTTGTTCTGGCTGTGATTTTTCGTAGAGAAACGTGGAGGTACATAGAGTAGTTGCTAAGATACACAGAGTAGTTCATGTCTAAAACATGTGATAGCTCTACACCAAAGGAGATTAGGTAGAGTCCTTTGCTCTGTTACCTTTGCCACCATATTCCTGTGGCCTGTCACTCACAATGAAAAATAAATTACTTCTGGGGGGAAAAACCAGTTGGCTTCAGACCTCAAACCTCTTCAGAAGCACCAAAGCCAGAAAATAGTACAATGATGTTTACAGAGTTCTAAAAAAAACAGAAAATGTAAACCAAGAATTTTTGACCCAGCCAAGGTGCTCTTCAAGTATAAAGGCAACTGACATTTTCAAGCCTCACAAATTTACGCAATACAGCCCTTTTGAGCTTTTCTTGCAAAAACTGCTCAATAACAAAATCCAGTCAATCTAGAGATGAAATAAAAAAACAAGCAAAAAAAGGTTTGGATAACATAAAGAAAGAGGTCTTACATCAAATAAAAGGTATTTATATTGTAAAAGATTACCACACACCTCATTGATATTGACACAACATATCTCCTATGTATAAAGTCTATAAGAAAATTCTATATGAAAAGAGATGCTCAAAAATGTGATACTTAGATGAATGCAACATGGTATTTTTATCACTAACATGTATGATGTAATGCTATATAAATGTCTGCTTTATATATATATCATATATCTTCACTGCCTAAAGATCTGGCAACAACCTAACTGAAAATCCTGGAGTTGGCATTTGAACCAGTAGTACACTCTGTTCTGAAATAGCACTGTATTAAAGTTTATATAGATAGTAGTCATAGGAACATCACAATGATGACCAGAACAAGGAGAAATATTCTTTCTCATAAGGCAAAAAGAGAGGAGGAAAAAAAGGAAAAGATAGGTAAAAAACAGAACTATCCACAGGGAAAACAGCATATACTTTGAGATAATCTTATTCCTTCTATGCGTAGCTATCATCTCTGGGTAAATGACGAGGCAACACATTCTAATTTAGTTTGTGATGATGGGCTGCCACAGAATGATTTACTATATTCCACTACAACATGACTTGAAATCCCCCCCCCAAATACAAATTTGAAAAATTACCCGTAATAGTTCCGCTGACGTTGGCCTTTCCTGAGGTATTTTCTGCAAGCAGTAATCAACAAATCTCCTAAAGGAGTCTGTCCTGTGTGTGCAAATACATTGAAGGAAAATACAGTCAGGGTCTGTAAAGCACACTGATTACTTAAAACAATTTTCATTTATGGGAAAATTTTTGCATTTTTATGGGATGTTCCTTAAAATACTTTGGAATATCAGGAGAACTGGATCATTTTCACTTTTATGGTATCTAAAATTAATTCTTTTAGATAATGACTGTGGATGCAATTTCAAGTTCATCAAGATATAAATATAGCTTAATAACTAAAGAAGGACAACCATAATTTATATCAGAAAATAAAAAATACTATGTAATAGTTGATATACATTTTTCTCTTCAAAGATAACAACTTTCATAGTCTCTAGCCTATATTCTTCATCACCAGTTGGAACTCATCCACTGTCCACAACTTATAACCAGGTAGTAAAACCTGAAGCATGGAAAACCATGAAGTCGGAGAACCCAGAAATATGCTGTCTGAACAAAAACAATTCCTCTCTTGAAAATTCCATTTTTTCCACTCTTATTCAAAATTTCCCCCTTTCTGTAGAAGTCTTGTGGCCCAAATAGTTGCCAAAATGTTGTAAACTTCAGCAAAGAACAATATACCTTCTGAATAGACAGTATATGTTCTATCTCAATACATTTAAATATACACTTAGTAAAACAAATGACAACTGGAAAAATTATGACATCAGAGAGGGTACTTTATCTCTACTGAGAAGTAATAAGAGCTGCAATGATCAATATAAGACCGTCATGACTTGAGACACTAGACTTGTTAGGAAGGTAGAAGGGCATGTTCCCTGTAGAATTTCAGTTACTAGACACATTAAGAGCACCATGTAAGCCACGGTGAGGGCAGAACGAAATAAAAAATATGTGCATGTACAGTTAATACTTGTAAGGCATCAGTGTCATTTATTAAAACATACAATGAAAAAAATGCTTTCTAGGTCAGATATTTAAAATATATAATTTGATGAAAGTGTCAAATGCATACGGTGATTTTCTTAGAGATTTAGAACGATAGCAGAGTCTTACCATTCATTGGACTGTAATGTTGGGGAGTCATTCTGGGCAATGTGATATAAGGCACTCATTGCATTCATGTTGAAAAGGGGGGGCTTCCGTTCCGCTGGAAGAAGATGAAAGAAAAGTAATAAAGAAATTCTTTTTTTATTGTGCTTTAGGTGAAAATTTACAGCTCAAGTTAATTTCTCATTCAAAAATTTATATATTGTTTTGTGACATTGGTTGCAATCCCCACAATGTGACAGCATGCTCCCCCTTTCCAGCCCAGGTTCCCTGTGTCCGTTCATCCAGTTCCTGTCCCTTCCTGCCTTCTCATCCTGCTTTTGGACAGGAGCTGCCCATTTGGTCTCGTAGATTTGATTGAACAAAGAAGCACGTTCCTCACGTGTAATATGTTTTGTTTGATAGGCCTGTTTAATCCTTGTCTGAAAAGTGGGCTTTGGGAATAGTTTCAGTTCTGGGTTAACAAAGCATCCAGGGGCCATAGTTTTGGGGGTTCTTCCAGTCTCTATTAAACCATTAAGTCTGGTCTTTTACGTGAATTTGAATTCTGTTCTACATTTTTCTCCTGCTCTGTCTGGGACTCTCTGTTGTGTTCCTTGTCAGGGCGGTCATTGATGGCAGCCAGGCACCATGCAGTTTTTCTGATCTCAGGCTAATAAAGCAACTCTTAAAAGAAATCAGGTGGATAGAGAAATAAGGAACGATGAACAAAGCTTTGCTGCTAAACTAATGGCTTATTACTATCATCATGTCACATAATCCACTTATTTTCATTTCTTTCTAAGGTCATCCCAGGATAGACACTCAGAAGAAGCTGTTGGTCATCTTAAAGTACACTGGCAAAGCTCCTAACAGAACCCATTTCAAGAGTGAAAGAAAAATTTGATTTTTTGCACGTTTGCAAAAGTTGGCCTTTGCCTGTCTCCCCACAGTAGTGTGAACATCTTTCCACGATAGGTATGAACTTCTTTGTGTGTGTGTGTGAGTGTGTGTTTTAAATAAAAAGAAATACGTACTCATTAAAAAATTCAGAAAGCACAGAAAAGAAGAACGAAGGGGAAAAAAAGATGACTATGGAATGGAACATCTTAAACATTACTAACACAGCATGGGAGGTCAAATGATTCACTGAGCACTGTTTGAAGGCTCATCCAAGCCAAAGGACTGCTAGGGGTGGAGGGGAAGGGGGGAAGTAGAAGGGAAGAAGAGGAGGATAAAAAATAAACACGGTCTGGTCTAGCCCATTCTAAAGAGAAACTCAGTGCGTGACGTATTTCTTAATAGAGGATTGACTCCACCCCAGCCCATCATGATTTCTTTTTTGGAACTCCTATACACAGCTCTCCTTTGGTATGCTGCTCAACTATTGCATTTACACAAACATACAAATCATTCTTCTCAAAAGAAACCATAAGCTCTAAGAACAAGATCTTATAACCCTAATACTCTTATTCTTTTATTTATTCCCCCAGACTACGAATGAAATGCTATTCACAGATTAGGTGCTCCATTTGTTGACTAAATCAAAGAAACGAGGTTCTAGTCTGAGTACGCTTAATTCTATGCTATTTGTAAGGTATTATGGCATAGAAGATGGAACCACTATCTTACTCTTCCTTGATTAAGCAAACAAACCAGCTGCTGTTGAGTAGATTCTGACTCATGGTGACCTCATGTATGTCAGAGTGCTCTATAGGGTTTTCAGTGGCTAATTTTTTAGAAGTAGATTGTCAGGTCTTTCTTCTGAGGTACCTCTGGGTAGACTTGAATCACCAACCTTTCAGTTAGCAGCTGAACATGTTAACCATTTGCAGTACGCAGGGATTCCCTACAGCACTTACCTTAACAGATTTTATATACAGTCCCACTTTCTAATTCTTAATCTGATCTCTGATTTCACCAAAGAACCTTGGCTTTTAAGTAAAGATTCTTCTATTAACCATTCCTGAAATGGGGAATTAGACTTATTCTATGCAGTTTTAAGAAACAGAACAAGATATAAGGGTAGAAGTTATAAAGAAGACATTTTCACTCATAGAAGGAAGAATTTATGAAAAGCCAATGCGGAAAAAAAAAAAAAAAAGAACCCAGAATGGACAATGTTGAGAAGCTTTAAGTCACTGATAACATTCAAGTCAGGGACAACTATCAACTATCCATCACTGATACTTTGGAGGGGTGTCATATAGTCTTGATTAAACCGTCTCTCATACTTTTGGAATGTGATATTCTATGATTCTACAAATATTTTTATTGACCTCTCAGTGGGATACTTTACACTTACTGTTGGGGACTTAATTATGTCCCCTTAAAATATGTGTTGTAATCCTAACTCCTGTATACCTGTGGATATAATCCCATTTGTTAATGAGGCCATATCCGTGGTAAGGTGTGTCCTAGACCTAATTACTTGTGAGACATAAAAAGAGCAGATTAGGCACAAAGAGAAGCAAGCACAAATGGGGGAAAGACAGACGCCAGATGGAGAACTCCAAGGAATGCAGAGAAGAACTCTAGAAAAGCTGAGACAAGAATTTTCTGAGAGTGGACACAGAGCCTTCCCCTGGAACCGGTGCCCTGAATTTGGACTTCCAGCCTCCTAAACTGCAAGAAGTAAATTTCTTTGTTAACACCACCCACTTGTGGTATTTCTGTTACAGCAGCACTAGATGACTAAAACACTCACCAAAAATCTACCAGTATTATAAAGACATGAACTTTTAGTAAATGGAAATAAATCTGAAAGTTGCTATGTGGACAAATGGATTTATATCTGTTTCAAATGCAGAAGAAAAACAACTCGTTCAGGTTTATTTTATTTTTCAGGAGGTGGATTATAGAAAGTTTCTAGAGTTTGGCCTTCTGCAACTTCAAGAACTTAAAGCCACAGGGACTAGGAACTCATCATGTAACCAGCAATGGTTTCCCATCACTCTCAGGACATAGCACAAAACCTTAAACATGGCCTATGAGGCCTTCATTAACATGGCCCTGGCTACATAGAGCCTCATTTTGAGTGGCACCTCTTTGCCCTCTTCTCATACCATCTTTCACTTCACTGAAAGAACCAAGGTCAGCGTCTTTCATGCATGCTGTCTTCTCTCTCCCGACTCTCCTTCTACCTTCTGCTCCCTAACCTTTATCTGTCTAATTCTTGCCAATCCTTCAGTTTTCGGCTTAAATATAATTTCATTTCTTCATTAATTTAATATATATTTATTCAGGGCTTATCATATGCTTACAATCACTTCCTCAGGAAAGACTTCTCTGACCTCTAGGTCTCCCATTAAATTTTGTCATTGTAAATTATACTTTTCATTTCTACCACATATCACAACCATAATTAATTATTTGAGCAATTCTTTATTTTAATGTGTGTTCTCTTTGCTAAACTTCATGAGGGCAGAGACAATGTCTCTTATGTTCATCTTTGTATCCCCAGTGCTGAACATAGCAAGCACCTGGTACACAGAAGGTGATCTGATACTACTTGTTAAATAAATAAATGAAAACAAGGCAACGTAAAGAGGGAACTTTGTCAACGAAAAAAGAATCTTTGTGCAGCAAGCCGTCCCAAAAATGACTGAAAAGAGACTAAGTCTTGGGGTTTATGTCAAATACTATATGATGATGGCCCGATTCACTATCAGAAGGACAGATGCCCTCTTTCACTCACTGGCAAAAGGTAGAAAATCCAAGCTGCTCTGAAGAATATTGAGTTGCAAAGGAGATACAGCAGGGAAAGAGGATTAAAGGAAGTATGGTGGATTAAGACTTCCGTGTGTCACCTTTAAAGCCATGGTCTTGTAACTCCCACCCAGGTGATTGTATGATAGGATAATTGTGGCCTACCAAGGGGATTGGTCAGTTTTGCCTTAAAAGAGGGCCAATTCCAGAGCAAAGAGGAGAGCCCACCGCCACCAAAGAAGAAGAGAGCCACAGGAGATGGTAGAGTGGGCTTCCTGGCCCACGGAGGAAGAGCTGGGTGCTTTTGGGCAGAGACTGAGGGCTAGGGAGAAGTCTACACCTGACCCACGAATTTGGGACTTGCCAGCCTCCAAAACCCCGAGAGCCATTTCCTTTATATGGTCCGTGAGTTCTATGAGACGTTGCAAGAAATTAGGGAACCCAAAGACAGGAGGGAGAGTATTGAGGTGAGCGGGAGTAGTTGATGTTCAAGATGATGCAGTGGTACAGCAGCTTGGAAAAGGTAGACATTTGGGACATCTTTAACCTTTGCCTCATAAGAACCAACGCTGTACTGATCGTTATAAAATAAATTATTCGTTTAGAAAGGAAAAAGAAATTTAGGAAAAAGAAGATGAAAGAACAACAATAACAAAGCCCCAATTTAACAAGAAGAAAGGCAGTAGCTCAGATTTGAAACAGGAGTGGGGAGCCCAACAGGTAGCCAGCACTCTGCCAGTGAACAAGACCAGAAGATAGCTGGCCACAAGATAGTAGAATCACTCTAGAAGAGAAGCACATGATAAAGGTATTCCCACCACAGCACAGTTGCACAGTCTGGGAAGCATTCTATAAATATTAGTTTCAGATGGTCTCACCTATGTTCAAGTACTTTGCTAGATGCGCTACGTAAATACTCTAAGCCATGGTGAGAGGGTTCATTGCTAGGCTAGAATACTGAACAGCAAGGGTTGGCAAACGATAGCCCATGGGTCAAATTCAGCTGGAAGCTTGTTTTTGTAAATAAAGTTTTATGGGAACACAGCCATGACCATTCATTAACTTAATTTCTATGGCTGCTTTCAGGCTACAACGGCAGAGTAGAGTAATTATAAAAGAGACTGTATGACCTGCAATAAAATAAAATATTACTATCTGGCCCTTTCTAGAAAGTTTGCCAACCCTTACTGTAGCATACAATGGTCTGCACAGATGCTTCTATATAAGCAACAGAATAGAAACCTGGAAACCACCCTGTGATATGGAATCCACATTGTCTCAAATGAAAGGAAAAGGTAGAAGCATTTAAAAAAGAAAAAAAGCTAACTAAATTAAAAGAAAAAGTAGTGATTTCTACTTAGATTTTTTTTTTTTTTTTTGTGGATGTTCCATCTGTGTTATATGAGATTAAGGTTTAAGAAGGTCTGTTCAGTGTAGCTGATGGACACTGCTCTGCTTGGCAAGGATCATGTTAACTTACAGCACATAGACTGAGCTTTATTTCAATAAACAGATCAAACAGTGGTCCTATCTTTAGAGCAATACTCCCTGAAAAGGCAAAAGATTTCTTATCAATGAATGTGGTTCATAACAATAAAAACTGCTACCATTTTTTGAGTTCCTACTACATGCTAGGCACTCATTGTCTTACACGTTACTTATATTATTCATAATTCTCATAATAGCCTGGCACAACAGTCATTATTTTCTCAATTTTCCAAGTGAAGAAACTGAGGTTCAGCTAGGTTAAATTATGAAACCAAGTCACATAGTAAATGGCTACACTGGATTTCAACCCAGTCCTATAAGACCCCAAAGCCTGTGCTCTTTTCACTAGGCCACAGTGCCTCTCAAATAACCCACGGCATTTTATAATAGACAGTACTAGTATTTCCAAATGAAAAAGTAAAACTAAATGCAGCATTAGAAAACTAAATAAAACCAAACGCGTTGCTCTTGAGTGGATTCCTACTCATAGCGACCCTAAAGAACAGAGTAGAACTGCCCGGCAGGGTTTCCAAGGAGCAGCTGGTGGATTTGAACTGCTGACCTTTTGGTCAGCACCCGAGCTCTTAACCACTACATCACCAGGGCTCCATACAACCCCTCAAAACAGCTATCACAGCATCCGTCATTAACAGATTAAAAATGAGGGCCTAATGGGGAACAAGAAAATTCTAGGCAAAGAAACTGCATAACAACAATATTTATGTCTTTCCCTTTCCTGGAGAATTCATTTCTGAATAAGGTCAGTTCCCTGAACAATGCTGATATACCCTTTGCCAGCTTCTACCATGATCTCTGCTGGTGAACTAAATGTCTGTAGTTTAAATAGAAGGACATAAGAGTAACTTCTCTTAAAACTGTTGCTGTTGTTGATAGATGCTGTCGAGTCGGTTCCGACTCACACCGACCCTACGTACAACAGAACGAAACACTGCCCAGATACTGTGCGATCTCACC
Source organism: Dugong dugon (assembly GCA_030035585.1). Taxonomy (NCBI): domain Eukaryota; kingdom Metazoa; phylum Chordata; class Mammalia; order Sirenia; family Dugongidae; genus Dugong; species Dugong dugon. The sequence continues at coordinate 15,587,147 of CM057476.1, forward strand.
ATTGTTGCTATGTTTGAGCTCATACAATATCTGGTGACTGAAAAATTTCCATGTCCAAGAGTTTTCAGAGGATTCATGCATTTAACTAGTTCTTTCTATGGAAGGGAGCCCTGGTGGCACAGTGGTTATGCATTCAGCTGCTATCCAAAAGGTTGGCAGTTCAAATTCACCAGCTGCTCCTTGGAAGCCCTATGGGGGCAGTTCCACTCTGTTCTATAGGGTTGCTATGAGTCAGAATCGACTTGACAGCAATGGGTTTGCTCCTTTTTTTGTTTCTATGGAAGATCAGCTTTGCTGCTTTGCTACCCTCAACTCGATTTCTCAAATACTAGGCAAAAAGTTGGTGGTTTGAATCCACCCAGAGGTGCCTTGGAAGTAAGACCTGGAGATCTGCTTCCAAAAGATCACAGTATTGAAAACCCTACGGAGCAGTTCTACTTTGCACACATGGAGTCGCCATGCGTTCATTGAAAGGTCAATTTAGCAAAGATAAGTTCTAAAACAGGCATAACCCTGTAGGAACTGTAGACTTTGATCCTGAGAAAAGAGGGAAAGGGCTGATAATATCATCATCTTCTGGCTTTGTGATGTTACCTCAGTAATTCAATTTACGGATTAGGGTGTTTTCTGACATACAAATTTTTTTACAAGCGATGTCATGAGGAAAGGGGACAACAAATTATTCAGGCAATATCCACAACCTCCAATCTAATTACAACATTAAAAGTACAATTTCAAACATATTGTTTGTACCTGGAATTTCATTAAACCTCAAACATTACTTAGAGAAATAATTTTTTAGGATTATATCTGAAGCAGTTTAACTTTCTTATTTCATGTAAAAAAATACTTCTTTTAAAGTAATGATAGGCAGATAAAGACGTGTTAAAGCTGTCAAAGAGGTATCTGTATGATTTATTATATTATTGATATAAAAATTTTGTATAATTGCTGAGAAGCTAAATGTCCTTGATAACAATTTTATTTTCTGAGTATTTACTGAGTTTCTACTACTACTTATCAGAATCTCAGACACCACTGGCTGTAAGATGAACCACTATTTTATGTACAGCTAAGAAAAAATGTTGCCAATTATAATTATAGGATGTTGTTAACTGTAAAATATCCCCTATTTTTAAATAAATGTTAAAAAGTTGAGAAAAAATGTGGATGAAATACAGTTCACATCAGGACTGTGCTGATAATGGCTAACATTTATCGAGCATGTACTATGTATCAGATACAATAAATACTCATTGAAATCCATATTTTCATTTAATCTAGAAAATCCCCATAAGGTAAAGGATCTTACTATGCAAATTTCACAGGGAGTTAAAATAACTCTGCTAATAAATGGCAGAGCTGGAATTTGAACTCAAGTTTCTCTAACTGCAAAGTCTATGCTCTCAAGCATAAATCAATACTGTTATTGTGCCATTGAGATGATTCCGACTCAGAGCAACCCTACAGGACAGAGTAGAACTGCCCCATAGGGTTTCCAAGGCTGTAAATCTTTACGGAAGCAGACTGCCACATCTTTCTCCTGCAGAGTGGCTGGTGGGTTTGAACGACCAACCTTTTCGGTTAGGAGCCGAGTTCTTTAATCATGGAACCACCAGGCAATTTGAAGGAATAGCTGTTATAGAAGATAAGACAACAATTTGGAAGAAGGCTACTTGGCTCTTTAATTCAGTAAATCATTTTATAAAAGGCAATTAAAACTAGGCTGTTGTTATACATATTTCAGTTCATTTTTATAAGGAAGGTAAAATCAGAAAGTAAGTACGTACCAGGGACTGTCTCAAAGAGAGCCAGTACTAAGGTATTCCTGGGATCCAAACTTGTTTTGCCCAAAGTCAACTGCTACTTGAAACCTGAGTCATTACTACATCTAGACAGTACAAAAAACTGATGTGATGATGATCCTGACTTATCATGAAGGGATATGTGTTGTTTGCTCTTTCAAAGAAGGTTGTAAAGGGTAAAGTCCATGTTATGTTTTAGAAAGATTTTGGTAAGAAAAGATTGTTAACCTAATAGGTGGGCATCTGAAGAGCCGAACCTTACTGGCTATAAGTTCAACTCAGAGTGTCATAACTGAGGAGCTGCTGTTACGGTCTCAGTGTTAAAAGTAAATGTTTAGTTCAGTTTCTACTTCCCAGAATACAAATTATGAAAAATAAGAATAATCTGTCATAATTACAGATTATTACAAATATAATGATAATAATATAATTAAATATAATAACTGTATATTAATGTAATTAGCTAATATTGAGCATTTACTATGTGCCAGATACTATGTTAAATGCTTTACATATGTTCTCTTATTGAATCCTGAAAGTATCTATGATACATGTATTGTTATCTTCACTTAACAGATGAGAAAATTGAGGCTTAGGGAAGTTAAGAAATTTCCTCAGGTGACATAGCCAGAACCACCATGTTACACAACTCCAGGAGGCATCATTCACACCCTAGACTATGTGAATGCCTGCTGGAGTTACACGCAGCTAAATGAGGGTAAAGCCAAGACTCAAATCCAGGGTATCTGTATAAAACTTACTCTTTTTAAGATTGTATGCTATGCACAGAGTAGTTTTTTTTTTTTTTTTAAGGAATGTACATTTATTTCTAATTTTTAGAAGTTAAATTATTAAGTGTTTTAAATACATAAAATAGCAGAATATTATCACAGTGACCTATCACTTAGATTTCTCATTATTTTGTCCTATTCGTCTCAGATTTTTTCCTTCAAAAAAAATACAGATATAACCCATTCCGCTTCCTCCCTCCAGTTTACTATTTTTAAATTGTATCCTTCACATCTATGTTCTTATGTTTTATTAGTACATATATATGTTCATAAACAATTTATAAAAATATATATAAAACTTTTATAACTGGTATCATACTGTACCTACACATTTGCAACTTTCTCTGTTCGATAAATATTCAATGTTATGATTTTGAGGTTTATCCATGATGATACATGTTGATCCAGTTCATTCTAAATGCAATATAGTATTCCATAATTATCCATTCTCCTTTGGATGAAAATTTAATTTGTTTCTACCTTTTTTTTTTTTTTTTGGCCACCAGAAACAAGCTTGCTTCCTTGTTCATATTTTCCAATGTACATGCATAGGGATTTCTCTAAAGTATATACTTAGAAGTGAAATGCTGGGTCACTGAGAATGCTACTCATCAACTTTACTACTCTGCCAATTTACACTCCAAAGTGGCCGTACCAATTTACATTTCTATCAACAGTGTACATGAGTTCCTGTTTCCTTAGCAGCTCCCTCAAATTTATTATCCTCAGAGTTAAAAATTATGGCCAATCTGATTACTGTGAAATGGTTTTAACTTGCATTTCCCTGATTACTGAAGAGGTTGAGTATCTTTTGATATTTCTTGTCCATTTAGGTTTCCTCTTCAATGAACTGCTTGATTACATTTTTTGCCCATTTTTCCACTGGTTGTTTGTCTTTTTCTTTTTTAAATTATAAGAGGTCTTTATAAATTCTGAACCAATACTCTGATAGACATATTTCAACCATCTAATACTCTGATAGTTCTATATGTTTCCTAGTCTATGGCTTATCTTTTAAACTTTGTGTTTTATATATAGCTTTATATTTTAAAGTAGTAAAAGTTATCATATTTTTCTTTGTTTTTAAAAAATAATTTAGCAAAATTCCTCCCCGTCCAGATATCAAAGGAGTCCTGGTGGCGCAGTGGTTAAGCACTCGCTGCTAACTGAAAGATCGGTGGTTCGAACCCACCTCTCAGGGGAGAAAAATGTGGCAGTCTGCTTCTATAAAGATTACAGCAGTTCTACCCTGTCCTATAGGGTCGCTATGAGTCAGAATCAACTTGAGGGCACACAACAACATCCTCATATCATACAGATAATCTCCTAGAGTAATAATAGGAACAACAATAATACTTACATAGCACTTATTATGTGCCAGCACATGTTTTAAGTGTCTTATACACATTACCTCATAAATTTTCATAACAACCCCATGAAGTAGGTACTATTATTATCTCAATTTTATAAATGAGGAAACTGAGGCGCAAAGAGATTTCTCTTAAAAGTATTAAAGTTTTACTTTTGGGTATTTAATCAGTCTGGAGTTTATTTTTGTGTATAAGCTAGAAATCTAATTGTAGTTTTTATCATATAAACAATATTGTCTCAGTATGACTTACTGAATGGGCTAACTTTTCCTCACTCATCTGTATGCCTTTTTCGTGTTATACTAAAATCCCACTTATACAAGAGTCTGTTTCTAGGTTTTTTAGTCTGTTCTATTGGCATTTAGTCTCTCCCTACACAAGTACCATACTGGTTTAATTATTCGGCATGGATTTTGATACACTGATCTTCTGTCCAAATTCTATTTCTTCGAAATTATCTTAGCTAGCTTTGGTCCTATGAATTTGGCCAGTACCATCTTGTCAAGTTCTGCATAGTATTGCTGGAAGTTCATCATAACCTTTTTAAAGTACACAAATATTTCTGCTGAATCACCGAAAAAATCAGTGTAAATAAATTTATTAGATCAATTTCCCATGCAATGAAAGAACGAATAGCATGATACTAAAATCTAAAAAAAGAAATCTACCACTTCAATATCCATCAATAGAGGACCAATTAAATAAGTTATATTATAACCATATAATAGAATACTAAGATGCCATTAATAAAATGAAAACATTTTCAAGTTACTAATATAGTAAGATCTCCAAGATATTGTTAAGACAAAAATTAAAGTGCAGAACGACATGCATATGTTAACTTGGGTGTGTAAAGAAATAACGTAACTATGTATTCCTATCTGTTTGTGTAATCATAAAGAAACACTGGAAGAAGACACAAGCAACAAATTACAGTGCTTTCCTGTGAGTGTTGGCAGAGGTGGGATAGAAACTGGATGGATAGGACCAAAGATGGAAGAAGACCTTTCACCACATGCCTGTTACATTTTTTGATGTCTAAACCATGTGAATCTATTACTTATTGAAAAAAAATTAAGTAAATATTCTAAATTTCCTCTCTGAATTATGTTCATTTTTTACATTAATATCTCATTTATGTAAAAAAAATCAGAAGAATTATGCATCTTTACCATATGTTTCTTTGTTAGAAGGGGTGAATGAAGCAATTGGAAATGTACTACAAAGTTTCCAAACTCTTTTTTATAGGCCAAACATCTTAGGGAAAGAGGAAACCATAGTCTGAAAATGAAACTGGAACAGTAATTTGGAGTCCAAGATAGAAGAAATTAAATTAAAAAATTAAAATCTAAATTTAAAAATTTGAACAAAATTTTTTTTAAAGAACTGATTTTTTTTTTTTTTTTAGATTAAGGATTTTTAATTTAAACACGTACAAATATCTAGATAAAGGCTGTGTTGTGCTACAGCCAGCTAATACTGGCTTTGGAAGGCCAATTGTGGATATCTTTTCCCAACTCTGCATTCAGCGAATCACACTGGTAGCTTGAAATTGGCTATAGTGGGAGTATTTACACCATGGAAATTGGAAAATTTACAAATCAGGGCTTCCCATCCCCCAGAGAGCCATTCGTTAAATTTACTGGTATACCACTGGATGAAGGGAACTTTAAGATATATTAAAGTTAAAAATATACAACAGCGAAGAGCAATTCCGTAGTATTTTAGACAATGAGAGATAATTTGAACAATATCTGGGGAACAATTTTATGGCTGGAGGTATCTTTTAATATGAAACTTTCTCTGAAATTGCTCTCTATAGGAGTCAGATCTTTGACAAGTCTGCTCTTGCTTCTTCAGATTTCCTTAATAAAATTGGAGTGTAAATTAAGGTAATGAATATAACAGTGAAGGTAAAAACAAAACAAAACTGTTGCCATCGAGACGATTCCCGCTCATAGCGACCCTACAGGACAGGGTAGAACTGCCCCATAGAGTTTCCAAGGAGCAGCCTGGAACTGCAGACTTTTTGGTTAGCAGTCAAACGCTTAACCACTGTGCCACCAAGGCTGAAGGCAGGACATATATTATCAGCCATGTGATGGAGAATGAATATTTTTCAAATACTAGTACTTTCTATCTTGTGTTCCCACATTTGTTAACTGTCATATCTGTTCAAACTCCTTTATTTAAATTACTAACATGAAAATGCAACAGAGAGAAAACAATCTTTTGATGTTATATAAGGTCATAGGAAAAAGTATAATAAATTCACATTGCCTGGAACACACACAGCAGTAGCTAATTAAACATTAGCTGGATGAATAAAGTAACAATCATAATAAAGAGCAGTTCTCAAAAATACAATGAAATCTACAGAACGCTTCAACACCTCAACAACAAAAAGACAAATAATTCACTTAAAAAATGGGCAAAGATATGAACACATACTTCACCAAAGAAGACATTCAAGCAGCTAACAGACACATGAGGAAATGCCTGCAATCATTAGCCATTAGAGAAATGCAAATCAAAACTACAATGAGATACTATCTCACCCCGACATTACTGACACGAATCAAAAAACAGAAAATAACAAATGTTAGACAGGTTGCGGATAGATTGGAACTCTTACGCACTGCTGGTGGGAATGTGAAATGGTACAACCACTATGGAAAATGATATGGTGCCTCCTTAGAAAGCTAGAAATAGAAATACTGTATGATCCAGCAATCCTACTCCTAGGAATATATCCTAGAGAAATAAGAGCCATCACACAAATAGACATATGCACACCCATGTTCATGGTGGCACTATTCACAACAGCAAAAAGATGGAAACAATCTAGGTGCCCATTAACAGAAGAATGGATAAACAATGGTATATACACACAATGAAATACTACGCAACAATAAAGAACAATGATGAGGCTGAAAAACATCTCACAGCATGGATAAATCTGGATGGCACTATGCAGAGTGAAATAAGTCAATCACAAAAGGAGAAATATTGTATGAGACCACTATTATAAAAAGCCAAGAAAAGGTTTATACACAGAAAAAAAACAACTGATGGTTACAAGCGAGAGGAGGTATGGGAACGGGAAATCACTAACTAGGTAGTAGATGTCATGGATTGAATTGTGTCCACCCTAAAATATCTGTCAACTTGGCTGGGCATGATCCCAGTATAGTGTGATAGTCCACCATTTTGTCATCTGATGTGGTTTTCCTATGTGTTGTAAATCCTATCTCTATGATGTTGATGAGATGGAATTAGTGGCAGTTATGTTAATGAGGCAGGACTCAACTACAAGATTGGGTTGTCTTGAGCCAATCTCTTTTGAGATATAAAAAAGAGAAGCAAGCAGAGACAGGGGGACTTCATGCCAGCAAGACAGCAGCTCCAGGAGCAGAGTGCATCCTTCGGACTTGGTGCTCCTGCATTGAGAAGCTCCTAGACCAAGGGAAGACTGATGACACGGACCTTACTTCAGAGCCAACAGAGAGAGGAAGACTTTCCCTGGAGCTAGTGTCCTGAATTCGGGCTTCTAGCCTACTAGACTATGAGAGAAAATACTTCTCTTTGTTAAAACTATTCACTTGTGGTATTTCTGTTAGAGCAGCACTAGATAACTAAGACAACAGATAAATGTTAACTTTGGTGAAGGGAAAGACAACACACAATACTGGAAAAGTCTGCACAACTTGACCAAGGCAAAGTCATAGAAGCTTCCTAGACACATCCAAACACCTTGAGGGAGAGAGTTACAGGAGCTGGGAGCTGGGGACCATGGTTTCGGGGGAAATCTAGATCAACTGGCATAACATAGTTCATAAAGAAAACGCTCTATATCCTACTTTGGTGAGTAGTGTTTAGGGTCTCAAAAGCTTGCCAGTGGCCATTTAAGATATATCTATTGGTCCCATCCCATCCAGAGCAAAGGAGAATGAAAAAAACCAAAGACTCAAGGAAAATATTAGTCTAATGGACTAATGGACCACATGAACCACAGCCTCCATCAGCCCGAGCCCAGAAGAAGTAGATGGTGCCAGCTACCACAACCATCCACTCTGACAGGGATCAAAACAGAGGGTCCTAGATAAAGTAGGAGAAAAATGTAGAACAAAATTAAAATTCACACACATACAAAAAAGACCAGACTTACTGCTCTGACAGAGACTGGAGGAACCCCTGAGACTATGGCCCCTGGACATTCTGCTAACTCAGAACTGAAGCCACTTCTGAAGTCCACCTTTTAGCCAAAGATTAGACAGGCCTATAAAGCAAAGAATAACATGCTTGAGGAATGTGCTTCTTAGTCTAATCAAGTATATGAGACCAAATGGGCAACACTTGCCCAAAAACAAAGATGAGAAGGCAGGAAGGGACAGGAAAACTGGACAAATGGACATGGAGAACTCAGGGTGGAAAGGGAAAGGGGGAAAGTGCCGACACCTTGCAGGGATTGCAACCAAGGTCACAAAACAAATTGTGTATAAATTTCTGAATGAGAAACTAATTTGTGCTGTAAACTTTCACCTAAAACACAATAAAATAAAACAAAACAAAGTACAATGAAAATAAATTACTTTTTACTCACCTAATTCAATACAGGTGATCCCAAGTGACCAAACATCAACTTTCCCATCATACTGTCCTTCATCCATAGCTAGGATCACCTCTGGTGCCATCCTACCAAACATAATGTACAAAACTCAAGTTGTAAATTAAAAACAAAATTCATCTAATAACGTAATTCCATGAAATAGTTGTTCTTGAAGGTATTCTAAAATGCTTATCTGATAAAGATATTATTTTCTTACACAAATCATCTGGAAAAAAAACACTCTTCAAAATATATACAATATACTTGGTGATTTACATGAAAGAATTCATTTTTTTCCATAAATCCTGGTTCTACCACTTACTATCAGTTTGATTTTGGGCAAATTACTTAACCTTTCTGTATGTCAGTTTCTTTATCTGTAAAAATGGAGATGATTCTAGTAGCTGCCTCACAGAGATATGTAAAAAAGTAATATATATGAAACACTTAAAAACAAATAAGTTACTTTAAACAACATGAAAAATGCTTTACGGATTTATATAAGCAATATAATCAGCTGTTTTGAAGATATTAAAACTAAAGAAGAAACAAAACAAAGCGAGGCTATGCTATGGATGTTACTTTACTTGTTTGTCCATAATGGATTTTCATTAAGAGGGTAGGAGCCATATCTGTTTAATATGCTTTGAACAGAACTGTTCTCTACCAGGACATGTAAGTAGTTACTTAGTAAATGCTATTTGATGATGACGGAGAAAAATTTAAAAAGTAGCTTTTTTTTTTTACTTGGTAAGTAAATTTCCAGGGATGAATAAGTAATCTTCCAAGTTACACGGAAAATTCAATGTATTTATGAAGGAAAGAAAGGACTCTGAATAGAAGGCGGCAAAACTAAGTCAGAATGACAAGTAGGTAAAAGCATCAGAGAACTCAACATAGACAAGAGCTTGATTTCTTTCACTCAAAGGTAACATTTATGCTTGCTTGCTAGAGAAGGTTAAAGAGGCTACCTTGTTCTTGCCTAGAGTTGGCGCCCCAAGAGAAAAGTTCAAAAGAAACACCAAATTAAATTGAAAGCCTGAGCTTTGTAGTGAGTTGATAATCCTGCTCAGTTTACACACAATGACATCAACCTTATTTGAACAATTTAAAGTCATTGTAAATTTTATACTAAGTCAGAGTGTTTCTTTTTTGCTAGTGAGTTTTCTCTCTTTCTCTAATGAAATTTTATTTTGAGGCATATGGTAAGACAATGTCAAAAAACCAAACCAAACCAAACCAATGCTATGAGTCCATCTTGTTCGTGCATGCATATTTTAAAACTATGTCATGTTTTCCAATTCTACATACCAGTAAGGTGTGCCCACGAAGGAGTTGGCAGGAGAAGCCACTGAGGCAGATCCAAAATCAGCTAGTTTCACCTGACCTGGCTCTGTTAGAAGAATATTTCCCGCTTTAATATCCCTATAGGAAAAAACAAGAGGGTTAGAAAGAACTTTTCAATTCTGATTAGGAATAGGTCAGAGCATGCAATTAATAAGACAAAAAGTTTATTAAGAAATCTTGCTCAGATAGCCAGAAGGGGATTTAGTAATTACTGCATGTTGTCAGGGGTCCCAGATTCCTGGGTATACTTACAGGCAGGTCATAGTAATTACTTAAAAGTGGCGCTTTCTTCAGGGGGAGGGAATGAAATGAGAAAAAAGGCAGACATGGCAGAGAAGGAAACCTAGTTAGTTGCTACTCTTAAAAAAAAGCATATTCTTAAATGCTAAATCCAGTCGCCGAAAGTATTCCTTGTGCTGGGAAAACCAGTGTCATTTGTAACTGCCTTTTTTTCCCTCCAAATTACGTGACATTTTTGGAGTCTAAATAGATCTTCAATGAATCTGTATTGACTACCTATCAATGAACCTCAACTACACACATACCTTTTCTTTTTTGCCTGTGACCCTTTCTCTCTGCCTTTAATTTGTAACTGCAACTCTAAGGCATTTGAGGGTACATGTTATATAGAAGGTGTTATTTTAAAAATAACACTGTACAGTAAAAAGTAGACCCTGAAAGATCAAAACAAACAAGGATTAGGAGTTAAGAAATTGCATTTCTATTGTATTACTACAAAAAGAATCGCAAGTGGTTACTATTAAAGCTATTAGATGTTTTATGCAGTAAAAAGCTTTAAAAATAGGATTTTAAAAATGTATTCTTTAGTATGATAATTTAGAATGAATTTAAAAAAGGCATGAGGTGTAATGAGTACTAGGAACCAAAAATTGTAAGTTGATGGGCAGTGGATACAGTAGAGAGAATGAGGAAAAATTTATGTCAAGTTGAAAATGATAAGGCTCAAATACTTCCAAAACAACTTTTCCAAAAATCTTCCCTTGCAAATTCCGTTTCCTTCCTCAGGATGACATTAGGCATTGGCACAGAGAACTAAAAAAAAAGTATTATTTATTTCTCTTTACAACAGAAAAATAATATTTCTCTATTATCTTCAAATAGAAGACCAACCTGCCTTCTAACACAAAATAATAAAAATCTAAGACACAGTATTTATTTTTAAATAAAGAGCATCCTTGAAAAGTTTTTTTTCCTTTCAACCTTTTTTACATATTAAAGAAGATAAAATAGAACACAGACTAAATATTAAACTAATGTGCAGAATAAGGTAATAAAGTTACAAAAAAACTGGCTTTAAGTAAAAGCAGGTAAAGTCATCATAAGCAAGTTGGCATTCAGTAACAGACATCTTAGTACCTAAGAGACAGATTTTTCTTTAAAAAAAGTTAAATCTATAGATATTATGGTACATGTATTTCATCAAAATTTGTTAGACATGGTTAGACTCATTCCTCACTCTTATAAATAAGTCAAATTTAGGGCAGAAATTTTGGCATGCCTAAATAAGTTCTGCTTTTGTAGTACCAGTAACTGGTGACACTTTTAGGATGATTCAAGCAGGACCAAAAGGGGAACCTATGATCTAATAGTTTCACTTCTTCCTAGTAAATGTAAAGTGTTTACTTTTGTAAGTCATATCAGATGCTTTACACCTACCACATATTCCAACACTTCTCCTACCATTGCTTAAAGCAAATGTACTAGAAGTTCTTGACTGAGAGGAGGAAAGATTGCTTAACATCTTCCTTTGGAGAAGTTAGTAGAGGGAGGTGAGAGTGGTGGTAAAGAAAATATAAAGTAGAAGAAAGCCCTGGATTGGGAGTCAAGAAATTTGGGTTTCAATCCTAACTCCATTACCTAAGTGCTGTAAAACTGTGGGCAAGGTAGTTAAATAGTTCTGAGCCTCAGTTTCTTTACCTGCCAAATAAAGGTAATAACTTCTTAAGCATCTACATGCACTATAGAAATGCAAAATATTATTTAAGTAATAAAACAGCAAATATTTATATAAGATTGACTTGTTATTTACAATAGGAAAGGGAGAAGAAACTCATCTGAGAAATAAAATATATGGAAGGAAGACTGATTTTTTTTTCTCCTCTACTTGGCACAGTATCAAAAGGTTGCTGGGTCCTTCTTCAAATGTCCCTGTAATACCCAGCCTGGAAAATAGTACCTACAGAACAGAGATGATGTAACTCTTTGTGGATATATGGGAGAGATGGAGAGATAGGAAATAAATTCTAGCAACTTTACTCCTTACACCCAGAAGCAGCAGCAGTCTTGCTTCCCGTAAGTCCTTAGGCACACTAAAAATTGGAACATGCACTAATTTTCAAGATTCCTTGAATAGATAGTCCTGTAACTGGAAAAACAAAACATAACTGGTCTCTAATCTTACCTATGAATCAATGCATGGGAATGCAGGTAGGCTAGCCCCTGCAAAGCACCCTGAGTAATGGCAGCGATCTCGACCTCCTGAAGCGGTTTCTTATGGACTAAAGAAGGAAAACAAGTCAGGAGTATATGATCAGTTTCATTCCTTTTTTATTTTATACAGCTATACAAAACAAAACAAACCCACAGCCATCGAGTGAAGTCTGACTCATAGTAACCCTATAGGACAGGGTAGAACTGCCTCATAGGGTTTCCAAGACTGTAAATCTTTACAGAAGCAGACTGCCACGTCTTTCTCCCTCAGAATAACTGGTGGGTTCGAACTGCTGACCGTTAGTTTGCAGCCGAGTGTTTAACCACTGTGCCACCAGGGCTTCACTATACTGACCAGACTGATTTATGCATTCTCAAATGACAACTGGGGAACACATTCACCTCAATACACAGGGTATATCATTTCTCCAGAATAACAAAAAATAATCAGATTAACAGGAAACCCAAGTGCAATTAAAAAAAAAAAAAAAAAACCCAACCCAAAACAAACAAATCCTTTAAAACAAAACAACAAAGCCTGATCTTCACCGAGTGATGCACTGTTAATTTACTTAACAGTTGTGCAAGTCAAGGCCACACTGATTCCGACAGGCCAGGCCCAAATTTACCAGTCCCTTCTGACATTTTAAGTGCCTGGAGTGTTTAAGGTTACATTATTTTCCTCTGCCATAAAACCATCTATAATTACCCCTCCTAAATACAGGTTTTCATTATGTGTGAAGGCAGCTAATAAGCAATTTCTATTCAGAGATCAAGGATGATATGAGAAAGCTTTTTTTAAACACAAATTTTTAACACTTTCTGGTTATAACAGCATTTGCAGAGGAGATCTGGGTCAGTCACGATATTTGAAAAGGTTAACTATCAATATAATCTGATAACATCTACCTCTATTTCATACCCACACATCAATTTGATGTTCTTGGTTATATACCACATCGCAACAGCCTAACAGTTCAGCACTACCTGGCTGAACTAAAACAGCAGGAGGGTTGCTAATCATCCCTCAGGTACTTGCAGTGACACTGCAGAGATAAAAGTTTGCACAGCTTATCCACACAATGCTTAAGTCCAAGTCATCATCCATTTACTTTGCCCAAACTGCACTTTAGTATAAGAAGAGCTATCATTCTGTCAAGGTAAAATAGAAAGGAGGCAATAGTGCTTTTATTCTTACCTTCTAATAAATCTGAAGCTGAGCCTAAGCAATATTCCATCACCAACTGTAACAGATTAAAATAATAACCAGAACAATAAAAAATTAATAAGAAACTACTACTAAAAAAACTCCTTCCCTCCAACAAAAGAAAACCAAAACAACCAAGAAATTAAGAATACTAGCAGAATAAATACTCTGACTTACCTGAACCTGAATTAAATTTTGGTCATCTGGCACTAATTGATTTTTACAATTTCCACCATTTCATTTTTTGTTATCTCCTACTTGGAATTAGTCTAAGACTAAAAAGGAGCTGAATATGCCAACCTTTTGGTTAACAGCCAATCTCTTAACCACTGAGCCTCCAGGGCTCCTACATGCTCATTAGAAAACATAAATTCCCTATAATCATCTAGACATCATAATATCAACGTGTTGATTCCTCTCATTTTTTAAATGTGGAGACATATGTAAGTGAATATTACAGATAATGAACATTAACCTCTTATGTGCCCTGTTTTCTTCTTTAATTAATTTTGATGGTAATATTTCAAAATGGTGTCATGTACTTTTCTAATTTCTTAAACTGAGCAACTGAATACGTACATACAACTTCCTTAAATTGAGTATACTGAATATGAACATAGACCTTTTAAAAATTGAATGGATGGAATATGTTTATAGTTAAATTTACATTTTAAAAAATTACATATTTAAAACAGTGTTTTTGTCACAAATATTACTTTCCCTATTATTCCATAACAGAAGGGCAAAATCCAAGTGCTAAATCTCACGTTTCATGTCTTCAGAAAATCCCCCAAGCTCTCATTTGAAGCCTATTTACTCTTAGATTGCATAGAGTGCTAATAAGCTTGGTTATCTGGTTTCTGTCTAGAAGTGATTTGCTAGGCTAATTCACAAGGGCACCTGATCTATGGCTGGTTGGTTGCTCCTGACACTAAACAGCTCTAGTTGCTCTGCCTTTCAATTACTGGGTCTGCTTTCTAGCTTCCCTGACTACTTTCTTATGGCCCAATAATTCTTGTGGCTATTTGTATGCATGTCTCCAGCAGCTCATTTCCTACGAGCTCCTTTTAAATAGTCTATCAAATCAGCTGAAGACAGAAACCAGTTAACCAAGCTTATTAGCACTCTTTGTAATCTAAGAGTAAACAGGCTTCAAATGAGAACTTGGAGGGTTTTTTGAAGACTTGAAGCACATGAGATATTGTACTTGGATTTTGTAAATCTAACATTTATTCTGCCGGCCCAATATCTCTTTGTTGACTCCTTTAAGATATCTGAGATTGTCAGAGACCTGATTTCCAGATAATGAGATATTCCTTTGATGAATTCCTTTGCTTAGAAAAAAAAAAAAACCCAAACCCGTTGCCGTTGAGTCAATTCCAACTTATAGTGACCCTATAAGACAGAGTAGAACTGCCCCATAGGGTTTCCAAGGAGCACCTGGTGGATTCAGACTGCTGACCTTTTGGTTAACAGCCATAGTTCTTAACCACTGTGACACCAGGGTTTCCTTGCTTAGAAAGGAAGCTCTATATATCTTAAGCATTGCTTGAACCAAAATATTTATGTTTAAGTATACTGTTTGATACAGCCTACCTAGGAACAAAAATTCCATTCCCTAACTGGAGATCATGAACAGGAAAGGACTTAGCACATGGTAAGCAATCACTAAATCATAGTTAAATTGGACTTTAAGTTGGAATGTGCAAACTGATAAAGTACAAAGTACATTTTCATGCTCTAAATGGTGCCTAATATACCAACCTGAAAACAGATACACAATCATATAAAAATATACTAAGAAGATAAAGTAGAACAAAAGACTGTTTCATTTTAATCATATGTTAGACTCTATTTGGTAAAAATTAGTGATGGTAATACAAAGCACAGTTCAGACTTTTCAGGGAATTGGAGTAGGGGATAAAAAATGACAAACATACAAATTCCAGGATAATAATAGAAGGCCCTGCCTTTTAGTTTGACAAGTAAGTCATTATAAAATGATGTTATCTTTTCACTATTTCTTTGCTGAGAGTTTATAGAATGGAATTTCCCAAAGGCTAGATATCATATTTAATTTGGAACATATACCATATGGTACATTCTGAGATATTAATAAATGTAAAACACTGATAACGAAAGTCAAATGGAACAGAAATGGGACTCACAATTTTTTACAGATCAAATACATAATAGAAAAGAAAAAAAAAATTAAACTAGGGGGGAAAAAAAAGGTACTAGAAGTCCTCTTACTTACCCAGGCAGTATGCTCTTTCAAATAACAACCTTTGTATTCTATTGTATTGGGATGCTTCAACTGTCCTAAAAATTTGACTTCCTTAAGAATATCTTGCCATTTCTATTGAAGAAAGGAGATGTTTTAATTTTTAAACTGAAGATATTACTTTATTATCAAGTATACAAACATGCAATATCCTTTTTATTATTTTAAGTGGACATAAAGTAAATGTTTAATAGATGAAGAAACTATTTAAACTGTGTTACTTCTTTAGTTTGAGTACACAATGTAAATCTATCATCAAATATAATAAAGCCATTACACTAACCCGTGTCCTATCCTGCAAAATAGCTGACTGAGCTAGAATATTAGGAACATTTATTATATGATCTATAAGAATGAAAAAAAATTGTGATAAAGAAATGTTTAAAGAACTATGTTTCTACTGCCAATTTCATACTAACTTGCTTGTGTCGGTTTACATATACAACTGTCTTACCTCATGCATCTGCTTCCCACTATAGGACATTTTCTTAACTGCCACCACCTCATTGGTGCGAGCATTTGTGGCCTGTGTTAAGAGGACAGAAGAAAAATAAAAAGAATTAGTATTTCAGCCATAAATATTTGAGTAGAGACTTTTAAAAAAATAACATTCTCACACTTCATAATCACAGCTCCAAAATACTTCAACTTTTGATAGGCTACATAGACATTTCCACCCTACTTTAAGGCACACTTTCTCTTTAACCCTTTCAAACACGTGTAAAGATTGTAGTATAAAAAAGGATTAGGGTTTAATAAAATATATTCAATCAAATAAAAAATGTGATATTTCCAAAATATCCATACTGGCTTTACCATGTAGACAGTCCACTAATGGCAATAGAGAGCCAGTTCAATAAATATGATATGGTATCAGATAATGAAGTACTAAAAGAATGAAGTGATCTATGTGTACATCTAGTAATATGAAAAGATGTCAAACATACTATGAAAAAAAACAAGCTGTTCAGTTTTGTTTCTATAAAATAACAATAATGTTAGTATATGTGTAAAAAATTTCTGGAAGAATTTACACCAGAATATGTATCGATGATCTCTAGAGCGTCGCTTTCTGTGATGATGGAAATGTTCTATATCTGCACTGTCCAATACAATAGCATGTGAAATGTGGATAGTGTAACTAAGGGAATGAATTGTAAATTTTATTTAATTTTAATTAACTTAAATTTAAATAGTTAAATGTGGCTAGTGGCCTCTGTACTGAACCATGTAGAAGGAAAGATGAATCTTTTTTATTTCCTTTTATATAGTTTCTTATTATCTCACTTCTTATTGCTACTAATTTCTGAAATACTTACGAAAATCCAAATACACAGAGGTATTTCATCAAATTAATAATTTCTATCTTCTCTGAACATAACATATACTTTCAGCTGACTGATTCTACAAGAGGTGTGACAGCCTACAATTGACTTTAAGCATATTTCCTGGCATCATTCTGGGTAAAAGCTGTAAACTACAAAAAGGCTACAGTAGAATTACAATGTTTAGGTGTAAAAATACTGGTTGTTAGACTCTAGTCTTTCTGGCTTGCCAACATGACTATGACGTACTGACTTAAATTTAAATAGTTAAATATGGCCAGTAGCCTCTGTACTGAACAGTATAGCAGAAGGTAAGACTAACCTTTTTTTATTTCCTTTTATATAGTAGTATATATGAAAAGTACTACTTAGCAGTACCACTCTCTCTGAAATCTTCATAATTCACTCCTCCATTCATTCATTCAGCAAATACTTATTAAGTGTTCACAATCTGTCAGATGTTGGATTAAGTGCTGGGGATAGAACTGTAAACAAATATGTCCAGTACCTATCTTTCCTCTAATAGGTCAGATAGACAGTAATAACACTAAAACCACAACAAATGAATGTCAGATTGCAACTCAGACATATACTATAAAGAAGGGTATGTGTTACTTTGAGAATCAAAAATGGTTAGGGAAGTCAGGAAAGGCTTCTCTGAAGAAATGAGGCTTACCTGAGAACTAAAGGACAAAGAGGAGTTAAGAAGGTGAAGATGGAAGGGAAGAGCATTTCAGAGACCAGTTTATGCAAAAGGCCTATGATGGATGACCAAAGGAAAGCAATTACAGCTAGAACAACGAGAGCGAGGGAATGTAGTTCAGGTGTAGACAGGGACCACATCACGAAGGGCTTTGTAGGCTGGCCACATTACAGATTTTGATTTTCAGCCTAAGAACAATAGAGAGTCTCCGAAGGCTCGTTGCAAAAGGGAGGTCAGATTTACCGGGTTCCCCCCTCCCCACCCCAGGCCCACCGTGGTGTGAAGAACAGACTGGAGAGAGACCGAGCGGATGCACAGAGACCAGTTAGGAGGTTAGTGCAGCTGTCCAACTAAGAGATGTTAGGATCTTCTTGCTTACAGTGCTACAAATAATAAGAGGAACAATCTATTAATAGTGAGGGAGGAACTACACATATAAATATTACTGTGGCCAGTGGGAAAATTCATCTTTATGTGACCACTATAAATAATAGGTTAAAGCTTTTTGTAAGTTTTATACTAATGTGTCAGTAAATTCCCTTTAATCTGTTATTTAATGCCTATGGGTTTATATGGAGCCCTGGTGGTGCAGTGGTTAAGAGCTCAGCTGTAAAACAAAAGGTCAGCAGTTTGAATCCACCAGTCACTCCTTGGAAACCCTATGGGGCAGTTCTACTGTGTCCTAAAGAGTCGCTATGAGTCAGAAACGACTCGACAGCAATGGGTTTCGTATGGGCCTGTACTGTTCACTTTTGTATATGGGCAGTATCTAGTTAATTATATTTCAATATCAAAGCCATCTAGGTATCTTTGTAATTTCTACAAATAATATACATTTAGTGCTTACTGTAAATAGGGCATTGTCTTAGCGTTTAGAATTGCAAAAGGCATACACTCTAGATTAAGTAGGCAGGACTGGGCCAAAAACCAAATAAATCATTAGGTCTTCTATAGCCTACTAGAAGATACGTCTCATTTTGCCCCTAGTACAAATGTCCTGTTAGTACGTTTCAAAACATGTTTGGCTTATTGTACTCAACTGAAACACTGGAACTCTGAGAAGAGTCTGGCTGCTTTTTAAAATAGAAGAGTCAAATAGAGATTGGAACCACCATCTGACTGGCCAAGAGAGAGTCTGAGAGGAAGAATTAGTTAAAAAGCAATAGAAGTAAAAAAAAAAAAAAAAAAGACTGAACAGTGTACCTCTGAGCAAAAAAAAAAAGATCACAACAAATACATACAGCATATTTCCAGTTTTGAAAAGTTCAAAACTAGGCAAAACTGACTAGGGGTCAAAGTAAGTGGGCTACGGTACAAAGAAAAGCAAGGAAATAATCAGCATGAAAATCAGGATCGTGGATACTCCTAAGGGGAGGAAACAGGTCATGACTGAGGAGGATACAAGAGAGGCTTCTGGGGTGCTGGCAATATTCTATTTCTTGATCTGGGTGGTGGTTATACAGGGATTTGATTTTTAATTATTCTTTAAACTACATATTAAAAATATCTGTGTGTACTATGCACACTTCTGTGTGTATAATATATTTACCATTTAGAATGCTTTTTTAGAAAGTGTCTCTGTGAATAAGGAAGACTATATTTTGACTGGGTCTTAAGTGCTACTCTGAGCCCAAAGACTAACACAGGAATGTTAACTAGAAAATCAGTTTTCAGTCCCGGAAGATCAGATAATTATAAAATGAAACTGAATGGCAGCTGAGTATTAAATGGGGGTGAAGGCAGAGCAGTGGTGGCAGTGCTGAGCACAGACACCAAATGATGAGGACGAGTTCACAGAAAACTCAGGCTGAAAATTTTGGTTAGAAACAAAAGGGAAGAGCTAAAGATGCAAGTCTTAAAATCTCATTTGGAAGGAAAACTAATGATAAGTACTACCTAGATGGCAGAACATAAGGGACCACTTAAAAGGAATAGTCAAATATTGGTTTACATGTATATACATCTTTCACATAATCTTGTTTGAGAGTACGCACACACATGTATACATCTCAGACAAGATTTGATAACAGATTTGGAGAAGAAATAGGTAATAATTAGTACTTAATGTATTACTTGGTTTAATAGACTAATACTTCTAAGGAAACATTTGTTACATGGATGAAGCAAACTTCTAAGGTTATTTAGATTAAATTAACGAACTATAGTTTATGTAAAGAAGTTCAGGTTAATGAGCTGTGTTAACATTTCAGTTGTTTATCATTCTTCTCATCAGAAGACAGTCAAATCTTTGGAATTTAAAATGATTCTAGGGGGCAAGCCTTGTACTCCTTAATTTAAAATACTGCCTTGATGTTACTGCACTAAAAATCTTTGTCAGTCCGTCTGTCTGAGTACCTGTCTTTCCATCTATCCATCCATTGCTCCATCCATCCACCCATCCATGTAACATTTATTGAGTTCCTACTATATGGCAAGCATTATACTAGTTACTGGGGATATAGCAATGAACAAAACGGACACAATCCCTGTCCTTATGAAGCTTATTATTTAATGGGAGGAACATAAATGAATAAAAAAAATCTCATGCTTAGTTATTTAATTACAACTATGGCAAATGCAATAAAGTACAAGCACAGGGTGTGGTGAGATCATAAAGAAGAGTGCTAATTTAGTGTTGGAGGGTTGAACAGGAAAGTAACTCCTAAGCTGAGACCTGTAGGATAAACAAGAGTTAGAAAGGGATAAGGATGCAATGTGCAAAGTTTTCTAGGTGACAGGAATAACATATAAGGCCCTGAGGCATGAAAGACCTTGGCACATTGCAGAAATGCATGGTGCTCAACTTCAAGCTTATCACTATTTTACAGGACCTCAACAGCAGATTCAGATGACTTATATACCACTGACTTGGAGACCTGGTGGCATAGTGGTTAAGAGGTGCGGCTGCTACACAAAAGATCGACAATTCGAATCCACTAGCAGCTCCTTGGAAACTCTAAAAGGCAGTTCTACCCTGTTGTATAGGGTCGCTATGAGCCAGAATCGACTCAACAGCAACAGGTTTTGACTTTGACTTAGATAATGCCTAGAATTCTGGGGCCAGCTTTTCAGTAATGGTAAGTTGCCCCTACTGTTGATATCCTTCACTCTGCAGAACAAATATTAAAACCAAGTGTATTTTACAAGTGATAGCTACAATGTATAGAGTTCCAACTTCCTTAATCTGATTTATCTAAATGATTCTTTTAAATTACTTACAAAATAAACTGCTCCAAAACTTCCATGTCCAATTTCATGCAAATCAATAAAAAGTTCTTCAGGATCATCTTTGTAGAACAGATCAGCAAGCTCTGGGTCCTTTGACACCCCTTTAGGCATGATGACCACTATTGAGAGCACTTTATTTTTTGATATCCCAGTCAGCTTTATCTCTCATTGATAAATATTCTTCTGGTAAATCTTCAGCACCTGTGGAGAAATGAGGTTTGCCATTAACTTACTTCTAACACATTCTGTTTGGTGGCAATACAAATAAAAATTAATATTAAAAAGCATCTTTTTCTTGAAACTTAATAATAAAAAGAAAAACCAAAACCAAACCCACTGCCGTTGATTTGATTCCGACTCATAGCGACCCTATAGGACAGAGTAGAACTACCCCATTAGGGTTTCCAAGGCTGTAAATCTTTATGGAACAGACTGCCACAGCTTTCTCCCACAGAGCGGCTGGTGGGTTTGAACCGCTGACCTTTTGGTTAGCAGCTGAGCACTTTAACCACTTTGCCACCAGGGCTCGTAAAAAGACAAATATCCTCAAATAAAAAAAAAATAGGTAAAAGATCTGAATAGACATTTCTCCACGGAAGATATACAAATGGCCATTAACACATGAAATGATGCTCAACATCATTAGTCATAGGAAAATGCAGACTAAAACCACAATGAAATGCCATTTCACACCCATTAGGATGGCTATAATAAAAACAATCAGATAATAACAAGTGTTGGGGAGGATGTGGAAAAATTGGAACCTTTGTACACTGCTGGTGAGAATGTAAGGTAGTGTAGCTATTTTAGAAAACAGTTCCTCAAAAAGTTAGACATAGAATTAACACTTGGCCCAATAATTCCACTCCTAAATATATACCCAAGAGAAATGAAAACATATGTCCACACAAAAACTTGTACACGAATGTTCACAGCAGCATTATCACAAAGCCAAAAGGTGGGAACAACCTGTATGTCCATCAACTGATGAATGGATAAATAAAATGTGGCAAATCTGTATAAGAGAATATTATTCAGCCATAAAAAAAGGAATGAATTACTGATACATGCTACAACATGAATGAAACTTGAAAGCATTATGCTGAGTTAAAGAAGTCAGCCAGAAAAGGTCACATATTGTAAGATTCCAGTAATAACGAATGTCCAGAATAAGTAAATTCATTGAGACAAGAAGGGTATTGGTATACCAAAAGGATATAAAGGATATGGGGCTTCTTTGTTCGGTGATGAAAAAGTTCTAAAATTGATTGTGCTAATGGTTGCCCAGCTCTCTGAATATACTAAAAACCATTGAATTGTACACTTCAAATGGATGAACTGTGTGGTATGTAAGTTATATCTCAATAAAGCTATTATCAAGAAAATCACATCCGCTCTAACTAATAATGAGATAAATAATAACAACTAACATTAATTAACCACTACTATGTGTCAGACAACCCTAAAAACCTTAGATTGTCTCCTTTAATCTCCACAACAGCTTCATGAGGTGGAGACTCTATTACTATCATTTTATAGAGGAAACAAAGACTTTGAGAAGTAAAACAACTTCCCCAGGGTCAGGAATCTAGTATTTGTCAGAACTGGGACTCAAACCCAGATATGTCTAACTACAAAGCCCATCCTCTTAATTAATATTAATTAAACATACAGTAGTATAGATAATTAAACAACTCTTTATCAACCACTGGAAAAAACTGCAATAATTTGGAGGCTATGCTAAATGTCCACTTAAAGAGGCAAGTTATTCTGCAGCTATACGAAACATTCTGAGTTCAAAGTTTCTGTCAATAAAAGGGCATCATTTTGACATACTTATATGTTGATCTGTGAAAGACCAAATGGTTTCCTCCTAAGATAGAAACAAGGGAAGGATGAATGCTCTCTACAATTCTATTCGACATTGTGTTGGGTGTTCCAGACAGTGTAATAGGGTAAGAAAAAAGAAATAAAAAGCATTAAGAAAGGAAGAAGACTATTTTTACTGACAGTTAACAATCATCTACGTAGAAAATTTAATGAAATCTATAAAAAAAAACTACTAGAACTAATAAGTGAGTTTAGCAAAGTTGCAGAATACAAGATCAATATGTAAAAATAAATTATATTTCTACATATGAACACTTGGAAAATCAAAATTTAAAAATATCATTTAAAATAGCATCAAAAATAAATTCTTAGGGATAAGTCTGACAAAAGATGTACAAGATTTCCACTGAAAACTACAAAACAACGGTGACAGAAATAAAAGGTACTGAAGAGATATACTGTTTTTATGTGTCAAAAAACTCAACACTGAGTCTTCTTTAGAATTGGAAATTGAAGATAATGTCTTAGAAGTTTACAAATTGATGAAAATACATTAATCCAGAAAGCTCAGCAAACCCCCAAGAGGATAAATTCAAAGAAAAACATATGGAAGCATATCATAGTTGAACTCATAAAAACCAAAGATAGAAAATCCCTAAAAGGTGACAAAGAAAAAAAGATACATTCAGGGAAACAAGAAGAATAACAGCTGACTTCTCATCAAAAACAGCTGAAGCCAGGAAACAAAGAAATGACATCAGTAAAATGCTAAATGTAAAGCAAACAAACAAAAGTCATTCAGACCAGTAGTCAATACCTAACAAAAATATTCTTTAAAAATTTAGGGTAATCAAACTGACAACAGCAACTTGAAATATTAGATAGGAACCTTAGGGTGCAGTGAATTTATGTTAATGGCAGAGGAACAACTCAGAAAAGGAAGGTGAGAATGGTTGCACAACTCAAAAAATGTAATCAGTGTTACTAAACGGTACATGTAGAAACTGTTGAATCAGTGTTTTGCTGTGTATATTCTCAACAACAACAACAATAAAATAAATTTTACAAAAAAGCATTGGAAATTGAGAAGCTGATTCTAAAATTCATATAAAAATGCAAAACAACCAAAACAACTTCGTAAAACTGGAAAGTTAACGCAGCCCAATTTCAAGACTTATTATAAAGCTATAGTTTCAAGGCAGTATGATAATGGTGTAAAGACAAACAAGTAGATCGTAGATCAATGCAACAGAAAAGAAAATCCAGAAACAGGCTCACACATTTATGGTCAACTGAGTTTCGATCAAAATGCAAAGGCAATTTGGTGGAGAAAGAATAGTCTTCCACAAATGGTGGTGGAACAACTGGATTTCCAAATGCAAAAAAAAAAAAAGATCTTCAATTCATACTGACACCGTATACAAAAATTAACTCCAAATTAATCATAAAGTAAAAGTAAAACATACGATTATAAAACTTCTAGAAGAAAACACAGAGGAAAATCTTTTTAATTGTGGTTTAGGCAAAAATTTTTAGACATAAAAACAAAAGCATAACCTATAAATGAAAAAATCAATCATTAGACTTCATCAAAATTTTAAAATGCCTCCTTTTTGAAAGACATTGTTAAGAGAATGAAAAGACAAACCTCAGATTGCTTTGTAAAACACTTATCTCATAATGGACTTGTATTCAGAATATATAAAGAACCCTCAAAACTTAATAATAATAATAATAAAACCCCCAATTTTAAAAATGGCCAAAAGATTTGAATAGACACTTCACCAAGGAAGATAAACAAATGGAAAATAAGCAAATGTAAAGATGCTCAGTATCATTATTCACTCAAAAAAACCAAACCCGTGGCCTTCGAGTCAATTCCCACTCATAGCAATCCTATGTTCACTATGGAGATGCAAATTAAAACTATGAGATATTACTACATACTTGTTAGGATGGCTAACATTAAAAAGATTGATCATACCAAGTGATGGCAAAGATGCAGAGGAAATGGATCTTTCATACACTGCAGGTGGGAATGTAAAATGGTATAACCACTTCAGAAAAGTTTGGTAGTTTCTTAAAAAGTTAAACATATACCACCTACTATATGATTCAGCCATTCCACTCCTAATCATTTACCCAAGAAAATGAAAGCATATGCCAAATAAGGCCCTGTACACAAATGTTCACAGCAGCTTTGTGTTTAACAGCCAAAACTGGAAACAACCCAAATGTTCATCAATAGATGAATGGATAAACAATCTGTAGTACATGCATACAATGGAATGCAACTAAGCAATAAAATGAACAACCGATACATGCTACAACATGGATGAATCTCAAAATAATTATGCTGAATGAAAGAAGCCAGGCAAAAGAGTACATAGTTTATGATTTCATTTATATAAGGTTCTAGAAAATAACAAACTAATCTAAAGTGACAGAAAGCATATCAGCGGTTGCCTGGGGACAGGGTAAAAGTGAGGAAGGATGGGAGAGAGGGATTAAAAAGGGGTATGAGAAAGCTTTTAGGAGAGATTGAAACGGTTATTATTTTCATCATGGTGATGGTTTCACAGATACATACACATGTTAAGGCATACTGAGCTCTTTAAAAATGTTCAGATTATTGTATGTCAATTATACATCAGTAATGTTGTTTTTAAACAACACAATCAACAAACTTGAAAGGAAAATTGGGAAAATTCTTGCAAAATATGTGCCAGTTAAAACTATTCTTGTATCAGAGAGGGGGACACATACATGCATATCCATCCACCCATACACTCAAATGACAAAGGACATAAATAGGAAACTCAAAAAAGAAATATCAGTGGCCAACAATATGAAGCATATATAACCTCACTATTAATCAAAGAAGTAAAAACTAAAATAACAAGACATCTCTTTTTACCCACCAAACTGGAAAAGTAATAGAAGAAAAAGGTATATATATTTTTTGGTGCTAGCATAAGGAAATGGTCATTTTTATACCCTGCCAGAAAAGTAGAATGGGTATACTCTTTAACCCAGTAATAGTCTTCCAGGAATTAATACTAGACAGTTTTTAATTTTTTTTCTTGTTTTGGCAAAGGAGGCAGAGCATAAGTCGATATAGCATAGGAGGCATGAGACATTCAAGACAGGCAACATGGCTTCTTGCATCTGTAAGTCTGGGATTTTTTTGCAGGCTTATATTTTATCTGAACTAGGTGCTGGGATTTCAGATAATTTTTATTTCCTTTTTTTTTTTGCTTATTTGTGTTTTCTACATTTTCTGCAAACCTGTGTTAGTTCTGTAATTAAGAAAAAAGTGACACTAAAACTTTTATGTAATTTCAAAGTCTAAATTATAAAGTACAAAATAAAAATGGCAACATGTATTTTTCCCAGAAAATAATTTGATAATAGGAATCAAGAAACTGTAAGTAAGCTTATTTCTTCTAAGTAATTCTTTTTAACTGTAAGCTGCAACTAAGAATAACTAAGTTCTATAAGCAAATAATTAGAAACTCAAAATTTTTATAAAAGAATATTTTATCCCAATTTTATTATTTTCTTACTTTCCCTTTTATTTTCTTATAAAAATAATAAAAATCCATTATAGAAAATAAATGTGTTCCCATTTTATAGGAGAAAGCTAATTCATGGATCTGTGGACAATACCTTTTTGTACATGGCACAAAATACACGGTATTGCTCAGATTCATTTTAGCAGCAATCTCTTCTCCTTTATAACTTCAGTCTTTCGTATTTCTGGTGCACCTACAGAAAAAAGAATAAAATATATGTTTATAGGGGCAAAATAATTGCTAATATGGTAGTTTGAAAATATTTACAAATATAAACGTAACAAAGTTAAATTTTTATCATCATCTGTAAAATGATAAGACTTTCACACTAAAGACACGGACTACTCTTTTACAAGCAGTTCCAGGAAATAAATGTGTTATTAGATTTCAGAATCTCTGTTGAGGCTTCCACTGGTTTGTCTGAGTCCAAGGAAACTCAATAGAGGCGACCAGTCAACAGGCCTAATCTGGCAGAAGAGGTAATGCTGAGTCTCTGTCATTTATATTTTGAATTACTTTCCCAATAGGCATGATGATTTACATTGACACATCAACCTCCCCTTTTCTAGGCACTCCTATAACCAATCTCAGGCATTTGGGGGGTAATGATTATTTCTAATTAAAGAAGTATATGTCCAATGAATAAAATGTAGGAAATATATACTATTGCATTATTAAAAAAAAAAAATCCATAATCCCACCCAGGACAAACTCCATTAACAATCCTGCATACTTTTTTTTTTCCATGCACATATTTATTTATTCATGCCTATATTTATTTTGTTACCCAGATGAGATCATTGTACATATAATTCCATAGTCCATCTCTTTTATCTAACACTACATTGTAAGTATTTTGCCATGTCATTAAAAAATGTTCAGAAAGATCATTTTAATGGCAGCTCACTGTCTATGTCAGGGAAGGGCCATAATTCATTCACAACTGTTTCCCCACAATTGGAAACCAAGGCTATATTCAACCCTTTGTTATTTTAAAATAATAGGGTTCTGAAAATCTTTGTGCATATTTTTATCTGTTTTGGGTGCTTTCCTTGGGATGGATTTCTAGAAGTAGAGATCGAAGAATGTAACAATTTAAAACTCATAACATGCACATATATTGAAATAATTTTAAGATGCCTGACTAGGCTTGGGGATGAAGGCCTTCCAGGAAAAAAATGAACAAAACAACTAGAAAAAAGGTGCTAACTTCCATTTTCACATTATCCCTGCTGAGGATATCCTACTGTCCTCTCATGCTTCTATTTATAAACTGATCTTTTTCATTATTTTTTATTATTCTGTCTGATTCTATGGCTGTGGAGCTCTTTACATTAATTGGTAGCTAAAGCCTGCTGGTGGCACAGTGGTTGAGAGCTTGGCTGCTAACCAAAAGGTTGGCAGTTCGAATCCACCAGCCGCTCCTTGGAAACCCCATGGGGCAGTTCGACTCCATCCTATAGGGTTGCTACGAGTCAGAACTGACTTGATGGCACATAACAACAACAAATCCTGCTGAATTCAGCATCACATTTTATTTAAACCAGCTATCAGCTAATCAAGCGCCAGGGTCTATGCGCCTACCCTGCTAATCTAGCAGGACTTGGCTTCAGTGAACTAAAATATTCCTTATGGTGTTATATGATCACTAGTTGCTAAATTTCCAAGAAAGCAGTTCTAAATTAGGCATTTACTAACATCCCCATGTCCTGATTAATTTCAAATGCAGAAGACATTCACTCCTAGAAAATAGTTTTCTCATGCTACAGACATGCATGCTTAGTAATTACTTTCTCTCTAAATATTCGTTATCTTACATAGTTTCTTAAAATACAT
Organism: Dugong dugon; assembly: GCA_030035585.1. Taxonomy (NCBI): domain Eukaryota; kingdom Metazoa; phylum Chordata; class Mammalia; order Sirenia; family Dugongidae; genus Dugong; species Dugong dugon. The sequence continues at coordinate 15,615,508 of CM057476.1, forward strand.
ATTCTCTCCATCTTTGCTTGCACAGCCCTGTAAATGTTCTTTAAAAAACTCTAAAACTTGTTGGAATTAAACCTTCTCAGTTGTATCTTTTTTTTTTTTTTCCCCCTGCTAGAATACTACACATGTTATTTAGGATGAAAACTATACTCTTGAAGTTCATCCATTAAACCTACAGGATGTTCTCATTCCATTTTACCACTCCCTTTCTTTCTTCATAAAGGTCTCTTGGATTCCATGAAACTGTCTTTTGCTGATTTTCCAAATTACTCCTTCTATAGCTCCTCTTCTCTCTGATTCCTAAATGAACGTGTTCCCCAAGGATTAGCCCTAGGTTCTTTGTGTGACTGCAAGCTGCTATCTAAATTTCTGTCCATTTAGTGATTTCAAGTATCACTATGTCACACGTCAGTCCTGATCTCTATTCTAAGCTCTGGTCCCATATTTTCAAATATCTATTTGGCTTCTCCACTTAAATGGCTCACATGCACCCCACATTGACTCTTCCCTTTCCTTTGTCCCTTACAATTCAATTAATCCTCAATTCTGCTTCAAATATTTCTTACCTGTTTCTCACTTCCCATGTATACTGGCATTCATTATCTCTCTTCCCTGCTTCTGCTCTTTCGGCCTCTAGTCTATCTTTTCTGGAATCCATCTTAAAAACACTATTACCAAATTCACCTTCTTGAAGCACAGTTTAGGTAATAACACACCTCTGCTCAATCAAAATCCTTCAATGTCTCCCTAATGCCTATAGTATAAAGAGTAACTTTACCTAACTAACATTCAAAGCTGACCTCAAACCACTACTGTAACCTAAATTCTCAAACTTGATAATCAGGAAAAAAATGAATTACTGTATGCACACATTTTCATACTTAATGGTCTTTGCGTAAGTTGGTCCCTCTGCCTGGAATGTCCAAATTCCGATTACTCTCATAGTCTAGTTAAATGCCACCTCCTCTACAAAACCTACTACATTCTCTCTTTGCTACAATTTTAAATACACATATATTAGTGCTCTAAGCGGATGACAAGTGCTTCTTCAGAGTACAATACATATCTAAATCCATGGTTTGATTCCTACATGTTCATGACATCTTTACATAGCAGATATCCCATAAGAGTCTGTTAAAATCTTCCTTAAAAGTAAAACTATCCTTATTCGCAGATGTCGTGATCCTACTCATAGAAAATCCCAGAGACTGTACAAGAAAGTTACTGGAACTAACAGAAGGATTCAGCAAAGTGGCAGGGTACAAGATCAACACATAAAAATCACTTGGGTTCCTCTACACTAACAAGGAGGACTCTGAAAATGAAATCAATACCATTTACAACAGCCCCCAAAAGCATAAAATACTTAGGAATAAACCTAACCAGGGATGAAAAAGACTTATATAAGGAAAACCATAAAATACTACTGCAAGGGACTAAAAGAGATCTACATAAGTGGAAAAACATTCCACGCTCATGGTTTGGAAGACTTAACATTGTGAAAATGTCAATACTACCAAAAGTGATCTATGGATGAAACGCAATCCTGATCCAAATCCCAACATTCTTTAACGAAATGGAAAAACTAATCTCCAAATTTATATGGAAAGGAAGGAGGCCCCGAATAGCTACAGCAACACTGAAGAAGAACAAAGTAGGAGGCCTCACATTTTCTGATCTCAAAACTTACTATGTACCCACAGTAATCAAAACAGCTTGGTATTGGTTCAATAACAGACACAGAGACCAATAGAATAGAATTGAGAACCCAGAAGTGAATCCATTCACCTATGGGCAGCTGATTTTTGACAAAGGGTCAAAGTCCATTCAATGGGGAAGAAACACTCTCTTTAACAAATGATGCTGGCAACACTAGATAGCTATAGGCAGAAAAATGAATTAGGATCCACAACTCACACCATGCACAAAACCTAACTCAAAATGAGTCAAAGACCTAAATGTTAAATTTAAAACTATAAAGTTCCTGGAAGATAACGTAGGGTTAAACTAGGAGACCTAATTTTTGGCATAAATAGTCTACCAAACAAAACTAAAAATGCACGAATGACAGAAGATAAATTAGATAACTGAGACCTCCTAGAAATTAAATGCTTATGCTTATCAAAAGACTTTGTCAAGATATAAAAAGAGAACCTACAGACTGGGGGAAAAATCCCTTGTCAATGATATATCTGATAGGGGTCTAATCTCTAAAATATTTAGAAAACTTCAACAACTCAACAATAAAAAGACAAACAATCCAATCAAAAAGTGGGCAAAGGACATGAACAGACACTTCACCAAAGAGGACATTTAGGTGGTCAACAAATACATGAAAAGATGCTCATGATCATTAGCTACTACAGAGATGCAAATCAAAACTACAACGAGATACCATCTCACTCCTGCAAAAATGGCAATGATCAAAAAAACAGAAAACAAAAATGCTAGCGTGGTTGTGGGGGGATTGGAACTCTTATACATTGCCAGTGGGATTGTAAAATGGTACAACCACAATGGAAAACAGTAGGGCGCTTTTCTTAAAAAGCTAGAAATAGAAATACCTTATGATCCAGCAATCCCACTCCTAGGTATATATCCTAGAAATATAAGAGCAGTGACATGAATAGACATATGCACACCTATGTTCACTGCAGCATTATTCACAATAGTAAAAAGATGGAAACAACCTAAGTGTTCATCAATGGATGAATGGATGAACAAATACATACAATGGAATACTACGCAACCATAAAGAATAATAAGGAGTTCACAAAACATTTTATAACATGGATGAATCTGGAGGACATTATGCTGAGTGAAATACGTCAATCACAAAAATACAAATATTGTATGGTCCCACTATTATTAAAAGTCAAGAACAGACTACACACATAGAAAGCAAAGTTCTTTGATGGTTACCAGGAATAGGAGGGGGAGGAGGGGGAATCACTTTCTAGATGGTAGATACTTGTTACTTGGCAATGGGAAAGGCAATCCAAAATATGGGTAAAGTTAGCAAAACTTGACCAAGGTAAAAAAAAAACACTATGAAGTACGCAAGAAGAAGGGACCATTTCAGTAAATGCTGTAACATACGCAATTTTGCAGCAATAGTAAAAACAAGCAAAAATAGGTCTGTGGTTACCTAAGTACATATGAGTGCATATATGTGTATAGGAATGCATATGCAAGTAAATGCATGTGCATGTATAGGTATATCTGTAGGCATATGTATATGCACATTTGTGTGTGCTGCATATATATCCACACATATAACAAACCACATAGGAGGCACAGTTACAGAGCCTTCCTAGACATATCTAAACAACTTGTGGGACTGGTTTACCGAGTCAAAAGGCTTGGGATCATAGTCTTGGAGGAAAACTTAGTTAACTGGCATTAACATAGTTCACAAAGATAATGTTCTACATCCAGTCTGGTGAGTAGTGTCTGGGTTCTTAAAAGCTTATGAGTGGCCATCTAAGATACAACTATTGTTCTCTATTCATATGGAGCAAAAGAGAATGAAGGAAATCAAAGGTTCAAAGAAGAAACTAGTTCATGGGACTAATAGCCCACATAAACCACAACCTCTTCAAACTTGATACCAGAAGAACTAGATGGTGCCCAGCTACCACTACTAACCATCTGACCAGGGACACAATAGAAGGTCCCAGAGAGAATGAGAGAAAAATGTAGAACAAAACTCAAATTCCTAAAACAGTTCAGACCTACTGGCATGACAGACAGAGACTAAAGGAACCCCTGAGTCTACTGTCCTAAGATACTGTTTGAACTTGGAATTGAAGCTATTTCTACAGGTTACCTTTCAGCCAAATAATAGATTGGCTTATAAAATAAACAATATCACCTGTAAGTAATGTGCTCCCTTAGACAATTAACTAAATGAGACCAAATGGTCAACAGTTACCAAAAGCAAAGATGAGATGGCAAGGAGGGGAAGGGAAGCTAGATCAATGGAAACAGAATAAACCGAATGGAAATGATGAGATTGCTGACACACTGTAAAAATTGTAACCAATGGCATGGAACAATTTGTATAAACATTGTTACAGGGAAACCTAATTTGCTGTGTAAACTTCCCTTTTTCATTCCATTCTTACAACAAAAATGAGAAATTAAAATTGATCCTTTCCCCAAAACATAAACAAGGACATTCTTCCTTCTAGAAGGAAGGTGTTTTAAAAATTAACTAAAGATAAAATGATATGCATAAAATTACTTTTCCCTCTTCCTTGACCTCCTGCAACCTCAGGTATTAAATTTTTAGTCAGAACTCAGAACTGTGCCAAGAATGTAGTAATTCAGGTCTTGGGCCCTTGGGCCAACTGAACAATCCAGCTAGCTGAGAGTAGATTTCATAAGAGATGTGCAACTGAAATAATTTTATCCACTCCTTATTCTAAGAAATGGAAATCTTCCAACAATGGCAATCCGTAAATTATTTTTCACAGACATTCTAACTTAATATAATAAAGAACACATGGTACAGAGTATAAACAAAAATATTCTTCAAAATTTCCCCTTTTCCAGAAACTTTCAAGAAAGATAATCCAGGGAAGATCTTAAGCCGCCTTTCAATGTTGTAATCACTACCTATTCAACAATAAACCTGAAGTCAACTAATTTGAAAAACCCATAATATTTCAGCATTAAGAAAGAGATGAAGAATAATAATGTCTCATACTAGAATGAACTTTAAAGATCACCCATTCAACTCCTTCTCCATTTTTTTCTTCTTTTTTTAAAACTGAATCCCAGAAAAGTTAAATGCCACATCTTAACTTTTGAGTAGTGTAGTAGCATTACCAAAAATTAGAATCCAGGTTTTCTGATTTCCCACTCCAGAAAACTTTCTTCTGAACCACGCAGCCCAAGTCAGACCTCAAAAAACCAAAAAGTATGGAAGCTCCATAGACACATCCAAACTCCCTGAGGGACTGAACTGCTCGGTGGAGGGCTGTGGGGACCATGGTCTCAGGGAATATCTAGCTCAACTGACATAACACAGTTTATAAAGAAAATGTTCTATATTCTACCTTGCTGAGTAGCGTCTGGGGTCTTAAAAGCCTGTAAGCAGCCATCTAAGATACTTCAATGGTCTCACCCCTTCGGCAGCAAGGGAGAATGAAGAAAACAAGATACAAAAGAAAGATTGGTCCAAATAATGGACCACAACTACCACAGCCTTCACCAGACTGAGTCCAGCACAACTAGATAGTGCCCGGTCCCACCACTGACTGCTCTGACACGGATCACAACAGAGGGTCCCGGACAGAGCTGGAGAAAAATGTAGAACAAAATTCTAACTCACAAAAAAACACCAGACTTACTGGCCTAACACACTGGAGAAACCCTGAGAGTATGACTCCTGGACACCCTTTTAGCTCAGTAAGGAAGTCACTCCCAAGTCACTCCCAAGAGGTTCACCCTTCAGCCAAAGATCAGACGGCCCCATAAAACAAAATGAGACTAATGGGGCACAACAGTCCAGGGACAAGGACTAGAAGGCAGGCGGGGACAGGAGAGCTGGTAACAGGGAACCCAACGTTGAGAAGGGACAGTGTTGACACGTCGTGGCGTTGTTAAACTTTGTCATAAAACAATATGTGTACTGTTTAATGAGAAATTATTTGTTCTGTAAACCTTCATCTAAAATACAATAAAAAAAGTCAAAAAAGAAAAAGGAAGAAAATCATGCTGCATAACCATAGTTTAAAGGTAATTACAAAGTTTTGTAGCCAAACTTCAAAAATTTGTAAACAAACTGACCAAAACTGCAATTGATACGGATTTCTAAATGATGCTACATAATCAAGAGTTATCATTTTATTATCAATATTATCAATGATAAAACATATTAGCAGCCTCTAAAAAAAAAAAAGAAAGAAAAGTTTTCTAAACTGCTATTTTTTGTAATCAAGAAAATTTTAGTTTAATGTAAGATTGGACTTCTGTGTCATTATTTCTCTCAAGAATTTCATAACACTTAAAAAAAAAGAACTTCATAACACTTAAATATGCAGTGGTGGATTTAGTTCTTATGGGGACCAAAACATAAACAAATCTGGGGATCTCTTTAAGAAAAAGAATACAAAATTCCCACATAAAAATAGGTACAAGGCCTTAGAAGGGGCTGGTGCAAGTAAGGGGCCCTGAAACTTAAGCTTCACAGTAAATTGGCCTCTGTAAACTTATGTTATTTCACTCGTTATCTCATTCCCAGAGGGTAGACAGAGGCAGGTAAACCTTCATTTTACAGAAGTGAAACCTGAAGTATAACTAGGTAATATAACTATGTTGAAGTCACATAGTCATGACTAGAGTCATCTCACCTGACTCCCTGTCCAGTGTTTGTTGTTGGTTAGTTGTTTTTTTCTATTGCTACCACACAGTCTCCCAATCAGCTGTTTGGATCAGTTGCTGCTCCTGTCTGCCAGTAATATTTAAATAACTGTTATCCTCAGGTAAGAAAACTGCTTTTGTGGCACTTTCACTTTGAAAATGAAACTAGATGACCGTTGCTTTTTGTGTTGCTGTGATCATATAGCCCATTATGATCATATATCATAGCATTTGAGAACTGGAGAGAGACCTTAAAGATCATATAATTTCTACTTAGCACATAATGCAGAAGTGGCTGGGGTTTATTATTATAGCATAATAATGATAACCTTTAGACTACTCCTGAGTCAACTGACATTAAATTATGTGAAGAAGACTCTTCTTATCACTCTTTGAGACTTAACTATGTACACTAAAGAGTGAAAATATCAATTATTTTGATCTCCTTAAAAGTGTTACTTTCTTCCACCTTTTAAACAAATGTTCAGGTTGGGAGACAGATGAGAAAGGAAGGGCTGCTCTGGAAATCTTAAGTTGGAATATCCCTGCTCTGTCTGATACTTTGATATGAGGCTAACAACTGGAAATCAACATACATCCATTTTGAAAAAAATACTTTACATTGATCTTAAAACTTTTTAAGACCAGTACAAAAATGATGCTGATATATGTACATATATTCTAAATCATTCTAACACATTTGATAGGGCCTTTAAAGTCTTCATTTTGCACTGTAACTTAATCGTATGTGTTACGTATAGGGTATGAAAACTTTAAATAACTGCAACACACAATAATTTACTCTTCAAGACAGGGGTTCTCAAACTTGATTAATATTCAGGTTAAAAGAAAAGATTCTCGCAGATCCTAATATTTTCTTATTTTTAGTAGCTTCATTCATTGATATATTCATTTACTCAGTGAATATTTAAGTGCTTTTACTATGTGTTCAGAACTAAACAAGGTTCTTGGATCTTCCCTGCTCTCAAGGAACTTATTATATTCTAGCAGAGACAGGCAAATAAATATTGATATGTCAGGTACTAATAAATATTACAAAGAAAAATAAAATAAAATGGGGTCAGTGGTCAGGATAGATCTCTCTGATAAGTTAACAGCTGAGCAGAGATTTGAGAGAAGTATACGAGTGAGCTCTGAAGATACCTGGCAAGGAAGAGTTGTCAAGGCAGAGGGAAAAGAAAGACTGCATGGTGTATTCCAGGAAAATCCAGAAGGTCAGTGTGGCTAGAACAGAGTGAGCAATGGAGAGTATGGGAGGAGAGGAGAGGTAGGGCCTGATATAATAGGATTAAAAAAAAAAAAAGAAACCCGTTGATGTCCAGTCGATTCTGACTCTTAGCGACCCTGCAGGACAGAGTAGAACTGCCCCACAGGGTTTCCAAGGAGTGGCTGGTGGATTTGAACTGCCGACCTTTTCGTTAGCAGCCGAGCTCTTAACCACTGCTCCACAACATAATTAGGACTTGGAATTTTAATATAAGTGAGATGGGAAGCCATTGAAGCATTCTGGGAGAGAAGTGATTTATGTATTTAAAAGGATCATTCTGACTACTCTGGAAAAAACACTTTATGGAAACAAGGTTAAAAACAGGGCTACCTGAAAGAAGCCACTGTGAAAGTCTAGCAGAGAAATGATGGCAGCCAGGACTGAGGTGGTGGTGGATGTAGGGAGAAATGGTTGAATTCTGGAATAACTGAGAAAGAACAGCCAACAAGCTTTGCTGCTTTGACCAGAGTATCAAAGAAAGAGAGGAGTCAAGGATGACTTCAGTGGCCTAAGCTACTGAAAGATAAAAGTGCCCATTTATAAAACTGTAATAAACCCTTTATACTGATAGATCGTATTCAACTTATACAAAACAAATTCACAACCTCTCCCCAAATCAAAGTTAACAGCACTGATTTAATATGACAGATATATTATTTTATTGAAACAATAACTCTCTAAACAAATATGGTCCTATTTGCCATGTTTCAGGATTTTAGTATGACATGCTTACAAGCCACGTGATGGCTCAATTCTCCCACTACTTCTGTCTACATGAACGCCTGGGAAAACTTCATTTGTACAGCCTGGATTGACATCATCTGAGAATTCAACATTTATATATGAATTCCACTTCTATTCTTTTCTCATTAGCCAGACACAGTTAAGAAAACAAACACAGACCCTTAAATCACAGGACTGTTTGGTAATAAGGTGGTCATTCAGACAATCTACTATGTATTTTTCTTTTTAAGACAATCATCAAAATGAAAACCTAACATGTACAAATTCTAGACCTATGAGAATATGTCTTTAAATTCCCAGGGGTCTGTGGATCCACTTGAAAACATTCTAGAATGCTCGTATCTTACCCAAGTTGGTTGGGTACAAAGGTCAACACTTAAGGCCAAACTGCATACAGTTGATTTTACCCTTGAACATTCCAGTATACATGGTTTTGTTTATAAAACCTTTTCAAAGTAATTCTCATGCACACTTAAGTTTGGGAACCACTGAGCTAGTCTAAAGAAAGGGACGAAAGAAAAATGCTCAAGCAATGGGCAGGCCATACTATAAATATCTACTGAGTAATGATCAAGAGCTACAGCACAGCTCAGAGGATGAGTGACAAACTTGAATTTAGAGAGATCCAGTTTCTAATTCTGGCTTCTCAACCAATTCCCTCTAACCTGATTAAGTTTTGTTTAAGCTTCTTCTCCATCTACCACATCCTACTCTTCTCACAAGTTTAGTTAAGTGGCCCTGAAGCATTGCTCCACTATTCATTCATTCATTCATTTATTCATTTAATATTTACTGGATACCTGCTATGCTTAAGACATTGTGCCAGGTGAAGAAAAATATATAAAGTTTAATACAGATATGTGTTCACCTGAAACTCATTATTTAGAACTAGTGAGTGTTACAAGTCCTGTGGATGTTCATAAGACGGAGAGAGACCTTCTAACTCTGTAAGCAGTGGGGGATGGAGATGGGGGATGAGCAGATGACTGATGCTTTATGGAAGAGATCACATCTGCATTGCTCTGTATAAAGAACAGATAGAATTTTTATAGGAGATGGTGGAACAAAGGATTGGAGGTTGCAGCACATTAGTGAATGGAAAATAACTTAAATGGTTGTACTGCAGGTCTGGAAAGGGATTCATAGGAAATACAGCTGGAAGTCCACTGGGTCTAATTGTCAAGGAGCTTGAAGACCATGCAAAGGATTTTAAGCTTTTTTTCTGCAGACAATGAAAGCATTTTAAATTAAAAAAAGGCTTCAAGAAAAATACTCTAGTTGGTCTGGCAGCAATACACAGACTGGACTGGAAACTTTTCGTTTAAAATATACACACATACATAAAAAAAGAATTAGAAGAATGTAGACCAAAATATTAATAGTGATTATCTTTGGGTATTGGGAATAAAAGCGTTTTCTTTTTATCATTCTGTATTTTCACCATTGAACACATATACTTTTATAATGAAAAAAGTAAGTTAAACTATTTTTAAAAGGTTGAGTTGGAACAGAGGGAGACTGAAGCAGATGGGTCAGGTTAGTGCTACCAAACAAGAAAAAAATATAGTCTTATTCTAGAATTATGGCAATAAAATTGAAAGCAGAATGCAGATACCAAGCTATGGTGCCTTCTAGATGCAAGAACAACACAGTAATAACATTGTGAGGAGTCAGCAACTGACTGAATGTATTGCTCAAAAAAGATGGGGAAGTCAAAGTTAGATCTGAGGCTCTAAGAACAAGTGACAGAGAAGATGTTAGTTCTATGAATAGAAATAGGGACTTTAATAGAAGGAATGAGCTTAATGGGAGAAAGATGATGAGTGTCTTCTAGCCAAATTGACTTTAAAGTGCTAGATGGGTATCCAGGTAGAAATATATACCCTCTCCTCACTTATCAACACGGTTAGGTTCCAAAGAACAGGTTGTTATGCAAAACAGGCATTATGTGAAAATGGAGGATGACCACATCAGATCACAAAACAGAGGATGACAACATCATTACATAATGGCCAAACCACTGAGAATCATGGCCCAGCTAAGTTGACACATAACCTTAACCATCAAAGCCAGCTTTACTCTAGCTTCACACCTTGGCTTCGTTACTGCCAGGTGTATGTCATTAAGGCACAAAATAGTTAGCTAGTAGATTTTTTACTATCATTGTAAATGTGAAGTGTTGGATAACACGATAGCTGATAAGCGAGGAGAAGATGTAGAGCAAATAGAAAGAAATGGAGGCTGGAGTTCAGGGGAAATGTCAGAGTTAGAGATTCAGATCTGGGAATCATTTGTATAAGGTAGATAAGAAACTCAAGAAGGATCCAAGGTAACTAAGGCAAAGAATGCAGAGAAAACAGAAGGTTGAGGGCAAAACCTTGGGGAATATTCCCAAGTTGAATTCTTAGTGAATGCTAGACAGATGCTAAGTACAATATTATATTTCTATAATTAGATATTCTCATTTTAAAATATTATCAAGCAGTTAAAATGACTTCCCTAAGTCCAACAAATTGAGATAAGTAGCCAAAAGAACATGACCAGAAATAAAATTTAGATTAATTTCTTTTTAGATTATGCTGGCTTTTGCATCATGTCAATGTGGGGGGAAAAAAAGATCTCGTTCTATCTTTGGAAATGTGTTAAAAGGAAGAAATTAGGTGCAATACAGTAATAAAATGTACTGACTGACCTTTTAATGCTAAATTAATCTCTATATTTTATAATTTTTTTACATTCTCTTAACCATTAGAATTTAAGATTCAGAATGGATTTGAGAAGTGCTCAATGAGATTAACTTGCTTCTAAGTCATCTAAGAAGCACCTAACCCAAGCCATGTTCTTTTAATCACCTCATATGCATACAAAAGCTAGACAATGAAAAAGGAAAACAGAAGAAGAATTGATGCATTTGAATTGTGGTATTGGCAAAGAATACTGAATATACCATGGACTGACAAAAGAACGAACAAATCAGTCTCAGAAGAGATACAATTAGAATGCTCCTTAGAAGTGAGGATGGAGAGACTTTGGCTCGCTTACTTTGGACACATCATGAGGAAAGGCCAATCACTAGAAAAGGGCATCATGGTTAGTAAAGAGGAGGGTCTGTGAAGGTGAGGGAAGACCTCAGTGAGATGGACTGACACAGTGGCCAAAGCAATGGACTCAAACATTGCAATGATCATGAAGATGGCGCAGGACCAGGCAACATTTCATTCTGTTATACGTAATGTCCTTATGAGTGGGAGCCAACTCAATGGCAAGTAAAAACAGTAACAACTCATCTAATAATAATGACTGGCACCTGTGCCATTATAGCCTTGAATGAATTCCCGATCAAAGAACATTTGCCAACCAGTTAGCATTGTGGTAGAGTGGAAAGAACTTTGAAATTGGAAGACATAAGTCTTAGGTCCTAGTCCTACGCTGGTCCCTAAATGGCTTGTGACATTGATCAATTTATTTAATTTCTGCAAGTCCTGGTCTATAAAAAGATGGGGATGGCCCAGACAATCTCTAAGTTCCATTTTAACTCCAAAAGTCTATGATTTTGGCATTGTTGCTCAGTTAAAAAAAATCTTTCATTCAGATTCACAGAAAATGCCCTGAGTTCAATATAACTAAAATTCCCAGCAATCTTCACTTTAATTGTTCCAAAGTCAAATGAAAGAAAAACCCAAGATGTAAACACCTTTAGCCTCTGCAAATTTTACCTGCCACTGATAACCAATTATATGAAGGCACTGTGAGAGCTCTGTATTTATAACTTTTGACTCCCTGCTACAGGATTACAATGCCAGGCGCTGGAAATAACGGACCATGCCAAAGTAAAAGCTTCTTACAGCTAATGAAGGATTATCTGGCATGCAATTTTTAAAAATGTCACAGCTATTAGCAAGTTCTTTTTTTGTTTGGGACTACTTCTCTTCTGTCTCTAATTTATTGCCCTGAAAAGTTTTCTTTAAGTATAATCAGATTTAAGGACCCAAGAATTCCAAAATTATATTGTACATATGTAAACTTATATTTACTTTTTAGAAAAAGGTCTACTTGGTCTCCCTAAGAAACTTTTGGACTAAGATTTGGACAATTTTCAAAAGGCTAATAATTCAGTAGTCAAAATATATTCTTCTGGTAGCTACCAAAACTGATCCTTTGATAGTCTTTTCCTTTCAAAAATATATCTTGATAATTCAAAGAATTGGGTGAGAATATTATTCCTTGAAATACGAAAAAAAATCACAATTATTTCATTAGTCTCCACCCAACGACTAAGAAAAAAAACAAAAACAAATGAAAAAAATCTCACAAACAAATAAGGTAATTAGAATACACATATGTAAGTACAAAATCTTGACCTAAAATGTATTTCCAAGGACTCTTTAAATTTATTTGGCCGTTAATGATACTGTCTCTGAATATGAACCTAAAATGTATAAGTTCCACACGATATAAGTGATTACAACTTCCTGTTCAGGTATTTAAAGCAGTTTCTTTTATCCTTGAGTGATTTACTTGAAATTTAGAAACCGAATAAACTCTTTTGGACTTCTATATACCAACTGATTTTAAATAATCTTTAAAGCTGTTGATGAATGGAATCTGTTCACCACACTATTGCCAGCATTATCAACCTGAAAGTCAAATCTGACCATGCCACTCTCCAGTTTACAGCCCTTTAATCTCCATTGTGTACAGCATATAAAATCTAAACTCCTTATAGATGGCATATGAAGTCGTCTGTGATCTAGTCCTTGTCTGCTCTTGAACCTTGTCCTTAGTGACTCCTGGGCCTCACGCTGGACGCCCCAGCTATCTCAAACTACTTCCCCAGCATATCAAACAACACCTGTTGGCAACACTTTTCTTCTCCTCTTCCTAGCTAATTAGAATCTGTTCCAGAATCTCTTTGGATATGTTATCAGGAGGGATCCGTCCCTGGAGAAGGACATCATGTTTGGTAAAGTAGAGGGTCAGTGAAAAAAAGGAAGACCCTCTACGAGATGGACTGACACAGTGCTTGCAACAATGGGCTCAAGCTTAACAACGACTATGAGGATGGCGCAGGACCGGGCAGTGTTTCATTCTGTTGTACACCGGGTTGCTATGAGTCAGAACTGACTCAGTGGTACCTACCAACAACAATAACTAGAATCTGCTTAGACAGTACCACTTCAGTGAGACTTTCCTTACCCTAGCCAAGCTCGAGTGGGTGCTTGCTTTTATAGAGTTCTCACACAAGTGTGCAGTACACAATTCTTATATATATAGTACTTACCACATAAGATTTAAGACATTAAATAAATGTCTCCCCATTGGACCATAAACTACCTGCTAGAGGGCAGGAATCATATTTATATCTCCAGTGCCTAACATAGTGACTAGTACACTGTATGTGCTAAAAAATGGTGTTGAATTATATTAACTCATATAGCAAATATACCAAAATAGTAAAATTACTATTTTAGGAAATATTATGGTAAATACTTTTTTGTAAAGCAAGTAAACATCATTCCTTCACGTGCTTTGTGAATTACTATTTTCACAGGTTGATTTACTTAAAATGGACTTACCAAATGTCAGTAACTTCAGAATTATCAGCATTCTCAACTTATTTGCTCAAGAACTTATTTCAGTGGATGTCTTAAAGAACTGGCATTTGAGACTATCCCATTTAAACAACTAGAAACCCCTTTGGGGCCTGAGTCTAGATGTGTTGTTTACAAAAAGTGAAATTAAATGTATATTACATATTAGAGAAAAAATTAAATATACCATACAAGATTTTGTTCATGCCAACAGTCATAATGCTTGGTATACTTGCATAAAGTAGTTTAGAATCCGTTATGCAGGCCTGTCTTAGGTCATAAGTCCAAAATACCACTTACATCGCTTTATAGAACTTCATTCAGTCTTTTATTAGAATTTTTTTGGATCTTCATTAGTGTTGCCTTTGGTAAACTAATCTTGGAACAAATAGAAAAGAGAAAGTCAACAAGCATTCATTGTATTTTAGGCATTGGAGACAGAAAGAAGTAAGCAATGGTTTCTTTCCTCAGTAGGACAATCAGTAACATCATCGTCACCACTAATATTTATTCAGTGGTGACTATGTGCCAGGCACTGTACTCTACCTCATTTAATCCTTACACAACACTATGAAAGAGTTACTATTATTGATTTCATTTTAAAGATAAAAATCGGAGGCCTATTTGTACAGAGCTAGTGTACGATAGGGTGTCCCTGGGTGGTGCAAACAGTTAATGCACTCAGCTGCTAAACAAAAGGTTGGAGGTTCAAGTCCACCTAGAGGTGCCTCAAAAGAAAGGCCTGGCAATTTACTTCCAAAATATCGGCCATTGAAAACCCTATGCAGCACAGTTCGACTATGACACCCATGGGGCCACCACGAGTTAGAACTGACTCAGCAACAACTGGTAAGTGTATGGGATTCAAATCTAGGCTGTTTAATTCCAAAGACCAGCCTCTTAACCATTATGGTACAGTTGCCACTTAAATCACCATACAGAAGATTTCAGAAACTAAGACTTGGCAACTTCCAAAAAACTCCATCTAGCCTAAAGATTTTTCTAAATACTAACCACTGAATCATTTTGATTTGCTTTACCCAAGGCCACATCAGAAGGTCAAGCCCCTTTATTCTAAAACTTTCTTTTCCCTTTGTGCTTTAAAAAAAGGCAATGCCATCATTGCGAATTTCTGTTCAGTGAAAAATAGTGTGCCACTTCAAGGGAAGACTAGGTATTCTAAAATCTTCTGAGGTAATCCTGTCCTGTGATTTTCAGAGATGCTTTTACAGTCTAGAAAGCTAGCATTTAAAACTTGAAACTCTTCACTAATTTTTAATATTGAAAGGACAACTCAACATTCTTAGTCACCTGTAACTTTGCTTTGCCACTGGCAGGTACGGCAAGCATCCATATAAGCTGACAGAACACGTCAGAACAGCTTACTCCCATTAAAAGTTGCCTTAACACTGCTTCAGCAATTGTATCACATGAACTACAGGAGCTGCCTTTTTCAAAAGTGTATGAGTCTATATCTGTTCTGACTAGTAGACAAGTCAACACAGAAAATCAATATTAAATTGCTATTAAAAAATAAAGTCTCATAACAATTGACTTAGGATACGTCCAAATTCTTAAATTAACTTGGAGGTAGTATACAGAAAGTGTAAAAGGGACAGAAACTTAATTTCCAGAATAATGTTCATAATACAGTAAAAATTTTATCCTTAAAGTGTTTATAATCTAGAAAGAGAGATAAGCCTTATAAGTAAATAAATGATACCTAGCTCTGGCGGCACAGTAGTTAAGAGCTGGGCTGCTAACCAAAAGGTTGACAGTTCGAATCCACCAGCCTTTCCTCGGTAAACCCTATGGGGCAGTTCTATTCTGTTCTATAGGGTCACTATGAGTCAGAATCGACTTGACGGCAACAGGTTTGGTTTATAGTAAATCCAATCACCTCTTAAATCCCCTTGCTTCTAACATCTCCCATAATGGCCTGAAATATCATTTTCCTAATACAGAGAATTCTAATAGTATCACTTTGCCATTCAAAAATTTTTTATGGGAACATCCAAACTCCATAGCAAGTCACTCAAGCCTGCTAAAATATGGTTCTAATCCAAGCTTACCAGCTTACTAGTTACTCCCTGAATGTGGTATATACTTTCACAATCTCTTGGCGTTGCTCATGTCTTTTATTTAGCTTGGAATATCTTTCATTTCCTCTTTAGAAGTCAAAATTGTACCGGTCCTGGAAGACTCAGTTCAATTCCATCTATTTTCCCTATCTCTGAAAGTCAGAATTCAAAATTACCATGGTACCTTATTTGTATCCTTATTGTAACATATCTCACCTTACCTGGATTATATTAATAGTTCACTGTGAACATTTGTTTCCTCGGATAGAAAGTAAGTTCCTTGATTTTTTTCCCCATACATAAGTGATTCTTCTCTACTTCTGCTCTTATAGAAGCACCGTGTAATTTAAAAAGATACTGATTTAGACAGGCTTACTTGAATTGCAGTTTATACTTAATTCCTACATTCATTTAACCAATACTTAGTTAGTGCCTACTGCTAGTTTAATTCTGACTTTGACAATGTAACATCTTAAGCCATCCACTTAACCTCTGTACCTCAGTTTATTTTTCTGTAGAATGGGTGACATTTTTACTGTCATCACAGTTAAGGCATGTGACATTTATTTCTTACATATGTGTTTTAAAACTTTTACAAAAGCTGAAGTATTTCCACTTAAAAAAAGAATCAACATTTCAAACCACATTTAACTTACTATATTTTAGCGATTTAGCAGCCATAATAAAACTTAATTATATGTAAGCAGAACTGGGTCATTATATAGGAATATGGATTTTAAACAACTGTAATACAGGAGGCAAAAGTGACCACGAAATAAAGCACTGATCTGTTTGGCCAGTATGATATTTTTAAAAAAATAAACAACAATTAATGCTTATTTTGGATGCTTACAGAGGTGACTAAAACCAAAAGGGATATAAAACATTGCTAAAAGAGATTAAAGAAGACTTAAATAAATGGAAAGATTTCCCATGTTCATGGATCGAAAGACTTAATATTGTTAAGATGTCAATACTACCCAAAGTGATCTACAGATTCAATGCAATCTTGATCAAAATTTCAACAGCTTTCTTTACAGAAATAGAAAAACCAATCCTCAACTTTATATGGAACGACAAGAGGCCCCTAATAGCTACAGCAATGTTGAAAGAGAAGAACAAAGTAGGGGGACTCACATTTCCTGATTTTAAAACATAACTATATAGCTACAGTAAACAAAACAGTCTGGTACTTGTCTAACAATAGACACATAGACCATTGGAATAAATTTGAGAGTCTAGAAATAAACTCACACATCCATGGTCAACTGACTTTTGACAAGGGTGCTAAGTCCATTCGATGGAGAAAGAAGAGTCTCTTCAATCAATGGTGCTGGGAAAATTGGATTTCCACACGCAGCAAAATGAAAGAGGATCCATGCCTCACACCATATACAAAAACAAACTCAAAATGGACTAAGGACCGAAATGTGCAAATTAAAACCATAAAATTCCTAGAAGAAAAAGCAGAGGCAACGCTGTCAGGCCTAGATTTCAACAATGGATTATCTAATACAATAAAAGCACAAACAACAAAGGATAAAATAAATAAATAGGACCTCATAGAAATTAAAAATTTTTGTTCATCGAAAGACTTTACCAAAAAAGTGAAAAGACAAGCTACCAACTGGGAGAATATCTTTGTAAACCATATATCTGACAAGAATCTAATAACCAAAATATATAAAACTTCCACAACTTAACAGCAAAAAGACAACCCAATCATAAAATGGGCAAAGGACTTGAATAGACATTTTACTAAAGAAGACATTCAAATGGCCATCAAACACATGAAAAGAGGCTCAGTGTTATCAGCCATTAGAGAGATGCAAATCAAAACCACAATGAGATACCATTTTACTCCCATTAGGATGGCTAAGATAAAAAAAATGTTGGCAAGGATGTGGGGAAATCGGAACACTTACCCATTGCTGGTAGGAATGCAAAATGGTACAGCCATTGTGGAAAACCTCAAAAATCTAAAAATGGTATTACCATATGACCCAGCAATTCCACTCCTAGGCATATACCCAAAAGATTTGAAAGCAGAGACTCCAAGACTTGTACACAAAAGTTCATTGCAGCACTATTCACAATAGCCAAAAGGTGGAAACAACCTAAATGTCCATCAACAGATGAATGTATGAACAAAATGTGGTACACATATACAATGGAATACTACTCAGCCAAAAGTACATGCTACAATACAGATGGAGCCGGAAGACATTATTCTGACTGAAGTAAGTCAAACCCAAAAGGACAAATATTGTATGATCTCACTTATATAAAAAGTCAAGAAAAGGCTAATGTACAGAGAACAAAGTTTATTAGTGGTTACCAGGGGTGGGAGTGTTAATGGTGACAGAAATATACATGTTGATTAAAGGTTGGGTTGCACAGTCGATTACTGTAATTGCTGTCAATAAGTTGTAAAAAGTTGAATTGGCAAAAGCTGTGTGATAAATATATTTACAATAACACCAAAAAAAAAAAAGTAACTGCTGAGACTGCTTAAGTACAATGGAAAAACCATAAATCAAAAATACCCCCTTAAGTCTTCTTAAAACCAAACAATAGTTTAGCTTAACTAGTAAAAAATGTCTACCTTGAACATTATGATCTTTTAAGAACTAGTTATGTGGGATCAAATTGACAAAAGCAACTCTAAAGATTCGATAGGAATTTTAGGGGGCAGTGAATTTATGTTAATGGAGGAACAACTCAGAAAATGCGGGTGAGAATGGCAGCACAACTTGAAGAATGTAATTAATGTCACTAAATGGTACATGTAGAAACTTGAATTGGTGATGTTCTGCTGTGTATATTCTCAACAACAACAAAACAAATAAAATTATATACATATAAATATATTTAAAGAACCAAAAGAGAGATTTAGCAATTATTCCTGAAGGTGCTGTTTTTGTTGTGTGCCATCATATGGATTCTGACACAGTGACCCTATAGGGCTGAGTAGAACTGCCCCATAAGGTTTCCTAGGCTGAAATCTTTATGGGAGCAGATCTCCAGGTCTTTTCTCCCACAGAGTGACTGGTAGATATCAACCACAGACCTCTCAATTAGCAGTTGAGTGCTTTAACCATTGCGCCTCCAGGGCTCCTTCATTCTTGAGGGTATCACCTCCAAATTGCAAGTGCTAGATCAGTACTTCTCAAACTCTGATGTTCATCTGAATCACCTAGGTAGCTCTTGAAAATGTAGGTTCTGAGCCAGTAGGTCTAGTCCAAATAGTCTGTACTTCTAACAAGCTCCCAAAGGATACACTTGTTACTGGTCCATGGACTACAGTTTGAATTTCAAGACAATAGATGAAACTGTATTGTAAACAAGTCTTTTAAAAACCACTTTAAGAGCAAAACAGTAGGTGTTACACCATGAAAATCACACATATACACTCAGTATGGTAGAGAACCAACAAAACACTTGTACCAATGTGAATGGATTCTTGTGGTTTGGGATAAAAGGTCCTTGACAGTATCATACACAGATTCCAAAAGTGCTAGACAGAAGTACAGATGATGTGCTCTGAAGAAAAAAAAAAAAGTAGTAGAAGATTAAATATGGAACAATGATAATAAGGACACTAATGGTGATGATACATACAAAGAAAATAAATAAAATTCTTTAATTAAGTGAGAATGAAAATGAAGTATTTTTAAATTAATGTTATTACCAATTTATATATAAATCAACACATTAATACTCTAAATAAATATTTGACTTTTTAATCTACATTTCTAAATGATGTATATTCTAGGTGATCAATAATCCAAAAAAGAAAACCTTCTTATTGTGTAAAATGGAGGGAAACTTTATACTTGTGATCACCTTATATTCAGACATAAAGGCTTTGTTGTTCTTGCCAACCACCCAGTCCTATGCCATAGCCTACAATCTACATTCCAGAAGCTACTGCTTTCCTAACTGTCATATTTATTTGAAATAAAGCAATTTGAATTTCTTATTTCCCTTTTTATCTAAGTTGGGAGGTTTCCTCCATGGCTCTTGTGTTCTTCTGTGTACCTGGATGACACCACACAACGATATGGTTACAGATATGTATGTATTTATGTTGATTATGGCTACACATGATTATTACTTGAATAAAGGCTAGAAAAGAATATTTATCGAACTGAACTATCCAGAGCAGTAAATTTTATTATTACAAGTACAGTTGTACTATTCTTGGAAGCCAATTTTTGCAGAGATTTAGAAATAATTTTAATAAATAGCAAGAGCCCACCCGTGCCAGATAAACATTAGGAACAAAACAAGAGCCTTGAAGTAAGTAAAATGCTTAGAGTGATGAACAAAGAACATTACTTTATGGCATAGAAGAAATGTGAAGCTAACATCGAAGACTAGATCCTATGGGTCAAAACAGAAATTGTCAAGGAATATGACTAATACTTTATTTTAAAAAGCAATTCACAGTGTTTTCAAATTCTATTTCTGTCTCCCTCTCTGTGTGTGTTTTAAAACTCTCACATCATCTCTGAGAAGTAGGCTGGCCATTTCACTGTTGAATACTCCATGGCTCAGACAAGTGAAGAGGCTTGGCCAGGCTACACCAATCAAAACGAGTATAATTTTAACCATGATTTTTTAACGTTGAATTTTGTGTTTATTTTATTACACCAAGGTACTCTGTAATATTTTTAAGGTCTAGAATTTATTCCAACAAGATTATTTCAATCTGATTTCTTAGTACCTTAGTTTTATCTGTAAAATGAGGGAGTTGAACTAGATGATCTAAAAACCTCTTCCGTCACTTGATTTCTATGATTTTAAAATATATATTTACATTTATAGGAAAGCAAAAATACATCCTAGGTAGCTGAAAGCTGCAAAGGGCACGGGGACACTTTTATAAAAATATTACCATTAATTTACCTTCTTCCCTCCATAAATTCAAATCCACATTCATAAAACCGGGTTTGTTCTTTTTTTTTTTTTTTTGGCAATGTCTTTAATCAGAATCGACTATTTAAATTTAATTAAATAAACAAAAGATAAATCACATTTATTTGAAGCTCATTTTTTCACTATCTTCCAATGCTCCAAATAATTTCTTTTTAATCAGTTTACATGGAAACAAAATTAGAAACAGAGCACTAATTTTGGTGGACAATTTTACTAGTGAAAATTTTTTTTTCTTCTTTCTAAATAAATCACATTAGTCCTATGTTCTTTTAAAGACCAAGTAGTTAAAAACATGAGATTAAATTGAGACAATAAACCCAAACAGTCAAAATAAACAAAAAAAGATCCCACAAATAAACAAAGCATTAAAATGTCCCAAGAGTTTTGAATAATTAGTCACTTGTTTCAGTGCTGCTTTCCTCTCAGACAATTTAATACAAAATGCTTAACAGACTCACAGTCTTTGCATTTTACAGCTATCTTGAAATCAAAATACAATATCCATTTAAAAAATTACAAAAAAATAACCCACAATGGCAAATCAAAAAAGTCACAAAATGTGTTTGAGATGTTTTTTATAGGCACTAGAGTACTTAAGGAGCCCTGGGTGGTGTGAAGTGGTTAAAAGCTCGGCTGCTAACCAAAAGGTCGAAACCACCAGCCGCTCCTTGCAAACCCTATGGGGCAGTTCTCTGTCCTATAGGGTCGTTATGAGTCAGAATCAACTGGACTGCAACAGTTTTTTTTTTTTTTTTTTTTTTTTGGTTTAGAGCACTTAAGGTTTCTTATACTTTTGTGAACTATTAAGAGTTCTATTTGTTTCAGTTTAAATTACCAAACGTTATTTTCAAAAAACTTTATCTTTATGGCTGACCACTAGAAAAAAACAACAACAGTTATGATTTAAATTTATTCCTGCAAATCTCTTTCCAGGGAGTCAGTCTGCTCTGATAGAGCCCAATTTGGGGGCGTAAGCATTTTTTCCTTTGTTGTCTATCCATCCCCTTAATCCTGTGATGAAAATCGAGCATGTACAAATCAAGTAGGATTACTGGGCAAGAGCCATTTCTCAAGAGTGTGAATTGCTTCTGTGCTAGATCGACAATATCAGCTAGGATACATAATCAAAGGAAATCAAGGCAACTCCTTTGCCAATAAGGAAACTGCAAGGAGTCTCTTTTGAACCAGAGACAGCAAGCTCAGTACCGCAAATGCACTTGTGTTCATCTGAACAACCATCTCCCCATTTACTATTTAGCAAACAGTTGGAAAGAACAGGACCAAAAGCCTAAAAGATGGAAGGTGTAAAAGAAAGTCTCTTTTTTGCTCAGCCCTTTGGCAGGCGTGGTACTGAATTTGCATCTCCCTGAGTGGTGACTTCCAAAAGTCTCAGATAGCAAATGTGAGCTGAATATCAAGTGAAGAAAGAGATAATTCTGAGAGACTCTTTTTGTGTGTTGGAGCTGATGGATGATACCAAAGAGGCTGAGATTAACAGTGAAGAAAGGTCACAATCTTAATAAAAATAAAAATGAACTGAGAGCAAGGCTGCAAAATAAGTTCACCACATTAAACACACACACACAGAAAAATCTTTAGTATACTAAAAGGATATTTTGCAAAGTGTTCTCTTTGTCCTGAGTTCTGCCATTGTTCTTTCTGTTCCTCAGAAATTTGATGTGTCCATGGTCTAATTATTTCCTTGTTCACTGCTCATCTTTATCCTTTCTTAGGACTCTCCCTTACCATTTTTATACCTGCATCTGTACACCCAGAAATGACCGATACAGTTCTCCTTCAAGTATTGATGCTTTAGTCAGTCCTGCGTTTTGCATCCTCTCCACTCAAACTGATATACACCTGCCTGGGTTTCCTTGGTGACTGATAAATGCTGGAGCCCTGGTGGCACAGTGGTTAAGAGCTCAGGCCACTAACCAAAAGGTTGACAGTTCAAATCCACCAGCTGCTCCTTGGAAACCCTATGGGGCAGTTCTACTGTCATATAGGTTCACTATGAGTTGGAATCGACTCGACGGCAATGAGTTTGGGGTTTTTTTTTTTTGGTTTTGATAAATGTTAGTCTAGTCCCACAAGCAGCTGCAAATGTCACCATCGAGAAAAGCTTGATTAAAGCCCCAAAGAGGTGGAGACATCAAAGTGAAATAGAAAGCTGATAGAAGGAAGTTAAAAACAAAACCAGAAAACCCTAGCACTCAGCAGAATGCCTGGTAGAGTGGGAACTCGATGATAAAAGTTTGCTTAAGTGTTTGTTGAAAGTTTAAGGACCTTACTCACTACAAGCGAACTTATACTTTGTAGCTCAGACCCCTTCCCAAAGCTAGAATTCATGAATGAGGATTCAACAAAGATATTTCTACATTTTAAATTCAAATTTGCAGTTATTAAAGCCTAAAGTAATGGTGAGAATATGTTAAGAGTTCAAAGCACGACAAGAGTGAGCGCATCAAAAGTAAGAACGGCTGGAAATGATCACATGATGATCATATTTTTTCTTCTCAGACCATCTAATCCCCTTTAACTTTCACGGAGTTAGAGTACTTACAAACAAAATTCAGATTCAAAATATCTTTTAGAATATCTGTGTGCTTTCAGATATGTTTCTAGATGTCTTTTGTCATTCTCTGTCCTTATTCATTCATCTATAAGTCGGAAAGATAAAACAAAGCATAGATCAAGGAGGAAAAAAAATCGCAGTGAACTATACGGTCTTAGCATACTCATTACATCCACACTACTGGAGGGCCCAGGAGGCAGAGCAAAAATACTGGCAAGAGGGAAATTAGATCCAGTGCCCCAGGTCTCTGAATGAATTGCAGTACAACTTGGAAAGTTTGGGCTCTGTCTCATCTCTATTGTCTATTACAGCAGGCAGTCTAGTGTGTTAGTTAAGTACAGTAACTCAGATTCAAGTCTGCCTATACAGTATTTGAATCCTGCCTCTATTATTTGCTGTATTGGTCAAGTAATTTAACCTCTCCAAGCCTCCATTTTCTCATCGGTAAAGTGTTGTTGTTGTGTGCCACTAAGTCAATTCTGACTCATAGTGACCCTACATGACAGAGTAGAACAGCCTCATAGGGCTTCCTAGTGGTTAAGAGCTATGGCTACTGATCAAAAGGTCAGTAGTTCAAATCCACCAGCCGATCCTTGGAAACCCTACCGGGCAGTTCTACTCTGTGCTATAGGGTCGCTATTAATTGGAACTGACTCGATGGCGATGGTTTTTTTTAATCTTTACAAGAGCATATCGCCAGGTCTTTTCTTCTGCGTAGCCACTGGGTGGGTTCAGACCTGCCAACCTTTTGGTTAGCAGTCAAGCGCTTAACCGTTGTGCCACCAGGGCTTCTTCATCGATAAAACAGGGATTAAAAAAAAATACCCGTACCTTCTGTTCACAATATTCACAACAGCTAAAAGGGTAAATAATTCAAGTGTCCATCAACAGATGAATGGATAAACAAAATGAGGCACTGTCATAAAGAGAGATAAATTTCTGATACATGTTACGACATGGATGAATCTGGAAAACATGCCACGTCAAAGAAGCCAGAAACAAAAGGACAAATATTGTATAAGACCACTTAATAGAAATATTTAGAATAGGCAAATGCATACAGATGAGTTTATCAGTGGTTACCAGGGGCTAAGGAACCCTGGTGGATAGTGCAAATGATTAAACGCTCAGCTGGTAACTGAAAGGTGGGCAGATGGAACCCACTCAGCGGCTCTATGGGAGAAAGACCTGGTGATCTGCTCCCGTAAGATTACAGCTCCCATAAGAAACCTCTATGGAGTAGTTCTACTCTGTCACATGGAGTCACTATGGGTTGAAATTTATTCGATGGTACCTAACAATAAACAACATCACCACCAGAGGCTAGGTATAGGGGGAGATGGGGAGTTACTGCTTAAGGGGGTACTGAGTTTCTGTTTGAGGAGACAAAAAACTTGTAGAAACAGACAGTGGTGATGGATGCACAGCAGAGTGAATGTAATTTATGTCAGTGAACTGTACAGTTAAGGTGGTTAAAATGACAAATTTTTTGTTTTATGTATTTCACCACAGTAAACTTAAAAATAAAAACAAAATACCTATACCTTACAGGTTGTTATAAGGACTACATGAGATATTTCAAGTACAAGGCTGACTATCACGTATCAAACTACACTTAATAAATTTGTTAGTTATTAGCTATTACTGCCAAATTGGCTCAAAAAAATAAAGAATATCATTGGCAAGTATGGTGCCCCTTTAAAAAAATCACCTATATGAGACCAAATGGATAACAATTACTTTAAAACAAAGATGAGAATGTAAGGGGGCAGGGAAACTAGATTAATGGAAATGAAACAACCAGATGGAAATAATGATGAGAATGTTCATACATTGTGAGGAATGTAACCAATATCACTGAACAACTTGTGTAGACACTGTTGAATGGCAACCTAAACTGTTGTGTAAACCTTCACTGAAAACACAATAAAATATTATTTAAAGAATAAATAAATAAATGGCAGTTTCTATTTTCTATGCATATTACACTCTATAAATAGTATGCTCTTCAATAAAACAAAACAAACAAAAAAACCCAGAGATAATACCTTTCCAACTCCTCAAAGTACTACTTATAATCAATATTCTATACGCTATAGTCCATTCTTGAGAAAGATAATCACAACATTTGCTTTCAGAAAGATGGCTTGCCAAAATACAGATGCTCTGCATTGAACAAATCCAAAATGAAGAAAGAATGCAGTGGCAGCCTCTGCCTGCTGGATGCCTACCTAACAGCCATTTTCCTCTTTTATTCTGCTGCCAGAACTATTTTCTAGCCCCCTTTAGCGATGAGTTAAAATAGGTATAAGCTAGGCATAGTAATCTTTTAATTGCCATTGTCAGTGATTGATCCAGGGGTAGGCATGTGACCCCATTCTGCTCAGTGGAACCTGAGGGGATGTCTGCTTCTGGATAAGTCACTTGGCAAAAGCAAAATCATCCCTATCTGTAGGAAGAATTAGTAAGTTAGCAGTATCTATCATTTATCAAACGTGTAAGATTCTGGAGAAATGTTCCCAGTAAGTATAAAATTTCCAACCATTCTCATTAGTTTTGTCACAGTATGTTTCTAAAATTCAGGGGACAATAAGTAAGTTCTTAACTAAAGGGAAGTATCAAAGGCACTTCTCAAATTGACTCATACCTATGGTAGACACCTGTATGGATTAGTCATTTATTTGTAATGCTTTGGGAATTACACTGTACAGTTGATATGAATTCAAATGAAGAAAAGGAAAAGAGAGAGACATTAAAAATGGTTTCAAGTCTGAGTGATTAGGGTAATGGGAGTGTCACTGACTAAATCAGGAGAAGGGAATACAATTTGAGGAAATGCTGATGAGATCTGTTTCAAACAGGTTGAGTTCAACATGACTGAAGATAGCCCTGTGTAGATAGATGGTTTTTAGGCAGCTGGAGAAATGGGATAGAATGTCAATCCTTAAGGTATAGATTTGGGTATCACAGGCATAAAAATGGCAACTGAAATCAGGAGAATGAATAGACTCTAAAAAGGTGAGAGGAGAGTAAAGAAAGGGCAGAGAGATAATATCTAGGTCTCCTAAAACAATCTCAATTAGTTTTACTTGGTAGCTGTCTTGGTTATCTAGTGCTGTTATAACAGAAATACCACAAGTGGGTGGCTTTAACAAAGATAAATTTATTCTCTCACTGTCTAGGAGGCTAGAAGTCTGAATTCAGGGTGCCAGCTCCAGGGGAAGTCTTTCTCTCTTTGTTGGCTCTGGGGGAAGGCTCCTGCTATCAATCTTCCCTGGTTGAGGAGCTTCTCAGCACAGGGACCCCGTATCCAAAGGACGAGCTCTGCTCCCAGTGCTTCCTTCCTGGTAGTATGAGGTCCCCCGTCTCTCTGCTTGCTTCTCTCTTTTATATCTCAAAAGAGATTGATTTAAAATACAACCTAATCTTGTAGATTGAGTCCTGCCTCATTAACATAACTGCCAATAATCCCACCTGATGTAACATCACAGAGGTAGAATTTACAACACACAGGGAAATCACATCAGATGACAAAATGGTAGACAATCACACAATACTGAGAATCATGGCCTAGCCAAGTTGACACACACTTTGGGGGAACACAATTCAATCCATAACAGTAGCTCTACCATTTACAAGCTAGTTGTACCATCTGATAAATCATTTAATAGGTCTGAGTCTCATCTTACTCACCTATAAAAGAGAAAAAAGAATAACTACCAAATCATTGCGAGGAATAAATGATATCATGAATATAATGCCCTTAATACATGCCTAATATGTAAGTTCTTTTTTTAAGTAATATTTTATTGTGTTTTTGGTAAACATTTACACAGCAAATTAGGTTCCCATTTAACAATTTCTATACATACTGTTCAGTGACATTGGTTATATTTTTCACAATGTGTCAGCATTCTCATTATTTCCATTCTGTTTGTTCTGTTTCCATTAATCTAGCTTCCTTCCCCCTCCCCCTTTAATTTCTTGTCTTTACTGTAAATGTTCACTGTTTGGTCTCATACAGATGATTATTTAAAGGGGCACAGTACTCACAGGTGATATTATTTTATGAGTCAATCTGTTATTCAGCTGAAAGGTGACCTCTGAGAGTGGTTTCAGTTCCAAGTTTAAATGGTACCTCAGGGTGACAGTCTCGGGGGTTCCTCTAGTTTCTACTGGTCCAGTAAGTCTGGCCTTTTTAAGGAATCTTAATTTTGTTATACATTTTTCTCTCATTATATCTGGGACTGTGATGTAGTGAATTACTTAATATGGCCCTTTTAGCCATGCATGGTCTTGGAACTCCCACAATGATTAGGTGAGACTATGCAAATAAGGTATTTGTGGCCCACCAAGGGGACTTGCCAGCTTGCTAATAATGCAAATAAGGTGCATGGAGCACTTATGGGGGTGGACCATGCAAATAAGGTGTATGGAACCCCAAGGGGATTGGTCAGTTTTGCCATCCCGCTAGGCTTAAAATAAGCCAATCCCAGGGGCTGCAGGGGACCTCACTACCAACAAGAAAGAAGAGCTGGGAGTGGAGCACATCCTTTGGACCCAGGGTCCTTGCACTGAGAACCTCCTAGACCTAGGAGACAGAGAAAGAGAGCTGTAACAGCAAGATGGAGAGAACTAGTGGCAGAGAAATGGTGGCAGCAGAACCAGGAGACTGGTATAAGATGGTGCAGTGGGCTTCCCAGTCCACCGAGCAAGGCAGCTACAGTGGATGAGCCGATCCATGGAGCAAGAAAGCTGAGCACCTTTTGGCAGGAGGCTTCCTGGAAGAGTAGGGTGGCTCCAGGTACTTGTCAGCAGAGCTAGGCTTGGTGACCCACAGAGCTAGAGAGCTAAGCGCCTTCGGGCTGAGGCTTCCTGGCAGAGTGGTGTGCCTCTGGGCACTTATCAGTGGAGCTAAAGAGCTTTGTAACACTTGCTTCAGCAGGACAGAGGCTGATCAAGCCCAAGAGGCCCAAAAAACTAAGGGGCCAAGTGCCAAGGAGAGGCCTGCAGGCACGGCCGAGAAGCTGTCCTGACCGAAGAGCTATATCCAACAAGCTGTTCCTCATCCTAAATTGTAATCTGTTACTTCCCTAATAAACTCCATAACTGTTAGTATAGTCTGTGAGCTCTGTGTGACCACTGCAATGAATTATTGAACCCAGCAGAGGAATAGAGAGTGCCACGGAGGGGTGGCTGGTGTTGGAACCGGTGAAAAGGTTGGAGAGGGAGGTACGTTTAGCCTTCACCTCATAGGAATCAGCCTTGGGCTGTTCATGGTGATTCTCTCTCCTCCCCCTGAAGAGGGAAGAGGTCTGATGCTGCCGTCCCCATGCCATTTTTCTCAGGGACCATCTATTGCGTTGCTGGTCAGAATGGTTGGTATAGTAGCCGGGCACCATCTAGTTCTTCTGGCCTCAGGGCAAGTTCTTAAAAATATATATAAATATGTTTGAGGTCAGAAAGAGGAGGAAGAACCATGAAAAGGGAACTGAGAGAAAGTGTCAGGATCATTTACTGATTCATAAAAGAAATCATAGTACACTAAGTATCTACAATATACAAGGCACTAGGGTGGAATAGAGCCAAGATAGTGTAAAGTCATAATCAGTTTAGATCAACCAATATTTGTTGAACACTTTGTTATGTCAGGCATTATGATAAGCTTTCATTTACCTCATTTAAGGAATATAACTCAAGATAGAAGATTTTCAAAAAGATCTAGCAGGCAGAGTTTGCAGCAAGTTAAAATAAAGATTTAGAAAAGACAATTGAAGTAGGCAAAAAGGAAATTACTGATGATCTTTGAGAAAATGGTTTCAGTTAGCTAGAATGGGGTTGAGATAAGGTGTTGTTGTTAGCTGCTGTCGAGTGGGCCCACGGCTCATGGTGACGCTATGCACAATGGGATTGGACCATTGTGAGCTATAAGGTTTTTATTGGCTGATTTTTTTTTCGGAAGTAGATCACCAGGCCTTTCTTCCTAGTCTGTCTTAGTCTGGAAGCTCTGCTGAAACCTGTTCAACATCATAGCAACACACAAGCCTCTACTGGCAGATATGTGGTGGCTGTGCTTAAGAAAAACAGAGGAGAATGAAGGCAGGGGCAAAAATCTTACAGGTACACTAGAATAAAACAAAAGAAGCAGTAGAGTCAGGTTTTTGTAGATAAGAAGAGACTTGTGCTTGCCTGAAGGAAAAAGGGGAGGGGTCAGTAGAAGGAAGTGACAAGTACAGCCAATATTTTGTTATAAAAAAAAAAACTATAGAACAAAGCAGGAAATATCTATACACTTGAAAAAGAAAACATCTTCTGCATATATTAGTCTATGAATGTTGGGTAAGTGAATAAATATGTGAAAGAACAACTATTCAATGCCAAAGCCTTGAGAGACTTCGCATTATAAACAGACATGGGAACATTCAGACAGATTTTCCTTAATTATGATGTCCTCTCAAGATCTTAATAGACCAAACTTTTTTCTACAAGTGAAAATCCCTTTATCACAAATATCATTCCATAAAGGCTTTCCTCATAGCTGCACACAGTGTGTGCTGAGATCTCAGGGGAAGGTGAGTGGAACTGCTCTCTATTATCAATGATAATATCTTTAATATCACTACCCCATTTTATCTCAAAGGCCAATCAAACCTACCGGAAAACCAAACACCTACTCAGATGAATAAAAGAACACATCCAGGACCAGGAAAGGGATAGACAAAGTATCTGACACCCTTCTCATTCCTTTACTGAATTCCTTTCACTTACTCCTTCTTAGGAGCCCTGGTGGCACAGTAGTTAAGCGCTCAGTTGCTAACTGAAAGGTTGGTGGTTGGAACCCACCAGCTGCTCCATGGGAGAAAGATGTGGCAGTCTGCTTCTGTAAAGATTACAGCCTTGACTACAAGGCAGAAGGGGACAGGAAAGCTGGTGATAGGGAACCTCAGGTTGAGTAAGGACAGTGTTGACATGTAGTGGGGTTCTTAACCATTGTCATAGGGTAATATGTGTAGTGTTTAATGAGAAACTATTTTGTTCTGTAAACCTTCATCTAAAGTGACAATAGCAGCACAACTGGAAGAACGTAATCGACGGAACTGAATTGTACATGTAAAAAATTTTTGATCACCAAAAAAAAAAAAGGGGGTCCTCCAAGGCTGAGAAGGGTGCATGTTGACATGTCGTGGGGTTGTTAACCAATGTCATAAAACAATATGTGTACTGACTGTTTAAGGAGAAAATATTTGTTCTGTAAACCTTCACCTAAAGTACAATTAAAAAATAAAATAAAACAAACAAACAAAAAGAAAGATTACAGCCTTGGAAACCCTACGGGGCAGTTCTACTGTGTCCTGTAGGGTCACTATGAGTTGGAATCGACTTGACGGCAACAGGTTTGGTTTTTGGTTTTTTATTTCTTCACTAAAAAGAAGTGCGTGGCCCTTTTTCAACTTTAGTTTCTACAGAGTACTAATATGATTTAAATAAAAGATGTATTATAAACCTTAACCACCTGTGATGGTTAATTTTCTGTGTCAGTTGGGCTGCGCTATGGTGGCCAGATGTTCAAACACTAGCCTGGATGCTGTTATGAAGCAGTCACCACACCAGTTGTTGATTCTAACTCATGGCAACCCCACGTGTGTCAGAGTAAAACTGCACTCCATAGGGTTTTCAATGGCTGATTTTGTAGAAGTAGATCACCAGGACTTTCTTCCAAGACACCTCTGGGTGGACTTGAACTTCCAACTTTTGGGTTCGCAACCAAGTGCCTTAACCATTTGTACCACCCAGGGGCTCATATGAAGTAGTTATATGTAATTAATTCAGTTGGCCGTAAGTAAATTAAAGCACATTACCTTTCATAATGAGGACAGGCCTCATCAAATCAGTTGAAGGCTTTAAGATCAAAAAGGGAGTTTTCCCTAGAGTACAGTCTGCCTCAGCAGATAAACAGACATTTTGTCAGAACTCCTCCACTCTTAAGTGAGCTATGAGTTTTGGGACATAAGACTGCAGGAATCTCTAGCCTGTCACCTGACTTGTCAGCCCCCCACAATTGCGTAAGCCAATTCTTTAAAATCAATCAGAGAGCAACCAACCAATCTACTATCCTTCTCTCTTTCTCCAAAGCACTTCATAATGATTTCAAATTATATATACAATTATATATATTTCACAAAATTCCTTCTTTCCCTCCTCCCTCCTTCCCTCCCTTCTATCCTTCCCTTTCCTTCCTCCCTCCCTCCTTCCCTGTTTACTTTCTGGTTCTGTTTCTCTAGAGAACCCTTCTTAAAATTGCAGACCCTCCCCCTAATGCCTATCCTTTCTCTGCTTTGTCGTACTCCCCACAGCATTCATCACTCTCCTAGTTAGCTAGTGCTGCTGTAACAGAAATACCACAAGTGAGTGGTTTCAACAAACAGAAATAGATTTTCTCACATTTTTTGATTTTTTGTCTCCTTCATCTTTTGTTCCTTGGCTCCTCGGTGACCTTCATGGGACATCTATCTTCCTCCGTGCATCCTAGCTTGTCTTGGTACTGAATCTGCTTTTTTTACATCTCAAAAGTGATTAAGTTTAAGACACGCCCTACACTGATATGGCCTCACTGACATAACAAAGAAAACCCTATTCCTAAACAGGATAACAGCCACAGATAGAGGGGTGCAGTGGCTAAGCCTTCAGCTGCTAACCAAAAGGTCGGCAGTTCAAACCCACCGGCCTCAGGAGAATAAAAATGTGGCAGTCTGCTTCTGTAAAGATTTACAGCCTTGGAAACCCTATGGGACAGTTCTACTCTGTCCTATAAGGTTGCTACAAGTTGGAACCGGCTTGACCATGTATTTTGAGGGGATACAATTCAATCCATGACAATCACCTTCCAATACACTATGTACTTTTTCTAATTTGTTTATTTTCTGTATACCCTCTCTAACATGTAAACTCTATCAGAGCGGGTGTTTAGTCTGTTTTGTTCAAGGTTGCATCTCCTTTGCCTGAAGTAATATTTGACAGATGGTAGGTACACAAAAAATAATTGCTGAAGGACTGAATACATCAATCAATTCAACTACAACAAAACAATGTCAAGTTCACATAAAGTTTCTTTTACACTGACCTTTATCGGCATGTAAGATTTGTTGATGTTACTTTACAAATTTCAGATTATGTCTTATGAATTGGTTTATCTTAATTAGGTTGTAACTTTCTGGAAGATGGTCTCTACATATTATTTCTTAATTATTTCTTTATTGCTCTCATATTTAAAATGTTAACTTATAACTTGAATAATAACATCTCTTTTTGTTCCTGGTCCTACTCTTCCATTTGCTGCCTAATGCCAACCTGACTTTGCTGAAGAAGGTCTGGCACTGGTTCAGCTAAGTCATTGTTTACATTACTTTGTTATGAAGTGATTGAATGGACTACGGTTTTAAGTTGTTGAAATAGCAAGCAGTGTTTTTCAAAAGAAATTCTTTTATGAGTTCCAATGCAATAAAACAGTTCCGTGATTCAACTGGCTGAATTCCATTTCATTCACATAAAGGGAAGTTCCACTAAAGAAAACTTTAGCAGCCAACTGGGCTCTGAAGCGAGCTTACTTCTCTTTTATTTTTGCTCTCCAGAAATTTCACATTTGGTCATATTTCTATACTGAGTACTAAAGTCCTCAAAGGTCCTAGGGAATAAAGACATGGGCTGTTTGGACTAAACCTGTTGCCAAACCCATTGCTGTGGAATCGATTCCAACTCATAGAGACCCTAAAGGACAGAGTAGAACTGCCCCATAGGGTTTCCAAGAAGCGGCCGACATTTTGGTTAGCAGATGAGCTCTTAACCACTGTACCACCAGGGCTCCTGTTTGGACAAGGGTGACTACAAAATATATTAACCAGAAAGAAGCCTTCACCATTTGGTCTTGAATTATTAATTGCCTCTTTCTAGACTTCTTGTCATGAAATTTGATTATTTCTTCATAATCCAGTTCAGGAAAATTACCATAATTTATGTTTACAAGTGTGAAACTCTCTAAATATTCTTCAACAAATTTGCTTGGTTGAAATGTTCTCTAAAAAAGAATGTAATCTGAAATTAAGACAAAATTAAAATGAGTATCTGATAAATATCATCTGCACTGTTTTAAGGTTTTTAATTTTTCAATATCATGTGAGTACAACTTGTATTTCAATTTGTTTTAAATTGTGGCATTTTTAGTAGTTTGTTCAGACAATGTTCTCTAATCTTGATGTATAATATCTTTAGGAATATTTATTGTGCTTACAGGAATGTCAAGAATTTCCATTAAACCATAACCATTGCCCTCGAGTCAATGCTGACTCATAGTGACCCTATAGGACAGAGTAGAACTGCCCTGTAAGGTTTCCAAGGCTGTAATCTTTACAGGAGCAGACTGCCACATCTTTCTCCCTCAGGGAGGCTGGTGGGTTCAAACCGCCAACCTTTCAGTTAGTATCTGGGTGCTTAACTGCTGCGCCATGACTCCAGAATTTCCATTAGATATTAGAAAATCATGGCCATTTCCTCCTTATTTTTAGTTGACATGAGAGGCATATGACAAACTAGAAAGAACATGACACCTGAAGCTAGGAAGACGTGTGTTTAAACCCTACCCTGCTACTTACTAGTCTGATCTTCAGCCTGCTACTTGGAAAAGCAACCATGGTTAAGACAGTGGGGGTTTGATTATAGCAGAATTGCGTTCAAATCCCAGGTCTGTTCCTAACTAGCCATATGACCATGGGCAAGTTTCAAAACTCTCCAAGGTTCTGTTTCCTCATCTGTAAAATGGACATAATAAACATATATGACCCATAAGGTTGTTAACTGTGAGGAGTCAATAAGATAGTGCATATAAAGTGCTCAACAGGTGCCTGACACAGAATAAGCATTTGATAAACTTTAGTCATTACTACTAATAAATGAAATAATTAATATGATAATCTATGTAGAGAATACATATAAATTATAAAGTATTTAACTATTAATTTTTTAATACCCTATATATGTCAAAAATTGGGCTCAGCTGCAATTCAATTTTTCTTCTCCTGCTGCTCTGCATATAATAATAAGAACATTCATTACTTTACTAGAATTAAGGATTATATTAGTCTTCTTCCTTGACTGATGCTTAAATTTTGCTATGGGAATTACTTTTAAGATATTTTCACCATGTACATCATGTACTCATAGAATAATGAAGATTGTATAAAGGACCCTGTGTCAGTGCTTGAACAGGATTTTGATTATTCTCTTTTTTATTTATCAATAACTTTAATTATATTAATATTTTGTCTAAATGTTTCATCTTGACTTATTTTATCCTTAAATGTTGTAAATAGATGTGAATTTTTTTCATAATTTTTTTACCCATACATATTTCCCTCAAGTCCTGGAGTCTAAAATTAGTGTCGATTTGTCCTTACGTTTATTTAGTGACACTAAATTTCATTTCAAAAATATTATTACTTATGCCCAGAACAACCAAGCCACAATGGTAAATTCCATCTTCAAAAGGTAATTATTTTCCATATTTTACTTTAAACTTAAGCATTTGATTATAAGCTAGATAAAGTATACTTAACTTTAAACTTTTGTCTTCAGATTTTGTTCTAGATCGGCTCTTTCAAATAGAATGTCCCATGATGATGTAAATAGTTTATATCTGTGCTGTCCAATATGGTCGCCACCAACCACATATGGCTATTAAGTACTTCAAATGTGCCTAGTGCAACTGAGGAACTGAATTTGTAATTTAAATTTTAATTAATTTAAATTTAAATAGCTACACGGCCAGCAGCTACCATATTATATAGCACAGTTCTAGACAGTCAAATAAACATGGGTAATTATGTTGAAATTGAATAACGATTCTCAGAACTAAACTATCTAGATTGTATCATTGCCTCAGGAGTTGCTGACACATCTCTTGACTAATTGTGCAAGAAGTATTGAGATTCACGGCGCTACTTTGCCACTTTATGAATCAACTTCCTCCTCCCCCTAAGATCACTGGCAGCATCATATGGAATCACTTGTAAAACAAAAAGCAAAAATCTAAACTCTAATCAGAAGTCTGTGACCTTAGGCTCCCCTGGGAATCCCACTGTTCTTGTTGGCCTAACATCTGAGGAACGACTGACTGCGTTGCCCTCTGTGCCCATCCTTTCTATCCAACACTTTCTCTTAGACTAGTCACATTTAGTTAGCGCCATGCCTTGTTGCCCTTGTTTTAAACAGGAATGAAAGAGAATTTGGAAACAGGAAATGTTGCATTCAGTTATCTCAAAGCAAAGGGGAGGGAGAGAGTGTGTGTATATGTGTGTGTTTTCTCAGGGTCTAGGGGAACAGCTGTAGCTACCCTTTCTATCCTCCTGCTATTAGACAAATTTCCAAGTACTTGATAGTAGAATCCCACCACTGGCTATGTAACAATTCCCTCCCTGAACTTTTAATGAAGCTCAGAGAGATTGTTCCTTAAAAAAAGAGTTCTAAATGCTAAACTCTCTCCCCAAAGAAATGGTATGCTATTACTCAAACACTACAAATACTAGGTTGCATACATGTTATTAGGAGGGCCCAGTCCCTGAAGAAGGACATCATGCTTGGTAAAACAGCGGGTCAGCTAAAAAGAGGAAGGCCCTCAATGAGGTGGGCTGACACAGTGGCTGCAACAAAGGGCTCAAGCATAACAATTGTGAGGATGGCACAGGACTGGGCAGTGTTTCCTTCTGTTGTATATAGGGTCACTACAAGTCAGTCAGAACCGACTCGATGGCACCTAACAACAACAACATACTGCTTCAATGAGTAGTTTCAAGACCTGTTGCCAACTGCACTGTCTGCGTAGTAAAAAAAAGTGTTTGGCACTATAACGACGGATGCTGGTATTTGATCCTGATAACTGCTTAAAACAGGTTACTGGGATCAAGTTTGGCCCCCTTTTACACTTTCTTTTTCTTTTTAAATTGTGCTTTAGGTGAAAGTTTACAGAGCAAATTAGTCTCCCATTCAATAATTTATACACAAAGTGTTCCTTGGCACTGGTTGTAATCCCTGCAATGTGTCAGCACTCTCCCCATTTCCACCCTGAGTTCCCTGCTCCCATTCATCCAGTTCTCCCACCCCTTCCTGCCTTCTAATCTTTGCTTTTAGGCAAATGTTGCCCTTTTGGTCTCCTATAGTTGATTGTTCTAAGAAGCACCTTCCTCACGGGTGTTGTTTATTTTATAGGACTGTCTATTACTTGGCTGAAAGATGGTCTCCAGGAGGGGCTTCAGATCTCAGTTAGAATGGTGACTAAGGGCCATAGTCTCCAGGGTTCCTCCAGTCTCTATCAGACCAGTAAGTCTGGTCTTTTTTATGAATTTGGATTTTGTTCTACATTTTTCTCAGCTCTGTTCAGGACCCTCTATTGTCATCCTGGTCAGAGCAGTTTAGCTCCCTTTTACATTTAAAAAATAACAACAACATTAAAGTATACATTTATATAAAGTGCTTTCACATACTTAATCACATTCAATTATTTTAACATCCTTGTAAGATAAGAAGATCCGTTATTATATTCTGGCTTCTTACGAGTGGCAGAGTTAGAACCTGAATCCAGGCCATCTGATTCCAAGTTTAGCACTCTTTCCAGTATACCAATACTTCTACATGAAAAGAGCGCTCGCCATAAACAGCTCTGTGAAAAAGTGGACACTGTAGAAAAATTGTCTGATCTACTTCTTGGTGATATTTTGATGGTCTTAATTAACTAAGCTCTCAAATTTAGTCCCTGAAGCTTTTTGTTTTCTCTCTTTGGATTATATTGCTTTACATGCTGACATTCTAGGGTAGATTTTATAAAAACAAAAATATCGACATCCTAAATTCTCAGAAGTATATCCAAGTTATACCTATGATTTGTTGTCTCTTTATTTCCATTTTATTTCTTGAAATAACCCCTCCCCTGTGGTGGTTTTCTTTATCCTCCTCCTGGCCGTGTGTGCGTGTGATAGAAAATTATCTACATTTACTAGCTGTAGCTCAAAACCTGAGATTTTTCTGTTCCCCTGCTTATGTCCTTTTCTTATTCTTTCCTCCCAAACGTAATACCCCACAACCTCATAACTAGCTGTGGATCTTTATAAGATGTTGTCATGGATTGAATTGTGTCCCCCAAAAATATATATGTCAATCTGATTAGGCCATGATTCCAAGTATTGTGTGACTGTCCACCATTTTGTCATCTCATGTAATTTTCCTATGTGTTGTAAATCCTATCTCTACGATGTTAATGAGACGGGATTAGCTGAAGTTATGTTAATGAGGCAGGGCTCAATCTACAAAATTAGATTGTGTTTTAAGTCAATCTCTTCTGAGATATAAAAAGAGAAGGGAGCAGAGAGACAGGGGGACCTCATACCACCAAGAAAAAAGAGCCAGGAGAATAATGCATTCTTTGGACCTGGAGTCCCTGTGCTGAGAAGCTCCTCAACTGGGGAAGAATGATGATAAGGACTTTCCCCCAGAGCCAACAGAAAGAGAAAGCCTTCCCCTGGGGCCAGCACCCTGAATTTAGACTTCTAGCCTCCTAGATTGTGAAAGAATAAATGTCTCTTTGTTAAAGCCATTCACTTGTGGTATTTCTGTTATAGCAGCACTAGATAACTAAGACAGATGTTTTATAAAAACTTGGTTTTCACATTTGATAACCTATGTCTAGACTTTTCTGAAATGTGAAATATTTGCATCTCTAAACATATAAATAAGGCAAGTTCTTCATAGGCTAAGAAGCTTCATAAAGGTAATCAATTTAAATCTGTGTCTTAGACAAAAAAAATCACTGGACTTGGGGAGTACCCTTAAACTGTTAAAACAGTGATATTAAATCTGTTCCAATCTGTTTCTTATTTTTCTTGGAGTTCACAAACACAAAAAAAGACAACATAAAAATTATTGATAGTTTTGCTTGGATAGATTTCTATGATCTATTTAATATAATCTATTAAGTGTTTATATTTACCCTTCTATTATACTGTTCCTAGCTATATATATATACATATATTAACATATGTACATAGTTTCACCACATTTGCTTGGTAATGTGGGTAGATCTTTTCTCCTATTATAGGAGAGAGCATAAAGGAAGGATTAAAAGAACAGGACAGAAAGGAGTCAAGAATGTATAAACCATATAGTGAAGATACCCTTAATAGGTTCTGAATTTGGAGTTTTAGGGCAGTGGAAAACTAATTGCATTCATAAGACATTTTACAACTACATTATGTCCTCAATATAACCATAAAAAAATAGCTACCAGCTATAGCTACAGAATTTGTGTAGAGATAACCACAGATTGTCTATAGCCTTACTTTTTCTTACTAATGCTTCATGGATATTCATGCAGAAACATGTTAAATACAATTAATGAACTATGCCCAGGAAAAGGTTGTATAGGCCTTTTCTTCAAAAGTAATACAATAAAACTATAAATGCTTTGTCTCAGTAAAAGCAGAGACTAAAAAAACTCACAAATAATTTTGTTAAAAGGATCTTCACTATGAAGTAAGGCAAACTCTTGCTAGCCTGAAACGCGGCCCTGAACCTTTCCCCACAGGAATTCTACAAGGTCAACTAAACGGTTGGTTCAAGGAAAAAAGGAAATGGCGTCAGATCTATACAGAGATATTTGTCTTAGTTATCTAGTGTTGCTATAACAGAAATACCACAAATGGGTGTCTTTAATAAACAAAAATTTATTTTCTCACAGTTTAGGAGGCTAGAAGTCCAAATTCAGGGTGCCAGCTCTAGGGGAAGGCTTTCTTTCTCTGTAAACTCTGGAGGAAGGTCCCTACTTCTGAGCTTCTGCTCCTGGGCAGTCTTCATATGGCTTGGCATCTCTCTTCCCCCCATCTCTGCTTCTCTTGCTTGCTTATTTAATTTCTTTTATATCTCAAAAGAAATTGATTTAAGACACTCCCTACACTAGTGCTGTCTCATTAACATAACAAAGACAACCCATTCTCAAATGGGATTATAACCACAGGCATAGAAGTTAGGATTTACAACACATATTTTTGGGAGACACAATTCAATCTGTAAGAATATTATAAGAAAAAAAAAAAAAGAAATAGGGACAAGAAATGGCAGGTGAAGAACTCTTTTCAGGAAAAAAAAAAAGAGGTCATATAGCAGATGAAAGTTGTGTCAGAACATACTGCCAATAAATTAAGAAAACAAAACTCAATGAAATAATTACTATATGAAACAAGAACTCATAGCAGGGATACAAGAGTTAATATAAGATATGGAAAGCCAAAAAAAGGGAATGAAACATGAGTTGGCAAAGGCCAAGAGAAATAAAAATAAAATCATTACCAAAATGAAGACTGTACTAAAAGCAGCACAGAGAACAACCGATAATATTGACAGCACGCTAAAGAATATGGAGTGTAGAATTTAGAAAAGTAAGCAAAATGAAAAGGCTCTGGACAAAGTTAAAAAAAAAAAAGAAGACGAATTAGAGAGAAAATTATATATATGAAAGATGGACATATTCATAATGAATATCCCTAAAGAAGAGAATGGAAATATAACAAAACACAAAAATTTAATATAATTCAAGAAAATTTTCCAGATATAAGAAAAAGACTTGATGCTGCAGATTGAAAGGACAGAAAGTATCCCAAGAAAAAGGTCACAGATTAAACACTGAGACAAATTCTAATTAAGTTACTGGATTCCAAAGATTAATAAAAAAAATTCTTTCGGCACCTAGGCAAAAAATCCTCAAGAATAAGTCTGAGAATATTTGTAACTTGAAGACTATCATAATTCCAATATTCTTCTGCTTAAATTACTGGTTAAGAAAATTAATATGTACCATCAAAATGACATTCTAAGCATGTATTATTTATTTCATTTAAGAAACCTTAGATTAAAATTATGATTATAGAAAATTAAAACAGATGAGTTGAATAAAATTATAAAACCTAAGTGACTCCCCAGCATTAAGGATTTAAAAATTTATGAAACCTAGTACTGTAATTTATAATTTAACATTCATTAAGACTATTTGAAAGTCTATAGAAGAAATACAGGTAAATTATATAAACAATTGTGATTTTAAAAATGAACAATGCCATAATTTAGATTATAATAATTTCCATAATGTTTCTATAACTTACAACTAGCAATGCCTTGGACCATTACAATAAAAGTAAGATATTCTTCTTGGGGTAGGGAAGGGGATAGTGGTGAGAGAATAGCTTCTTAAAATGGCTTATTTATTAAAGGTTTATTATTAACATTCAGTTCAATAAGTACTAAAATCTACAAATGTTTTATAATCCAATCATTCACAAAACCCATAAGATAGCTTATGTTAGCTTGGTTTTACAAATGAAGAAATGAAAGCAAAGCTAAACAAAACTAATTGCCCAAAGTCGCATATTGAATCAACACAAACGGGAAAGTATCATTTCTACTATGATTTTTTTGTTTGTCTCTAACAGCTTTTGTCACCACTTTGCACTCTTACATTATTTTTGGCTACTGGGTAACACTGATCTCAGCCAGAGGCCTGCAGTATCATGCTCTAGCACAACAAAATCATGGGAGTGCTGAAAGACTGTAGAGGAAAAAAATACATTTGGGGAAACACAACAGATGTGAACCCCATCAATCAAAAGTGCTTATCTGCTGAGGCTCTGTATTCTGCTGGGCCTTGTGGTAAAATCTGGCATGAAAATAAAACCGACAAACAATTCCTATCCTTAGAGTGGAAAAAATGCACAAAAGAGGCTAAAAACCCATGGGGGGAAAAAGTTAAAAACAAAGTAAATGAAATATTTTTTAAATGGTAGTTTAAAACTAGTAGGTAAATAGGTAGCCAAACAACTTGGGATAATGTTGGAGCCTAATAGGAAGGTCAGGCAAAAAAGAGTTTTTAGCTGTATTACAGACTTCACCTAGAACTGGGATCCTCTTATATTTAAAAAGTTATTGTTAATAGTAACCCATTATAAACAACTCAGAAAAGGAGGGTGAGAATGGTTGCACAACTCAAAGAATGTAATCAGTGTCATTGAATTGTACATACAGAAATTGTTGAACTGGTGTATATTCTGCTATGTATATCCTCAATAACAA
The DNA here is from genome assembly GCA_030035585.1 of Dugong dugon. Classification (NCBI taxonomy): domain Eukaryota; kingdom Metazoa; phylum Chordata; class Mammalia; order Sirenia; family Dugongidae; genus Dugong; species Dugong dugon. The sequence goes on from CM057476.1 coordinate 15,657,250, forward strand.
CAAAAATAAAATAAATTATTTAAAAAAATAGTAACCCATTACCAGCTTGTATTAGTTACCTCAACAGTAGAATTTTTACACAACAGAAATGACTAAACCATCCAGTAATCTGAAACCAAAAATTTAAGGAAATGAAAAACAAAACTTTTATATTAAAAGACACCCAGAGCAACTTATGAAGAAAACAAACTAGAATAATTATGGCTCTATCTCATTTGATGACTCAGCCACAAGTGTTATTTACCATCATTGCCCTTGAAGTTATCTTTTGCCATTTTGCAATGAATTTGTTAAAACTTTCTCCTTGCCATGCCTCCAATCCTGCCTGCCTTTCTCCAGGAGTAGTAAGACTGCCCCTGGAGAAACAAAGCCTAAGAAGGAAGTTCTAGCCCTTCTGAGCCCACAAAATGCAAATCTTTTATCAGTGACATTTTAATTTCCCTCACAGTACACAACATCTGTATATCTTCTAGAGCAGTAACTGCATACTTGCCTAGGATTTCCTGAATTTAACGTTACAGGAAGTCTCCAATTTGCAAAAGGATTGGGTTCCAAATGTCCACTTCCAAGTAAAGTAACAGAATGTGTTTTTATTCATAAATCAATTTTACATACATAGATTTTAGGTTTTCTAATCAGTTCACAGATTATCAACCATAATGCAAAGTCAACATCTTATTTTACATTTTTAAATATTTTAAATAATATTTTATTGTGCTTTTGGTGAAAGTTTACACAGCAAATAAGTTCCCATTCAACAATTTCTATACATATAATTCAGTTACATTTTTCACAATGTGTCAGCATTCTCATTATTTCCATTATGGTTTTTCTGTTTCCATTACTCTAGCTTCCCTGCCCCCTTACCTTCTCGTCTTTGTTTTCGGGTAAATGTCGACCATTTGGTCTCATGTAGGTGATTACTTAAAGGAGCATAGGACTCATGGGTGACACTGTAGAGACTTGAGGATATTCTGAACTGTACTTTTGGATTACTTGAGGACTTTAGAGGCTAACATTGGTTCTTCATTATATCTAATTTCATTTTAAAACATATGGCTTTTCTTTCAGCATACAATACATCATTAGCACTAAAACCACGAAATATCAGTGTTGAAAAATACTTCAGTGATCATATTCCATCTGAACTTAATCTGGAGATGGAGAAACTGAGACTCAGGTAGATGGAATAACTTGACAAATTTATCCAATCGATTAGTTCTGGAGCTGAAACTCCATCCTAATTTTCATCCAGTGTCATTTATTTTTGCTCAGAAATAAAGAAAACATTACTAGGACCACTTTATCAGTGTGATTCAGTAATACCTAGTAAAGTTGAGGATGTGCATGCCCCATGACTCCCACATGGGCACATGAATGTTCATTAAGACATTGCTTATAACAGCAAACAATTAGAAGCCACATAAACATCCATCAATAGGGAAAAGGATAATTGCAATATAATCACATGATGTAATGCTATACAGTAGTTTAAATCAATGAACTTGATCTAAATTTATCAGCATAGGTAACTCACAAATATAATGAAGGAAAAATCAAGTTGAAGATTCAGATGTAGGATATATTGAAATTTATGTAAATTTAACACAAAAATACTATACATTATTTGTAGAAGCACATATATAATAAGGGTACAAATGGGAAAGGAAAGGATACACACCAACTTGAGGAGAGTGGATGGAGCTGAAGTGGGATGGAAAGAAATGAGACTGGGAAGGGGTACAAAGGAGACTTCAACTATATCTGTAATGTTCTATTTCTTTAAAAAAATAATTTTGAGAAGTAGATGCACGGATGTTAGTTATAAATATACATGTTTGAAATCTTTTGCTAATTTTTTTTTAAAAAGTAAAATCACCTCCCTCCCAAAAAAGAGGAGGATCTAAAAAGAGGAAGAGATGAGAATTGAACAATTATTTGACGTAATTATGAGAGTCTTGGGAAAGAGAGAATATATATGCATATGAGAAAAAAAATTTATTTGGGGTAAAATTAAGTAAATCATAATATAAAGGACAAAGGAAAACTGATGGCAGAAGTAGTAAATAAAGGAGATAGTGAATCTGGGATCAGATAGTTCCAAGCTCACCATGAAGTGGTGGTATTGACCTAAGACAGTTTGGTTGCTATTGGGATATTTTTAGGATGGGGAGAAGAGAAGAGAGGTATTAATGAGATACTGATGGTCAAAGGCATAAGCAAAAATTGCAAGAGGGACAGGATGAAGTATCATGTATTTGTGGTTTAGAGACTGTCTCTAAGTAATTGATTCCTTAGATCTCTCCTCAGTTTACTCCCAATGATAATGGGTGATTCTGCCTTCTTCTTAACACTTGCATGTGCAGTGTCAGATTTTAAAATGTTCAATTACATCTAGAAAAAAAAAGGCTCACTGATCATGGATTTGTCAACGTAAATCTTATCTTTTAACTTCCCTTTACCTATAGCATACCTGGTACTCGTAAGAGTCTGGTTAAATGCATTTTACTTGCTGCCTCAGAATTTTATGTTTATTACTAATATTTCTTTTAAGGAAATGGGGAAAAAATGCTTCCTTGTCCAAAACAAAAATAGAAAACAGAAAAAGCATCTACTCATTTGGCATAAATTATTTCCTCTGGTCTTATTCAAAAAAGAGATACGATAGTAAAAACAGACATATTCTGCCTCTAAGACTGTGGGAGAAAGAGACTCCCTAGGCCTCCTCAGGCAGCCACCCTTGAAACTGACAACTTGCTGCTTTGGTCTTGCCAAACCCAAATCAACAACCTCCCAGCCAGGAGAGAGGAACCTTGTCCACAGCGATGCTTACTGCTCCGAGGCCTGCAGCCACCACAGTCCTTCCTTCCTCTAACACAAACTCCATCAGCCATTCCCTGCCTCAAGCCCATCAGTGGCTCACCATGGCTCTGAGTATTGTGTCTAAATCCCTTGTCATGCCTCCCCTCTCCTCCCCAAGCCTGCCATCAGGCATGTGTAGGCCTCTCCTGCTTCTTCACCCACTACACCCTTCCCTCAATGTACCCCACACCCTATTCCTGCCCAAACACCTAGAGTCCCTGGGCCACTCCAGGATGCTACACATCTTGTACATATCCCTGTTTCTGCTATTTTCTCTTCTGAAAATGCCCTTCACTCCTCTACCACTGAGCACTCAAGACTGGTTGTGGAGGGTAAGGGAGGGTCTCCTGAAGGGATCCCTCTGGTATAGAGGCATATTATTCCATAACTATATTTTTCTGATGGCTGCTCTTTGCCAACTAGCTTATTAGCTCAGTGGGCCAGGACGAATGCTGCTATGTTCACCTTTATATCCCATCACCTTCACGGGGCCTGACAATGGGCCATCAATAGATACATGATCTTTTTTTTTTTCAATGAAGTATTTCAAGATACTGAAAAGCATGGGCCAAAATAAACACTCGTGTACCCACCATTTACATTTCTTTACTTCAGATCTTTGATAGTTTAAAAAAAAAAAAATTAAAGCAAGCAGTATATATATAGCTGGGGTAGGAGTACTCGTGGGCCCTCCTCCCCAACCCCATTCCTCTTTACTCCTTCCATCTTCAGAGGCAACACTGTGCTGGAACTGGTGTTGTCATTCTCATGTATGCTTGATCATTTACTATCTATGTAACTGTCTGTAAAACTGGTTTTGTGTGTTTTTAGGCTTTATGTAAAAAGCATAAAAGTGAAAAGTATTTTTTCATTCAACATTATGTTTTTAAGGCGTATGCATGTTAATACATGTAGCTCATTCATTTTAACTGCTCTATAATGTTCTGATATACGAAGTACCACAATTTATGTAACCATTGTCTTGCTGATAGAAATTTAGCTTCTATTTTTCACTATTATGATGCTTTAATTAAAAAAATATAACTGGTCTAAAGATCAGAAATATAAGCTTTAGAAATTTAAAAAAATTCTAAAACTACGATATATTCATTTTAAGAACCACTCTGGCTTGTTCAAGTGCCACCCAGGGATGTGTTTGATAACCTGTTTATGGACACATACATAATACTGAAACTAAGTCACTAATTCCGTCTTTGTTACATGGTAACATTTTCCATGGTCTCAAATATTTATTCCAAAATTCCTTGGCCCAGACATCATCTTAAAAATGGAACTGTACTATTAACGTGCTTCTAAGTTGAAGTTTGGTTACCAAGGATAAATGGAAACACAAAATATTAATATACCAACCAACATTTCCCAACCTAGAAGTGTATAAGATATACTGTACAGTACTGCCGACCTTGAAACCCTTTTAAATAAAGATATGCACAATGATAGTTCTATAAATTCTTAATATCCTGAATGGTAAAAACTAGTAGTAAACGTTAGAACTACTGTATTTATTTTTTGCTAATTCTCGACAAAGCTTTGCCCAGTAATAAAACTTTGCATAAAACACACTTTATCATTGTACATACTTATTTATAATGTACTTTATTATAGCGTGCAAGAAGTAATTTTTGAACAATAATTAGAATTATAAGTGAAATTGTGATTTAAACCAGAAAATTCAAATACATTAGAGTGAGTTTCCCTTGCTACATTTCAGAGGTCACTATTCATTTCTGACCAAAAATGAAAATGCTAGCAGGCTCCAAGTTTGAATAAATTTAGGAAATGATGGATACAGTAGACTTCTCTTAGTTATCACAGGAGATACCTCATCATATTAAAGGGTCTGAGCAGTCCCACAGAAAATAAGCCAATCCAAACTTTTCCAAAATTATTTTAAGAAAGACCTGCTTTTTCTGTGGTACATCTTCTTAAATACAATATATATTCAATGAACATTTTAAAAAATGTAGTCAGAATTATTTTCTTAGGATAAATTTCTATAAACTGAACTGATGTGTCAAAAGATATGGAGTAATTTACGGTACGTAAAATTATTATGATCTACATGTTTTCATTAAAAAGAAAGCTTAATATTTTTCCATTTAATGATTAACAATTTATAATCTCTTTTGATCACGTCTTGTGAAATACAGGACTACAGATCTAGTGAAATCTAGTGCTCTTATAACGGTTTATTACTTATATATGTTTTGAAAACTAAATTTAATGAGTTATTTTAACTATCACTTCTTGAAGGTGACACAGCTAGCACATGAATTATGAAACAAGACAGCATACTGGGAATCCTGGCACTCCCAACAGGAGACTGCATACTCTTTTCTGTACCCTCTGTTAAAATATGCATTTTTTGTCTAATGAATGAGAGATCTGTTTTGGGATAACTCCAACAATAAACAGCGTTTTGCTAACATTTTATATACACTTCGTTTCCCATACTTGCTTATCAACCCATCCCCCCACAATTTTTTGGAACTCCAACACAAATAAGTTTATCAGCTTATAGTCATAACTAACATTTTACAAACATAATAATTAGTGATAATCAGTTATGACTGACTGGGGACATGCTGGCCAACCATGCCAGAATATAAGCTCACTGAGACAAGGGCTAAGTTTTATTATTTAAAAGAAAGAGAGAGAGAGAGAGACTTCTGGTTAGCACAGTGCTTTATACACAGTAAGTGTTTAAACAATGTTGTTAAACTAAATTAACGGGGCCCTTACTCTGCTAGGGGTGTTCATGAAAAAAGAGACCTCTGAGCTGGAATATCTTAGAGTCAGAGTAGATGAATTGAAAATGAATCACACTGCTATTTATAATGATAATTACAGCATGGTTTGTAATAGAAAACATTTGGAAACAACCCAAATGTCCATCAAAAAAGGAACCGGTACAATTATACACTTGACTGCTGTGTAGCTAATACGAGAAGCAGATCTATAGGAAAGATGTCCTAGAGTATTGTTAAGTAAATAGTAATACGCGTAGTGTGATTACATTTTAAAATAGCATTAATAATAGGAATCTTACAGAAGATAAAGAAAAAATCAGAAGAATATGCCTCAAAGTGTTCACAGTAGCTGTATCTGTAGAAGGAAAGGTCGGGATGATTGGTAACTTTTATTTCACTGGAGACATCTACGTTCTGTATTGCACATTACTGTATTATTTAAACTTTTAGTACAAGCAAGTATTTTTTAATAAAAAATAATCATTTTAAATAAGGAAATGAGTAATTTTGCCTTTGTCCCATAATTAAATATATGCTGCTACAATCAATTTAGATTACAAAATATTTCAAAAAAGAAATGAAGTAAAATTCAAGAGAAACCATTCTTCTACCATTACCTATATTTTTGCCAAGTAAATAATTTCTATTTTCTTTGCTGTCTCATTTATTTAGCTGATTGGAGACGGCAATCCTGCTCTAGAAGGACCCTATGATATGTCTAATTGTTAAAAAAGAAGATAATATGTGTAAAAAGAAAATAGGATGGAAGAAAAGATCCCATTAACAATTGTACTGCCACCACTACCCGTAATAACAAAAATCCAGGAATAATTTAATAGCAGCAATGTACAGGACCTAGTAGAAAAAAAATCATAAAATGCTACTAAGAGATATAATAGAAAATTTGAATAAATAGACACATCCTGTCCTTTAATGATAAGACTCAATATTGAAAAGATATTCTTTCTCCTTAAATTAATCTACATATTACATGAAATTCCAATAGATTTCATTTTAAACTCTTTAAAATTTCATTTACAGCAGGGGTTGGCAAACTTCTGTAAAGTTTCTGTAATATTTTAGGCTTTGCAGGCTATACAGTCTCTATTATAACTATTGAACTCTGCCACTGTAGTGTGAAAGCAGCCACAGACAATTCATAAATGAGCAAGAATATGTTCCAATAAAACTTTATGTATGGACACTGAGGGAGGTGAAACAACAAATTTATAGAACTATAAATGGCTAATAAACATGTGAAGAGATTTTTAACCACAATAATAATCAGAGAAATGTAAATTAAATGAGATATCATTTTCTTCATACCAGAGAAGCAAAGTATTAGAGAGGGTATGGGAAAATAGGTACTCTCATACCCTGTGAGTAGGTATGCAAATTGATATAACAATATAACTCTATGGGTGGGTAATCTGCCACTGCTTATCAAATTTTAAAATAGAGTTACCTTTTCATCTGCAATTCTACTTATAGGAATTTATTTTATTGATGTACACAAGTAGGAAAGATACATGTATACGAACATTCGATGTAGCAAGGTAATACAAACAACTTTAATTTTCACCAGTAACATTGTTTAGATAAATTATGGTGACAAGTTTCATGGTTAAAAAGAATGAGATAAGTATATATGTACTGGTCTTATATGAATATAATAATTGAGAAAATCATGTTGCAGAAACAGTGTGTACAGTAAAATCCCATCTTTCTTTATGAAATGATAAGCATATAATTGCATGTGGGTTTACATACGTCCATAGGAAACCATCCAGAGAATATATACCAAACCATCAGCAGCAATCAACTTCAGTGGTGGTATAACTATAGAGGTATATCACTTCCAACCTTTCTATATCATTTGTACTTTTTACAAAACAGAAATTACTTCTGAATTAGAAAAATATCAAAAGATGCAGTTTATTAGTTCTGCTTATAATCTTCACTCTACCAGTTGCTGCCAAAACATTCAATGGTCTTCATTTTTGTTTTTTATTATAAAAGTAATACATAACAATATTCGAACAGTACCAATAGGCGTAGAGAGAAAAGTTTCCCTCATCCCTTGACCTCTCCATTCCCATTCCTCAAAGGCAATCACTCCTAAGAAACTATTGTGCATTCTTCAAAAAATTTTCTATAAATACGTACAATCATTATCCTCTTTGTACTACACAAATGGAGTCATACTATTATACCGTTTTGCAATTTACTGACATACACCTTCACATATCAGCCAAAAGCAATTACTACATGATTAGTGCAAAATATTCCTTAATGGTATTTTTTATTTAAAAGACACATTTGGGCTAATTTGAGACCACAGTGATCAAAAACAAAGGAAGAAGCAAAACGCTTAACTCAATCCCTGCATCTGGTTTTAATAATAAAATTCCATTAGTGACTCCACCCTATCACCATCTATCTATGACATGCTTATTTTGTGTTAGAGGTTTTATGTATATTGTATTAACTAATTCCTACAAGAATCCTAAGAGGCAGGCACTACTATCCCAGTTTTACAGATGAGGAAGCTAAAGTTCTGAAAAGGTTAAGAACCAGGATTAGTTCAAATTCATTCTCTTAATTTTCTAATCACAGCATGAACTCTAAAGCCTACACAAGTTTGAACCACTTGTTTATATAATGCAAGCATATATCACCATGAAAGAAAAGCATTTACGTATATGAGAAACAGTAACAGTGAAGGAAAATGTTCAAAACATCATATAAATGCTATGTTAAAATTATTTTGATCTTTTGCCAAAAATTTTGCCAAAATCCATCTTTGTTAGAATAAGAGTTAAGTTCATTCAATACCGACTCCTTGGAGACTAGTTCTCAAACTCAAGTTTCCTTTCTGGCAGAAGAGGAACTTTTATAAAAATCCAAAAAATATAATGTTCATAAATAAGCCTCAGATAACTGGCATTTAAAGGTTCCATTTTATGTCTTCCTGCATAAAGATCTTCTTAGAAGCTTCAAACACGATCCTTCTCAATTTCTATTGCTAGATAAAAATCTGAACGTCCATTTGCTCTATATGGATTAAATTTTAGACACACTTTGACTCAGAGTGGCACTATTATATAAAACTGACCCCAAAGTTATGCTTTTTCTCATTTCAATAGGACATTTTCACTTATTTTCAGAAACAATATTGTATTTGGACCATAAAACTACTTTTTAAATTGGCCATATATGGAGGTCACATAAGAACTATTAAGATCTTCACTTTAATATTCTCTCTGACATATTTATTCAACAAATACTTACTGAGTTCCTAAACTGGTGCTGAGTTCGTGCTAAGCACAAGACAAAATAGGATGGAACCAAACCCCATATTCAAGAAACTTGCAGTCTACAGAAAAAACAGACAATTAATTTAATGCTCTATCCCCACTTGAAGGCCTGGTGCTCTAGTGGTTAAAAGCTTGGCAGCTAACCAAAAGGTCAGGAGTTTGAACCTATCAGCTGCTCCTTGGAAATCCTATGATGCAGTTCTACTTTGTCCTATAGGATCGCTATGAGTCGTAATTGACTTGATGACAACAGGTTTATTCTCACTTACAAAGGGATTACCTTATACCCCACTCAAGTTCAAAACTACACTGGAGTATAGCAAACTTTGTATCTTACTATTAAAAACAAACAAATAGCTATTTCAGAAATTTATATTAAGAGGTAATATTTTATGCTAATTATTTCCTCCAGGTAGATGAGCTACAATTTTTTTCCCAAGGGGAACTGGAGGTCTCTTATTAAAAATAATCCATTTTGCCAGTCTCAAATTTAAAATGTGACACAATAATTGAAACCTTCCACTTGTATAACGAAGTATAGCATTAATCAAGATAACAGGTGGGTATTCTGGCACAAGGGATTTATAATGGTTTTTAAATTTGAATGAAATATGAAATTAAGTAGCTTTTCCCCTGCAATTTTACCCATTCATTTAACAAATACTTATTTAATAACCGTATATGCCAGGCTTCGTGCCAGATACCAAAGATACAATCATGGACATGTTAAGGACTCTGTTCTCAAGGAGATTATAGTTATTGAGAAAGCAAGACTGAAATACAAGCACTGACAGAACAGTGTAACATATGCAAAGGGTACCTAAACCAGTCTCTTGAGAGAGGGCAGTTGGGGCTTGAAGGGAAATAAATACTTGAGGCAGAGAGCAGTTAATGCAAAGGCCAGGAGGAAAGAGAGCATAAGAGTTCATGACTAATAAACACAACTGACAGACTGGATAATAGAATATAAAAGTTTGACCTTGAAACTTGCTGTAAACACTATGCAATATTTCCTGAAAGAAATGATGTGGCAGTCCCTTCTACTAGGAGTAGTGATTTGGTTCTTGCAATCAAGATTATTTTCTCCAGAATCAACATGGAACACACCAGGATTCTGTGTCCTGAAAGACTTGAATTTAAAGGGATTCAGACCCAGCAAAATGTAAAAAATATTGTATCATTTATTTCAGGATCTGATTAGGAAAGGTAAAATTGAAAAAGAAAAGGAGGATAATTTATTGACATTAATGTTAAACATTTGCTGGAACCATAAACAGCAAAAGGATTGTATTCTATACCATAAGTCATTTTCTATACTTTCTGTTATGGATTGAATTGTGTTCCCCAAAAATGTGTATCAGTTTAGCTAGGCCATAATTCCCAGTATTGTATGATTGTCTACCATTTTGTAGTCCCATGTGATTTTCCTATGTGTTGTAAATCCTACCTCTATGATATTAATGAGGCAGATTTAGAGGCAGTTATGTTAATGAGACAGGACTTAATCTATAAGATTAGGTTGTACTTCGAGTCAATCTCTTTTGAGATATAAAAGATAGAAGCCAGAAGATAGACAGGAGGACCTCGTACCAGCAAGAAACAAGAGCCAGGAATGAGCACGGTCCTTTGGACTAGGGGAAGACTGGACCTTCCCCCAGAGCCAACAGACAGAGACTTCCTCTGGAGCTCACAGCTGGAATTTGGATTTTTAGCCTCCTAGACTGTGTGAGAATAAATTTCTGTTTGTTAAAGCCATCCACTTGTGGTATTTCTGTTACAGTAGCACTAGATAACCAAGATACTTCCTAAACTTACTGAAGTTGAAGGAGCAAAATTTTTATATCACAATATAAAGTTTGCTATAGTCTATGATTTTGGCTTAAGCTAAGAAGGTCATTCTCTCTGCCCTTTTTAAATAAAGAGAAGGAAAAAAACCGATTGCAGTCAAGTTGATTTCGACTTACAGTAACCCTATAGGAAGTAGCATTCAATTAACTACTGCAGAGCTAAATAAAAACCAAAGGACATGGGAACAGAAATATCCCCTCAATTTTGATATTTCATATATAGATCCATGGCAACTTCTTTGACAAATGAAACGATACTGGGAAAAACTTAATCAGGATTGGCATAAAGTGACTACATACAGCCACTTCTGCCATAACTTAAAAATGGAACTCTGGTATATGGCTGCCCAGGAACATAAGGCACAGCAAATGTTATTTGCCTACAAATGATAATTACAGAAGAATAACAATACACCATCAATCTTTGCCATTAAGTTAGAACTCTGTGTCAACATCACCACCACAACCAAACAGAAAAATACCTGGATATCTTCAATATTTTACAGAAAAAACATGTTAGCAGTTCAATGGTGTGTGCTTTTTAGAAGAAAACAATGACAAAACTCCTAAAATTAAAACTGAACTCTCATTTCCTTGTCTTTTTCTCCATAAAGTAATTATTTATATAGAGAGATATCAGGATGAAAAACAAAATAAAACAAAACTCTCACTATAAAAAAGTCAAAATGCAGACAGAAAGGGCCACATAAACCAGAGACTTCATCAGCCTGAGACCAGAACTAGATGGTGCCTGGCTACCACCAATGACCGTGCTGACAGGGAACACAACAAAGAGTCCTGGATGGAGCAGGAGAAAAAGTGAGGTGCAGAACTAAAATTCTAGTAAAAAGACTAGACTTAATGGTTTGACTGAGACTGGAGGGACCCCAGAAGACACAGCCCCTGGACTCTCTGTTAGGCCAAAACTAAAACCATTCCCAACGCCAACTCTTCAGACAAAGATTAGACTGGACTATGGGACATAAAATGATACTCGTGAAGAGTGTGCATCTTAGCTCAGGTAGATACATGAGACTAAATGGGCAGCTCCTGTCTGGAGGTGAGATGAACAGGCAGAGAGGGTGAGGAGCTGGTGGAAAGGAGGAGTGTGCTGTCACAGTACAGAGAGAGCAACAAGGGTTACATAACAAGGTATGTATAAATTTTTGTATGAGAGACCAACTTGAATTGTAAACTCTCACTTAAGGCACAATAAAAAAAATAAAAAATAAATAAAAATAAAAAAGTCAAAATGACAGTTGAAAAAATAAATGCAAAGGTTACATTTAAACTCTATGAATAAAACTGTTTCAAAGTGGTTTGCTTTTGGTAGGAAAAAAAATCCACTTGTAAATGAATTTTAAATTATGCCAAAGGAGTTTTGCATATTCCTTGGTAGTGTTCAGACTCTTGGCCCAAACTACATTTTCATAACTCAGGCCCCAGGCAATCTCCAGATAGTTAACATACAGTGTATGTATATATATCTGGTGGAAGCTGATAGCTGGACAAAGAGGAAACTATCACAAAGAGGAAGTATACTGCACTGCAGCCCCTTTGGATTACAAAAGAAGGATGAGTCACTAATTAAATTTTAAATGTGCTAGCTGATAATAAGAAAGAAAAGAGGAAAAAGCAAGAAAAAAAGAAAAGAGGCCAGAAAACAAAAGCGGGAAAGAGAAAAAGAGAAAGGAAGGAAAAAAAAAAAAAGGAAAGAAGGTAAAAAAGAGGCATAAAATGAGTAGAAAGGTGCAGAAGGCAACGTTGGTGAATGACGGTGCTTTGGTTTGACAGTGCCCATTTATCTTTACTCATAAGTCTGAAAGTGCCATAAACACTGTGAAAATGTATGGCATCTGTTTCCTTTTGTATGCAGAACAAGAATGTTGGATTTATCTCATCTATGCCTAACTGCCATCTATTAGAAACAATCAAAAGACAAGTAATACAAACTCTAAAAATGGTGCACACAGGTCTACAAACTCATTTTTATATTACAGGGGAAAAATTCTTGATCAACATATACTATCTATATTAGTATATTTTAAGAGGGAGTAATTATAAGAGAATATAAATGGAACTTGGAATTCCATTCCATTTTCTTTAGAAAGAAGTCTATAATGCTTAATCTTTGATTACTGAACTCTACTGAAGCAGGGGAGGAATGAATACACCTTCTCCTCACTTATCAACTATCTTGTTATATGGTATTTACAATAATAATAAAAAATCTACTATCTATTTTGCACATTAATGATGCATGCCTGACAGTAACGAATGCCGAGGTTTGAGGTGAAGTAACGCTGGCTGTGATGGTTAAGTTTATATGTCAGCTTGGCTGGGCCCTGGTTCTCAGTGGTCTGGCAGTTATGCAATGATGCAATTTGGTAGTTATGTAATGATGTAATTCAGCAGTTACACAATGATGCAGTCATCCTCCATTTTGTGATCTGATGTGGTCATCCTCCATTTTTGCATAACAATTTCACATAACGATCTGATCTTTGGAACCTAACCATGTCCATAAGTGAGGAGAGCGTGTATAAGAGGTAGACAGCATGAGTACCAGAAAACAGTTCTACCATGCTGAATTAGAAACCAAAGAGCTACTTCTACCCCTGGCTGCACCATTTGCCAACCCTGTGACTTTGGCTACTTGTTTAACTGCTCTAAAATAGGGATAGCAATATCTGACCTCATGGTAGTCTTGAGGATCAAATAATGGCATGTGAAAGTGCTTTATAAACTGCTATAAAATATGTTTTATCAATAAGTAAAAGCATTTTAAAACCTGTAAAGGTAATGTATAATTATCACATTACAGATAAATGAATTTAACACCCATGATACTTACGAACAGAACAGGAAATTAGGAAGAATTTCCAAAGTTTAGACTAACTGTTTATTTCTTAAGAAGTACAGAAAGTCTCTCCTTAGGTATTTTCCTCTTGTTATCCACTCCACCCCTCAAACCCTCACTGACCAGCCTTCAGTTCCCTTTCTATGACTTTATTTCTTACACTTCAATTATAAACAAAGCTATCTTTTCTAAGATACTCTTCTCTCGCTCCACTTCTTTTTTGCATTAATAAACCTGCCCTGTAGGATTCTTTCTCTTTTTCCACCTGTTTTTGTTTGTTTGTTTTAATTTGTTGTTGCTATTGTGTGCCATCGAGTGGATTCTGACTCACAGCAACCCTGTAGGACAGAGTAGAACTGCCCCATAGGGTTTCCTAGGCTGTAATTTTTACACTGGTGCCATGGTTAAGCCTGCTAACCAATAAGTCAGCAGTTCGAACCCACCAGAAGTTCCATGGGAGAAAGATGTAGCAGACTGCTTCTGTAAAGATTTACAGTCTTAGAAACCCTATGGGGCAGTTTTACTTTCTCTTATAGGGTTGCCATGAATTGGAAACGACTTGATGGCAATGGGAATGTTTAAGGGAGCAGATTGCCGGTCTTTTCTCCAGCAGAGCTGCTAGATGGGCTTGAATCCATGACGTTTTGGTTAGCAGCCGAATACTTAACCACTGTGACACCAGGGTTTCTTTTGTTTTAATTAGGCACTTTAAAAAAGTACCAGTACAGAAATTTTTTTCCCTCTCCTTGCAGGCCAACTGACATCTCAGTAGCACCTATATATCTTGTACTTTTAGATCAGAATAAACAACTCCAGAATAAACAATTGTCTTCATTAAATTTTTTTTTTCTGCATTCCTTCCTTAGGAGACACAGAAATAAATTATGCTGTTGTCCTGCCATTAAGTCAATTAGCCATTCCTGACTGCTTGCTGAGTATAATTTTTCCATTAAGAGAGATACATGCATAGTCTCTTACATAATGGTGTGGGTAATGGTAGAATTAGATCATGTTATCATCTTAAAACAGATCCTTTATTTAAAATTAACATTTGAAATCATGCAAAAGTACACTAAATTCTCATTTGTCCTCATCAACATATCCAGAAAACGCCAAGTAAAATTTAAAAAAATTGAACTCTTTCATAAAACTGATAGGAGCCCTGGTGGTGCAGTGGTTAAAGCATTCAGCTGCTAACCTAAACATCAGCAGTTCAAACTTAGTAGCTGCTCCACGGGAGAAAGATGTGGTAGTCTGCTTCCGTAAAGATTTACAGCCTTGGAAACCCTATGGGGCAGTTCTGCTATGTCCTATAGGGTCGTTATGAGTCAGAATCGACTCGACAGCAGTGGGTATAAAACTGATATAAACACTAAATAAACTGATATTACAGATTTGCAGATTATGTCGTTTAATCTCCACAAATTCATCTCAAGATCCTACTCTGTGCTATGCATGAAAACTCATATTCAGGGGGTTCAGGCACAGAAAGGACCTGGAGAATCTCAAACTTCCATGAGATTTGCCATGCTGGCCAGTCAGTTCCACCTCAGGTGGAAGAGGCAGAATTGAGAGACTTGAGAATCCCAGGTTTGTTACAATGAAAACTCGGCAAATGACGGTTATCTTAGAATAAGAAAAATGTGCTCTGTAAACTCACCATTTTCTATGCTGTTTGTAAGAAAAATCTATACTTTCAATTTTCCATTGTATAAGCATGCTTATTTTAATAAAGTTCTTTTGGTTAAAAAATATTCGTAACGATGACTCAGAATCACACAAAATCCTGAAGCAATAGTTACATAATCAGAAATTCAGTTACGTTCAGTATTGCTTTACTGTTATTTGTACAGTGTCGTAGTTGTTAGGTGCCATAGAGTCGATTCTGACTCATAGTGACCCCATATGACAGAGTAGAGCTGCCCTATGGGTTTTCTAGATTGTAATCTCTATAGGAGCAGATTGCCAGGTCTTTCTCCTGTGGAACTGCTGGGTTCTAACTGCCACCCTTCTGGTTAGCAGCCAAGTGCTTAACCGTTCTCTTTAAAAATCCATGTAGGCTTCTGGTTCTGCGACAAGATGTCACAGACTCACTTCTCCCTGTACCTCCCCTATAAATATAACTAAATAACCTGGAAATAATTCAACAGACAATCATAAAAAGACAATAAAGTTGGAAAGAAGAAAGCAGACTGGCTAGGGACCTCAGCACTTGAAGAATGACACTTGGTAAGTTCCCTGAGTTCTTGTTTTATTTTCCAGGTATCCCAGGCTGGGCGTAGAAGAGGTCTACATCCCTGAACCACCAACAGGTAAACAAGAACAGAAAAAAGAAAGTCTGCTCTCCCTGGCCAAAGGCTTGGGAAGGGAAGCACAGCTCCAACTTAACAGACAGACCCATAACCACTAGCAGCAGCAGGACCAATTTGCCATGGCAGTGGCAACAGCAGAACTTGGACAGGCTGACCCATCCTTGTCTCACACCAGGTGACAGTAGGCACACCACTGCCTACCTGGTGGTACCAGGATGGCTGATGTCTCCTGGCCTTCTATCCAGCAGCAGAGAAACACCGAAAACCAGAGGCTCCTGGCCTTCTACCCAACATCAGAAGACAATTCTGGCCGGGCATCTCTTGGCCCTTCTCCTGAGGGTAGTAGGTGAACAAGGCCTGGGGTCTCCTGTCCTCCACTGAGGCTGGAAAGGGAAGAGGAACAAAGGAGTTGAATATAATTCATTCTAGGCACAATAAAGGGACTCTCCTTCTCCCCCCTTACTCGATTACACCATGTGACAATTTTAATGGCTCTTTTCTTCTTCTTCTTAATTTTTTTTTTTTTTTGGTGAAAATATACACAACAAAACATACACCACGTTAACAATTTCTACACGTACAATCCAGTGACATTGGTTACTTTCTTCAAGTTGTGCCACCTTTCCTGACAACCTTTTTCAAACTGTCTCACCATCATTAACACAAACTCACTGCCTCCCTAAGCTTCTCATCTATTCTTTCGAGTTGCTACTATCAATTTGATAACATCCATAATTCTTTAAAAGGGTATAATGCTTAATGCATTCTTTTCTAATTAGGCTCAACTATTATCTGGTTCAAAGATGACTACGGGGGATAGTTTTGGTTCAAGGTTTAAAGATTTCTTCAGGGTAATAGTTTCTGGGAGTCATCCAGCCTCAATGGCTCCTGAAAGTCTGCATTCCATAAGAATTTAAAATTCTTAATAGCTTTTTTCTAACAGCAAAGAGAGAACCAGGCATATAGATTATGAAAAGACAATGTCAGTACATGGAACTTACTGCAGATAATGGTTTCGTTTCATTTTACAAGGAATATGGTCATTTAAATAGCTTTATATATGATAACTTCATACCAGAAAACCAAACCCATTGCCATCGAGTCAATTCCAACTCATAGTGACCCTACAGGACAGAGCAGAACTGCCCCATAGGGTTTCCAAGAAGTGGCTGGTGGATTCGAACTGCTGATCTTTTGGTTAGCAGTCAAACATTTAACCACTGGCGCCACCAGGGCTCTGATAACTTCATAGATGGATATTAAATGTTATTATTTGGATTTTTAAAAAATTATGGAATATTTGAAACATAGAGAAAAGAAGAGATAATAGTTATAATGAACCTCCTCATCCCTTTATCAATTATCAACTCATGGCTCACCCACTTCTCTATCCCAACCTCCATTATTTTGAAACAAATCCTAGATATCATATCATTTCATCCATAAACATTTCAGAATGTATGTCTAAAAGATACAAACTATTTTTAAAAACATAATCACAATACTATTAATACACCTAAGAATTTAACAATTCTTTAATGCCATTAAGTATAAAGTCAAACATTCAAACTTCCCAGATTGTCTTATAAATAATTTTTTATTCTATTTTTTTCCATATGAATCCAAATTAGGTCCAAGTCTTGAGATTACTTGATCTGTCCAAATTTTATTTTACTGTTTTTAAAATTAATCTTAGAAGTTTTTTTTATTTTTTATTGTACTTTAGATGAAGGTTTATAGAACAAATAGTTTCTCATTAAACAGTTAGTACACATATTCTTTTATGACACTGGTTCACAACCCCACATGTCAATAGTCTCCCTTCTTGACCTTGGGTTCCCTATTACCAGCTTTCCTCTCCCCTCCTGCCTTCTAGTCCTTATGCCTGGGCTGTTGCGTCCCATTAGTCTCAGTTTGTTTTATGGGTCTGTCTAATCTTTTGCTGAAGGGTGAACTTTGGGAGTGACTTTATTACTGAGATAAAATGGTCTCCGGGGGCCATACTCTCGGGGTTTCTCCAGTCTTTGTCAGACCAGTAAGTCTGGTCTTTTTTTATGAGTTAGAATTTTGTTCTACATTTTTCTCCAGCACTGTCCAGGACCCTTTGCGGTGAACCCTGTCGGAGGAGTCAGTGGTGGTAGCCAGACACCATCTAGTTGTACTGGACTCAGTCTGATGGAGGCCATGGCAGTTGTAGTCCATTAGGCCTTTGGACTAATCTTTTTCTTGTATCTTGTTTTCTTTTATTTTATATATATATATACACACACACACACACACACACACACACACACACATATTTATTTTACTGTAGATGAAGGTTTACAGAACAAATAGATTCTCATTAAATAGTTAGTACATATGTTGTTTTAAGACAATGGTTAACAACTCCATGACATGTCAACACTATCCCTTCTCAACCTTGGGTTCCCTATTACCAGCTTTCCTGTCCCTCCTGCCTTCTAGTCTTTGTCCCTGGATTGTTGTGCCCCATTAGTCTCGTTTTGTTTTATGGGCCTGTCTAATCTTTGGCTGAAGGGTGAGCCTCGGGAGTGACTTCATTACTGAGCTAAAAAGGTGGCCGGGGGCCATACTCTTAGGGTTTCTCCAGTTTCTGTCAGGCCAGTAAGTCTGGTCATTTTTTGTGAGTTAGAATTTTGTTCTACATTTTTCTCCGGCTCTGTCTGGGACCCTCTGTTGTGATCCGTGTCAGAGCAGTCAGTGATGGTAGCCGGGCACTATCTAGTTGTGCTGGACTCAGTCTGGTGAAGGCTGTGGTAGTTGTGGTCCATTAGTCCTTTGGACTAATCTTTCTTTTGTATCTTGTTTTCTTCATTCTTCCTTGCTCCCAAAGGGGTGAGACCGGTGGAGTATCTTAGATGGCTGCTCACAGGCTTTTAAGACCCCAGATGCTACTCACCAAGGTAGAATGTAGAACATTTTCTTTATAAACTATGTTATGCCAATTGAGCTAGATGTTCCCTGAGACCATGGTCCCCACAGCCTTCAGCCCAGTAATTTGGGCCCTCAAGGAGTTTGGAGGTGTCTACGGAGCTTCCATGACTTTGCCTTGTACAAGTTGTGCTGGCTTCCCCAGCACTGTGTATTGTCTTACCCCTCACCAATAAACTTACAAGTTTTCATAAATTTAAATAATTTAAATCTAATAGAAAAGGAGTGAATAACCAGATAAAGTCACACTAGCGGGACAATGTTGATATGTGTGCTACAAATGTATGGGTACGTGGACAAATTAGGTAAATTTAGAAAAAAGGGATATGGGGGGGGCATGTCGTTTTTGCCTTCTTCCAAAACACTCCCTATTTCACTCATAGTTTTAACTATTCTTAAGTACTCATAGTAGTTACAACTGCCCATCATAATGGTTTTAACAAAATTTTTATCAAGGAAGCACACGAAACCATGCTAACAAAACCCTTCTGTGATCTCTCGTTTGTGTTAACATTTTCACTGTTTTATTTTGGCCTAATGGTTTCTCCTTCATGTAAAATTAACATGAAATCACAGGATTTCAGAGTTGGAAGGGATCATGTGACTTCCTCATCTCAGAGAATAGACAGACTTTGATATTATTACAATTTTAATGTTTCTAGTGGGAAAGCAAGCATGAGGAATCAATCAATCTGCTAAGTTACAGATCATGTTCTAATTTGTTAACAGACACTACTGTGTAAGTATGATCAGTAAAAGTTTTATTACTACAACAGAAATAACTTTGAATTTGATCCTTTTATAAAGGTAAGTAAAGTTAATATTTCCTGCGTGCTGAAAAGATCTTGTTACATAAGTAAGAAGCAGTACATTTAGTTCAAGATTTGAAATAATAAAGGTTAGAAGCTTATCATCCACAGAAGCATGCAGAAATCAACAGAGCAAATGTCAAGTTCTTTACTCAGATAATATTATAACGAAGAGTTATAAATGTGTATACTATCAATAAGTAAATTATACAATATAAATATCTGATAGTACTCTGTCGTGAGACATTTTAAACCCCAGTGAGAAATTATCAGGTCTTTTGAAATTTGCATATTATACTCAAGCAGTATTTCTTAGGTTTTAAAAAAAAGATTATATATTGGCCCCTTCTGCACCCACTGGTAGATTCTAGATAGCACTTCACTGTGGAGTAAATTCATTGATCAAAAGCAAAAAGTTGTTATGGAAATTCAGGAGTCCCAGTGCACACCATATATGTGACATTTTACATTAAACCTACGACTTAGAATGCCCAATAAACAATTAAAAATATTTATTAAGTATTTGATATGTGCAGGGACTATATTAGGTACATTAGCAAACTGCAGAATAAAATTTCAGAATGATACCAAATTAAACCATTAATACATTCTGTTTAAAGCAAGTACTTAAAGACATAATTTAAAGATGGGAGTTTTTGAGATTTAAGTCTTTCTTTTAAACTTGGTGTCTTACAACAATTCTCTAGAACTAATTTGTTCCAAGCTCTACGATATAAGAAAACTCTTCATGGACTTTACAAAATTAGAATGTTAACAATAGCCCAACTTCTAATCCTATTTATCTTGTTTATATTAACTTCACTCATTTTAACTTCTGGATTCCCTAAGGTACTAATTGCCCTTTATCCTGCAAACATTCCTAATTTTTTTCCTGATTTGCCAAAATAAAAAAATTCAAGCTCTTGGTTCTTTTTAAGAAGGTGGAAGCAGATATTACAGTAAATAAAATCCACTAGATAAGGCAATTCATAGTTGATTTGTTCAGTTGTTATATAAAACTGCAGGTATACATCTCTGTTAATACACAGAGAATACCACATTCTAACACATCCATCTATCTTACTTGGCTCACAAGGGAAAAAAAGTGTTCACGCCAACCATACCTATTCATATTTTGACAATGATGGCAATCCCACTAATGCGGTATTAGCACTGTTGTGTGCTGTCGAGTCGATTTCAACTCACAGAGACCCTATATGACAGAGTAGAACTGCCCCATAGGGTTTCCTAGGCTGTAATCTTTACAGGAGTAGATCGCCAGGTCTTTCCTCCAGCAGTGCCACTGGTGGGCTTGAACCTCAGACCTTTTGGTTAGCAACTGAAGGCTTAACCATTGTGCCACCAGAGCTCCTTGTATCATCACTACCACTTTACAGCATGTTCAATAACATGAACAATATGTGGCAATTAGAACTTTTTGATATCAGTCTTCTGTTTTTTATTACTAGCAAGGCTCTCTCTCTCGCAGTCACACACACACATAATACGTGATATGTACAGAATTTTTTGCAAAAATAAGATTTACCCTAAAAAATAATGCTCCTGTTTAACTTCAAAGTATATCAATAATACTATTAATAGTATTATGGCTATTTAAATATAATAGTACTTTAGTGTCCCATACTCAACGCTACTTATTTCTCTTTCCTTCATGCTTTTTCAGTTTGGAGCACGCTGTTATATTTAAACTTTATTTAATGGAATCATCAGCATACCTCCTCAGTCAACTTCCTCTTGTTAATTCCCATGCACTCCTTCACTTTGTCAATGATAATTAGAACTTTAATCTGTTTTTCTAAGGTGCTAGCCAGTTTGGGATCACTAGCATATTTCATAAGCTTAGTCTACTCAATAACCCAATCATTAAATAAAATGTTAAAAACAAACCCTACTGAACCATGTCTACTTTTTGGAAACAGCTCATAAACTTGTATTCATTTTTATTGTAGTGATATAAATTTGAAGTAAAATGTTTAATGAGAATGAATGATCTGTTTTTAGGCTTAAATAAAGATAAATGTTTAACGTGTAATACAAAACAGAATAAATTAAGGAGGCTGAAATACAGACCTTAGAGAAATAGAAAAGAAATATTGTAGTGGTTGGTTACTTTGGACAAATCCAACATCTCTCCTTTCTTAATGATCCTGAAGGGCTCATAACTAAGAGGTCTGGATCTAAAACTTGAACCAAAAAAATCTTGAATAGGCAGGAATGTAAGAGGAAGGAAAGTGGTGACAGTCTAGAAAGGCGGGTAGATGGAGCTCCGCTGGAGCAGATGGAGGCCAAGGAAAGAGCCATGTGTTTTGGGAGATAACTGTGTATCCTTTCAAGCCCTTGTTGGGTCAATAGAGCTGTAAGATACTAGCTTGTATTTCTGGTGGATGGAAAAGGCGGGGAGTGGGGGCATATTCTCAACCAATGAGAACCTTTGTCAGGGCATACAGTATGATAATGCTATTTATCCACCCATTTGAAGAAAAATTAAAGTGTTCCTGGAAACCAACTTCCTAGGGTCTATCTGCTGTAGAATCTTCTATAACTGGAAAGAAACCTAGAGTTGTATTGGAGATTAAAAGAATAACTAAGAAACTATTTAAACCATTCTGTAAGAGTAAAGACTAAGAAAAAGAATTCACCTTGTATATCTATACAACAGTGCAGTCTTGAAAGTAATGTGGTAGAAGTATATTTAAAGATAGAAAGATGTATGTTTATTGATATGGTATAATGATACCGTGTTACATAAAAAAGCAGCTTATAACCCTAACTACACTATGTAAAAATTCTTTTAAAAATAGACATAGGAAAAAAGTTTGGGAAGTTATTTGTCAAAACACTAACAGTTATATCTGACTATAGAAGATAATTTTTATTTTCTTCTAATTTCTCATCTGTATTTTCCAGTTTTTCAAGCGAGAAGTATGTATTACTTGTAAAGTTGTTTAAAATTATTTAAGAAGATCTATCTTGGGTTGGGGACTTCCCATTGTTTTGTGGGGAAGAGGAGAAAGGGTTAAAGGAATGAAGGAGGTCCTGACTTCCTGATTTACTCATTTAACAAACCAGTCTTCTTTTTGGGAACTCCCAACTTCACAACAAACAAGGAAGCAATTTTTCAACATTTTAAAATGGAATTCACAATGTCAATGTGACATATATTCATTACTTTTTACTAAATGAAATATTGTGCAGATTAAAATGTCAGCACAGTGCCTGAAATAACAGATTATGAACATCTTTCTATTCTATAGAAAATACAATAATATTAGTTTGGGGCATGTTTTAGAAAGAATAAAACAGTTATAAAATTTCAAACTAAAGATTATGAACTAACTTTTAAACAAAACACTGTATGTACTTGAGTTCCCACTATTATTAGTACTCAAAAATACACAGCTTGAATAATTAGCAGAAAAATGGACTCAACAGTTACAACTATATATTATTACATCATGTAGCTATGCTTTTGTGGGGGGAATGCATTTAAGAGCATAGGCAAATAAATGGTCAATACATAGCTAAAAGATTAAACATTTATATAGGATAGGAAGACTGTATCCTACTAACTTCTCATTTCATATCTAGCAGTCATTCAAACCACTCAAATGAATTCTTCCTTCAGGTCACTCACTACAACCTCCTACTCCCCAAATCCAATAGGATTCTTCTCAGGTCACAGCCCCTTCCACGACCTGTATGAGGTATTTCCTCATAAGGCTCTTCTTGTTTCTTGGTGTGTGTGGCGCTGTCTTCTCTAAGACTTGCTTTCCAACTCACCTCCGCTGGCTCATCTTCTGTCTCTCACCTCTTAATACAGAGTCCCTGCTGGGTCTCTTCTCTTCTCTAAACTTCTCTTATTTATCTGATGCACTCCTTGTTTTCAGCTCTCTCTCCCAAGCTGCTAATGCCCTCAATAAATTTCTCACAAGCTGCTTTTCTTGTTTTCCATTGAGGTTGTCCTAGTTCCAGACCTCATTATAAGCCCAAGTTCTCATTCCCATTCTCTTTCTTTCTTGAAGCCACTCTACAAACTCCTGATGGAAACATCTTTTAAGGGCTCTGATAGTATCAGTCTCTTCTACTCAAATACCTTAAATGGCTCCCTAGTATCTACTGTTCAAAGTTCAAACCTCTTGGTATATGATGCAAGGGACTTTGAGCTAAACCAAAGTACTTGTCACTATCCCTAAGCATCCTATACTTTGTTCACAATATCTGAACTAGGCTAAAACAAAGCATTGGTTATCTCTCACCATTCCTTGTTGAAAAGCTACCCAGCTTGCAAGACTCAGCTCAAATTCTATCTCCAATTTACCCCATCTCCCTAGCAATCTTTTCTTTTTTTGTGTGCAGAAAGTGCTTGATAACTTCTTGATAGCATGATTCCATTTTGCCTTGCTTTTAAAGGACCTTTAAAAGCTTTTAAAGGACATTTGATGGAAATTTCTTAATTCCATCAATTGAATATGATTAGTGGTAACAATCTTACTCGTTTGTTCTCCACAGTGCCTTGAATGTGGTAGGCAGTGTCGAACTCAGATTATTCACTTGGAATTAAAGGTTACTTGCCCAGAATCTGAAGAAAAGATCTGGGAAACAAACCAGCTAAATAAACAAAGCTGTATGGATGTGTGTGTTTGGAGGAGTGCTGAACAAATAACTGAAAAGAAACTATTTCAAAGAATTTTCATTTGAATTATCTTACAAAAATAATTATAAGCAATTCCACTCCTAGGTGGAAGGTAGTTGATTTTCTTAACTCAGGATAATTAAAAATATATGTTCACAAAAAAACTTGTACATGACTGTTTATAGCAGCATTATTCATAAGCTAAAAAGTAGAAACAATGCAAATGTCCATTAAATGACAAATGGATAAACGAAAGTGTTATATCGATACAATGGAATATTATTCAGCCATAAAATAGGAATGAAGTACTACAACATGGATAAAACTTGACACATTATGCAATATGGAGAAGCCAGACAAAAGGTCATGAATTGTATGATTCCATTCATATGAGATACTCAGAATAGGCAAATCCAGACAGACAGAAAGTTAATTAGTGGTTGCCAGGGAGTGAGGGGAGAAGGGAATGGAGAGAGACTGCTAACAGGTATGGTTTTCTTTTTGGGATGATGGAAATGTTCTGGAATTAGAACGTGATGGTTGCATAACATTGTGAATATATACTAAAAATCACCGAATTGTTCACTTTAGAATGGTGACTTTCATGTTATGTTAATTTTATCTCAATAAAAAAGAAGAGTAATTATGAATTTAGTCCCCCAAATAACTGTTTGAACTTGTGGTATAAAGGAAAAGAGCTCTGACCTTTGAATCAGCAAATCAAGGTTTAAGTCAATTCTGCCACTTACCAGCTGTGTGATCTTTAGGATGTTGCTTAACTTTTCTAAGCTCAGTAGCCTCATCTATAAAAAGAGAACAATAATGTCTCACAAAGTTGCTGTGAGACTCACAAAATAATGTGAAATTATTATGTACACTCTATACCCCTTTACAGAAACCCTGGTGGCGTAGTGGTTAAGCTCTACGACTGCTAACCAAAAGGTCGGCAGTTCAAATCTAACAGGTGCCCCTTGGAAACTCTATGGGGCACTTCTACTCTGTCCTATAGGGTCACTATGAGTTGGAATCAACTCGATGGCAATGAATTTAGTTTGGTTTTAAAGCCCTTTAAAAATTAAAAGCTTTATCATTTTGTGTACTTAAAATGATTTTTAAAAATTCTGTTACATTGACTAGTCCATAATTTCAACTTCTTATTATTGGCTTGTTATCTAACCAGCCTTTATTATTGATATGAATGGCATCTTGGACTTATGCAGCACTTACCCTTTAAGCACTAGTAGTACAGTATTTTACAGTTATTTAAGTCTAATCTTCACAATGAGAGGCAGCATGGCATGGCAGCTATGAACACAGGCATAGAACTGAGTTTAAGTCCAGGCTCTGCCGCTTGACCTTTGGCAAACACCTAACCTCCCTGAACAGCAGTGTACTCCCCTGGAAAGTGTGTGTGTGTGTGTGTCGGGGGCGGGGGGGATACGTACACATAATAGGAGTTACGAAGATTCAGTGGGATATTCACTAAATGAAGCATATATTGCAATATCTGGCACCTAGCAAGCACTCAATAATCAGCAATTATTATTATTATCATCTATTCTGTGGAGTGATAAGTTTAAATGACTGATCTAAATTTGCAAGATAAATCTGAAGCATAATAAGGAATAAATAATAGGTATTTTGTATACTAGCTTAGGTAATTAGAATAGGGGATGATTCAATGTCCTTCCTAGGTGTTTTTCTAGCATCATAATGATCTCTACAGCATTGCATTAGCCAAATTGTTTAATCTTCTGCTTATTAGTTAAGGAAAAATATACAGTCCTATTCAGTGCCTAGCACAAGGCCTGACACAAGTAGATGCTCAATGAATATTTATTGAATATATAAATGAATAAATGGCTGCATCTACAACCAAGTATCAACACAGAACCCAAGGTACTAACTAGAATTTACAAATATCTATACTTCTACATATTAAAAACATGCATTTTTAAACTTTTCTTTTGGATGTCCTATATGCTCTCTGACATCAATACAAAGGAAGGCATGTATTATTTCAAAAGATGCAATAAACATCCAACTGAAGTTAACAAGTATTCTATTTAAGCTTCTGAGTCTATATTTTGTCTTACCTAATACTACCCTAAGGAACCCTGGTGGTGCAATGCTTAAGTGCTTGGCTGCCAGCCAAAAGGTCCATAGTTCAAACCCACCCAGCCGCTCTATGGGAG
Source organism: Dugong dugon (assembly GCA_030035585.1). Lineage (NCBI taxonomy): Eukaryota > Metazoa > Chordata > Mammalia > Sirenia > Dugongidae > Dugong > Dugong dugon. The sequence goes on from CM057476.1 coordinate 15,683,829, forward strand.
AAAATACTGGGAACCCCTATGGGACAGTTCTCCTCTCTCACATGGGGTTGCTATGAGTCAGAATTGACTCAATAGCACACAATAACAGTTTTTTTGAAGGTGGAGATTATATGTAATAAATTTCAGTATCCTCTCACAGAGCCTCACCTCACACACAGTAAGCACTTAGGTTACTTAAAGAATTGGGTAAATACATTTCTTGGTTATGTAAGATTTATTGTTCATATTTAATCTATAGAGAAATTCAGTGACAGGGTAGAGAGGTGTTAATGTCAAAACTAAACCTCTCCAAGTGCAGACTATATCATTTTAAGAAAGGAAACATAATCATATATATATGATTATATATATGTATGTGTATGTGTCCTGGTTTGAATTATGTCCCCCAAAAAATGTGTGTATCAATTTGGTTGGGCCATGATTGTGTGGTTGGCCTCCATTTTGTGATTGTAATTTTATGTTAAAGAGGATTAGGGTGGGATCGTAACATCACTTTTACCCAGGTCACATCCAATGTAAAGGGAGTTTCCCTGGGACATGGCCTGCACCACCTTTTATCTCTCAAGAGATAAAAGGAAAGGGAAGCAAGCAGAGAGTTGGGGACCTCATACCATCAAGAAAGCAGTGCCGGGAGCAGAGCGCATCCTTTCGACCGGGGTCCCTGCGCAAAGAAGCTCCTAGTCCGGGGGAACACTGAAGAGAAAAAGGCTGACAGACAGAAAAAGCCTTCCCCTGGAGCTGACGCCCTAAATTTGGACTTTTAGTCTACTTTCAGTGTGAGGAAATAAACTTCTCTTTGTTAAAACCATCCACTTGTGGTATTTCTGTTATAGCAGCAATAGATGACTAAGACAGTATGTATCTACACATATATACATATGGGTGATGGTTAATGTTATGTGTCAACTTGGCTAGGCCATGATTCTCAGTATTATCTAATTATCCTCAATTTTGTGGTCTGATATAAACTGTGAGACAATAAATTTCTGTTTGTAGAAGCCACTCATTAGAGGTATTTCTCTTATAGCAGCACTAGATAACTAAGACAATATGCATGTGGATATATGCATACACATATACAGTCATGTGTTGCGTAACATCCACGATACATTCTGTGAAATAGGACGTTATGTGATTTGGACACCGTGCAAACACCATATTTATACTTAGCAAAGCTATATGGGATACCTTTTGTTTCACTTCCAAATCGATACTTCTTTGCCTCTTGCTGCTGCTATCACTAGCACTGTTTTGCTACGTTTGGGGAGCCATGATGCAGGTCACAGTAATATTTTCAAAAGAAAATTAAACAGAGAGATAACGCTACAACACTCGAGACCATGATACCCAAGTCATGCTGCCTATAAGTCAAAGCATACACTGTTATATAGTAAACTTTTTACTTTTAAGTAGGGAAATTTCATATTAAAATAACAATAGAAAGTATAGTACAGTACATACATAAGCCAGTAACATAGGCATTTATTATGCCTATCAAGACATATGTGTTATAGGTTATATATGCACTATACTATTATACACCTGGCACGGCAATTGTTTTGTATACAAGAGACATGAGATATACCTGTTGCTTGTAGGAAGCTGTTGCGTTCGCTATGTTCTGTTACATCCTCTCTGTCCCCATCTCGGATCAGGATTTCTAAACTCTATTATAACCTTATGTGATCATGGACGTCTATGCGGTCTGAGGTTGCCTGAATCGACGTTACGCGAAACATGCCTATATATAAAAACCAAACCAAATTCGTTGTCGTCAAGTCAATTCCAACTCAAAGCTACCCTACAGTGACCATATAGGGCAGAGTAGAACTGTCCCACAGCGTCGCCACGGCTGTAATTTGCGGAAGCAAATCACCGTATCTTTCTCCCGCAGAGCGGCTGTTGGGTTCAAATCCCCAACCTTCCGGTTAGCAGCCAAGCGCTTAACCACTGCACCACTCAGGCTCCTTATACATATAAATACTTCCTCATAAAGAAAAGCAAACATATCAATCTATTTCCAGTTATAAAATTGCTTACATTTGCCTCTCATATTTCTGTAAATGAGGTGACAGACTTGACCCAAATTGGGAAAATATTCAGGTCCCGTTTGATAGGATTATTGACTTTACTTTAGATAAGCATGATAAAAAAGGTTTACTTTCTTCCTTCCCTTCAAATCAAATAGGGACGCTCAACATTAAGCTAGGAATTGGGAACAATTTAATTGTAAGATATGGATGGTCCTTATATTCAAAATGCTTATATCATTAAAATTGTTGCCATCAAGTCGATTCTAACTCATAGTGACCCTATAGGGCAGAGTAGAACTGCCCCATAGGGTTCTGAAGGAGCGGTTGGTGGATTCGAACTGCCGACCTTTTGGTTAGCAGCCATAGCTCTTAACCACTGCACCACCCGGACTACCTTATATCATTAGTGAAGATAAACAGTGAGTGATACAAGACACTATACAGATTTTATTCCTTGGTTTGCTAAATTAAAAATCACCTGAGAGTTTGCAGCAAAACAGTAAACATTGAAATACTTAGGAAATCTTCATAGAGGAAGTAAATTTACACAGGGTTTTGAAGGAAAGGTAAAATCTGAGTAGTCAGAGAGAAGGGAGCAAGACTTTTTTGGGGATGAAAGAGATAACAGTACCAACCACAAACTTGAATGAGTCTGGTGTGTTCAACAGACAGAATGAATTCAATAGAGCAGAAAGTATAGGCCAAAGAACACAGGAAATGAAGCAGGCTAAGCAGTGTAGGGACAGATTAGAAAGGGCGTCGAAAGTTAGTCAGAAGAGGTTAGATTTAATGTGGTGGAAAACAGGGAACCACTGAAGCTTTCTGAAAAGGGGAGTGACATGCTGGAAGCAGCATTTCAAGATGATTAATCAGGATGAGCTGGAAAGAAGAAAGACCAAAATGAAGGAAGGCAATTGTGATAATCCAGGAGTCAGATGACAAGGGTCTGACTAGGATAGTAGCAGGGGGTACCCAGGTGATGCAAATAGTTAAAGCATTAGGCTGCTAACCAAAAGGTTGGAGGTTTGAGTCTGCCAGAGGTGCCTCAAAAGAAAGGCCTGGTGATCTATTTCCAAAAAAATCAGCCATTGGAAACCATACAGACCACAGTTCTACCCTGACACACATGGGGTCACCATGAGTCAAAACTGACTCTACAGCTACTGGTTTGGTTTTTGTTTTTAAGGTAGGTGCCCACAAATGCAGTGTATTTTAGTGGCAATTTGATGGACTTCAAGACTGTAAAGTTAGGGAGTATCAGCAACAAGGAAGAGACACAAAATTAAGCCAGGGTCTGAGTACTAGGTAAAGGGGTTGTATTACAGATTAAGACCTGGAAATTTCAAACACTAGAAATAAATTCAGAACGGCTAAACGTTTTTAAAGTACCTTGTAAGTAGTTTCATTATTCTGTTTAGTTAATTTACTGTAGGTGCCCCCACACTTCACATCTGTATAGCTAACATAGCCCCATGAAAATATGCTTACATAATAATTAATTTTAATGTTTTTCAATACATGGATAAATTTAACTGATCCATATGAACCTCCAGAGACTCAGATATTGAAAATAAAAAACATTCTTCTTTACACTCAAATGTATATATTCTTTAGTGGTTGCATGCACACAAATTTTACTGACCTAAAATTTTGAGACATAGTCCTATTTTTATCTGATAGTGGTCCACTCAGAAGAAAACAAACACATCTTATTGAGAAAAATGAATTAAGAAATCAGCACTTTGCATTGTTGCTTTCCTGAGTTGTGCAGTTAAATTGGGAAGAAATTCTCTAAAGTGAAAAATGAAAAGAAAAATGTTACTAAAGCTAAATTTATCAGATTATTTAATCATTTTGGACAATAATTATTTAAATACACATTCACCTATTGTCTCCTCCCTCCCTTGGAATAGGTAGTATATAATGTGGTAAGAGAATTGGCATAAAACAGATTGACAAATTGCATTTATGTGTTCCCATCATATTTTCTAAATACTTCTATTATTGTAACACTAATTCAATTACCTATACATGACTGCATGTATTGTTTTATATCTCTTCCCATGATCATTTTCTGGCAGAGCTGTGAATAAGAACTGAAATGCCCCAAAATAACAAAAATCACTGTAACTACTATCACTCACTGAGCCCTTCCTTTACAATGTGCAGCCAAACTTCTGCTTTTCATACATTATCTCATTTAATCATCATGGAAATCCTGTAGAGTAGGTACTATGGTTATGCCCATTTTACAGATGAAGAAACTGAGGCTTAGGGGTGGTTAAGAGGTTTGTGCAAGGTCACACATGGCAGACATGTTCATCTAACATGCTGGTGGTTAATCATTATACCGCCAGCCTCAAACATATGTGACCAAAATCCAAAGTAAGATATATAAGGAACCTGGACATGTGTAAAAGAGTTAAGGAGGGGCAGTTTCAACTGTATACACATGGTACAAGTGGATAGATTCCTTGACTCACTTCTAACCTTTCCTAGTGCTGAACACACTGCACTCCATTCCTGAAGGAGAGTTCCTGGAGTGCTATGAACTGGGAGTTAAACTGACCCTTCTTTTAGCAGAACAACTTAATATTACATTGCTATTTGATGGTATTGACAGGATCTCAATATCTTCTCAGTTTGGTTGCATTAAAAAAAAAAAAAGTTACTACTTAGATCAGCCAGGCTAAGACCAACTAGGCTGGCTGGTGGCATCAAATTGGTGCCCACACTTTAAAAAGTATTTCTTAGTCAAATATACATGTTGACCTGAGTAACCTGTATAATTCCTACCAGTGATCATAAGATAGAAGCAAACCTTTTAAAGGCATTTCTCTGTACATAAAATGCATTAATAACAAGACACTCCTAAAAATAACTCTTCACTGTAATTCTCTTCTTATGCATCTGGGCAGAGATGTCATATTTCCTCCACAAAGCTTCCTTTTATGTTGCGATACTAAGAATCTCAATTTCAAGCTGAACCAGAACTTTTCAGAGATATACACTCCTTCCCAAGAAATGATTATTTTTATTAGTACTTTATATAAATTGTCTAAATGTGATGGTGCATATTTGCATTTTATCTCTGCAATACTTTTACCTAGCAAACAGAGCAGCTGTACCTTAAAGAGCTGTCTCCTCTCCTCCCTTTTTCTCTGCTAACACATAGCCTTCCATAAAGAGATCAGTATGATCTTTGCAGACCACAAGATAAGGAATATGAGCATGGTAAATTAAAGAATATAAGACTAAGCACACGTCAAGTAATTCAGAACTTTAAAACTTGTCATCTGTGTATAAAACCAGGAAGTAGTTATCACTGGTTAAATAAACACGTACAAATTCATAGGACGCAGTTAGTAACTTCCACTTTTCCCTTCAACTAGTGGTATTTTGGCAAGCAGCCATATAATCTGCAATAATCTGTCACTATTGTGAGCACCACCCACTTCCTCTGCCCCACCCCCATCCAGGCAACAACTGGGATACTTCTGGACTGCCAATATAAAATTCAGACAATCATAAAAGACGTCTCTATCTGGAAAAGATCCAACTTACATAATTTGTACTTTTGAATCTGAATATTCATAAATTGTTAAGGAAAAGAGGACACGAGCACTAGACTACCAGCCAAGAGGTTAGCAGTTCCAACCTACCCAGAGGCACCTCGAAAGACAGGCCTGGTGATCTGCTTCCAAAAAGCCACAGCCTTGAAAATCCTATGGAGCAGTTATACTCTGCACACATGGGGTCGTCATTAGTTGAAATTGACTTGAGAGCAACTAACAACATGTGACATCACATTTCAAAGAGTATTTGAGAATTTTAATTTCCTTTTTCATGTATCAGAAAGAACAGACCGCCAAATCAGTAATATCTACTGCAATGCTTCCTGAATGAAAATGCATCCGATGTATAATTATAAGACTTTAATTTACATTTCTAACATGTAAAATATTAGTTTAAAAGTCAGGGTCACAAGTTGGCCTGAACATTTCATTGAAACCTCGTTCCAACAGGCTAGTGAAGTTGGCAAAGAAACTATTAAGGTAGCTTTCCTGCTTTATAAAATATTTTGCATGAACTTTTTAACATACAAACTATGAGATGTCAAAAAATTATTTATTTTCCTACTTTATCTAATTTTATTTTATGGACAACGTAGTCCTATAACTTATTAACTCATGGCTAAAGCATTTTATTTTCATATTTTAATAAGAAATTAACACTATATGCTAAAACAAACCAAAAATTATAAATCAAAGTAAATGTGATCAAATCCTTGACTTTGCTGTCTCTAAATATGGTACTACATTTAAGAAATTGCTCCACTTTCTATCCTACTTTCCCTCAGTGTAAAGGAAGAAAAATAAGTGGTTTTATTATTTTTTAAATATTTAAAATGACGAGTGTGCCATTTTGAGAGGCTTAATTTTGAAATATCATTTTAAAGTAATATAAAATTTAGCATAAACTGCAGTTATTTAATAAAAAAGACCTTTAGTATTTTTAAAATTTTTGTTTAAAAATATTTTCCTACAAGGTTTTTACATTTTATTTGCTTATCCAGAGGAAAGGAAAGATCACCAAAAACAATTTTTGAAAAAAATTCCCACAAATATTCATTTGTAGAGTATCAAACTACAAATGAAAACAAATAGAGGTTATGAATCCAGTGACTCTTGAGGTTGATTATTCTCGGCTGACCTTTGGGCGAGGCTATATATATATAGGCACTAAAAATTTACGTGAAATTCAACAAAGAGTTTAAATTACTGCCCTTTATTAGCAATGTTTAGACACAAGTCATATTTTTAATAAAATATGAAACGTAAGGTAAAACACCAGTTAAGCTTCCTCACAGCAAATCTTCTCAAATGCATGTTCTATATTTCTAATCCAACATACTGAAGACTTTAAAATGTCTCCATTTAGCTACAGCAATCTGTAAGATTTCTCCAAAGATGACTTTCTTTAAAAAGCTGCCTCTTATTCACTTATGAAAGATAAACGTGAACTCAATTTAAGTTGTCAGAACAACACCATGCTATCAGCACCTTCATCCAGAGAAAGGAAGTTACTATAGACACTTAGTTTTATAAGTGAAGCTTAAAGAGAGTACTTCCTGGTCAGACAGTTAACATCAACAGCATTTTATAAAGCTTTACATTTAGACATTTTGGGAAGAACTCTGTAAACTTTTTTTCCTTAATTTTCTCCCCAGTCCTACAAAAAAGGAAAACTTACTCAAGATAAATAAATTGTATGTAAAAATCTATCAAATTCTATCAATGCTCATGGTTATAGTATCACGTAAATATTAGCACTGGTTATTACTGATAATAATATTAGCTTAAGTTTTAATAGTTTTACATGTTTGTACCCCTCCACCCTTATGCCCACCTGCATGCTAGAGTGAAGTTTCATAGGATACAACATTAGAAGGGAAAGAAAGAAATCCACTTAAAGGAGGACAACTCACCAATTTCTTGATAATGAGGAAAAGCCAAATAACCATTCACATTTTAATTTTCAAATTTAAAGTTAATTCTCTTTTAAATTTTCAGAAAAATTTTTTAAAATCTTCAAGAAAGCTTGTACAATCCTAAGAAGGAACTGCAGATAAAAACAGCGTGACTCGGGTGCTGCACGTTACTATCAGTATTGCAAGCTGAAGTTATTTCCTGTTACAGCGCCCATTGGTTCTCACAGGTGCAAGTGCCTATGGGGTGTTGCCAATTTACCCTCCCTTTTGTAAGTGAAAGGAGTCTTGATGGCACAGTGGTTAAGCACTCAGCTGCTAGCCCTTTGGCTGCTAACCCAAAGATCGACAGTTCGAACCCACCAGCTGCTCTGGGGGAGAACGATGTGGTGGTCTGCTTCCGTAAAGATTACAGCCTTGGAAACCCTATGGGGCAGTTCTTCTCTGTTCTACAGGGTCACTGTCAGTTGGAATCAATTCGAAGGCAGTGGATTTGGGTTTTTTGTAAGTGAACCACTAAAGGAGATCTAGAGTTGGCATAGTCTATGCTAGGAACCATTAGGGCAGAACTACCTTGAGCTAATACTGAGAAGCCTCCCAAACTAGACTGATTGTGAATTGATGATTATCTAATTCAAAAGGGCAAGAGTGGTAAATTATTGCAATAGAACTTTCATTATTTTTCTAAGATGCAGTGTTATTAAGACATGTGCGTAACTTCACTTGACGAATATTTATTAATTGCCTGCTCGGTACAAAGCACTATTCCAGGCACTGGGAATACAGTAATGAACAAAACGGACAAAGCCCCTGTGGTCATTTATTTACTGTCTAGAGGATTTTTGAAGATTTTATACAGTATAATGAGAAAACTTCCATAGAAGCAGAGAGTAAAGAAATTTGTATGGCAATTTGGAAAGTCAAATGTAGTGCTTACTACTAAAAAGCACTGTAATTAAGGTCACTCCTAAAACTTAACTTCTGGAACTAGTATGTAAAAGTAGGGTTCTTTACGTTTTCAATAAGGCCACGTTTAGGCAATGGCATTATGTTTCAGCAGGGAAAAGGAAAAACTCACCATGAGTCATTAGTGACTAAGTGCTTTTAATTTAGGCTTAAAACACATTTCAAACCCCATTACTTGTATATGCAGAAAACTGATAACAACCCCAAATTAACATCAGAAGTTTGGTCAATATCAGCATCTAAGAAAAACAACTGAAGTGTTTTTAAAGGAACAATGCCACTGTACCGAATTTTATTATAGTGAAACCTGTGAGAACCGGAACTCAACAAGATTGCATTGTCTTTCCGAGTCTAGTGAGTTTTCTGCATTTGACTGGGTAAAGTCTTACCACTTTTCTATCGCTTATTTTCGTGGAAAATATTTATGTTTTCCTTCTCTGACAGGTTTCCGCCTTACGCAGGTTCCGGCTTTCTCAGGTTTTACTGTATTCTAGTCTCTTAAGTCTTTACTACCGAAGGGCCATTTCTGATAGCTTCCATTAGACTTCTGTTTTGTTTTGTTTTGTTTTTACAGTGAATAGTTCTCTTAAGTTTTAAGTGAGACTGAGACACAATCATCTTGGATATATGGTGTGGTGGCAGGAATGACTTTTATTGGCATTCAATAAAACAAAAATATAGTAAATTCAAGACTGTTCAAAGAAAAACGCATAACCTAGAGAGCAAAATATGTAGCTAAACCATACTCTTCATTATGCAGATGACACAACCTTGCTTGCTGAAAGTGAACAGGACTTGAAGCACTTACTGATGAAGATCAAAGACTACAGCCTTCAGTATGGATTACATCTCAACATAAAGAAAACAAAAATCCTCACAATTGGACCAATAAGCAACGATTGAAGTTGTCAAGGATTTCATTTTACCTGGATCCACAATCAACATCCATGGAAGCAGCAGTCAAGAAATCAGAAGACACACTGCATTGGGCAAATCTGCTGCAAAAGATCTCTTTAAAGTGTTGAAAAGCAAAGATGTCACCTTGAAGAATAAGGTGCACCTGACCCACGCCATGGTGTTTTCAATCACCTCATATGTATGCAAAAGCTGGACAATGAATAATGAGAAGACCGAAGAAGAACTGACGCCTTCAAATAGTGGTGTTGGCGAAGAATATTGAATATACCGTGGAGTGCCAAAAGAACAAACAAATCTGTCTTGTAATAAGTATAACCAGAATGCTCCTCGGAAGCAAGGATGGCGAGACTACGTCTCACATACTTTGGACATGTTATCAGAAGGGATCAGTCCCTGGAGAAGGTCATCATGCTTGGTAAAGTAGACGGCCAGCAAAAAAGAGGAAGACCCTCAGTAAGGTAGATTGACATAGTGGCTGCAACAATGGGCTCAAGCATAACAAAGATTTTGAGGATGGCACAGGACCAGGCAGTGTTTCGTTCTGTTGTACGTAGGGTCGCTACGAGCTGGAACCGACTTGATGGCACCTAACAACAGCAATACTCTTCCAAACTGTATTCTTGCTTAGGATTTTATTTACTTCTTTATGTCTAAAATAACAAAGTATTCCTTTTACCCAAAAAATTGGAAGAATTTCCAAAGCCAAATTTACCTATTTCATCATTTAACAAATATTTATTGACCAGAGCTAGATTCTAGGCAATGTTCTAGGAGTTGGGAGTATAGCAAACTATAAAACAAAAAATCCTTGCCTTCCTAGAGTTTAAATTCTAGTGCAGGAATATAAGACAAACAAATAAATACAATAGTTGGTATGTTAGATGGTGGTTAGTGCTACGTAAAAGAACACAGTGTGAAAGGTAGTAACAACAAGTTTACTTGTTCACATTTACAAACTTCTTATATCACAAAGTTACTGATTATCAGCATTGGAAGTGAATTCTTCACTTAAGAATTATCCCTGTTATATACAATGAAAAGATTAGTCCAAAGGACTAATGAACCATAACTACCAAGGCCTCCACTAGACTGAGTCCAGTACAGCTAGATGGTGCCCGGCTACCATCACTCACTGCTCTGACCAGGATCACAACAGAGGGTTCTGGACAGAGCTGGAGAGGGATGTAGAACAAAATTTTAACTCACAAAAAAAAGACCAGATTTACTGGCCTAAAGGAGACTGGAGAAACCCCGAGAGTATGGCCCCCAGATACCCTTTTAGCTCAGTGGTGAAGTCATTTCTGAGGTTCACTGTTCAGCCTGGGAGTGGACAGCCCCATAAAATCAAATGGGACTAATGAGGCACAGCAGTCCAGGGACAAGGGCCAGAAGGCAGAAGGGGACAGGAAAGCTGGTGATAGGGAACCCAAGGTTGAGTAAGGACAGTGTTGACATGTAGTGGGGTTGTTAACCATTGTCATAGGGCAACATGTGTACTAACTGTTTAATGAGAAACTATTTTGTTCTGTAAGCCTTCATCTAAAGTGAGAATAGCAGCACAACTGGAAGAGCATAGTCAATGTCACTGAACTGTGCATGTAGAAATTTTTGAAATGGTGTATCTTTGGTTATGTATATTTTTACCAAAAAAGAAAAGGTTGAGAAGGGAGAGGGTTGACATGTTGTGGGGTTGTTAACCAATGTCATAAAACGATATGTGTACTACTGTTTCATGAGAAACTATTTGTTCTGTAAGCCTTCACCTGAAGTACAATAAAAAAAATTAGTAATAATAATAATAAAAAGAATTATCCCTGTTATCTTCACTGGCAGCACTGATTATATTTAAATGTTATTTTTGGACTTAAAATAAGTATTTAAATTTAATACAATTCAACAAATATTTCTTGAGCAAATAGTACTTGCAAGGCACTTAATCAGATGTGTAAGACACTGTCCTTTTTAACATTAAGAAGATGAGCATCTATGAAGTACAAGCCAAATACAAATCCTATAATGTATTATCAGAGAGAATATTAGTGTAATCAGAGAAATACAAATCAAATGCTAGGGAATCCAATGGACAGAGTGGTAAGGAGAAAAATCAGAGAAGGCCTCATGGAAGATGGGATAAGAGGTAGGTTGAAAAATGAAAAGAAGGCATTCTAAGCAAAAGAAATGGCAGAAACAAAGACCTGAAGGGGCCCAGTCTGGTTGGTGCACAAGATAGGTATAGGAAGGTTATGGGGAGATAGAAACCCAAAAATAGGCTGATAAATCTGTACTAAATTCAGTAGGTCATGAGGAGTTATTAAAGGTTTTGAATATGTGAGTGACAAAAGCAGAGCTGTACTTTAGAGAGAATAGAACAGCAACAGTGTGTATAGTAAGGAAGGGAAAGGAGACTAGAAAATTGTCACAATAGTCCTTCCCTAGCACCTTATTAAGGTCTCATTAGCTCCTTCTTGAACTATTGAGAGGAAGGTGTATGGAGTTGAAAAACCAGATCTAGGTCACGGTGATCACATTTGCCACTGTCTGTGTGATCTTGGAAAGCCACTTACCCTCTCTGAGTCTCAGTTTCCCTAGGTGTGAATTCATTAATTATTCGTTTTGGAGAAAGGAGCCATGGGATTCATGGGATTCATGGATACTGGGAGTAGAGTAAAAAGAGCAACTCAAAAGTGTCTCAAGTGATTAATAATAAGCAGCTATCATTTATTAAGCACTTCCTATGTATCTGTCCTAGGAGCCCTGGTGACACAGTGGTTAAGCGCTTGGCTGCTACCCAGAAGGTGGTGGTTCAAATCCACCAGCCACTCCATTGGAGGAAGATGTGGTAGTCTGCTTCTGTAAAGATCACAGCCTTGGAAATCCTATGGAGCAGTTCTACTCTGTCCTATAGGGTTGCTATGAGTCGGAATTGACAGCAATGGGTTGATGTGTCTGTCACTGTGCTTGGCACTTTACAGATACTGCTTCATTTATTTCTTACACGATTCCCGAGAGGTACGTATTCTTATTTTACAGATGAGGGAATTGAGAGCTTTGAGACTTAGTAACTTATCCAGGCTCAACTAGCTGGTATAATGACACAGCCAAGATAGGTGTCTAGGTCTCTCTGAGTCTAAGGCCCTTTCTCCCTCCACACTATCCTGCTATTTCTTAAGAGGTAGATAAACAATGCTAGCGTTTATTCCTATGTTCCAAAGGAGTCACTATCACTTTGAACACCCTTTTGATGTACTAAAAGCCCTCTAGGAAGATAAAAAACAAAGTGTGGACATAAATATAGTCTAATTTGTTGACGATTCATTCATTCACTTATTCGTTCCACATTTATTGAGCATCCTTCATGCTTTGTGCCTGGTACTGTTCTTGGCATGAGTGATGCAAAGATGAATAAGACCCATCTCTGCCCTCAGTGTGCTCACAAACTAGTAAAAGACAAACATGTATAAACAAAGAACAGGTGGATAGTGACAGAAGAGAAACTGGTACAAAAGACAATGGAGGCATGAAGGTATATAAAGCATAATGCTATAAATTTGTATCTCTGCTATTAAATCTTGACCTAAATAATTTTAAAACTACATGATTGTTGGAAATATTTTGTGCACTTACACACTCTTCAAAAAGCAAACACTGATGTTCATAACAGAGTGGAAAACTGGCCATGAACTATGGTTCTGTTTTGTGCATCTACTACCAAGACTAATTAGGTTATTAGTTTATTTAAGAAAGCATTCTTCCTTGGTTAGTGCCATCTACTGTCATGGGCAAATAAAATGTATATGAATTGTCATAGGCCTTGATTGATATGGACATAAGCCAATGCCACTGGACAGAAAGTGAAACATAAAAATTACACACTGCAGAGTCCCAGTTTGATACCTAAATAAAAGGCTATCCTGTCATCCCTCAAAAATAGTGGAAGAAAGTAAAATTAAACTGTTCCAAAGAGTACTTTGATAATTGACTACAATACTAAGCATAACAAAATGTACAATGTGGGGCTGATTTTGCTACTTAGTATTTTACTGAGGCCAGAGGTGAAATGAAAGGGCCCCAAACACTAGACTCCAGTATAGGAATTTCTAGTGTTGAAGGCTAAAGCCATATTTCTCTGCTTAATGAAAGTAGGTTTTTCTAGGGGGTAAAATGTTTATTCTAAGCCATCTTCCTCTTCTTATTCACTCTAGGGATGAAAAACGTGTATTTATGAGATAGCTGACAACAGTTAGGACACTGATCTGTGGCAAGAAATTGGCCTCTAAGTCATTCTGTTACCAAGGAATTAGCTCTTAACTGAAAATGAAAATAATTAAGGAGATTTTAAATATACTTCAATATCTCTAAGAAATCTGAGATCAAGCAGAAAAAAATATATCAGGTTGGTTTATAAAGTATTTAAGTAACTTTAATAACATACAGCTGAAGGATAACATTTATCAATTTAATTCCTACTGGGTATCATCAAAATTCTAAATATATTTTAATCTGAAGCCTATAGCTTGGAAATGAATTAGATCACATCTTGGCCCATAAGTTCAACACATATAATCTATAATTAATAGACTGTTGTTGTTAGGTGCCATTGAGTCGACTCTGACTACAGCAACCCCTATGTACAACAGAAAGAAATGCTGCCCATTCTCACAGTCATTGCTATGTTAGAACCCATTGTTGCACCACTCATCTGTAGGTTGGAGGACTGTGGTGGCCTGTGTGTTGTTCTGATGCTAGAAGCTATGCCATTGGTATTTCAAACACCAGCAGGGTCACCCATGGTGGACAAGTATAAGCAGAACTTCCAGACTAAGACAGACTAGGAGGAAGGATCTGGCAATCTAGTTCTAAAAAAGCTGGCCAGTGAAAACCTTATGAACAGCAGCAGAACACTGTCTGATATACTGGTGGAAGATGAGACCCTCAAGTTAGAAAGCACTCAAAATACATCCAGGGAAGAGCTGTCTCCTCAAAGTAGAGTTGACCTTAATGACATGGATGGAGTAAAGCTTTTGGGGTCTTCATTTGCTGATGTGGCACAACTCAAAATGAGAATAAACAGCTGTAAAATCCATTATAGATAGATACCACTTACATAAGCAAACATTAACAAAATTTTAATATACCTTCACAAATAATAAAGCAAGCAATTAAATGGGTGACAAAGCTAAACAATCACAGATTAAACTCTATGCTAAAATGCAATTTTACAATATACAACTTAATATACTAATTCCAAAAATACCCCCCTGATTGACAGGAATCTCTGATTAAAAACACCAAAAAGAAGTCTCCTCTTTTATTAGGAAAATCACAAAACACTTCTAGAAGTTTCCTTCCTTCCCTCTTTCCATAAGGATTTATGAGAATTATTCTGTATGAGGTAACATCAAATCCAAAAATTGGGTCTTCTTCTTTTTCTTTGGGCAAGGGGGAGATTAAGGTGAGGGAAGGAACAAACACTAGAGAGAAAAGATTATAAAGGAAATAGGCTTTTAACTAAGACTAAAAGAAAAAAATAGTTTTCATTCATACTCCTTTACTACTGAAACCAACAAATATGAATACTGGCAAGCAATGAGAACCTTTATTCAGGTTGGCTTAAACATTTAACCAAATTAGATACCAAGGTAGTTTCTGAGATAACAATGGCTTGACTGTATATGATTCGAGTGAAAAAAAAAAAAGAGTGTAAAATGGGTTATTGTATTTACTGGGCAGCACTTGTACCCTACTAAGACTAAGAACAGTTTAAGAACGATAAACCAAAAAGAACTGGCATTCTGTCATTGCTACAACCATTCATACAGAAGTATAAAGGTCTTTCTTAATCTCTTCTTTTGGTTATATTTTTTAATAGAAAATAAACAGCTTAAATGAGCATAGGTATAATGATGTCAAATATTTATAATTTCTCACAGTATAACTTTATTTTGTGAAACAAACGAAAATAATTTACCACAGAATCCCTACCCTCCTACTCCCTGGAAATAAACAGTTACTATAAGCCCCTCCCATCACTAAAAATTCTATTACAATGAATCTCTCTTCGTCATCTCTGGATCAATACCATAACGTAATGTGGTTGAAATGACTGCCTTAGTAATCACTCAAGGGAGTATCACAGCACTTTCTTTTCTTAAAAGGAAATAAACTTAATGTTTTGTCTTGAGAAACAACCATTTGTACCAATCAGAAATGAGCTAACAAGTGTGGTGTAAGACCTTATCTGCTCAAACATTTCTATTACTTTGTAGAATTATTGGTACGGAGACTCCCAATCCTTCCACAGACCATTTCATACATTAGATGCAATATGTAATGAATAGATGCCCCTTCTAAATAACCCATTGAGTTAACTGACCCTATTTTTACTTGAATTCTACCTAGGGCTCCGGAAAGATAAATTTAATGTAAAAAATTACACTCACTGTAGCTTAAATAAATTATAGTGTCTCATATTTTAAATTTGCTGTTGTTTCTCTCACCTCCATAACTTCTGTTCCTCAGGGGAGGACTTCTAGTTAGTGGACTTTTCATAACTGCATTGAGCTCCGTACTCTCTGAAGCCATATACGAATTATGTATCAGGTAATGTCAAATAAAATCCCTAAATGGTGCATGTCCTGTACTCATTATCACCCAGATGAAAATGACTTCAGTAATTTTTTGTCTTGGATTTACATAGGCAGCTCTATGTAAGCCTTCTACATTATGTCTTTGGGAAATAACACAGCATTCCTTTCTTCCTCTTAGTTGAAGCTGCCCATTACTAAACCTGGGCAAAAGACTTCTAATAAGACACATTCTAAACCTGAAACAAAGAAGGTAAATTGTGAAATGATATAGTAATTATATTCTCCTTTCTTTACCTAAGCCATCCTTTTTTAAGTCTGCTTCTATAAAAAAGAAAGCAGCCGAAAAGAGAAAGGGTGAGGAGAAGCAACACACAAACAGAGAAAAAAAAAAGAGGATCAAAAAATTCAAATACAAAACGGCTGGGTACAACCATAACAAAGCATGTGCCTTCAAGAGAACATTTGAAAAGCAGTCAGGGCTGTATTAACATATGCTAAGTACTGTGAACAACTAGCCTGGTCATTGGTTTAATTTTCACATCTGCCAAACTAGGAAGCTGCTCCTCAATTCCCATCCCCTATTGCTTGCCACTATTTGTTTCAGCATTTTCACAAACACACACCCGCATCCTATGAGGACATACAGTGTCTAGTTTGAATAGGCTTATCTCTCTCCTTAGCTGGTCCTGGAATTATGCCTAAAGCTAACTCCTGGTAGCATTTAGGAAGAGAAATCTAATTGGAAAGTGCTGTTGGTCTTGCGACTCTAACATCTCTTTTTAAAATTTACGTTGACCTTTCAACTATCACCAATCCATCTCCAAACAGCCCAAATTCCAAACCCAACATAGCTCCTTTAAACTTGCATCTTTAACATTCATACTGAGGTGCTGCCAAATCTGAAAAAGTTTCTCAGCTCCTTGTTTAGCCAAGACAAAAAAAAAAAGTAGTCTAGGAAAATCAAGGATCTATCAAGATAAACATCCTAAGTCAGCCAAAATGTGAGTCTCCCGAAGGACCCCTTTCTCTTTCACCTTCTGGTGGCAGGTAGACAAAGCCGCCTCCAACCTTTCACATTCAGATTGAGCTCTTAAGGCCAAGAAGCCCCTCACTTTTCAGGATTCCACACCGAATTCTTGGAAAGGAATGGAAGCCAGGGGGTGGGAGAGAATAGGTCAGCAAGCACAACTCTCTCGATCTGTCCAAGATCGCCGACCTTTCTCCTAGCCCCTCCAGGGGTTAGTTCTACTTAGCAGATGTTTCATTACATAATGCCTCTACCAGAGAGTCACCCGGGGGCTCGGGCCACCACCCCACGTCTCACACACGATCTTTTTAGACGATCCGCCTCATTTCGGACCCTCGAAGCACCAGCGACCTAGTCACTCCTTCGCGCTGCCCTCTGCCCCTACCCCCCGACCGTCACAGCAACCCCAGTTCAAGCTCATGTCGCGCCCTCCTGGTGGTCTCACCCGGGTGGGCGCCCCCACGGGTCCCTCTCCGTGCGGACGCAGGTTCAGGCTGCGCAACCGCGGCGCCTTGGACCCCGCGGACCTGCGGCCGGTCAGGGTCCCCCTCACCCGAGCGCTCAGAAGCCCCCCTCGAGGGAGTCTTTCACCTAAGACCTGTTGTCCCAGCCCCTTTCGGGGTTCCCTGTCTTCAGGCTCTCTGTTCCTGTCCCCTGTCGGGGACCTCTCCCCTCAGATTCGCTGTCCCGGCCCCTCTCGGAGTCCCCTTCCCTCAGATTCTCCGCCCCAACTCTTCTCAGAGACCCCTTCCCTCAGACTCACTGTCCTGGCCCCTCTCGGTGTCCCCTCTCTTCACTCTGTTCTTGTCCCCTCTCGGGGACCCCTCTCCTCGGCCCCGCTGTGCTGGTGTCTTCCGCAAAGCTCTCCTCCTAGATCCTCTCTCCTGGTCCCTTTCCCGGGTCTGCTCCTTTCATGCCTGCTGTCCTGGCTCCTTTCAGGGTCCCTTCCCCGCAGACCCGCTATCCCGACCCCTCTCGGGGTCTCCTCTCCTCAGTCCTTACTGTCAAAGTCGCTCCCGGAACTTCCCTCACCCAGGTCCTCGCCGACCTCACTCTGCCCGGGGTCCGCTTTCTTCGGTTCACGCTGTCACCCCTCTGCGCCCCGGTGCTCTCACCTCAGACCTGCTGTCACCGCCCCCGGGCCCGGCGTCCCCGCCGCCGTCGCTTCCTCTCTCACACTTGTTCCCGATTCGCTCTTTTGCGGCTTGTCCCCTGGAGGATCCCTGGGTCCGGTCGCTGAGTGCCGGGTTCGGCTGCACAGTCTCCTTATGCAGTCCCCACGTCGCGTCCCACTCTCGCACGCAGGACCTCACTGCTCCTACCGCCGCCGCCCGGCGCCACAAGGACCTTCTCGCGGCCGCCGCTGCTGCTGTCCGAGGTGCGGCTCCTGCCAGGGGTGGCCAATCGCACCCGACTGCGCCGAGCGCGCTCCGCCCCACCTTCTCAGGCCGCCCACCCCCTACCCCCACAGACCACGCCCCCAGCTCGGCTCCGATAGGCTCTCTACTGACCTTCCCTGATCAAGGGGCACAGGTCTAGGGCCAGATATAGGTGCTTGACTGAAGGTGTCTGGGAAACGGAGCTGTCGATGGCGCCTGACGATTGGCGGATTCCACGGAGGGCGGGCCGGGGCGGGGCGGAGTTTCCTCAAACGCGGAAGACCGTGCAACTTCAGTTACTCATGGGCCTTCCTCGGGTGCGGTTGGCCTAGTTTGCGGTGCTTTGGCGGTCAAAGTTCATGTCACTCCTTCTCACGCCTTAAGTTTTCCTAGGAGATTGTTAGAGGCCAACGCCCACTGGGACTTCCCGGGACCATCAAGTTAGAGACTTTGGAGAGGTCCATATTCTCCTGCTAGCCCTTGCACAGCTTTCTAAGTAATTATACCATTAATTGATGTAGCATTTATTCGGCTAGGACTTGAAAATATTTCCTGGATTTAATTTAAACCCTTTTATTTCTCTGGCAGGAGAGTTGCCATTCCTTCCATTGCGTTCAAGAAAAGTCAGCTTAATGCTGCTGGAGAAAAAAAGGTTTTATGTACTAGATGTATACTGTGGACAAGTGTTCAACCCTGATGGTGCACATTTCCATAGGTACAAGGACAAGGCTTTGTGAGTTTTGAACTTAACGCTATTATCATTACAACAGTAAGAACAGGAACTGTATCAGGGGTACCCTTGTTAGCTTTAGCAAGGTTTCAGCAAGCCTATCGAAGAACACAGATTTTTACTGACTGAACTGATGGGCAAAGTGTAAGAAGCTTTGACCCCAAATGCAACTTGTGATAACCAGAGACCGATCTTGACCCAGGTGTGCCTGCCACGGGTGAAAGTGCATTATGTTACCCAGAGTCATTCCTTGTATTTTTGTGAAACTGGATATGTTGATTGAATCAATACTGGATACTGAAAACTGCTATCCTCACCCCTGAGCCCCAAAGTAAACTTAAGGACTTGGACAAATTAGTGTTTAATGAAGAAATTATTTCATTTTGAGAAAGGTATTTTAATCCTAAGCCTTGTCAGATGTATACAGGCCTTAGCCCTCAGAAAACTCTATCATTAATTATTTTTGTTGGAGTTTAAAGAAAAAGAATTGATACGAAGTTTTCTGAGGGCTAAGGTCTATATACATATATATACATATGTATCAGTATAGTGTTTGTAAATCACACCTTATTCCAATTATGATGCTCCTCTTTGAGTGTTAGAGTATGCAGAGGAGGCCTAGAGGCACAAAACATTCTGGAAACAGGGCTGGCAGGACATTTAAATCGAGTTCTGAAGTAGTAGATATTTTTTCTAAGTAGTGGCTGAGTACTATTTTGGGAGAGGAAACAGCAATTTGAAAGTAGGAGAACTTGATTTTGACAGAACTTGATTATGTCCATAGTCATATTTAATCACTATTTAAAGGTTGGGTAAGACCAAAGGCATAATAATTTTTTTTGCCAGGTTCCCTTTGTCAAAGATCATTTATTAAGAGTTCTTCCTACCAATTCTGCAGTAGGGAACATGGACAGAAGACAGTATGGGTAAGTTTTCACCACTGAAGTGTTGAGTTGTGTCTATTCATTACATAAAAAAAGATGCATGACCATCGACAGATGTTATTTGCAGTCGGGAAGATAAAGATAGGAATAAAACATAAGATAAAAACCTCAGTGTCTATAAAAGAAACCAATTAGCAATGAAATCAACTTTTTTTTGATTCATTATACAGTGAAAGCTGGAATGACAGGACTGCCTTGTTTTTCTGGGCACAGGAAGTTTTCCACCTTTGATAGGGTACAGTCTTACCATTTTTTTGGCACTCATTTTAGTCGAAAATATTTGCATTTTCCTTCTCTGACAGGTTTCTGCTTTACATAGGTTCCAGCTTTTGAAGGTTTTACTGTTTTAAAGATCTCTAATTTCTAAAATATGCATGCAATAGCTGGACAATGAATAAGGAAGACCAAAGAAGAATTGATGCATTTGAATTATGGAGTTGGCAAAGAATATTGAATATATTGTGGACTGTCAGAAGAACGAACAAATCTATCTTGTGAGAAGGACAGCCAGAATGCTCCTTAGAAGCAAGGATGGCGAGACTACATCTCACATACTTTGAAAATGTTATCAGGAGGGATCAGTCCCTGGAGAAGAACATGATACTTGGTAAAGTAGAGGGTCAGCAAAACAGAGGAAGACCCTCAACAAGATAGCTTGGCACAGTGGCTGCAATAATAGGGTCAAGCATAACAATGATTATGAAGATGAAGCAGGACTGGGCAGCGTTCTGTTCTGTTGTCCATCGGGTCTTTATGAGTTAGAACTGACTCCAGGGTATCTAACAACAATTTCTAAAATGTTACTGATGCTTTTTTGGTCTATGATTATTGCTACTGACAGGAACTCAAGTTACTCAAGATGGCTGATTACAAATATTTTAGATGTGATCCAACAGCACTAAAAAGAAAATGACTTCATTCTTTGGACAACAGACAGTCCTGAAATTCTAGATTAAATATAGATGGGCCTACAGATAGCTCTAAGAATGACTCTTATTTACAAGGAACTTCAGAAGATCCCTGAGCCCCCAAAAGTACTAGACAAATATTGCAGCATTCTATTCTGGAAATTCTTGAGGTTTGTTGGGAGGAAAAATCCCTTACAAATAGAGCCAACTGAAACAATGTAGAAAATGAAAAAATTGTTAAATGGGATGAGAATAAAGTTTTTAATTTTTAAGACATCATGGGGCCAATTCAGAGAAAAACCTGATCACAAAGTATCTGATAATCAAAATATTAGGTTCCTCCCTGGCTTTTAGGAGCCCTGGTGATGCAGTGGTTTAAGCGCTGGGCTGCTAACCAAAAGGTAGGCAGTTTGAACACACCAGCCGCTCAACGGGAGAAAAGATTTACAACCTTGGAAACACTATGGGGGCAGTTCTACTCTGTCCTATTGGGTCACTATGAGTTGGAATCTACCCTAGGGCAAGGGGTTTTCGTAAGGGGCTTCACTTTAGTACTTGTAAGTTACTTTTTCTACTGAGACGTTGGTGGAAAGGTAAAGATTAGGGTTTTTCTATTACTTTGGAGAAACAAACATCTCTAGAACGTTTTCCTTATCCCTTTTCTTGCTACACATTAGAGCACACGACTTGGAAAAATGGGCACCGTAGATATGAACGTTAACCAAAGCTTATAACACTATGTCACCTTCTACTCAGAGGGAATCACACAAATTAATTTACCCAGTTAGCGTTCTTGGTTCCTGAGTTTCCACAGAGGACCTTCTTTACTTTAGCCAAATTAATTTCCTATAGGCAAATACACCACTTGCTTGAGAGTTGATTAGCAAGCTATTGGATTGGGCAATATAACCTTCCAAAACATTAGGATTCAAGGAAATATGAAGCCACTGTATTGTGGAGGGCCTGAGTTTGGGAGTTTAAGGAAGGCAGACTGGACGCTACCACTTTTTTGGCCTTGAAATCTGTTTATTTTTTTGGCAGTTTCTTTTTTTCAAAATTTTTTCCCATACAAAAATTTACACACACATTGCTATGTGACCCCAACTGCTCTCCCTGTATTGTGACAGCACACTCCTCCTTTGCACCCCTGATGCCCCATGTCCATTCAATCAGCTCGTAACCCTTTCTGCCTTCCCATCTCACCTCCGGACGGAAGCTGCCCGTTTAGTCTCTTCTATCTACTTGAGCTAAGAGGAACACTCCTCACAAGTATCACTTTATGTCCCACAGTCCAGTCCAATTCCTGTCTGAAGAGTTGGCCTCGGAAATTGTTTTAGTTCTGGGCTAATAGAGAATGCAGGGGGCGTGCTTGGACGCTACCACTTTTTAAGGCAAGTGATGTATCTTGTCTCATCTGCAAAATGGGGAGAGCTTGTGCGCGCAGAGAAATGGCTCCCACGGGCTGAGAAAATACGGTTTTGCTGATCCCACGATGGAATATCAATAGACTTTATTTCAGTTCTTAAAGCTCCAATTAGGGCAGGATCCTGGGCTCATTTTTCTGGTCACTCAAACTCTGGCTGTTTAGGTTTCCCGACCTATAAAGGGCACGGTTCATGTGATTCACCTGCTTAAATTAAAGAGACCACCTCCACCTGCCAACAACCCCTTAAATCCTCTGGCCCTGAGGCCGCTAACGACTCTCACTTCAGTTCCGGCTCCAGGCGCCCCCTGGCGGCTACTTCTGGACGTCGCCTCTGCGCTTCGGGGTCCTGGCCGCAGCTAGGCCTGCCCATACATTTGCCTAACGCTAGATATCCTGCCGCCGCTCTTTCGCACCATACCGTTGACGACTTTTAGGCGGCGATGAAGGGGCTGACGTTTAGGCGAAGGAGGCGTCGCGGGGTTCACCCCTCTTCCTCAAGCATGGCGGAGTCAGGCGGTCCTCGGGCAGCTCGCGACCCGGAAGTCGCCTCCGGCGCGAGGCCCCCGTTGCCGAGCGCGGGCGATGGGGGCGGAGCTCGGCGGAGACGGAGAAGGGGGAGCCGTGGCTCCCGTTCCTTGAGTTGGCGGTCCCCTCGGGCGCTGTTAGGTGGACGTCGAGTCCCCAGTGCGGGTGGCCGCGGTCACCCGGTGGTACACTCTGCTACTGCTGGAGGCGACATGAGTGCCGCGGGGTTGTTGGCTCCGGCCCCGGCCCCGGCTGGAGCGCCGCCGGCGCCGGAGTACTACCCCGAGGAGGACGAAGAACTGGAGAGCGCCGAGGACGATGAGCGCAGCTGCCGGGGCCGCGAGTCGGACGAAGGTGGGTCCTCTTGCTCGCTGGGCAACCCAGGGCCGAGGTGGTACCCCTGGGGGAGGAGGTGGGGCTGTATGGGAGAGGGGCGGGGTGGCCTCCAGGGGTGTATGGCCCGTCATAGGGGCAGTTGGTAGGAGCGGGGCTCCGGGAAGTTACCTCCACCAGCACTGTGGAAGGGGGAAATCCCAGGGTACGTTGTACTCTCCAGGTGTGGGGAGAAGGGACGTAGGGAGGTGTTGTCAGAGCTGGAGGTCTCTTTAAGATTCTCCCTCCTACCCCATACCGGCCCTAGTGAAGCCTCTGGTCTCCACTGAATTGGAACGGGAAAGTCATCCATTGAGTGCACTGAGTACGCCCCCTCCCATTTTCGTTCCTGAGAGGATTAGAGCAAAGCTGAGTTTGGCTTCCTGGTTTCTAAGTTGCCCTCCCACCTTCCCCCCTGGAAATGTGTAAATCAGTCCCATTTTGGGTATTATAGTACAGTGTTGAGAGTACAGGTTGGTTGAAAGAACAGGACCTGGAATCAACCAGATCTAGATTTAAATGTGGCTATCACTTAATGCAACTTTGTGACCATTGACAACTTCTGTAAGCTTCCAAGCCTCAGTGTCTCCAGTTTTAATGGGGCTGGTAGTGCGTACTTCCTAGGGTCGTTATGAGGATTGAATGAGATATGTGCATGAAGTACTTGGTCCGTGCCTGGTACACAGTAAATAGAATTTTTTTATACCACTGGGGGGAGGCACAGAGAGAAATAGGGATTTGCTTACTGGTGTCCAGGTGTTTTGAATTTTGTGCTCTTTACAGTATGCATCACTGCCTCATAGAGCCTAGATTTTTAAAGTGAGCTTTGCAGTTTCGCAAGTGTGAGAAACACTGTTTTGGGAGGGACTGAGGAAGAGGTGGCTGGAGGAGAAGAAAAAGAGGAGATAAAGAGACCAATATATGGGTGAAGTATTCTGGGACAAAATAGAGCTGTGGAGCAAAAGCTAAAAGCTAGACCAGCTGACTGGGGTGCAGAGTATTCCTTATTCATCTCAGTCCCCCAAGTGCCAAGTAGCTTAGCTGGCTGGCACGTGACAGGAGCTCAGTGAAGGTCTTCTGACTGAAGGAGGGCAGATGGGTCTGTGGAGAATTGGACCTGCCATAGCCTTTCCAAAGGCAGTTGCATACGTAAAGTTGAAGAGACTAATTGGATTGATGAGTCTTCGGAGATGATACACTTTGAAAATCTCCAGAGGATTATTTCTTCTTTGAGGACACACTCCTCTGGATTTCACTGGTGACTGCTGGGTTAAATTTGCCTGCCCTTAAGGAGATTTGGTTGAACTGCCTTTGAAGAGGAGCCTTCACTTGAGAGTTTGAATGTGAATCACTTGCACAGCTTTTAGTGCCCACGACGGGGAGCCATGAAACCAAAATTAATTTTTTTTTCCTCCAGTAAGAAACCAAATCTGTTGTGGTCTAGTTGAATCCGACTCATAGCAACCCTACAGGACAGAGTAGAACTGCCCTGTAGGGTTTCCAAGGTGGATTCACACTGCCGACCTTTTTGGTTAGCAGCCAAACGCCTAACTGCTGCTCCACTAGGGCTCCAGTAGGGCTGTTGAAATTGTGTAGACAGCCCAGCCATTTGCTTATTGTAAGAACAGCGTTTAAAAATTTTTGCTACAGTTTGTTTGATCATCTTGCCTCCTTCCAATTCCCTGTAGCTACAACTTTGAAAACATTTCAGTTATCAGAATCCAATTAGTTGTTTTGTGTTCTCCTTTTTATCCTATGGAGTCCCTGGGTGGTGCAGAGGTGCCTTGGAAGAAAGGCCTCGTGATCTACTTCCTTAGGCTCACAGCCACTAAAAACCCTATGGAGTCCAGTTTTACTCTGAAGCACATGGGGTCGCTATAAGTTAGAACTGACTGGACAACAACTTTTTTTTTTTTTTAATTGTGTATATCTGATGTCAGATCTGTTAAGAATTCAAACTGAGCATGTACCAGAAGAGAATGCCCATGTTAGATTTTTTTTTTTTAAGACTAGTGAGAAAGGTGGGCGTGACTGCCTACAGCTTCCCAGCCTTATACCCACAGTTCCTTTTCCTGAACTGCCAGGTTTGTTGCTTCTGCAAAAGTGGCAGCCTTGACCACGACTGCCTCTGTCTCATGCTCCCTTTTCTCTTGCTGCACTTTAGATAAAGGATGCTCTTAGGATGTATGTGGCTGTGTATACATTGGAAATGGCATTTTCTTTTCTGTAGTAACTGCATTTAGTATTTTTCATTGATGGCTTCATGCAGACCTCCAGTGAGTAGAAATTCATTTTATAGAAGCTTTTAAAGTGCTTACACTGTGTCAGGTGATGCTAAGTATATGACTTACGGTTTTTAACTAACCCGTCTTCCCTAATTTTATTCAGACACTGAGGATGCTAGTGAAACTGACCTGGCAAAACACGATGAAGAAGACTATGTAGAAATGAAGGAACAGTGAGTAATTCAAGCGCTTTTGTGTTGTTTTTCTATTTCTTTTCTGGAATACAGAGTTGGCAAGGAAATCTTTAAGTGACCTGGTATGTATGATTTTTGGAGTCCCTGGGTGGTACAAACGGTTAATCTGCTTGGCTGCTAACTGAAAGGTTGGAGGTTTGAGTTCACCCAGAGGTGCCTTGGAAGAAAGGCCTGGCTGTCTACTTCCAAAAAATCAGCTGTTGAAAACCCTGTGGAGCACAGTTCTGCTCTGACACATATAGGATCACCATGAGTCAGAGCTGACTCTGAGGCACCTGGTTTGATTCTTGGTTTGGTGTATAGTTTTGACTACTGTGCTTCAGGGAACCATGTACATGTGTGCATTTTTCCCCTTTAAGTTTGTCACATTTCATCAGTTTGTACTTAGATGAAACTTTTATTGTTCTTTTCCTGCTTTAAGGATCTTTTGAGACTAGGCTAGAAAGAACTTGGAGGGAAATGGTCATAGGGGAATGAGTCCATATAACAGGAGAGAGGTTTTGACCACATGCTCATTTTTTCATATGTGAAGAGCAGTGCTCTGGGAGGTAAACTGGTGTGGCACAGGCCCAGAGACAGACTACCCAATAAGCAAGGTATGCATGGGCTTACTTGTGCTTACTTAATAACCTGTAGTGCAGAATTTCACCCGTTTTTCTTGGTGTGGTGAAACCTGTGTGAAATTGTGCACTAAAGATTAGTAAGTAAACACAACTAAGCCTGTGCATACTTTGCTTACTGTAAGCTGGTGTGTGCTGTGCTTACTGGTTAATATACCCCTGCGGACAGCCACTGGGCTCTCAGATGGTTGTGAACCCACAGAGCACTGACTACATGCTAGGCAATGCGCCAGATGCTTAGAGAGCCTGGGGAAACCGGGATTGGAAAGCAGGGCTCTGGACTCCCATTCCAGTGCTCTATCCATGTTACCACACGTCCACACCCAAGCTGTCTCATCTTCAGACAGAGCTGCAACAAAAGGTGCCCAGAGAAACTAAAAACCTATTTTGTTTTAAAGGACGTTTAAAAAGGTTAGCTTCCTTATGCTTGAAGTTACTGACTTGTCATGAACATAGAAGGAAGACAGCATCGAATGTATTCCCTAAGTATTTATTGACTGTATTTGGAGAATCTTGATTTGACTTTTTTTATTCTTTATCTTTAAACTAGATGATCCAAAGCACTCTTGGTGGCACAAATGTTTAAGTGCTCGACTACTAGCCAAAAGGTTGGTGGTTCAAAGCCACTCATGTGCCTTGGATGACAGGCCTGGCAGTCTACCTCCAAAAGTTAACAGCCTTGAAAACCTTGTGGAGCAGTTCTACTCTACACACATGGGGTCACCATGAGTCAGAACTGACTTGAAGACAATTAGCAACAACAAGTACTAGGAGTGAAGGATACAACGTAGAGCAGAGTGTTATAGTGGAAAAGACAACTTCCCGGTCAGCTAGATGACCTATCTTCCTTTCCTCGTAGGTCCTGTTTGCAAATGTTTTGGGGCCATCTTCCGGTTTCTGTCACTCTTTTCAAGCTTTGAACCCCAAAACAGTAATTCAGCTCAAGTCTGACCAGTGCTGAATAGGAAAAGGTTCCTTTCATAGTTCATGAAGTTCTCTCACAGTTTCACTCCTGAAACTGTGCTTGCTTTTTATTTCTATTCTCCTCAATTTTTTTACCTTGATGCATTTTGAGACATGTTTTCACATAACTAATCTTCCCATGTGGAGTCCTTGGGTGGTGCAGATGGTTAAGTGCTCGACTACTAACTGAAAGGTTGGTGGTTGGAACCCACTCAGAGGCACCTTAGAAGTATAAGCCTCGGTAATCTGCTTCCAAAAGGTCACAGCCTTGAAGACCTTATGGAACAGTTTTCCTCTGACACACGTGGGGTTGCCATGAGTTGAAATTGACTCGATGGCCACTGGTTTAGTTTTTTGGTTTTATTTTTTACATACCTGTACTTGATCTCAGTGACTCTGAATATTTAAAAAAATTTTATTTTCCAATCTGTCAGTAGTCCCTTTCAGAGATGGAATCAGAATTCAAAGGTGTTGTGTGGTGCCCTCCAGTGTGATGGGAAATTTAATCCACTGGGCTGCAAATACTGGCTTCTGGGCACAATATACACAGCCTTTCTCTCTGCTGAACTTGACGGGCTTAGGTATGCTTTAGAGAATAGTCTTTTAGTTGGATGTGTCCCTCTATATCTGATGGTTAGAAAATAATTTTGATTAGAATGTAATGCCTTGTGTGAGCATCAAGAGTACATAAAAATTTGGACTTCCAGGAAAATGGCGCTCTAGGCAGTAGCACCACGCTCTCCCTCCCCCGCAAAGATCCGAAAAACTAAGCCGGACAGAGAAAACAATAGTCCTGAAACCCTAAAGCATCAAATGAAGAGATAAAGAACTCAGCCAAGCACCAGATGAAGTGAGAAAACTGACAGAGAACGGAGAGCGAGGAGAGATTCATGTAGAAGTCCCCTATCAGCTAACGCAGCTTGGATCTGCCATCTTGGACTCCTATCTGAGACTACCCAATGGGGTACGAGAAAGCAGCTTCATGGAGCTTCCAGCAGGAGACAAAACAACCGGTAATTTGTGATATACCCTTCTTCACCCCCACTTGGCCTCCTCTACTTCCCGCAGCCACAGTCTCTTGACCAGGAATCACCGGCTGCTTGGATTCCACCCACCCGAATGGGCTGGCTCTCTGAGTGCCATTTGTTGGCTGCTGGTGTTGCTTTTTCTGCTTCTTTTGATTTCTTCCTTACCTCTCACAACCTCCCGCTCCTTTCGCTCAAATACCTGGCTCCGTGCGCCATCTTTGCTTCTTCCTGAGGGGCTGCGGAGTTCTGTTCGAGTGTAGAACTGCTTCCCAGTCTGGGTTGCCACGCTGGTTGGATCCTGGGGCTTTTGTTCATTTGTTTTGAATTGTTTGTTTGTTTTCTTTTCCTTTTCTTGAGTTGGGAGCCTGTTCTGGCCAGGTGGTGCTGCGTGGCTTGGAACCTACCCCCTCAGCTTGCACAGACGTGCATAGGGATCCCTGAGTGCATTTCTTTTCTCCTTGGGTTTTTTTTTCCTTTTTCTTTTTTGGGGGGGGGGGCCTTTCATTGTTCTTTTTTTTTTTTTTTAATTTGTTTTGTTTTCCCTCTTTTTCCCTTTTTGTCTTTCTTCATTGCTCAGTTTCTCATCTCTCTATATCTGCCTTCTCTTTCTGTTCCCTGAATACCTGGCGTCGTATACCTCTATGCTTTCTAGCCAGGCTGTACTGCAACACCTGAGAACAACTTCCCCAGACGTCATAGCTGCACCAGTGGGATCCCTGGGAACTTTGCTGTTCTTTTCCCTTTCCGATTTTTATTTATTCATTCTTTTCTTTTTTTTTCTTCCTCTTCCCCTTTTCGTTTCTCTATTTCATAGTCTCTCATCTCTCCACTCCAAAGGCAAGCTCCCCTAGCATTCTTTTTTGTTTGCTTGTATGTTTTTGGCTCCTGTTCCTCTCTCCTCTCTCCCATATCCATCTTAGCCTCACAAGTAACAATCTCCCCACTACATCCTGCCCACCTGCACCGTGTGTTTAACATCACACCACCAAGCAGCACCGGCACGGCCTACTGGAACCTGCCCTGCACTGATTACCAACCCGCCCTGGTGGCTATAGTAAGTGCCACAAACAACCCGTCCCAGTAACTCCTCTTCAGCTGGACCTGCCCTGCCATACCATATCTCAGTGACTGACCCTACCAGTTGGAGGAGGCAAAAAGTATTGTGCCCACAGACAAGCAAACAACAAAGAACACACAGCCCGCCTGCTCAGACATAGCCAAATTTTAAAAAAAGGTACGAAACAAATCTACAATCAATAAATGAGAAAAATAACTACTGAATGCCGTGAAGATAGCAGACAGTATCAAAACATTTACAAAAATAGGACAGGATGGTTCCAGTAGGTGTCCAAAATAAAACACCAGATGACTTTCCAGTGGAAGAAAAGGCACTAGAACTACCTGATGGGGAATTCAAATCTCTAATACTCAGACTTCTTCAAGAGCTGAAGTGAAAAGCAGACAAAAATGAGGAAAAAATAGACAAATTCATAGAAAATACAGACAAAAAATTAGAAGAATTCAGGAAAATAATGCAGGAACAAAATGCCAAAATAAATTCTCAACTAGAAATTATACAAAAACAACGATTAGAAATCCAAAAGATAACAAGATTTCAGAAATGGATGGTGTCAGAAAGGGCTGAGAAGCAGATTTGAAACGGTGGAAGACAGGATTGGTGGAATTGAAGACAAACACTTGGATACAACTCTGTTCGAGGAAAACTCAGAAAAAAGAACAAAGAAAAATGAAAGAGACCCTGAGAGTTATGTGGGATACAATCAAAAGCAAAAATTTTCGAGTGATTGGAGTTCCAGAACGGGGAGAAAACAGAAAACGTAGAGAGGGTCATTGAAGAACTGCTGCCAGAAGACTTCCCCAATATCATTAAAGATGAAAAGCTGGCCATCCAAGAAGCTCAGTGAACCCCATATAGGATATACCCTAAAAGAAAATCACCAAGGCATATCATAATCACACTCGCCAAAACCAAAGACAAACGAATCCTGAGAGCAGCTCGTGAAAAACAAGAAGTCACATACAGAGGAGAAACAAAAAGACTAAGCTCAGAGTATTCGGCAGAAACCATGCAGGCAAGAAGGCCATGGGGTGACATATATAAAATCTTGAAAGAAAAAAATTGCCAGCCAAGAATAATATATCCTGCAAAACTCTCGTTCAAATTTGATGGTGAAATTAGGTCATTTCCAGATAAACAAATTAATGGAATATGTAAAAACCAAACCAAGCTTACAAGAATTATTAAAGGGAATTCTTCGATCTGAGAACAAGCAACTTCAGCTCACAGGCACAATCTAGGACGCAGGGTCGTACCAGCCAGATACCAATCTAGGAAATGAACTCTCAAGGACTATCCAAACCAAAAGAAATACAACAGGGAATCAGAGCAGTTAATCAGTAAACAACAACAACATCAAAACAATAAAAGAGGGAATAAATGGCATAAATATAGAATCTTCTAATGGAGAGGAAGGCAAGGCGATACCAAGTAGTAATAGACGGCTTCAAACTTAGAAAGAAAGGGGTAAAATTCATGGTAACCACAAAGAAAGTTAACAAACATACTAATAAAAGTAAAGGGGAAAAACTTAAAGTCTCAGCAAACGCAAAACCTACAAAAACAAAAGAAATTAAAAAAAAAAAATCCACAAACAAAGGTAACTCAGCACAGGAGAGTAAGAAGAACAAAGAAAACATCAGCACCACAAAAAAAAAAAAAAAAAGCACTACAAAATGACAGCAACAAACTCACATCTATCAATAATTACGGTGAATGTAAACGGGCTCAATATACCCATAAAGAGACGGAGAGTGACAGAATGGATAAGAAAACAGGATCCATCAATATGCTGTCTACAAGAGACACACTTTAGAAGCAAAGATGTGAATTTTATTGAAAGTCAAAGGTTGGAAAAAAAAATCTACCAAGCTAACAACTACCAAAAAAGAGCAGGAGTAGAAATACTAATCTCTGATAAAATAGACTTCAAAACAAAGTGGACCATAAAAGACAAAGAAGGACGCTATATAATGATTAAGGGGACGATCCATCATGACGACATAACCATAATAAACATCTACAGACCCAATGACAGGGCTCCAAAATACATAAACTCTGACAACACTGAAAAGAGAAATTGACAGTTCCACAATAATAGTAGGAGACTTCAACACACCACTCTCAGTAAAGGACAGAACAACTAAGAAGAAACTCAGCAAAGATACAGAAGACCTAAAGGGCACAATCAGCCAACTTGACCTCATAGACATATATAGAACACTTCACCCAACAGCTGCAAAGTACACATTCTTTTCCAATGCACATGGAGCGTTCTCCAGAATAGACCACATCTTAGGCCACAGAGCAATCCTCAACAAGATCCAAAATGTTGAGATAATTCAAAGTATCTTCTCTGACCACAATGCCATCAAACTAGAAATTAACAACAGAAAGAGCAAGGAAAAAAAATCAATTACATGGAAACTGAATAATACCCTGCTTACACATCACCGAGTAATAGAAGAAATCAGAGACGGAATCAAAAAATTCCTAGAATCAAATGAGAATGAAAACACATCATACCAAAATCTTTGGGACACAGCAAAGGCAGTCCTCAGGACAATTTATAGCAATAGATGTACACATCAAAACAGAAGAAAGGGACAAAATCAAAACATTAACTACAGAACTCAAACAAATAGAAAGAGAACAGCAAAAAAAAAAAAAAAAAAAAAAAAAAAAAAAGCCCACAGCCACTGGACGAAAGGAAATAGTAAAGAGCAGAGCAGAAATAAATGAAATAGAGAACAGAAAAACAATAGAAAGAATCAACAAAACCAAAAGTTGGTTCTTTGAAAGAATCAACAGAATCAACAAACCACTGGCCAGACTGATAAAAGAAAAACAGGAGAGGATGCAAATAACCCAAATAAGAACTGAAATAGGGGATGTTACTACAGACCCAACTGAAATAAAAAGGATTATAACAGAATATTATGAAAAACTATAACTCCAACAAATTTGAAAACCTAGAGGAAATGGATAAATTTCTAGAAGCACAGTACCTACCCCAGCTACAACAAAGTGATGTTGAAAATCTGAACAGACCCATAACAAGAGAAGAAATTGAAAAGGTAATAAAAAAAAAACTCCCAACCAAAAAAAGCCCTGGCCCCCATGGCTTCACTGGAGAATTCTACAAAACATTTACAGAAGAGCTTGTACCGGTACTACTCAAGCTATTTCAAAGCATAGAAAAGGAAGCAACACTTCCAAATTTCGTTCTATGAAGCCAGCATAAAGCGGATACCAAAACCAGGCAAAGACATCACAAAAAAAATTACAGACCAATATCTGTCATAAACATAGATGCAAAAATTCTTAACAAAATTTTAGCCAATAGTATTCAGCATTACATCAAAAAAATAATACACCATGACCAAGTAGGATTCATACCAGGTATGCAAGGATGGTTCAACATTAGAAAATCAATCAACATAATCCACCACATAAATAAAAGGAAAGAAAAGAATCACATGATCATATCAGTTGACACAGAAAAGGCATTTGACAAAGTCCAACACCCATTCCTGATAAAAACTCTCAATAAAATAGGTATAGAAGGGAAATTTCTTAACATAATAAAGGGCAGTTCTGCAAAACCAGTGGCCAACATAATTCTTAATGGAGAGAGGCTGAAAACATTCCACTTGAAAACAGGAACAAGACAAGGATGCCCTTTATCGCCATTCCTATTTAACATTGTGCTGGAAGTTCTAGCTAGAGCAGTAAGGCAAGAAAAAGAAATAAAGGGCATCCAAATTGGTAATGAAGAAAAACTGTCCCTGTTTGCAGATGATATGATACTATACATAGAAAACCCTAAAGACTCCACGAGGAATCTACTGGAACTAATGGAAAGATTCAGCAGAGGAGCAGGATACAAGATAAACATATAAAAATCAGTTGGATTCCTATACACTAATAAGGAGAACGATGAAAAGGAAATCAGGAAAACAGTACCATTTATAATAGCCCTAAAAAGATGAAATACTTAGTAATAAATCTAACCAGGGATGTAAAAAAGCCATACAAAGAAAACTACAAAACACTACTGCAAGAAACCCAAAGGGATATACATAAATGGAAAAAAACACCATGCTCGTGGATAGGTAGACTCAACATTGTGAAAATGACAATTCTACCCAAAGCAATTTACAAATACAATGCAGTCTGGATCCAAATACCAACAACATTCTTCAAAGAGTTGGAAAAACTAATCATTAACTTTATGTGGAAAGGGAAGAAGCCCTGGATAAGCACTACTGAAGAAGAAAAATAAAGTTGGAGGACTCACACTATCTGACTTCAGAACAGCTACTGTAGTCAAAATAGCCTGGTACTGGTACAACGACAGATACATTGACCTATGGAACAGAATTGAGAACCCAGATGTAAATCCATCCACCTGCGGTCACCTGATCTTCGACAAGGGCCCAAAGTCCATCAAATGGGGAAAAGACAGTCTTTTTAACAAAATGTGCTGGCAAAACTGGATATCCATCTGCAAAACAATAAAACAGGACCTATACCTCACGCCATATACAAAAACTACTTCAAAATGGATCTAAGACCTGAATATAAAGCCTAAAACTATAAAGTTCATAGAAGAAAAAATAGGACCAGCACTACAGGCCTTAATACACAGCATTAACAGAATACATACCATAACCATCAACGCACAAACCCCAAAAGATAAGCTAGATAACTGGGATCTTTTAAAAATCAAACACATGTGCTCTTCAAAAGACTTCACCAAAAGAGTAAAAAGAGAACCTACAGACTGGGAAAAAAATTTTTGGACAGTACAAGTCAGACAAGGGTCTAATCTCCATAATCTACAAGAAAATCCAACACCTCTACAACAAAAAGTCAAATAATCCTATTAAAAAATGGGCAAAGGAAATGAACAGACACTTCACCAAAGAAGACATTCAAATGGCCAACAGACACATGAGGAAATGCTCGCCATCAATAGGCATTAGAGAAATGCATATTAAAAGCACAGTGAGATACCATCTCACCCCAGCATTACTGGCAAGAATCAAAAACACTGGAAGTAACTAATGTTGGAGGGGCTGCGGGGAGATCGGAACTCTTACGCACTGCTGGTGGGAATGCAAAATGATACAACCATTTTGGAAAATGGTATGGTGCTTCCTCAGAAAGCTAGAAGTAGACATACCATTCGATCCAGCAATCCCACTCCTAGGAATATACTGTAGAGAAATAAGAGTCGTCACTCGAATAGACATATGCACACCTGTGTTCACGGCAGCATTGTTCACAGTAGCAAAACGATGGAAACAACCTAGATGCCCATCAATAGATGAATGGATAAACAAACTGTGGTACATACACACGATGGAGTACTATGCAACGAGAAAGAACAATGATGAATCTGTGAAGCATCTCATAACATTGATGAAACTGGAGGTCATTATGCTGCGTGAAATAAGTCAATCACAAAAGGACAAATATTATATGAGACCTCTATTGTAAAAACCCATGAAAAAGTTCCCACACAAAATGTAACAATCTTTGTTGGTTACCAGGGATGGGAGGGGAGGGGGGAAATAGTAAATAGGCAATAGATAAGTGGTATCTTGGGTGAAGGGTGAGACAGTACACAATACAGGGGAAACTAGCACAACTTGAACAAGGAAAGGTCATGGAAGCTCCATAGACACATCCAAACTCCCTGAGGGACTGAATTGCTGGGTGGAGGGCTGTGGGGACCATGGTCTTGGGGAGCATCTAGCTCAGTTGGCATAACACAGTTTATAAAGACAATGTTCTACATTCTACCTTGATGAGTGGTGTTTGGGGTTTTAAAAGCCTGTGGGCGGCCACGTAAGATACTCCACTGGTCTCATCCCTTTGGGAGCAAGGGAGAATGATACAAGGAAAAGATTAGTCCAAAGGACTAATGGGCCACAGCTACCAAGGCCTCCACCAGACTGAGTCCAGTACAGCTAGATGGTGCCTGGCTACCACCACCTACTGCTCTGACCAGGATAACAACAGAGGGTTCTGGACAGAGCTGGAGAGGAATGTAGAACAAAATTTTAACTCACAAAAAAAAGACCAGATTTACTGGCCTAAAGGATACTGGAGAAACCTCGAGAGTATGGCCCCCAGACACCCTTTTAGCTCAGTGGTGAAGTCATTTCCTAGGTTCACCATTCAGCCTGGGAGTGGACAGCCCCGTAAAACCAAATGGGACTAGTGAGGCACAGCAGTCCAGGGAGAAGGGCCAGAAGGCAGAAGGGGACAGGAAAACTGGTGATAGGGAACCCAAGGTTGAGTAAGGATAGTGGTGATATGTTGTGAGGTTGTTAACCATTGTCACAGGGCAACATGTATACTAATTGTTAAAGGAGAAACTATTTTGTTTTGTAAGCCTTCATCTAAAGTGAGAATAGCAGCACAATTGGAAGAGCGTAGTCGATGTCACTGAACTGTGCATGTAGAAATTTTTGAAATGATGTATCTTTGGCTATGTATATTTTCCCCCAAAAAGAAAGGTTGAGAAGGGAGAGGGTTGACATGTTGTGGGGTTGTTAACCAACATCATAAAACAATTTGTGTACTACTGTTTCATGTGAAACTATTTGTTCTGTAAGCCTTCACCTGAAGTACAATTAAAAAAAAAAAAAAAGGAGTACATCAAAATTCTCCCTAAAAGAATCAGCCCTCCGGTGTAATTCTCTGACTCAGTCAGCCCACTCTATCCTCACCTCATAGAGAGTTGGGTTGTAACCTTTTACTTGTTTTTGCAGCCTTTTTCTGAGCAATGAAAAGGCTATTGTGATTGTTGTGTTAGGCAATGTTTTTTGTTCAGGTGGCAGATCCTATTTTTGTTGCTGTGAAATGGGACTGTGTTTCAGGTGGAAGCAAAAGTATTGCTGAAATGTGATTTATGTGTGGAGTCTTCATTCAGGCAGATTTACCGGACTGTGTAATTGCCTGTAATCCGTTGGGTGCGAGGGAAAAAATATCATGCCAGGTTCTTTTGCTTTCTGTGTGCTGTGTGTTCTTACCTAGCTGGGGCTGCAAATAAATCCTGCATTTTAATTTTTGTTTTCCGAATTACTGTTATTTCCCTGATCCTAAAAGTATAGTGCCTTTAAAAATGACGTGAAGATTTATTAACTTAGCACTTACCCAGCTATGATAACTGTATGGAAAAACGTTGTCGTTGTTGTTAAGTGCTGTCTAGTTGGTTCTGACTGACAGCGACCCTGTGTACTACAGAATGAAACACTGCCCGGTCCTGCGCCATGCTCACAATCGTTGCTATGCTTGAGTGCGTTGTTGCAGCCACTGTGTGAGTGTCTCGTTGAGGGTCTTCCTCTTTTTCACTGACCGCTACTTTACCAAACATGATGTCTTTCTCCAGGGACTGATCCCTCTTGATAACATGTCCAATGTACGTAAGATGTAGTCTAGCCATCCTTGCATCTAAGGAGCATTCTGGTTATACTTCTTCCAAGACAGATGCGTTCTTTCTTCTGGCAGTCCATGGTATATTCACTATTCTTTGCCAGCACCATAACTCAGAGACATCAATTCTTCTTTGGTCTTTCTTATTCATTGTCCAGCTTTCGCATGTGTATGATGCGATTAAAAATACCATGGCTTGAGTCAGGTGCACCTTAGTCTTCAAGGTGACACATCTTTGCTTTTCAACACTTTATAAAGAGGTCTTTCACAGCAGATTTGCTGAACGCAGAGTCTTTTGATTTCTTTATTGCTGCTTCCATGGGTGTTGATCGTGGATCCAAGTAAAATGAAATGCTTGACAACTTCAGTCTTTTCTCCGTTTATCATGATGTTGCTTATTGGTCCAGTTGTGAGGATTTTTGTTTTCTTTATGTTGAGGTGTAATCCATACTGAAGGCTGTGGTCTTTGATCTTCATCAGTAAGTGCTTCAAGTCCTCTTCACTTTCAGCAAGCAAGGTTGTATCATCTGCGTAATGCAGTTTGTTAAGAAGTCTTCCTCCAATCCTGATGCCCTGTTCTTCTTCATATAGTCCAGCTTCTCAGATTATTTGCTCAGCATACAGTTTGAATAGCTATGGTGAAAGGATGAAACCCTGATGCACACCTTTGCTTACTTTAAACCACGCGGTATCCCCTTGTTCCGTTGGAACAACTGCCTCTTAATCTACGTACAGGTTCCTCATGAGCACAATTAAGTATTATGGAATTCCCATTCTTTTAAATGTTATCCATAATTTGTTATAATCCACACAGTCGAATGCCTTTACTAGTCAATAAAACACAGGTTTTCTAGAAAAACGTGCTGAAAGCATAGCCTTATTCCTTTAGAATTTGTAATCTGATTGTCCATTTCATATAAAAGCTGTGTTTATGCTATTTTTGCATTTTTGGTGTGTTAGCTGTGTTTCTGAATCCAGAAGAAAATGGCATCATGGTTTCAGTTTTTCTTTGTATGTTCTTGCATAACTGTTTATCATTGTTACTTATTTACCAAAATCTGTTTTGTCTTCAGATTAGAAGATTTTAGACTGATTCTAACGAAGAATCTACAACCTTGAATGATGATTGAAAAGCACAGAATCCTTGTCCATTTGTGATCACTTTAGCTACCAAACGAAAACCCATTGTTATCAAGTTGTTGATTCTGACTCATAGCAGCCCTGTAGGATAGAATAGAACTGCCCCATAGGGTTTCCAAGGCTGTAATCTTTATGGGAGCAGACTGCCACATCTTTCTCCTGTGGAGCAGCTAGTGGGTTTGATCTGCCGACCTTTTGTAACCACTGCGCCACCAGGGCTCCTTCTTTAGCTACCAGTGCATTTTAAATCAGCTAGCAGACTTTAGTCATTCTTTCTCTCCTAAAGGGCATTCATGACACTCCCAGACCAACCCAGGTAATCCGTGTGTGCAGGTGTTTTTGGAATTGAGTATTGAATGCTTTTGTCTTTTCAGTGTGGCTGTTCTTTTCCTACAGGATGTATCAGGACAAACTGGCTTCTCTCAAGAGACAGTTGCAGCAACTGCAGGAAGGTTGGTATGTGATTTGATCTTTCGTTTCTCAGCATATCTCTCAATGTTACAAACCCTTGGAATCTGTGAAATTGTCTCTGTGGAAGTGACTTAGAGGTGGGCCTGCCTGTTTTCAGCTCTTCAGTATACTTAATGTCTTCTACTGTCAGTAAAGTGGTCATTTTTCAATCTTTTTTTTCCTTTAAATAAGAACCAAATTCTTTCTTCAGATTAAATCTCACTTGGGGCATTCTCTAGATAGAGCCTGAATTGGAAACCACTGTGCTAAGCTAGACATTTTTAGGAAGGTGTTGGTTACCAAGGAATAAATAAAGTTTTGTGATTCTTTCTAAACTGAATATTAATGAACTGTAGATGATCCACACTGGGTTTTTTTTTTTTTTTTGGCTTGATAAATTGAGAGTGGATTGTGTCTTATCAAGTGGTGTTTGCTCCCTCCCAGTGGTGGTTCAGCATGGGAATAATCGAGTCCTGTGACAGGTTGAACTACCAACTCCACCACTTTCTCATGTGACCATGGGCTCGTCAACTTTCTCTTGCTTAATCTGTTTTCTGATCTGTGAAATGAATGTCAAGAGTAGATGGGGTTATGGGTGAGGAGTGTCTGGTGCAGAGTGAGGCACATCATGCGTGCTCCAGGATGGCAAACTGCTGTCACCTGCTCTTTGGCTTCATATCGTGGGGTCCTCTTGTCAGTGAAACTGTTTTTCCATTAACCAAAAAAGTCATTGTCTTCAAGTCGATTCTCACTCATAGCAACCTTATAGGACAGAGTAGAACTGCCCCTATAGGGTTTCCAAGGCTGTAATCTTTATGGAAGCAGACTGCCACATTTTCCGTGGAGCAGCTGGTGGGTTCAAACCGCTGACCTTTTGGTTAGCAGCCGAATGCTTAACCACTGCGCCACCGGAGCTCCTTGTTTTTCCATTAGGTACTTCTATTGCTTTGGATACGCAACTCCCTTGGGCCAGTCCATCTTAAGTTGATCTCTCTTAATAGTGAAAAATGTTCCCATGAGTTGCAGTCACATCTCTTGTTGTTGTTGTTTTGTCCTTCTTTCAATGAAAATAAAAATATTTTTAATAAAAGAAATACAGTCCACTGTGGGAAGCCTGTAAGGCCTGTGTGGTGTGGTTGAATGAGGGGTTTTGAAAAAAATGCCATTAATGCCCTGTTGTCTCAGTTAGCTAGCGCTGCTATAGCAGAAATACCACAAGTGGCTGGCTTTAAAGAACTGAGTTTATTTTCTCACAGTTCTGGAGGCTCAAAGCCCAAATCAGGGTCTCTGTTGTGTCAATTCCTTCCTTATAGGTAGTCCTAGGCATTCCTTGTTTCCTTGGCTCTCATGACATCTGTCTTCCCTCGTGTGTGGGTACATCTGTGCTTAATCTACTCTTTGTAAACTTAAAAGTGATTAGATTCAACCTACCCAGCTCTGCTGTGATCTAATTTACATGACAAAACCTTATTTCAAACGGGATTATGTCCACAGGTAGAAGAGGTTGGATTCCAACACCTATTTTTGGGGGGAGCACAATTCAGTCCATAACACCTACTAAAGCATATGATCAGTAAACATTTCCCTCACAAATTGGGACCCTCATGATTAAGCTGCTTTTGGTAAGAGCTATGCAGTTAGTAGACGTTTGGTAAGAATCTGCACCAGTATAGCCACCAGCCACATGTGGCTATTTAAATTTAAATTGAGCAAAATTAATAGTTCAGTTCCTCAGGCGGTACTAGCCACGTTTCAAGTGCTCAATAGCCACGTGTGACTAGTGGCTACCATGTTGGACAGTGTAGATATATAGAACATTTCTACCATTGCAGAACATTCACCTGGACAGTGATGATCTAGACCTTACTGAGGGAGAATGAACTTTTACCAGGAAAGGGAGGCTGTTGACCCGGCTGTAGCAGAGAATGGTGATATGCTCCTGTTTTCTTAGACTGGGGTTGTAAATTTAGGTTAAGGTATCCCCTGCTTTTTGAAAGTTCACTTTACACCACTTCGCCTTTACGAAAAACCTACGTTAGTACCTGTTTTCACCAACCAAAAGAAATCCGAAGAGTATTTTCGCTTTTATGGAAAAGGGTGAAAAGCAGAAATAGCATTCAGCGTTTGTTTTGCAGCAAGCCATTAAAGAGGCAGCACGCACCCCAAGCAGTGCAAGTGGCGTCGCCAAGCTCCTTCCCCAGAAACCACACTCAGCATCAAGCCATCATAGCTGTGAACCGTGTCTGTGAGCATCTGTGCTTTATCTCAGTTTATTTTGTGCATCAGTTAGCAAGATGTGCCCTAAGGTATTTTTTGGGTCTAGGCACACTCAAAAATTTTTCCCGTAATTGTTTCTTTGCTTTATGCCATTTTGGCTTAAAAAGGTTTCATAGCAACGCTCTACTTCTGGATAGCAGGGGAAACCTGTGCATATACGATGTGTACCTTAAAAGTTAAGTAGGGCAAGTGGCCCTTTTTTTTTTGTCACTTTTTTTTTTTTAATAATATTTTATTATGCTTTTGGTGAAAGTTTACAGGGTAAATTAGGTTCCCCTTTGACCATTGCCGCACAATTGTTCAGTGACATTAGTTACATTTTTCACAATGTGTCAGTAGCCTCTTTAATTGTGTTCTGGTTCCATTTCCAGTGCTCCAGTTTCCCTGCCACCTTCTCATCTTTGCTTTAGAGTAGTTGTTGACCTTTTGGTCTCATGTAGATGGTTTTTAATGGAGCACTGTTCTCACGGAGAGTAGCCTTTATTTCGTGTGCCAGTCTTATATTTCGCTGAATGGTGACCTTGGCGTAGTTTTGGTTCAAGGTTTAAAGAGTATTTCAGGGTGATGGTCTCAGGGAGTCCTCTAGTTTCAACTGGTCCAGTAAGTCTAGCCTTTTTAAGAATTTGAGTTCCATTCTGCATTTTTTTCCCATTCTATCAGGGCCCACGTATTGTGGCCCTGATCAGAACGGTCAGTAGTAGTAGCCGGGCACCATCTTAATCTGCTGGTCTCAGGGTAGATGAGGCTGTGACTAATGTAGACTGTTAGCTCAGTAGACTAATTTCTTCCATGAGAACCTTGGTTTCTTTCTTTCTCTTTTGTTTCTGACGAGTAGAGACCAATCGTCGTATCTTAGATGGCTGCTTGGCCAATGGCTCTTACACTTACTATCAAAGCCATTTGGGGTGCCTGCACCCCCTTACCTCTGCCCTTTGCTGGAGAGTCTTAATCCAGTCGATTGGGGTAGACCTCAGATGGACACCAGGTGGCTTCTCTGTGCATTCTTGGTTGAGAAGCAGAGTCTCCTTACTTCTGCTTGGATGTGGCTATCCTTGGTTTGTGTTTACCTCTGATATCACTGAAACAGTCACTGTTGGTGCTGGAAAATAATTTTAGGAAACAAAATACAAAGCAGGTTGATCTTGAAAGTAACTTTTTCTTTTTCTTTTGTAAATGCTGAAAATCAGGTTCGTTACAGGAATATCAGAAGAGAATGAAAAAACTAGATCAGCAGTACAGAGAGAGGATACGAAATGCAGGTAAGGCTACATCTTAAGTGGGAATGAATCATTTTCTAATTTTCCTCCTTTTGTTGATCATTAGTGTAACACGTCCATAAGAGCTATTCTCCAAAACGTATCCTAAATATCCTACTGGGGGAGGATATCAGGGAAGAGAGACCTCCAGTGCTGTAAAACTGGTTCCATCTTTTTTTTCCATTTGCCAAAGAACGACCCAGTAGTCAAGGGCATTGGAGGTGACTCTTCATGGTCAGGTTATGCTCCCGATGCCCTAAGAGTAGTCTAGCACCTTCTCTCTCACATTTGCATGGCTGACTTCATGGGCAGTCAGAGGTGCTGACCTGGAAAAGGATTGTAGATTGTTTCACTCCCTTTTTAAATGTGCTTTTTCTGGTATTCTGTGCTCTGAGAGAAAGAATCTCCTTTGTAGTTACCCCAAGTATTTTATTATAAACATTTGGAGAAAAAGAGTATGCTTTTGGTCTGTTGTGCCCAGTAAATGTACTCATTCAACAAAGACTTTTTGAATATCTGCTGTATCTAAGTGGTGGGCAAGATAAAGTACATAGTCCTGGCCTTTAAGAAACTCCCTGTTTCACTGACAGAAGATAAAGGCACATGTAACGTTAAGGAACAATATGAGTTAAATAAAAAAATCATGCAGAGATTTCTTGTAACATGTGACAAGTGTTGAAAGTGTGCTACGTGGATCCCTGTGTGTACAGGAAATCTTGTGTACATGTTAAACGTTAAGTAGCGTTAACTAGCATTTTGAGTATCAGCAGAGTGATTTTTTCTGTAGTGTTGGAAGTACTGTGGCTTTTAAAATGTGATCTGGGTGCCACTCCATGCTGCTGTCCTCTCACTCTGTGATCCACTGACTTTCCTGCTTTGTATCGATAGAATCCTTCCT
The DNA here is from genome assembly GCA_030035585.1 of Dugong dugon. NCBI lineage: Eukaryota > Metazoa > Chordata > Mammalia > Sirenia > Dugongidae > Dugong > Dugong dugon. The sequence continues at coordinate 15,726,770 of CM057476.1, forward strand.
TCTCTCCCAACAGTGAATAGATGTCCAGTGTATACCAGCAGATAGGAGCAGAAGGGTGTGGGGGCACGGCGAAAGTGGAGCTACAGCCATTAGCCCTCTGTCCATTCATCTCTGGCCTGCCCCTACTCTTACCCTCACTCTACTCCAAGCTCCTAAGGTTCCTCCTTGGGACATCCTTAAAACCCTCAGCCCTCTTCCTGGAGTTGCCTTAGCGGGAAAGGGAGATGCTAACGAGATGGCAGCATAATGGAAGGACCTGCCTCCATCACTTTAAGCCTATACCTTTAAGTAGGGTATTTAATCTCTTGAAGCTTCAGTCTCCCCATCTCTAGATGGGAATAAGACCTCACAGAATTGGTTTAAGATATAAATAAAGAATGAAAATCGATGTGGGCCAATTTTTCTTTTTTCTTTCTTTAAGAAACATACAATAACTTCCAATTTTTCTTAAGATAGAACTGCCGACTGGGTACTGAATTGTTTCTGTTAATCTCTTAGGTTCTCAATCCTGTCCTCACACGTTCATTCATAAATGCTTCTTCCCCCCAGGAAAAAGTGCAGGAGAGCTCCTAAATCAGTCAGCTCTGGGGCTTTAAAAAGCACATTCTGTACAGAGCTATATCCACCTGCTTGGATTTTGTCTGGTGTCTGGGTGCTCTAGCTAAAATAACCACCGCCAACTCTAAGTGCTAATTGTCGGTTTGACTTGTTGGTACAGGTGTGATTCTTGTGGGATGTGCAGGACTGCAGGACTTGAGAAGCCTGGTCAGTTTGTGCCTGGCATGAGTTGGAGGCAGTCGTAGGTGAGAGCATGTTGGTCGGGGTGCACTTGGCCTCTTGTGCCCAGCGAGTCCCAGTGCTGAGTAGTCAGGCAGACTCATCATACCCCAGGCCCTCAGGAGGTTAGAAAATAACGAGTACCTTGACCCTTTCCCCAGTTTATCTTTACATTCATCAGTTGTTAATCGAGCATCTGCGCTCTTAATCTGGGGGGCGCCGAACTCCTGAAATTCTCTGAAATGCTTTTTGTCAATGTGCATATTTGCATTTTTCTCGGGAATAGGTCTGTAGGATTGATCAGGTTTGCAAATGGACTGTGGTAAAACGGGAGCAGCGCCCCCTGGAGTTGTACAGTTCCCAGCAGTCTTTGTGGACCTCATGCAGTAGCCCTACTGTCACCCATAAAAAATTAGGAACCATGGACCTATTAATGTCCTTAGTACTGGGTTTGTAGAAAAAACCCATTGTTGTCAAGTTGATTCCGACTCATAGTGACCCTGTCAGACAGAATAGTACCGCCCCGTAGGGTTTCCAAGGCTGAAGTCTTTACAGAAGCAGACTGCCACATCTTTCTCCCATGGAGCAGCTGGTGGGTTTGAAATGCCAGCCTTTTGGTTAGCAGCCAAGCGCCTAACCACTGCATCACTAGGGCTCTTTAGGTTTGAAGGAGGCTTATATCCTAGTGGTGGGGGAGCTGCTAAGTCATCAGTTTCAGTACTAATTATCTGGCACCCCGTAGGTGCTTCATACGCTGTTGCATACTGCTGGCTGGAGACTTGGAGGTGTCTGAGAAGGTCAAGAAATGATGGGTAGTCAGGAAAGGCTTCAGGGAGGAGGCTGCATTCAATCTGCACCTGGGAAATGTGATCAGAGAGTCGAGAGCACAGTGCTGGGTGAGGTACCTGCTCGAGCAGAGGCTTGGCGGCCCGAGAGTGAAGCCTCAGAAGGCACTCAAACCTCTGTGCTCGGGATTCTTGGGGAGCGTCCCTCCTCACCACAGAGCCCTTTACACAACATCGGTATCGACTCTGCTTCACGAGCAATGGCATGGCTTCTTCCTGACCCATACTGCCCTTTCTGGGTGGGTCTTTCGGGACTTCTGGAGGGTATGGACTGAGTGAAAGAAGGGATAGTTTTTATTTTCATCCTGCCAGGATAGTTTGGTTCCTGTTGTTTGTTTTTGCCCTTGGGCCGAACTGCCAGAGCTGGTTCTGTTACAGGGCCGGATTTTGACTAGACATGAGCACTTCTTGCTTCCTTCCCCTTCATGTATGTCAGCACTTTCCTGATGAAAACATTTGCTTTGTGTAAGCGGACTTTCAGAAAGCAGTTACTGCTTCTAAATGAATCCTAGCATCACTGTCTAGAAAGGTGACACAGCCTAGCGAGTCTAATTGCATGTTTTATCTCTTTCAGAACTCTTCCTCCAGCTGGAAGTAAGTACATGGATCTTCTGGATTTGCAGGCTTTTTTTGAGACTGCACTCTTGCTCTGCTGAACCAGTGGTGTTTCCTCCTAGCACCAAATAGAGAGTTTAGAAGCCCCCAACTGGAAGCCTTCACCACTGTTCTGTTTAATGAAAGGGCATGTGGTCTCAGTTCAGAAACTACATCTTTTCATTTGTTGGTTGGGCAACCTCTGCTTATCCTGGGGATTAAGGGATACTAACCTGTCACTGCTTTTTCTTGTTGATTTTTAAAGACATTTGGGAGTATGTCTGAATTACAATGGCCTAGTCATTTGATGGAGCCCTAGTGGCTCAGTGGTTAAGTGATATGGCTGCTAACCAAAAGGTCGGCAGTTCGAATCTACCACCTGCTCCTTGGAAACCCTATGGGGCAGTTCTGCTCAGTCCTCTAGGGTCACTCTGGGATGGAATTGACTTGACAGCAGCAGGTGTTTTTTTTTTGGTTTAGTCATCTGATATATTGACCCTAGAGGCAGCCTAGTCGCTGCATTGGCTGAACAATTCAGTTTTACAGTTGAAATTCTCTGGGCCAGTAGGAAAGACTGTTTTTTTTTAATTTTTCTTTTTATTCAGCAAACATCTGAGTGCCAGTCCCAGTGCTAGGGATACAGAGATTGGTGCCTAAACCTGGAAGGGTGTCTTCCTCCTGGGGTAGCTAGTGTGTGGTGGGAGTCGGGGGTACTTTTTGAGAAGATCATGGTTTATCAGAGCCGTGTTATTAGAAACCATCTTAGTACTGAACTCAGTTCATAGCATGTAGTTGCTCACAGCCTGGAGGACCACATGATCCACGTCCATAGCCCACCGTGAGCCCGCCTGTTCTTCACTTACTCCAATGGTGCAGTTTAAAAAGTGGATGCTTAATGCAATTTTTATTTTTGTATAGTTTCAGTATTTGAGTTACGGGGTTCAGGCACCTAATAAATGGTCTATTATCCCATTGCCATTGAGTCACTTCCGACTCATAGCGACCCTATAGTAGAGTAGAACTGCCCTATAGGGTTTTCTGTCTGTAATCTTTAAGGGGGCAGATCACCAGGTCTTTTCTCGTGCAGGTCGTGGAAGGGGTTTGAACTGCCAACTTTTTGGTTAGCAGCCAAGCACTTAACCATTGAACTGCCAGGGCTCCTTGCTCTTTATCTTACTCTAAGTATTTAGAAAAGTTATAAATCAAGAATAATGGTAACTCGTGCCATCTTGTCTCAGTATCTTGTAATTAGTTTTGAATGTAGACATTTCAATTGGAATTTACTATTTTACCATCTTTGAGAAACTTAAGTTCTGTTTTACCATAAAAGTCATAAAATCTAAGATCTGGACAAGAAGGAATACCTGAGTGGTGAGTGAGATGTACTCTTAGAAATACGCAAAAGTCTTGTGGCTCGATTTTATGTGTCTGTTGGAAACTTGCTCCCAGACACCCTGTCCCTGCAGATGTGTTTGTGAGTGAGACTGTATTTCTCCTGTGTCCAGTAAAGGTCTTTTCCTTCACCCTTGAAGGCAAGAGCCAGGCTTCTAGTTGGAGCCTGGCCCTCGGTGCCTTCCTTGTACCCCTAGCCTATGCTTCTCTTTTGCTCAGACTGAACAAGTGGAAAGAAATTACATTAAAGAAAAGAAGGCAGCGGTGAAAGAATTTGAAGACAAGAAGATTGAGCTGAAAGAGAACCTGATTGCTGAGCTAGAAGAAAAGAAAAAGATGATTGAAAATGAGAAGCTCACGATGGAACTGACTGGAGGTATGACAGCACCAGGAACCAGGTCCTGGCAGGCCTGAGGGGGGCCCTGATGGGTGGGCGCTCCCCTTCTCCTTCTGTCTGATGTCTTGGTCCTCAACACCTTGTGGTAGCCGATCAAAGTGAGAGCGGGCTTTGACATTACCCATCAGACTCCCGACTCCAGCTTGTACTGGCTGTGTGCCCTTAGTCAAGCCGCTAATCTCTCTGAGCCTATTCACCCTCTACAAAATGGGGCTAATGATACCCTACCTCACAGGATTGTGATTAGAAATATGAGTGCCTAGTGGAGTGCCCTCTACATTTTCAGTAACTGGTAGACCTTTCCTAGTAATAGCATGTTTGGGATTATGCTTAATTCCTGGGTCACCTGCAGTCGTGTCGTGGTGATGTTCCTGAATTGCCCGAGTCTGTTTGGGATGGGATTTTTTTTTTTTTTTTCTTTTTTCCCTGTGTGCCTAAATTGCACAAAAGACATTGTCTTCCTTTGACCTAGATGTAAGAACAAAGGCTTTTGGCTGTATCATCTCTGCTATTAGATCCCTTTCCCCCGAGGCGTTACTGTGAACGTTTCAGAAAGAGTTGATACGATTCCAACAGGTGTAGCTAAACTTAACTTTTCCTCTGAAGGTAGTAAGGTAGCATTAGACTGAGAGCCAGTCTTTTCTAGGAGTTAGTAAGCCACATGGGGCACTTGGCGGGTTGTAGGCAACTTTAAAGGAGAAGCAATATGGGCTGACTCTTCTATTGCCGTATGTATTCTAGAAGGATACAGAGCAGAAATTGGCTTGAATTAGCTGGTTGGGAACTTGGCAAAATTTCCACTAGCAGGTACTGCAGGGCAAGTCATCGGTGAGTTTATCACTTGGAAATATAACTGGCTTGCCTCAAAATTTAACTTTTATAATCTCTACATGCCCCCACATTTAACTGGTCTGTCTCATGTTAGCAGGGTTCTGTAGGAAACGCAGTGCTTTTACAGTCCTTGGGGCTGACTTTGAAACTAAAAGCAGTAGCTAAGAGGGGTGTCCCACCCTGCATATTTCTGGTACTGTGCACCAACTTGTCCTTTAGATGACGTACACTTCTGGCTCCAGTCCCCATGATACACCAGTGAGAATGTGGTTGAGATGGAGGTGTGGGTTGGACCATTTGAAAAAAGCTCTCTGATAGCTTCTTCATTGAAAGACTTGGCAAAAGGAATGAGTTCCTTAAAGGCCTCTGAAAGCAGCTCAGAAAGAGTTTTTGTGAGAATGGATGCTAAGATTGTGTCTGCAGACAGCACCGTCGTCTTCTTGTTGAAATGCTTTTTTTGATGACTGATAGTCACTGTGGTGCCTTGTCCGCCACCAGTCTGCCTGCCTGTTTGCTGACCTGCACACCAATTTCTCTGATGGTGGCTGTGGCTGGCATCGATGCCTCAGTGCTCTGCTAGAGCCACCAGATGTTCGTGAGCCTTCATTAAATGAGTGGGAAATACTGTCAATTTATTGCTGCTCCCTTTCCATCTGCAGGGAAGGGTATCATCACCTTACCTCGGATTTGGCAGCCACCTTACTGAGGAGCGAGAGTCATTGTTTGGCCAGGCAGTTTTGCAGCCAGCATCTTAACTGGGGCTGGAAGCATCCTTGGTGACTTGATGCTGAGCCTGACAGGGTGGAAAAGACAAATAAATGCAGGGAAATCATTTGTAACGCAATAAAATAGATTACAAAAGTGGTTAGAGCCAGTCATTAAAGGTACCGACTTCCTTCCTCCAGCCATTTGGTACCGTTGGTATGGAAAGCACTGCCAAGGTAATGGGAGACCCTGGAAAGAGAAGGCACTGGAGCTAGAAGGATAATTAGCATTTCCACAGATGGTGCTGATACGGTTTTGGATTAAAGGCCTGATTTCATTCCTCTAATTGAGTGACTTATTTCACCTTTGTGCATTGTGGCCCAATATCACTGTTGCTCAGCTCTGCCAAGGAGCTGTGGTGGTAGGCGCAGTGGTTAAGTGCTTGCCTGCTAACTGGAAGGTGAGCAGCTTGAACCCACCAGCCGCTCAGAGGAGAAAGATGTGGCAGTCTGCTCCTGTAAAGGTTACAGCCTTGAAAACCCTGTAGGGCAGTCCTACCCTCTCCTATAGGGTCGCTATGAGTCAGAATGAACTCAATGGCAACAGGTTTAGCTCTGCCCAGAAAAGATATTTCATGAAACCTCCTTTTCTGGTTCAGCATGTAGATCTCTTTAAAAACAAAATGGAATAAGAGGCTGAAAAGAAACTTGGGCTAGTAACCCATTGGAAATGGTGTATCTGGTGACCCGCTCTGTCTGAATATAAAGCATTTACAAACCTCCCTGGGACTTAGTAGGATGTATTCTTCACTACCCAGGCCTCTTTTGAGGAACTTAGGAGAACTGGGCTGTGCAGGTGGAAAGGTGTAGTGGAGGTGAGAGCCTAGAATGAGTGTCAGATCAGTGCTTGTCAAACTCTCATGTGTCTATGAGTCACTGGGGGTGTTGATAAAATGCAGATTCTGTTTCAGGAAGTCTGGGATGGAGCCTGAGAACCTGCGTTTCTGACCAGCTCCCAGTGGTGGTGATGCTTCTGGTCCACAGACCACCCTTTGAGTAGTGAGGTTCTAGGGACAAGTATACAGGTATGAGTTTTCACCAAAGTTGAGACAGAGGTCTCTCGAGTCAGAGAGACCGTCAGTGAGAACATAATGAGCTTTAATGTGTGGAGAACTTTATCCTTTCCCATTCTGTTTTTCTCTTCCTGTCTTCAGGCAGCCTTCTCTTCTTCTAACAGCCCACTAACTGCCACTTAATTTCAGAAGTTCTCGCCTCACTAGGAGTATCATGTAACCCTCAGGCCCCTGCGGAAGCTACTCATGACCTTAGTAAAGCCTGGGGGTTTCCTTTATAAGAGAGTGGGTTCATAGCTGGAGCCCTGAGGAATTATAATACCAAAATAGAAGCCCTGTTTCCTGAGCCCTTACATTGATCGAGCCAGGGTTTATATAAGAATAATTGTGCTACCTTTGCAGGCTAACAGACCGGGGATGAATCCCAGCCCTGTCACTCACTCAGTTCGATGGCAAGGACGTGGTAGAACCTACTCTGGAGGGTTGATGTGAAGATTGAATGAGTGCTTAGAAGAGTGGCTGGCATATGGAGTAAGCACTTGGGGATTGGACTTGCGTGTCATTATCCCCATTTTACAGATAGCAGAGCAGGCTCACAGAAGCGAAGCCATTTGCTCAGACCCCCTCAGTGAGTTAGCGCTTAAGCCAGAATTTGATCGTCTAATTCAGAACACGTTCCAGTAACCACCCCATTATACCACCTTGCTATTGACTTACATAACAAATACCATGGATACACGTACTAAGCAATTCACAAAATTAAGCTAAAAGATAAGGCCTGTATCCTCAAGGAGCTTATGTCTGATAGTTATAAACCATAAGGTGGTGTTGAGTTAGAGGCCTCCTAAATAAAGACAAAGATTTGGCAGGCTTGTTCCTCCTGGTCTTGAGGTATGTGTGGTTGTACTCATGCAGGAGCAGTATGTTTCCCACAGATGTTGAAGTCAAGGCAAGGAGAAGAGGTCCCACACAAGTATTTGTGGAGGGAGAATGGAAGAAGTGGTCTGGATTTTGGGTGGAGTGGAGTTGTCTCCAGGACATATTTTATTGCTGCCGATGAGGAACCTAGGCTGTTTCATGTGATTGAGGGCACAGAAAAGGAAGGCTCCATTGATTCATTCTTTAAATGCTGTCCCTGCATTGTGGGCAACTTTGGCCTAACAGAGATTGGTCCGTTCGTTCATTCCTATGTGATTTGGCCTCCAAAGACCTGACCTTGATTCTTACCTCTCCCCTTCGCACTAGGCACCCCTTTGTTGTTGCTCATTGGTATTGCGTTTGTACACGTGTATCATATACTCGAAGCTCCTGTGCATTGCTGTAATAGATGGGCTACATTTGAATTCCCTAAAGCTATCCTGTCTGTTCTGCTTGTGGTTTGAATAATCACAAAATAACTGTCTCATAGTTAGACTGGATCCTGTCTAGTCATTCTGCAGAAGACTTTGTGAAGCTCCTACGGTGTGTGAGAACCATTGCTAGGTGCTGGGATGGGGACAGTGTCCGTGCTGTGGTGGAATTCAGGACTCTAGTGGGGGAAGCGTCCAGCACAGGTTGGTGATTGGTTTGGCAGGGGTTTGTACAAATGCTCTGGCTCCTTGAAAAGTGGAGTGACTCTCCCGTGCAAACTGTCACAGAAGGGGGAGAGTTGAGCTGTCTTTCCAGGGATGCTGTGTAGGAGTTTGCCAGGCAGAAAAAGGAGGCTCAGTAGAAGGGACAGCTTGTACAAAAACTTGGAGGCATAAAAAAAGTATGGCATTTTTGAGCTACAGAAAGCTGAAAGCTCACACTCAGGGTAAGTGTAAGTGAAGGAGAAGTGAGGAAGGCCAGAAATGAGGCTTGGCCTGGATTGTGTGGGGCCCTGTGCATCATTCTGAGGACTTTGGCCTTTATACTAAAGAGACTGTTGAGTCACAGAAATGTTTAATAAGAGGTGTGCTATGCAAAATATGATTTGTATTTTAGGAAGCTCACTCTGAGGGTGGGGAGGATGGACTGGATATGGTAGGAGACTCGGGTCAGAGGGACCATTGAAGTCCACTGGGGTAGTTTAATAAAATGATGAGGGGATGGGATTGAGAGTAGTTAGAAGGCAGAACTGACACTATCTGGTGAATTGGATGCCAGGGTGAAGGAACATGGGTCACAGATGATAGCTTTTGTTCTAGCTGGGAAGGATGGGTTGATGCGATGCCCCTGAGACATAGGAGAAGAGGCAGACTTGGGAGGCGAATCAGGAGGAATGAGTCCGTTTGGAACATGGAGAGGGGTGTCGTTGTCAGGTACAAATTGCCATTCAGAAGGGTGGGTGGAGCTGGCCTTGGTGAGCTGGGATTCACTGGGATACAGGCTGAGGTCAACTGGACCCCAGAGATCACCAGTATTTGAGGTGCAGGCTGGCAAAAAGAACCCCAGAGAGGCAGGTCAGGAGAGATTTGTGTGGCAGCAGCCAGGGGAGGAGCGATTTTCAGGCGTGGGTATCAGTGGCAGTGTCAGACTGTGGAGAAGTCAAGAAGGATGAAAGAGGCCTTTATTATGGGCCTTCATTACATCATTCTTGATTTTCAAGTGGCTACAAAAAGACTATAAAGTAGAAGAAAAAAAGAAAGAGTTCAAGTTTGTAAACGAAGAACTAATGTAAAAGTACTGTCACCAAAGCAACCGCTGAAAGAGCCTTTTATACCACGGGCTTAAGTTCACCCGCCCTCTGCGGGAACAGCAGGAATTGGTCAGTTGAGATGGTCCTAAAAACCAAAAACCAAACCCTTTCCTGTTGAGTTTGTTCTGACTCACAGCAACCCTATAGGACAAAGTAGAACTGCCCCATAGGGTTTCCAAGGAGCAGCTGGTGGATTCAAACTGCTGACCTTTTGGTTAGCAGTCAAACGTTTAACCACTGCGCCACCAGGGCTCCAAGAACAACGGCTGCTAACCAAAAGGTCTGCAGTTCGAATCCACCAGCTGCTCCTTGGAAACCCTATGGGGCAGTTCTACTTTGTCCTATAGGGTTGCTGTGAGTCAGAATTGATGGCAATTTGAGGGAAGAGAAGGAAAATCCCCTAGTTTCTGAGGGTGCTGGAGAGATACCGGCAGCAGCTATTAGGTTAGACTGGAGGCTGCATTCTCAGGGGCAAGCACCCAGGTCATTCAGCCGAATCTTCTAAGACAGACTCCCTCCTAAGACTGACATGGGCATCAGGCCTGGGCCGTCTGTGGACCAAACATTCCCAGTAGAACAGTGTGATTGGGTGGCTATGGAACAGATATTCTTAGGATGATAGAAATTCTTACTGATTTTCAAGTGGGAGTTGGATTGATCTACCCATTCGATTCTTGCCACAGATTCAATGGAAGTAAAACCCATCATGACCAGAAAGTTGCGGAGGCGACCAAATGATCCTGTCCCCATCCCAGACAAGAGAAGGAAACCTGCTCCTGATATCCATTTGCATCAAGCTCAAATCACTTTCCCTTAAGACTGTTGTATCTTACTGAATCTTTGCTTATCCACTTGATAGAATATACATGGCTTTGTCCTACAGAAAAGTGGTACTTATTAGAAAGCATATGTGAAATATTTATCCCATGAGGTGGTGTAGGCCATTTTATTATTGGAGTCCTCAGTTGCTACTGCTTTTAGTGGGAGGGATTTATGGAGACTAGTTACTTGGAAAGGTACTTGGGGTTGGCAGTTCAGCCTGGTTTTAACACTCAGGTTGGGATTCGGGCAGTGAAAAACGTCACGTGCCTTAATTTTTCCACCTGTGAAGTGAGGACAGTTATCTCCCATTATGTACCTCAGTCATCTATATCCCTGAACTAGTGGATTGCAAACTCTGCCTATTTTAAAGCAAATGAGATTTGAGTCAGACATAAAGAAGCCCTTTAATCATAAAAATGGCAACAGGGACAGGATATGGGGGAGGTATTTCTGTCGCTCTAGAGGACATAACAGCTGTTTGCCCAAGATGGTTCGGTTATTTGTCTGCCACTGGACGGCATCTAATAGCAAGAGGCAAGGGCCTAACTTCAGGTCCCTGCACATTCACCCATGAGGATTCTGGGTTGTTAGGGATGATTAACCCCACATGTGTGTGACCAGCTTCAGATCTTTGGAACAAAGCGCCTTAGAAATTTAGGATGAAATTATTTTGCCGTTTCCTGTGCTCTATCTATTATTGTGATTACCTAATGAATCTCATTCCACTTTCTTATCGTGTAAGATGGGGGATTTGAATTCTTGGGTACCACACTTATAGTGGGAGAACCATAAACTTACCAGAAGCAAACTGTTTTTGTAAAAACATCATTTAACAAAGTCACACTTCCTCAGTTCCAAAGTACTGGTTCTGTTTTTGTCAATTTCTTGTTTGTTTGGAAACCACACTTTTTGGATATGTTCCTTTAACTCTCAGCACCCCAGCTAAACTATTTGTTAACAGATGAACAGATCATGGAGGATCTGAGGACGTTAAATAAGGTAGAGTTGAATTTTTTAATTTACTGGAAAGCTTAGGTGCGACGTGGTTTTCTGCTTCACTTTGTTTTCACATCACTTGTTAAATCATTATGATACCTCTGACACCTTAAGTTGCATCTGAAATGATTTTCTCTAAGATTTTTTGTTGTTGTTTTTCCTACAGCTTAAGTCACCCAAGAGACCAGGTAAGTGCATGATGTTATTGGCACTTGTGCGGTCTTTTTATCACGTTGTTGGAAAAGCATGCAAATACCTGTCAGGAAATCGTTGCAATTTTCACAAGTGACATGTTCATCATTTGCCCAAGAGTGGTCTTCATGGCAAATGAAAGGGACCTTAAAGTGCACCTCTCTGGCCTTTTTTTTTTTTTTTTTTTTTAACCCCACTGTGCTCAAGTTATTTTTGTCATTTCCTTAGGATTTATTGTAAGAGACATTTGATTGATTGGCTGGTGAAGGTTTCCTGTGTAGGCATCAGACATAAGATTCGCGTACTCATCCATTTTTGAGACTGAAACTAGAAGGATTTTTTAGTGTTCTTCGCCTTCTGGAGTTAAGTGCTGGGCATTACTGTCACAGCGGCTTTTCGTGGCCTGGGTCTGGTAAGGGATGCCGCAGGCAGCCTCGAGTCAGGGCTTACGGGAGACACTGGCTCAGTGCTCGCGATGTTCCTTCCAGAGCAGCACTTGAGAGTCAACGCAAGGTTGCGAAGTATAGTTCTGAACTGGTAATTTTTTTTTCTTTTTTTTTAGCACTGTGATTACTCACACATCCCATTAACTCACTGAGTCTTGTGGAAGAGAAACAAGATTCTTTTTTCTCTAGATAAGTTCCTCCTGAGGGCCACTGAGGTGTGGCCCACATGATTGTCCTGAGCTCTTGAAGACGTGGTGGGGGGCGGTTATGTGAGGAAGTTTGTGAATTTAGGCCGTTTGAACCCCCCATAGTTATTAGCGCCAGTATTAGCTTGACTCTCTAAATGCCAAATAGCCTGCCCTACTTAGTAATAAATATTTCTAGAAATGATTTCATTTTTATAAATTTGAAAAGATTTATGTAACAGTTGCCCTTTGGGCTTCTGGTGGTCACCAGGGTTTTAGTCCTACCATAAGTGATATTGCACAAATCCTTTAAGCTTCCTGGGCCTCAGCTTTCTCCTCTGCTCAGGGAGATTAATCTGTGCCATGCCTACCTCAAAGGGTTGTTTTGAGAATCAAGTTAGATATATAAGAATATGTTTAATTCTCTTTTGTTACAACTGTAAAGGGCTTGTGCTGACGATCATGATTATTCCCACCTCCTGATAGTGTTTCAGTTAAAACATGTTAGCTGGTGGACTCGCACATTAAATACCTCTCTGGTTCCTCCAGCATCCCCATCCTCTCCTGAACACTTACCTGCCACACCTGCAGAGTCTCCAGCCCAGAGATTTGAAGCTCGGATAGAAGACGGCAAACTGTACTATGATAAAAGATGGTATGTCCTGGAAAAACACGGGCTACTCGTGAGCATCTCCAAAGAACCATTTCGAAAGAGGGCTGGAGCTATCTATAGTTGTTATTTCAGAGCATGACTGCCGCTTCACTCACATAGACCCAGAAACAGAATAACGTTTAAAAATGTATTAGGAGTCATTTGATCAATATCAGTGTTAGGTCTCTGAAAGCAGCATTTCCCAAAAACGGGTAAGTGGCCCCCCTCCATCTCTTTGTTGCTGGCATTGCTCCAGAATTTGCAGGCACCCATCTTTTGTGGTGCCCTCATAGACTGGGACCTGAGGCGCACACCCCTTCTGCCTTTTCTAAATCTGCCCCGTGTCCTGAAGTTAATAGGTGTTCTGCAGAAAAAAGGAGTTCATGGTCAAGTAAGTTTGGGGGTTGCTCACATTAAGGTAAGTGAATTTCTTCATTGTAGGAGTCTTTGGGTCCTGTCATATGCTAATGTGCACTGTGAATTTCTAAGATATTTCTAGATGTTTTCTTATTTGGCCGTGGTACCTTTTTCTACCACGCAGCATCCCAATGACTATATCCTAAAACATGATTAGTTTTGATTGAAGACTGAAGCCTTCAGACCACCAACATATTTCATTGGAAAGAAAATGGCATAACAGTATGAAAGAGCCTTAAAAGCTCATGCATTTATTCATTCAACAAATATTTATTGTTTGCTCTGTACTAGGCATTCTGCTCAGTGTTAAATCACCCTGGGTCTGCCACCTTTTCACAGCTCTTTTAATCCTGCTATGTTTCTTTCTGTTCTTGGTCCATGCAGGCGTACTGTTACTCAGTTTAAGTCACAGTGGACACATGTTTGTGTCCTGCCTTTTACTTGGTTATATTGAGAATGTGTTTCTGGGTTACTGTATGGTCTCTGTAATTATCATTTATAATGACCATATCATGATCCTTTGAGTTTCACTATCTTTATTTAACCAGAAGTTTCAAAATTAGGGTAATGGATATTTTGAATATTCTGAGGTTTCTTGAAGAAAACTACCCAGTGTTGTATTAGCACTATACTCTTGAAGATGGCAAACATGCTTATAGGTCTAGTAATTATTGAAATAAATCAGTTCCACCTGTTAGCTTATGGTGAATTGGTTATCTGTTAGATAGTGAAGGCTTGCGCCATCTGTGAGCCTAACCTTAGTGACCTCTGCCCCTCTGATTTGGCCATTCTTTGGCATTCTGTAGAAAGGTCAGTCAGTGCTGTATCCTAACATTGCTTATCTGGACATGTCACCACTAGGTGGCAGGGCCTAACAGCTCAACACGCTGAGGGGCAAAATAAGATGAAAAATGTCTCTAATAATGAAAACCAAATAACCTTTAAAGATCAAGCCCACACATAAGAACTACTTCGAAAATGATGAGATTTATCACTAACATTTTTATGAATCTGTGAGTCTTAAAGCCATGTGATATTTCAAATGATGTTCATTTTGTAATCGTGTGGCTGCAGATCGTCCTCTTTCCAGGCTTAATCCTTAGACTTTATGAGACATGTCTTAAGGGTGAAAATGCAGTAAAATAGAGTTCTTTGTTTTTTTAAAGAAAGGATCCACAGTAGCTAGTGTTCATAACATCAGCAGAGGAAGTGGTCAGGTTGGATGTGTTCAGAACTCCTAAACGTTTTGAAGGAATTTTCACCATCCTTCTCAAATTGGCAGCAGAGATTTTTTGAAATAAGTGCTCTGGAAGCATTTTGCTTTTTCTATGAATTTTAACTTTCCTGTTCTACTGTTAAGTATATTTTGAAAGCATAATTTGATTTCTTCAGTATTTTCTGTGTTTTTCTTCTTTGGCCCCGGCAATCAGATTTCTTAAAGCGTTTGTTGGAAGGTGGATCCCTTCTTTCTCTGATGACAATTGGAAAGTGTTTCTGTGAGTCCTGGCTGACACTCTGGCCCGTTCAGAACCCATCCTCTCCTGTCACAACAGGCTTTTGTGGTCTGGCTTTTGTATCCCTGTCATTTTGAAGGCTTTCACTTTTTTCTTTTTCAGTAGTCATGGCCTCTGGCTGAGAGGTCAGCGGATGGCTTTACGCTCTTTCCAGTGGTATACAGTGATTTGGTGAAACAGTGTTTCTGGCCAGACATGTTTCACTGAGTTTTAAATGACTTCAGCAAAATGAATGTGGTCCAGGCTTCCCATCTTGGCATGAACACTTACCAAGCTACATTTAATTTTGAAAGATAAACATCTTCCCTTTGTCTTGGTCCTATATGGCTCTTCAGGCATTTCCTATCATGCTGCCTGCTTTCCTCACATTTTGATTTGGACTAATGACCCCTCTCAGAAAATACTGTGAAAGTCGCTGATGTTTTAAATTAACTTCTTGGCACTGCTGGTGGGCTGTTTTTGTCTCCTCGCTTTTAAGCTGGAACTGCTAATGTGAATCAAAAATGAAGTCACCTACTTGCTCAAGTGAATTTAACCCTCTACCTTTCATTTGCCATAAAAGACTGTTAAAGCAATGAGTATTTTCAACTAGAATTGGTCCTTCTTGAAGTTCTGTGGATAAAACATGGGATGCATTTTTTGGGAATTGAAATGTTAGTATCAGGATTCCCAGTAAGATACAAAATTAAATTAATTTTCCCCCTCCATACCCCACTTTTGGACCCACCTTCTGAAGAAATGGCTTTCTTTTAAAAACAGTAGTGGTAATTCTAGTTCCTTGGGTTTAACAGTAGAGGCAAAGCTTTAAGAGTTTAATTATAGGGATTCCCAGATCAGAATTTCTATTAGTAATAAAATAATAAAGCCAACTTGACATTTGAGGCTTGTTCTCTGAAGCTGTTTAGAGTATTTTTCTGCAGAGATGAAATACAGCTTGCAAAAAGCAGTTAATTGGCAGAAAAGTGATAATGTGCAATTTCACAAGAGCTCAGCTGCTCGCCGAAAGATCAGCAGTTCAAATCCACCGGCTGCTGCTTGGAAACCCTATGGGACAGCTCTACTCTGTCCTATAGGGTCCCTATGAGTTGGAATCGACTCGACAGCAATGGGTTTTTTTTTAAACAGGTTATTACTTTTAACATTTTTTTTATATCTAAATGTATTTGGAATTCTTTTCTCCTATTTGATTAGTTTTTAAAAATTAAAAAGTAAATTCGTATGTTAAAATTGTCATACTTTTTGGTTTCATTCAGAAACCTCCATATGAACACTTCTAATTTCTGAGGACTTATTTTTTCAGAGAATTCAAGTAATTGAACAGATTTGATATTGTAGTCCAATTAGTATCCATGCCCTAGAGCAGTCAAGCCAGTGAAACGTACTCCAAGTCAGAAAGAGAAAGTTTATTTAGGAGATGACACCAACGGGGAGTCCGGCAGCAACACAGGCTGTCTTTATGGAGTCCCAAAAGGCAGTTTTACAGTAGAGCTTATGATTTTTACAAAAGTTAGAAGTGTCTTTTGGCATGTTGCCCACAGGTGGCCGAATGAGTTACACATTACAAGATAATTACAAGAGACTCCTTATCAGGCTAAAGAGATATGTGCCACACATCTCCTTATCATGCTAAAGATTTACAGACTGGACATCTGGGCTCTAATCGCCTTGTGGGGGTTGTAAGTCACAGTTGGGTGGACAGAGCAAAACAAATTCATTAACAGGTATGCGGAAAGGAGAAGGCAGACAGAAAAAAATTTACAAGTTCATCATGGTGTTAGTTAGGTCAAGCTCTCAATCACCCATTTTGAAAAGGAGAAAACATGCTGTGGAGTATTAGGGTTACAATATCCAGGAACAGTGGTTCCCCAAGACCATTGTTTGGGGCATGAGAGTCCCCTGGAGGTCCCAGACACACTGGTTTAGGAAGGACCTGGGAATCAGGAGAGATCTCTGGTGGCACAGTGGTTAAGCATTCAGCTGCTAATAGAAAGAGCAGTGGTTTGAACCCACCAGATTCTCCACGGGAAAAAGATGTGGCGGTCTTCTTCTGTAAAGATTACAGCCTTGGAAACCGTGTGAGGCAGTTCTACTCTGTCCTATAAGGTCACTATGAGTTGGAATCGACTCGACGGCAACGGGTTTGGAATCAGGTTTGAAGTTGGCTGTTTTGGGAAGCATGCTTTCCTCCAGGAACAAATGGGATCAATGGTGGACATTTAAGCCCACCACCATTTGGTGATCCCACAGCGGGCAGATTTGGGAGGTGGCCAGATGCTAAAGTCCCAGACCTCTTCTCAGAGACAATAGCAGACCAGGTCGCATTCTTTACTCCTCATGGTCACTTCTAAGCCAGTTGAATGTGATGGGGTTTGGGTTCTAAGCACATTTGAAGGAAAATATAACCCGTGATTATTGATTGAATAGCCTTCCACAGTTAAATGTTTTCTGTAACAGACCTTTGTGACAGGTGACGTTTATGTTTTATTTCTACCCCATCTTGTTATTTAGGTATTTTCCAATACCTTGACTTTTTTTTTTCGTTTCTTTTTTTTATTGTACTTCAGGTGAAGGCTTACAGAACAAATAGTTTCTCATGAAACAGTAGTACACATGTTGTTTTATGACATTGGTTAACAACCCCACAACATGTCAACCCTCTAACTTCTGAACCTTTTTTTTTTTGGTGAAAATACACATAGCCAAAGATATACCATTTCAGAACTTTCTACATACACATTTCAGTGACATTGACTACGCTCTTCCAGTTGTGCTGTTATTCTCACTTAAGATGAAGGCTTACAGAACAAAATAGTTTCTCATTTAACAGTTACTACAAATGTTGCCCTATGACAATGGTTAACAATCTCACAACACATCAACAATATCCTTATTCAACCTTGGGTTCCCTATCACGGCTTCCTTGTCCCCTTCTGCCTTCTGGCCCTTGTCACTGGACTCCTGTACCTCATTAGTCTCATTTGGTTTTATGGGGCTGTCCACTACCAGGCTGAACAGTGAACCTCGGAGGTAACTTCACCACTGAGCTAAAAGGGTGTCTGGGGGCCATACTCTTGGGGTTTCTCCAGTCTCCTTTAGGCCAGTAAATCTGGTCTTTTTTTTGTGAGTTAGAATTATGTTCTACATCCTTCTCCAGCTCTGTCCAGAACCCTCTGTTGTGATCCTGGTCAGAGCAGTCAGTGGTGGTAGCCGGGCACCATCTAGCTATACTGGACTCAGTGCAGTGGAGGCCTTGGTAGCTGTGGACAGTTAGTCCTTTGGGCTAATCTTTTCCTTGTATTGTGTTCTCTTCATTCTCCCTTGCTCCCAAAGGGATGAGACCAGTGGAGTATCTTAGATGGCTGCTCAGAAGCTTTAAGACCCCAGATGCTACTCACCAAGGTAGAATGTAGAAGATTTTCTTTACAAACTGTGTTATGCCAATTGAGCTAGATGTTCCCTGAGACCATGGTCCCCACAGCCCTCCGCCCAACAGTTCAGTCCCTCAGGGAGTTTGGATGTGTCTATGGAGCTTCCATGACCTTTGCTTGTACAAGTTGTGCTGGTTTCCCCTGTATTGTGTACTGTCTCACCCTTCACCCAATATACGACTTATCTATTGCCTATTTAGTATTTTCCCCCCCACCCCTCCCATCCCTGATAACCAACAAAGATTGTTACACTTTGTGTGGGAACTTTTTCATGGGTTTTTACATTAGAGGTCTCATACAATATTTGTCCTTTTGTGATTGACTTATTTCACTCAGCATAATGTCCTCCAGTTTCATCCATGTTATGAGATGCTTCACAGATTCATCATTGTTCTTTCTCGTTGCATAGTACTCCATTGTGTGTATGTACCATAGTTTGTTTATCCATTCATCTGTTGATGGGCATCTAGGTTGTTTCCATCGTTTTGCTATTGTGAACAATGCTTCTATGAACATAGGTGTGCATATGTCTATTCGAGTGACGACTCTTATTTCTCTAGGATATATTCCTAGGAGTGGAATTGCTGGATCAAATGGTATGTCTATTTCTAGCTTTCTGAGGAAGCGCCATATCATCTTCCAAAACAGTTGTATCATTTTGCATTCCCACCAGCAGTGCATAAGAGTTCCGATCTCCCCGCAGCCCCTCCAACATTTGTTATTTCCAGTGTTTTTGATTCTTGCCAGTAATGCTGGGGCGAGATGGTATCTAACTGTGCTTTTAATTTGCATTTCTCTAATGGCTAGTGATAGGGAGCATTTCCTCATGTGTCTGTTGGCCATTTGAATGTCTTCTCTGGTGACGTCTGTTCATTTCCTTTGCCCATTTTTTAATAGGATTATTTGTCTTTTTGTTATAGAGGTGTTGGATTTTCTTGTAGATTATGGAGATTAGACCTTTGTCTGACTTGTACTGTCCAAAAATTTTTTTCCAGTCTGTAGGTTCTCTTTTTACTCTCTTGGTGAAGTCTTTTGAAGAGCACAGGTGTTTGATTTTTAGAAGATCCCAGTTATCTAGCTTATCTGTTGGGTTTTGTGCATTGATGGTTATGGTTTGTATCCTGTTAATGCCATGTATTAAGGCCTGTAGTGTTGGTCCTATTTTTTCTTCTATGAACTTTATAGTTTTAGGCTTTATATTCAGGTCTTTGATCCATTTTGAAGTAGTTTTTGTATACGGCGTGAGGCCAATACCTTGACTTTTTAAAATTTATTTTTTGTTGTTGTATACACAGCAGAACATATACCAATTCAGCAGTTTCTACGCATAGAATTCAGTGAATTGATTACGTTCATCAAGTTGTGTAACCATTCTTACCCCTCCTTTTCAGAATTGTTCCTTCCCCATTGCAATACCATGGCTTACAAGCAAATATTTATTTACTTTTTTTGCATGAGTTGTACCTGTTTATTTTAGAAAAAGACAGCTGTGCCAAAAAAGGAACATCGTTTTAAATTTATATTTTTATACAATTTGAATATGCATTTAATATACACTTAAATATTTTAATATGTAAATTTGCCCAATTTCATATATATGAATGATCTATATGTAATGTGTATAAATTTTATTACAAACACAGGAATATAATGGACACGGTCTTTTTTTTACGCTTAGCACTATACTGAGCATGTGCTCACCGTAGTAATATAATTCTACACCACATCTGTGCCTTTTATTTTTTAAAATATTTAGAAAGTAGTATCAGAATGACTTGAGGCTAGTTGCATTTTGTTTTGTGTTTTATCTTTTTAATAACTCACAGTCCCCACAGATTAACTGTGAATGTTCTTCTCCCTCTGTAGTTTTATTCTAACCATTACTTAGGACATTACTGTTTACCTGGAATAGTGGGCTTAGATGTGGGAGGGAAAGTAAAGAAGTGTCAGAGTTAGAGTTTGGCTGTGAAGTAATTCAGCCTTTCCTCCTACATCCTGCAATTCAGACTTTGTGATATTACATATTCAGCATAATGAAGGCCCCCTGACCCAGTTTACCAACTAATCTATGGCCAAAAGCAGCTTTAAAGCTTGGGTCTAAACCAGTCTCACTGTTCTGACTGCATTTATGATTCGATTTCTTTTAACAACAGTGTTTTCAGGGAGTAAATTGACTTGGAAACCTGAGTCTTCAGCTCCTACTTAGCAGGTTAAAGAGGGCTCAGAACCTAGACTGGAAAAAGCTGTTTGTGGGAGTGAAGTACATACATCCTTTAGCTGCGGTATCTCGGCAGTAGGTTATTTCATTATACCAGCAAAAGAGTCTGCCTTCCTCCCCCAGAGAAATACTAATAAGATGCCCTGCTTTGCTGGAGATGGGTTTGGGTGGAATTTGCACGAGTTAGTGGGTATGTTTTGCCAGATCTGTGCAACCAGAATCATCCAAAGGTTGTGTCTTGACTGAACTGGGGCTGGCCCAGGCCAGTGCTGCCAGCAGCAGCTCAGCTGATATTTCCAGTTCTTGTAATTCAGCAGCTGCTCCTGTGTCCTGTGGCAGCTGTCATTGTCTCATTTGGCCTTTGGCCCTGGCTTCCTCTTCTTCATCCCCGGCCTTGTCTTTGAACTTGCAGAAATTGCGCATGGCACTGCACTACAGGGAAGAGGTAGATGCAGGGCCTGAAAGGGGAGCCTCTGTCTTGTCCACTCCATTCAGAGAAGGTTTCCTCACTGTCCAGGCCAAATTAGGTGCCCCTTCACTGTACATGATGACACCCTGAACTTTGCCTCATTAGCGCTTGCCAGAATGTGATAATTTAATGCTCTTCACCCCACTGCATTTGAAGCTCTGTGGTGGCGGGGACCTGGTGGCCTTGTTCACTGTCTCCACAACGTCCAGCATAGTCAGTGGTATGCGGTATGTGCTTCGTGAATATTTGTTGAGTGAATGACCAAAACTAAGGGCTGAATTTGGCCTTGCTTGTTGGTGACTTATTTGGGCAAACAGAAAATAACTACCAGGACATTCGTTTACATCTACCTATTTGTTGTGTCTACCCTACCTTCTTCAGTGTTCTGGGGTGAGGACAGGAAGTGGAAACATGGGTTTTACTTTAAAATTTTTAGTTTACTTTCTCAACAGGGTCATATTGTCTAAATAAAAAAATAAAAAATAAAAAACTGTAGTTAGTTTCCCAACTTTTTCCTCAGCTGCCCGTGTGCCCTCTGCAGAGGGAACTAATGAATGTAAGGTTTAGATCCAGAAGCTAAGAAGAGACCATGTAATCTAATCCAAGGATAGACGCCTTTAACTTCACCACACCTTCTGAAACCCAGAGTCTTCCTCAAATGTAAATTAAGACTCCTTTACTTACAATTTTTTGTTGTGGTTTTCTTTCTCCCCCTTCTTCTTTCTATTTTGTGTTTGCGTTTAATTTGTGCCTTGTTTTCGGCAGGTACCACAAGAGCCAAGCCATCTACCTGGAGTCGAAGGACAACCAGAAGCTGAGCTGTGTGATCAGCTCCGTCGGAGCCAATGAGGTACGGACACATCCTTGACCCTTTAGGATAGCAAAAAAGTGCTCTGTGAAATGTTTAAAATATGACAAACCTGAAAATGCCACCAAGAAAGTACAGCGGAATCATGTGCTTTCTTACATTCTGAAGTCAGCACTTTTGGCAGAAATTGCACATAGTCAGAATCACTCTTGAAAATCTCTTCTATTGCTTGACTACAGTTTATGTGGATCCATGTATTCCTTGTGGGGTTTGTGAACTCCCTGTACAGTAATTGACTTGGGAACCAGTGAGGTAGACTCAGGAAAGACCAAAAGGCAAGTCTATGTGATGTCTGTGCGTTCAAACTCTGCTTCTGTTTAAGGGATCTGTCCACTCAGGATGGAGCTTGCCTGTGGTGTGCGCTTCATCTTTGGTTTGCTACTTCTCTAGAATTTTCATATGTATTAGTAGGTTTGTTTCTTGCTGTGAGGATTAAATGACACATGTGGAGATGTCTGGCCCAGGATCTGTCTTGTCCACTCCATTCGAAGAAGCTTTTTTGACTGTTCAGGCCAAATTAGATGCTCTTCGGCAAACGCCATGACACTCTGAACTTTACCTCATTAGCACTTGCCAGAGTGTGATTATTTAATGTTCCCCATGTCCACTGTATATGAAGATCTGTGGTGGCAAGGACCTGGTGGCCGTGTTCACTGTTTCCCCAACATCCAGCATAGTCCGTGGTACACAGTAAGTGCTTAATGAGCATTTGTTGAGTAAATGACCAAAACTAAGGGCTGAATTTGGCCTTCTGGCATGCTGATGACTTACTTGAGCACAGAGTAAAGCCTCAGTGAGTGGGTGCTGGCTTTGGAGCCCCAGCCTCCTTGATCAGGCCCGCACTCTACTCCTTGCTTGTTCTCTTTCCAGTCTGGCATGTCCTGTTGTGTCTCTGAACACCAAACTCCCACGCTTGTGCCCGTGGGTATTGGCCTCTGCGAGTCACTCCCATAGGAAGGTATTTATTCTAAAGTCAGTTCAGAGGGTCACGCTCAAGGAGTATGTGGCTGCCCTGTGAGTGTTCTAACTGGCCCTTCATTAGCAGGATGTCAGCACTGTGTAACTTGTTAGCAGTTTTAAAAAAGTTTTCAACTTTAATAGCTGGATTGGCTCGATCTTTTATCAGTCCACAAATGTCTGCCAAGAAATTGATTTTTACGTGTCTATCCTCTGTAACTTATTCGTGCCAGTGCACAGTCAGTCTAATGAAACTGGATTATGAAATAACTTAAGCCTCTTTTATTCTCCCAGCTTCCTGAATTGAAAATGCCCTCAAATGTGACTCGTTTGCAAAATGAATGTTATTTTTGCCCGAGGCTCAGGAGCTATGTGGTCACCTCCAGCCAAGTGACAACCAGACCACGGGATCTGATAGAGAGACCTGTTGGTCCTCAGCCAAGAGGCGGCATGATTTCACGATGGAGCAGTCGTGCCTGGCCCTGTGTGGTGCTCTGCAGAGCAAGCAGGACCTCCTAGTACCTGAGCCTCACTTTAGAACCAGTGCATCATTCTCCTTTGTGACACTTCAGGGTTTTTCAGGAAAATAAGAGTACAAGTTAGATTTTTTTCTCTCTCTGTTGAAGATTGTCAGTTTTTGACATAATAGAGTGTCAGAGTGGTCTGACAAGGAAACGGTGACACAGAGACATGTTTCCTGGAGGGAGACGCCTCAGTGCATCAGAGGCATGTGAGTCTGGGGCTGGGGAAACATTCCTCACTTCTCAGAAGTGCCCCAGCTCATTTTTCAGGTCA